>CM067217.1:19115575-19810080 GCA_034190945.1 Octodonta nipae
AAATAAAAAGTTTTTATTTCCATTATTAGGGAAAAGGTCTTAGGTGGTCGATATTAGCCCACTTTCCCCTACCCAGCGATTATAAATTTATTCACAGGTAAAAGAAGAAAGAAGTAACTAGTACTGTTACTACCACAGTTTTATTTACAAATTGTATACAGAGAAAATTGAAATTATATTTTGTAGAACTAAATAAAAGTAATTTCATTAATTATATAAACAAAGTAATAAGAACTTAAGAACAATTTCGAATTAAACCAGTCATAACCAAAGTTTATTACTACCACAAATATTCAGGATTAAATTCTATAAATATTTACAAATATATACCTATGTACAAATACATTTGTATACACATAGTGTATATGTATTTATTGTTTATAAATATGATGAATTACTGATATGATTAATCTTCAAATTTCAATCTTCACTCACTATTCGGATCTTAAGCTGAGTCTCCTAATACTGACGCTCAGAAAAAAAATTAACATACGCAAAAATACAAGTGGAAAGTCAACTATAAAACATAAAATATAAATGGTTTACACTCAGTGTATTGAACCTAATAGATGTCGGTGACATCTACCGTCTAGTGAGTAATTTAAGTATATGAAGGCATATTATGCTATAACATATACCATACTCTTGACAGATGGTTCGAGTGTTTTATATAAAAACACATAAGTAAATATATATACAGATATATATCCACATATTTAGAACGATATCATTCAACGTATGACAGCCGTTTCGAACCAGGAGTTCTCGTCAGATACGCTTCCTTGAATGGCAAGTTCTAAAAAAGTGAAATACTTGGATGTAATACACAACAGTAAGACAACAATCAGTGTATTGAACCTAATAGATGTCGGTGACATCTACCGTCTAGTGAGTAATTTCTATTATGTCCAATACACTGATTGTTGTGTATTACATCCAAGTATTTCACTTTAGAACTTGTCATTCAAGGAAGTGTATCTGACCAGAACTCCTGGTTCGAAACGGCTGTCATACGTTGAATGATATAGTTCTAAATATGTGGATATATATCTGTATATATATTTACTTATGTGTTTTTATATAAAACACATAGTATGCCTTCATATACTTAAATTACTCACTAGACGGTAGATGTCACCGACATCTATTAGGTTCAATACACTGACTGTTGTCTTACTGATGTGTATTACATCCAAGTATTTCATTTTAGAACTTGCGTAGGGAAAACATTGTAACAGCGTAGGGAAAAGTATATGAAACATGTAAAACAAATTAGGGAAATAGGTATAAAAATATGGACTAGGAGTAAGAAATTTGTAAAAATTTAACTCTGACAATAAAGACATGAAACTGGAACTGGAACTAGAACTTGTCATTCAAGGAAGCGTATCTGACGAGAACTCCTGGTTCGAAACGGCTGTTATAAGTTGAATGATATAATTCTAAATATATGGATATATATCTGTATATATAAATGGTTTCCTCCATGATGAGGACAGCTTTGCTGTTGAAACGAAGTTGAGTGAGAAAATAAAAATTTGGGGTTAGAGTTCAGATCTTTGTGTTTATACCTTTATGGTTTATACGTCTGTAACACACCAATGGTTCTACAGTTTTCCCAGTAAAAGTAGAATTATCCAAAAATTATCATAAATTGTTACCTAGCAAAGATAACGCCGAATTCTAACCTATTGAGAGCACGGTCTTGAAAATTATAATAATCGATTTTAATTATCATGAAAGTCGTCAAAAGAATTAGCAGGAATTTAAAAATATATGGTACAAGACAAAGTCTCTTATGAGTGAATGAAAAATAAAAAATTTCAGTACTATAAATCTATATTAGTGTACTTACCACTGGTGAAAATATAGAAAACTCTGCAATAACTGTACATCATTTTGATACTTCTTCCTAGCATTTTATCCTAGAAGAAATTTTTGCTGAATTTCGTTCAATTGTGTATTTATCAATTGTTTATGTTTAACATAGTTGCAGCTACTGACACGATGTAAAAATTTTGACTCCTAGTTTCCTTATTTTTATATATTTTGTCACAGTTTTATTTCTATTTTATTAATATTTATGTTAGCTTTTCCTAGTAGTTTTCTATATAGTTCTCTCGAATGCTTCACTGTGTTCGACAGCAACATACTATAAGCCAATAATGACTAAATTCTTCAATTTTGTGTATTCTAAAAGGTGTTTCTTAGAGTTAGTTTGTCTAGTTAACAGTTTTATGATTATTTAGTTTACTCCAAAGGAAACTACTATCTAGAATTTTTTAGAAATCTAATTACTTCGAATTTTTAGGTATTCTCTAAAGAAATCTGCTTACTGTTTGTGGCCATAGAAAAATACGATAGTGAAATATAAACAGAGCATTTTCATTGGGGGAGAGGAGGGGATAAGAAAAATAGCATACTCTGTAGGCACACAAGTTTTTACTTTTTCCTCTCATCCCAAATAATTTTTTATGAGGCGACTGCCATCATTGGCTCCCCATAAATACACATATGCTTCAAAATAACATAACAACTAAATTTTTGACATATATCTTTCTTTTATTCAGTTTTGTGTTTTAGAAGGAGTAGTATGGTATTATCACATTGCTCATTATTTCTTTATTTATTGTTCTTTTCCATTTTGTTGTTGTTACAAGTTGACAAGTAAGTCCTATTTTTTTATAGTATAATCACGACTATTTGTAGTATAGTCGATTTTTACTGATAACAATTAAAGTCTTACAACTTTTATTAATTATCAGTGTTTCAATAAACACTTATATTTCATCCTTCATAAGCTAAATACTATTAAAATGTGCTACATTATGCTCACACAAATAAGGAATCGTCTTTTTGCAGATTACATAGTAAAGTTCTGCTATCCTAATATTATAAAAGAGACCTACTTAAAAATTATTTGTTTGGGAACATTGGACATACGAAGTATGATCAGCCTGACGTTTCCTATAATTCAAGTAACAGCTATGACCCTTCAAACACAAAAGCAGTAATGCAATTCCAATGCCACATAGTAAGTAACCTATATAAGGTGAACCAAGGGGGTTACACTCATCCTCCCATACGATCGGTCTTATAAGAAGAGGTACTAAACTACTAACAACATCTTCTATTCTACACCTGAAAGTACAATTCTGGAATTGAATTTTCACTAAATCTTCCGAATTTTTTAAATATGACTTCACAAAAAAATGTTCTTTATCGTTATTAATTGTTTTTCGCAGCTCAAGAATAATACAGGAGGAAAACGAGGGCAAGCTGTTGTCGAAAGCTCCAATGCTGTTCAGAAGATTTACAAGAGTATAGTCATGTCCGGATACAATGAGGACCCTGGGGTAGCCCCGGGGACTTGATAAGTAATCCTTGAAAAACGATAAAATCTTGTTCCACAGCGGCCCAACTTTCAGTCTTGCTATTTCTACGTTACGGGTCGGTGAGATTAAATGTCGGTGTGCTTGTTCTTGTAATTCTGGAAGAACATCCTTCGTCCAATCGGGAAGGGTTAAATTGTGGTAAGCTTGAGTTCTCAAAATATCATGTAGAAAGAAAGCTTGTTCCGAATTATGAATAGTTAAGTTGGTGGCATTATTTAATTGTTCATAGAGTTTACGGTCATCATCGGATAAGGATGGTTCTGATTTCAGAAGGTTTGCGTTTAATTCGTTGAGCTTTGCACAAGACACATTACTTATGACTAGGTTATCTTTCTCAACAGGTAGAGTTTCAACGGGTAATGTCTCCTCATCAAACTTGAAATCGTCTTGTCTGATATTGGAAAAGATTCCTCTGATCGTAATCTTTGCAGAGTCAATGGTTCGATTGAAATCACTTGAAGTAATTTGGATTTTGTTTTCTTGGTAAGCATCAATAAACAATTTTTCATATCGCCTTCCTAGCCACTGGCCTAGCTCGTACTGATTTTCGATCCCAATCTGGAAATGAAAAACAATTTAGCATACGTCAATTATTTATATAGGAATTTAGCGTAACTCAAACACAACAAACCACTACTTTCATAAAATTTAAATTAGAAATTACTGGTTTGTATCAATATCGTATCAACAATTTTATATGCCCTTTCTTATTGTAAAGTTAGAAAATCACATTTACATATTTGCTTCCTATAATTTTAGTAAATCTTAAAATCGGCATAGTTTTGGTTCCAGGACATCTTTTTAGCTCAAAGTTACCGCCATCTACTTTTTGTCCCGAGCTATAAAACAGTACAAATTTGTTTGCGGGTAGGTAATAAGTGAGAGAGGCCAGAAGATGTGCGCAAGGTCTTAATTTATTTCCAAATTGCGTGATTTTCAGTCTTGGGAAGAAATTCTCTGAAATGAAGGTACTGTACCAATAGCAATAGTTAAAATAGCCTAAAAATGAATGTTTTGGAACTTTCAAATGGTCACGTCAGATACCTTTCTCACAAAAGTGGCTGAAATGGTTTGAAATTGTACATATATCTACGCAAAGTGTATCTCTCTGTCTGTTAGGTTTATTAGGTCTCACGACAGATTTAGATGAAGTTTGGTATTTAGATCATTTGAACATCAAGCAACCATTTTTCGAACTCTAAAGACAGGTTTATATTTGTCTGACGTGTCGTGTCGTGATGCTCTCTGACGTTATGACAAGTGTTCACATTTGTATGTCGTATTCTGACGCCTTCTGACAAAACCTCACAACAATAGAGATAATATTTAATTATAGAGTACTTTAGTTCCCGAAAAGAACCACATGAACGTGAGAAATACTCAAATTAAGTGCTTGTTTACATCAGTCAAGTAACGTGCATTGCTTGCAGCTCTAGGCAGACAAATACGTCTACTCAGTTTCCTTTTTCTCTCATGATGCGTTGATTCTACTTGTACAGTCGCCCATACCTCATGCACTCTGCCCTTAGGTATTATCTCTATGGATACAACACTGAATATTTTATTTTCTAAGGCCCCACCGCTCTGATGCCGATCGGGATAGTTGCGTCACGTCACCAACCATCACGACAGATCACATATTACTAATATAAACAGCCATTGGACTCCGATCAATATAAAACTTTTATAGAATTGAAAAGTGACGTCTCTTTAGAATATTCAATTCAATATACTTATAACTCGTAACATGGTTAAACCACGGTTATGCCTTAAGACGACAAAATGATGTCACTTTTGATGATGCAATAGTTTGCTGTTCAATACAATACGTCAGACAAATATAAATCCGCTTTAAGAATCACAACAAAAAGAGGTTACACACAGCACGGTTTATTTTTCTGAAAACACAAGTAAAAACTATTTTTAAAACAAATAATACACATAGATCAAACTTGACAAAAACAAAACCGGAAAAGGCTATTCAAAGTTCCACAAATCATGTGTACAGTGTGCCTTGTGTCTGCGGGAAGACACGTACCAGTGAAACATTAGGACTGCTGCAAATAAGAAATTCTTAAAAGGATGACAGGGGAAGTTAATAAAAGTATAAACAGAACTCAAGCCGCTGAAGCAATCTTGATAATATTAGGAATAGACATAATTCAATAACTGGTAAATTTGGCCCCAAACGGCATGAAAAGCATTGTAAGAGTTTTTAACAACAGTTTTAATGTAATGCGAATATTACCGTAGGTTGGTTTAGTTTTGTTTGTATTTAAATCATAATCTCTATTTTTTCAGTCATAATCGAAACATTTATATGATTATAAAGTGAGGATGTTTACTAAGCTCTAGCAAGGGAATATTACATATTGTCAAATGGTCACTATCAATTGTTTTCTAAAAGAAAATTATTATGAGCGATTCAGTCGCTAATTTTTACTTAGATATTATGATTAAAATTTAAGTTTCTGCTTGAATTGATGTATTAATGCTCAAAATGTTGCCCTTACCTCACCAGATAACAAACTCACCTGATATTCATCTCCCCACATTTATAATTATTTGTAGTGGGATATTAGAACAAATGTCTCTTATTCTATACTACAATGATTCCGGTTCAATAACGTACACTTTCGACTTCAAATATCTCTACCAAAAAATATAGATGTGTCAAATCAGATGAACGAGCTGGCCATTCTGTAGCACCGCGTCTACTAACCCATTTATTATAATATGTTTCGTATAGCCATTCTCGAAGTAGTCTAAAATAATGTGCTCGCGCTACATCTTCTTATATATAACTTGCATATTAAACTCGTCAAGATTTGCATTTAATATTCTTCAATCATTACATGGAATTGATTTTGAAGCAAGTTAAAGTAATCCTATTAGTATTAGTATTGGCCCTATAATCTCGTTTTCCAGAATTCTTGCCGATATATTAGTTTTTTGAGGAGCCTGTTGTGTTTGTTTACATTTCCAATTAAAAAAAAAGTACATTGGTCACTCAAATAAACAATCTAAGTATAACGAATCCTATGTTAGACGGTTTCAGTCTGGGTCATCTTCTATTAGCTGATGCAGTATTTTTATGTCATCTGGATGAAACATGTTTTTTCAAATAATTTGTTCTCCTAGTCTTTGACACTTCACAATCCAAAGTAACTCCGTTCAGTTGTTTAGAATTATTAGAATTAACAGCAGACCTAATAATGTCTAATTTCTACCTTTGTTTTTCTTCTGAACTTGATGGTGACTTTTTGCATATGACATTATTAAACACTCACTCTGTTAAATAAAAATTGTTTCTCTTCCAGTGAAGAAACGCTCATAATGTTTAAAATACTAATTTGAATTATAAACACAACCATTAATTAAAACTAAAGTATCTACCAAAATTCTCTTCTGTTCGTAAATGTTTAACAGTGATGTCCTTAAAACTAATATCCTATTTTTGCCGCCTGTAAGTCGGTATATTTTAACGTTACCATAGAACGGAAAGTTGTTAAATTTTTTGTCACTCTCAATCGTTTTTTGTGCGGCTTCTGCGTTATAGTGACTATTGGATTAAGAAATATACTTGTCTGTAAAGACTTTCTTGATATTTATATTGATAATTAAATTAAAAAGTATTTTTATTATAATATTGAAAAATAATATAACAATATCAATTTTAATTAAGGTAGAGTAATTCCAACAAGGATTTTGCAGACTAGAGTATTTCCCAAACCAACCGCAAACTCACCGTCCTGTTACGAAACAATTTCTTATCAGGTAGAATACTAGATAATTTTTCTTTGTCAAAGTCAATGGCTGGCCATTTTTTTAAAGGTTTCTACGTCAAAAAAATTCGCTCATAACTACTCGTCAGATTTTAACAAACCAAGGACATTTGTATAAAGAATAAAATTATCTTTCAAATAATGCATTACCAGACAACCCTTTCCAACTAAACAAAAAAAAACAGTTCATAGTGCCCATGTGGTACTGGTTAATGTGGAACATGTCAATTTAATATCGATATCTTGTGCTAAAATTAATGGACGGGAACAATTAAAGCCCTCACCGTGTACTTACGGAGTAGTAAAATCTGGAAAACTGAGTATATTTTGTAACCACCTGTTCACTTACTTGTGTCAATGTCCCCAAACCTCCTGGCCAAAAACTGACATTGTAAGGGTCAGTTGGATAAGTGTCAGCTGGTGTTGTCACGCCATGTCGCATTACCTATAAATATCAAAAACCGAAAAATAATTGCTGTACTGATAATAAAAATGATTCGTTGTATATATTTAAATTACATGAGATGTACACACATGGACTTAATAATCTACATATTTTGCACTATTAATAGTACATAATTTTAAATTATCGTTGTATAGGCACATAATGGTGAAGGTATACATTCAGTAAGTGATTATATTCAATTGTTTTAAAATATTTTAACGTTTCATCATTTCGATGACGTATATTTAATATCACGTGTTTTATCATTTCACAGTTCATCGCATAATTCAATTACTGTAGCTAATTAAAACATATTGCACTGATTATCAATAATAAATTAATTAGTTTTCACGTAGTTCAGGTCATTGACGGAGAAAACGCCCTTTTGGTGACAAAATTAATACTAGAACCAACGTCAATATGTTCTAATGATAAAACATGACCAACTGACATAAAATTCGACATCTTTATGGATGCGTTTTTGTTATTCAACAAAAACTCAAATAATCGGTACCAATTTAGTTTTTTACCTTTGCTACTATCGGCAATATTGAGGAAAGATGAAAAACCTACAAAATGGGCTACTATAGGTTCAACGTCGTTAATTGGTTTCCTAGATAATCAAACATTTACCCAAAATGCCAGCAATAGATCTTCTCATACTCAATTCATGTTCTAAAAATAAATACTGTAGCCCCTGTAGTTTTTGTAAAATTTAAGTCAATCCTATGAAAGACATATTTTTTTGGAAGGTCATATTCCCTCACCAGATGACCCTATCATTATGAATAAAACACCGTTAGAAAGTACAAGAGTTGATCTAGATACCCCTCACTTTTCCAAAATTTGGCTTGAAAATATTTGGCCATGCCATATAAATTTATTTGGACCAGTCCATTCGAAAAATTACTAAATTACTTATCACAAATAATCCCAATACAAATTTTAATTTTAAGTACACACATATTTATATTTTTCTCATAATATGGATTTATGTAATAAATTTAGCAAAATCGAATGCCTGAACCCCATTTGGATAGACACTGATGATAATGATGGAGCAATCATTTTTAACATGCAAAACACGTTCTTATTTAAAATGTAAATAAAAAACGAAAATTTGCCTTCTCCATTCACAGATGTTTTAACTTGTAGTAGGTTCCTTTGTTTACACTTTCGGTACATTTCATATTTCATTATTGTATAAACATGAAATGCTGATACAAATTAATAATAGTTACCTAATAATATTCCTGTTAAGAAAATTTTTATTAATAAATACTGATTAATGAAAAGCCAAATTTCTTTACATATATATGTGTTGATCTTTTATTGAATCATTTACAAATGGAAAAATAGCTTGCATTTTCCATACTATTATTGCTCCGTCATTATTATCTCTGTCTAAATAGAGTACCTATAGGTATCCATTTTGCTAAAGTTATTTAATATATATATAAATTAATTTATACGGAGTGGCCAAATATTTTCAATATTTATTTGTATTTATACTGTTATAAAATTTAGCTACGCCGTCCCTGAATAAAACAACGTAAAACATATAAGCTGACTGAAGTATAATAAAAAGAATCCGGACGAGGTTGACCATACTGGAACTTTCGAAAAGACTCCACAAACTGGGAGATGACCGTCAAAATTTAATTGAGAGATCGATGTAAATTATAAAAGGAACGAAGTGAAGTGAATATTAGTTGTTAAAATTTAAATTGGATTGACTGAAATTTTGGAAAAAACTACCGGGGCTACAGTATGTGGTTTTAGAACATAAATTGGTTGTGAGAAGATCTATCGCTTCAGGTTAATAAGAATGTTTAAGCTATAAAAACTATATAAACGATTTGTTTTTTGGAATTGTGAGTTAATGTTCCATTATATAAGAAAACAATTTACGAAGTTGAGCATATAGTAGCTCATTTTGTAGATTTTTCAATTCTCTTCAACATTGCTCATAGTACAAATACGATTTTATGCGTGGATTTTGTGTAAATAAAAAAAATATGTTTGTTTTCGCCATAAGGTGTCCTTTCATTTGATATATTACGTGATGCGTTAGATACAATTTTAATTTTATATTTTCCATTTAATTCTGTAATTTGCCCCATAAAATTCATAATAGAGGTTTCTCCTTAATTTTACGGTAAAATTCAGGTGAGGCCTTATATCTCTAATTTTTTTCAAATTTTACTTCTGACAGTTTCGGTGATAAGGGGGGAGGGACGGTCGAGTTTTTTAGTTTTTCTTCCCAGAAGTGATATTATAAGTGTATCCGTATATTGTATATACGGAACCCGAAAAAGAGGGACATCACCTTAGTAGTATGAAGGACCTTTTCAAATTATTAATTATTTTCTTTAAAAAAAATAATCGTATTTTGATATAAAATATAAACAAATTACATTATCTTAACAAATGTTGACAAAATTGATCAAATTTAAGGTGTAGAACAGCAGTCATTTTCTTCGGTCCTAACATCACCGCAGGCAATTAAAAATGTAATTAGAAGATACTCAGGTAGTCACGTAAGAATGTTTTTATCATCCATTAATAGTGGGGGAGCCAGTCACAGAATTGAACGACCAATTTCCTCTGCTTCAATAATTCGTGGAGCTTGAGTACCTTGGGTGGGTTGGGGTTTGTTTGCGGCCCAATCCCGTAAAAAAAAATTCCCCCGACATACAGCCAGGTGACGCTTTTTTTTTGTTTAAATAATAATCACAAAAAAAAATTCAAGTGAGAGGAAATGACTGAATTTTATCAAGTTCATATCAGCAGCTGACGTTGTCGCATATTCTTGATTACTTTTATGTTTTTTTTTTGGCAATAACACCACACTTCGTTGTCAATGGCTTTATATTTATTGATGTAGATTGCAAAATGAAAATTTGATTTATTTCTATTGTGGGTTATTGCCCAAAAAAAACATAAAAGTAACCATAAATTGGAGTTATACTCAAACACGAAAATGACAGTTATGCACTTTATGTACGGCCGTGCGGTATGTTACTGAAATTTCGATTGTTTTCGAAAAATTGTTAAGATTTTATAACAACTGTAGAGAAAATTGTAAAAAAAATAAATAAAAAGAATACGGGTTGAAAACCTCCTTCACCAACCTAAATAAGACGCCTTACAATTTAAATGTCGGAAACAGAGGAGCACATGTTATTTAACGTAAAAAGTTATCTATTTTTTTTTTCTATTTATTTTCTACCGTTTGGTCAATAACAGAAAAAAACTGTTTAGTTTGAGCCCTTTTAATCGCACATAACTTTCTAAGGGTGCGTTTTAGGGCAACTGTTAATAGGGACTTTTTTGCTTATTTTAAAAAGTTTTCAGGAGTTTGAAACCCTATTTTAGAAACACCCTGTACAAAGCTGTTTCTAATAGATACTATGAGGTGAGACAGCATCAAGGAAAATTGTTAAATTCTTACTACTCGTATTACGATTAAATTTGTACCAACTTAAATTTATGTTTACTCCGTCAAACACGTGTAAGGACAGCTAAGTTTAATGTTGTTTATGAAATTTTTAACACGCCTTTTTCCAGATCCGGTATTACGAAATTTTCTCCACCAATTTCATCACATCAACACGATTATTCATGTACACTTTAAATCAACATATTACTTTTTTTGCTTATGTGGTACCATTAAGAAACAATAAAACTATTAATAGATAAATCTGCAACATAATTAATTTATGTGTTTCTGCCATTAAGATTTGTTCACAAATATTCTGTAAAGTTATTATTTTTATTATTTTAATACATATATATATATATATATATATATATATATATATATATATATATATTTTAGGTGATTTCCGGGAATTCATCCGCGTAGTTGATAACTGATTCCTGCCGGGATCGATGGTAAAATGACGACGTTTCGGCAGAGTCACATCTGCCCTCTTCAGGTCGGTTCGCATAATTCTCGTAGCCTTCTGCTTTCGCTTCTAGTTACTCGAATACCGAGTCATTTTACCATCGATCCCGGCAGGGATCAGTTATCAACTACGCGGTTGAATTCCCGGAAACCACCTAAAACATTTAGTGCCCGCGAAAACTTAAAAACAAATATATATATATATAGGAAACTCTCTCAGCTTTGGATAGAACATGAAATAATAAGATACTATATATATTTTTCGTACAGCCCCCCCCCCCACTTCTATGGAGATACGCATTCCTAAATGATACCACTGAAAACCGATTTTTCTTGAATACCTTCAAAGTAATTACTATAATTTAATACTAATTTAGTTTAATGGATTCTAGTAAGGATCTCTTAAAATAGTGTCCTTGAAACATAAGTTTTTTAAAGTTTACCAGGGCTAGCTTAAGATTTACAACTTGATGCTTATATATTGAACACCCTGTGGAAAAAGAGTTTACACGATAAATCTGGATAGCCTGCACCTTAGACTAACCTAACCTTATTACAATTATGAACATATGTATCTGATGTATAGTCTTGCGTTTTGCAATGTTTTAGAAGCCAGAAGGTTGTATCAAGAAAGACTTCCTGTCTTGTCAAACTAGAAAACACTTCAACGAGCTGAGCAATGTCTAAATTTCGGAAACATGATAGTTTAATTGCTGTTGATGGTACACATTAGTACCTGAATATTTTCAAGAACAGCTATTATTTGCAAAAAACCCCTTAACTGATTCCTGGTAGAATGTAGTTTGCAAATTTGCCATTGAATCAGCAAAGTAATGGTGTACTTTTTATATTTTTTCAACAAATGAAACAAGGTTTACTAATAATATGTAACTAATATAATTATTATCTGCCCAGAAATGATTTTTAACAGCACCATTCATATAAATCGATTGAATGGACAATTTCATTTTGAGTTTCTCCAGAACGTTTTCCCCGATTTGGTAGAGCATTTACCACATGAATTTTGCCGAAACATGTACTTCTTGCATGACATTTCAGTGTTGGTGTGCAAGAGCACCTGAATACCGTCTACCCAAACCGACGACTAGGAAATAGAGTACCTATTGCCTGGCCTCGTCGATCTCCCGATCTAACGCTGTTGGATTTTTACAGTGGGTACACCTCAAAAACTTTCACTTTGGCCAACACAAATGAGGAACTTTTACAGAGATTCGCATTTCATTGTAATTGTTGATAAAGGCTGGGTGATTGTGGAGGGTAGAGCACTTCGTAATTCGTCGAACCCGCGATTTCACAGAACCCTGTTATGAAATTAGTCAATAATTGCGTTAAGGTGTCTCCTGGGACCTCCACTGGGTTGTTTAAATTTCTATATTTTTACTGATCTTAAAATGAAACTCACCTGTTGATGGGCTGACTTTCGTATCGCAAATAGATCTAATGGACATTTTTATCACAAATAAAATATGAATTCCGGTTCATTTCATCTACAATGAATAAGAGTACCTTTATTCTAGCCCAAGGCTGAAGATATCCATACATATTTTTTAAACTCTTCATCGTACAGAGTGTTAAAATTTTAGGCTTTAAATAATAAATTGTGAACTGTAGCTCACTGTTAGTAACCAAAAGTAAACTAATTATATGTCAAGGACACTGTTTTTAGGAGGACTTTTCTAATATCCATCATAGACTAAGAGCCGGACGAGAAGAAAAATTTACTACTCATTTTCGGCACCATAAGTGTCTATGACTGAAATACTACAGCCTAAAAGAAAACGTTTGAGCACTATGCCGTCAATTTTCCGTGGCACATGGCTTGTCGGCGGAACGTCAAACTTGCTATTTGCGAACCCGGTAAATTAATTACATTATAATTGACGGCATTTCGAACTAAGCTAGATATTGGAGAAGTAAGACAGAAAAACCTTGTGCCGTACAAAAATAACGGTGCTGGAAAGAATAAAAAAAAATCATTTTCTAAAATTTTTATCCGATGGAAAAAATATAGAAAACTGCACGGCATGTCTGATTTTAAATAAATATATTTATTTAAAAGTAATATTTTACTATGCCGTATCATTGCGCTGGCTCTAAGAGCTTCTACTTTGACGCCTATTTTCCCAATTCAACCCCTATTCGAAAAAATTGTTGGAAAGTGTACAGCACCGATTTCAAGGGTTTACTTATGATTTAAAATAAAGAAAATCAAGTGGTGTATAAAATATTTGTTACAAAAAAAAATATTAACTGACTATATGTCCTCTTGAATTTAAAGTCCTTCGTTTTGGGGTAAATCAATTCAAATTTTTCTTAACGTCAAAAATTTTGAAAGCAAGTTATTTCATATTATATTGTTTATACAAAACGTACACATTTATTAGCACCAAATAAAAATAATTGAATAAAAATAAAAGAATGTTTTTATAATATTTCCAATTTTGAAAATTCATTTACAGCAACTCTAGTAGTATTCTATATTAAATTTTATTGCTGTTATAAATTGTTTAAAGGTTAAATTTAAAAAATTATGCATGCTGTACATTTTTAATGTCAGACTTATCCAATGTAAGTGCTATTTTCAATTTTTTTAATATTTGAGTTGATCTGATGAATTTGAAGAAAAAATTTAGATTAATCGAACATATTTTGGAACCTGCAAAAAGCGTAAAAATTAACGATTTAACACTGTTTTGAAAAAATAATTTCCCATAAGATTCAATGCAAAACAAAAACATTTAAAGTTAAATATCCCAAAAACATAAAAAATGGACCTAAGTGATTCTTCCTTAAAAATTATTTTTTCCAAAAAAAATTTTAGAAAATTAAATTACTTTTAGAATATAAATATAATATAATCAATCAAAATACATAATATAATCAATCAAAATATAGACTATTTTCAAAAATTATATTAAAAACTACAATTGATTTTAACTTTTACATTCTACTTGATTAGCTACTTTTTTCATAAATTTTACATCATCATACATTAAACAATGTTATTCCTTGGATTTTACATATTTACAGCTTAATAAAAAAATAAAAAACACATTTTTACTAAATAAACAAATTTACTGTACGAACAAAAAATTGCAATTGCGTGCAAACGTTTTTTTGAAAATGTGGGGGCTTTTTTTTCCTTCAGTGCCACGATATTATACGACAACATTTTTTGAATACTTGATTTTCAATGAATTCGATAAGAGCACAAATGCCGTACAGGAATTTTTCTTAAAATATCCATCCCTTGGGCGGAATATTCACTACCCTGCAGTGAGCTCATGTGTCATGAAACATGTACGGCACAATTATTTATGAGAAAATTGGCGTCAGAGTAGAAGCCCTTAGAGCTAGAGCAATGATATGGCATAGTAAAATATTACTTTTAAATAAATATAATTATTTAAAATCCAGTTTTCTATAATTTTTCCATCGGAGAAAATTTTTGGAAAATGATTTTTTTTTATTCTTTCCAGCACCGTTATTTTTGTACGGCACAAGGTTTTTGTGTCTTACTTCTCCAATATCTAGCTTAGTTCGAAATGCCGTCAATTATAATTTAATTAATTTACCGGGTTGGAAAATAGCAAGTTTGACTTCCCGCAGACAACTCATGTGCCATGGAGAATTGACGGCATAGTACTCAATACTCAAACGTTTTCTTTTAGGCTGTAGTAATTAGGTCATAGACACTCATGGTGCCGAAAATGAGTAGTACATTTTTTCCATCCGGCTCTTAGTCTATCACAGTAAATAAAGTAATTTCCAGAGATGTTTTTTAGAGACGCATAATTTCTATAGTGTTGGGCAGTAGGAAAGAAAATACGGTTTTTGCTTTTGACAGGATGAGGTGGAAGTATACCATATTGGTTTAGGTTTTTTTGAACAAGACAACATTATGTGTTAAATTAAACGGAATTATCGTCTTGATATATGTGTGTCCCAAGGCTCATATTTATTTACCTTACTCAAATGAACTACAAAAATTTATTGGTGCTGAAAAAGCTGTATTTTTTGCAGGTGACATGTCAGTAGTGGTTGCAGCACCCACCACTGAGAACTTACACATTTACATACTAATAAAAAAATTAAACTGGTTAGTATTTTTTATTCAAATTTTAATCATTTACTCCTTAACAATATTAAATTTAAACATTGCAATTTCTTTCTCAGTGGGTATATTTTAATTGTCTTCTAAACGTTGTTTGTGGCATATTCTTGATTACTTTTATGTTTTTGTTTTGGGCAATAACACCACAATAGAAATAAAACGACGTATATTGCAGAAATACCAAACGTTTCAAAGTCTATTCTGACTTCGTTGTCAATGGCATTATATTTATTGATGTAGATTGTAAAATGAAAATTTGATTTATGACATTTAAAATTGACATTAGAAAATTTGTTGTTTTTAGATATATGGTAGCACAAAAAATTCTAAAGGTCATGAATTATAGTTAACCAGCTTTCAAATTAGAAGAATTTGAAAGAGTTGTCTTTAGAATTTATAAGTGGCGTTCCTAGGTACGACTTTGTTATAAGATAGCGCATTCGCCAAAAATGCGATCAAAGAATTCTATTGTTTCAGTGATCCCATTAACGTCATAAGGGAAAACCTAGGAAAAACCTTATGAACTATGCCGATAGTGGGTTGTTCAAAAGGAGGTTACCAACAAATTTTCTAATGACAATTTTAAATGTCATAAATCAAATTTTCATTTTACAATCTACATCAATAAATATAATGCCATTGACAACGAAGTCAGAATAGACTTTGAAACGTTTGGTATTCCTGCAATATACGTCGTTTTATTTCTATTGTGGTGTTATTGCCCAAAAAAACATAAAAGTAGTATATTTTAAGTCCAGCATAATACGCACTAAAAGTTTTAATCGCGAATTGAAAATTTTCTTTGTTCATCACAAGTATAGTATCCTATAATTAATTTTATTAAACATATTTTCTGGTCCTAAGCTCAGTTTGTTTGTATACCTGTCTAATATAGTATATACATGTCAGGCTCTAAATTGCTATACATTGCAATGATACACATGCTATATAGCATAGAAAACAAAATGAAAAAGTAAACAAAAGTTCTAATAAATAATTTAATTAAATATTTTTTTCGAAATCTACTCGTACCAAGTACATTTTCTTCGTATAATAAGCTATCGATTTAAATAAACTTCTGCTATGATGGGACTTTCGGTGTTATGTGCATCCGGTCTATTAGAGGTTGTACAAACAATATAAAAAATAAAGAATTACAACTACCATTATTTTAAATTATAACCATCTGCAAAGTAGAACTAAAAAGTTGAAAACAAGTAATATATGCTTTAGAATAAATAACATATTCAGCTAAGTGTTTGATACCTACAGTAAAAAATGTAAACGATAAAAGGTGCTAATTACCTACCTATCTAGTATACTTTTTTTGCGTGACGTCCACTTCAAAAAATTACTAATTTGTACAGAATAAGCACCTTGTTTACATTTTTTACTGTGTGTGTGTTACCTCATAGCAGTGAATATGCTATTAATTTTACGGTGTATGTATGATTTGTTGTTTTCAAGTTTTTAGGTCCATTTTGTTGTCGGTTAATATAAAAAAAAATTAATATTAAATATCTGTCTAAGAGTCTACTTACAACTACTAACGCAGATAGATAATCTTCATTATCATTGGCTTGGATTAAAGGATTTACTAATAAGAAAATCGAAAAAATACCACAAAACACTGAAACTATTATCATGTTCAACTGCTCCAGAAAAAACAATTGTTAACATCTCTTGAAAGCACTCAACATATTTTCAGACAATCTCCGCAAAACCAACACGCGATAGCTGAAGACATTTTACAGACATTTCTATTCATTTGGCAAGGTACAAACCAGCTTGTAGTAAACGGGTATTTCACCTTGCAAATTAATACACTTTAGGTATAGGTGTTTATCGAAAGAACACATAAACTATGCACTTGAAACGACATGAATATTCTAATATCTAGTTTTAGTGTCCAGTTTCAGTTTAAAATCGCCTTAATTGGATCGGACATAAACAAAATGTTTCACAACAATAATACCAGTAGTAATAGTGAAATTAAGATTAACTATTACATTGACCTAAAAAAAACACCAAATTCACTGTTTGTCTGTTGTTCAGTCAATTATTATTTTATTAGATAAGATATAATACATACATACAATACATTTGATTTTGTACATAATTCATGTGAAATTTTATTTGTTGCATTTTATTATGACAAGAATGGAACAAAATTATACGTGCATGTTTTATTTTGAGAGACGAAAATATCTCGAGTGGATTCAATTATTTCAATCAAAAGTATAGGGGTGAACCCCTATAGTCGACCATGAAAATGGTCCATATGAGAAGTTCTGGTCTGGACAGGAAATGACCTTTTTCGACCTTTTTATCACGTAATAAAATTGCACAATAAAAAATAAAATCAACAAGATCTTTTTTAAACTCACAGTGTAACTTTTAATTAATTTACTATTTATTTCACGAATGTATATGTAATAAAGTTTTAATTTTTTCAATTTTTTTTATTTATAAGCACGTTTATGCCACATTTGATGACATGCCTCAAATGACTTGAAAATCAATAATAAAAAGTGTAAATGGTTTGGCATGACGCCATAAAAATAATTAAAAAAGAACATGGTTATCAACTTAACAATTTAATTAATGATGCAATAGGTACAAGAATAACTGTATTAATATTTATCAATAACAATCATAATTTATAGAAAAAATAGCAAGCATATAGCCAGTTTTCAAACAAAACAAATAAATACTGACCTTAGGTTAAATAATATGATGAATAATTAAAAATTATAAATTGTTTACTTAAACAACATAAAAAAGCTTAAGAAACGTTCAGTTTAAACAATCTAAACACATTCTTATATTAAATCATAACAACTAACAATAACTAAAGTAGTCTATCCAAATATCCCCTTCTTTTGTGTTTTAGAATTCCACGTAAATTAACTGATAAAATGAAATAATAGGTTAACATGTTGAAAAGAAAGTTTTTTCCCTAAGAATTACATTTATTTTTGTATTCGTTTGAAAAAAAAAATAATTTGATCAAGTGCGAGTTGGACTCGCATACTTAGGGTTCCGTACCATAAATGTCTTTTATAGTCTACTGTCTGAGTTTTGAGGCTCTGTAGATTGGAAGAAAAACGGCAAAATAGGTCAAAGTTTAAATTATAAATTATTAAATTTGTTATTCAAATTATTTAAAAATATAAATAAAATATATTTTTCAAATTTTAAATAGTGTAGTTTCTAAAGTGGGAAGTCGATGTTTAATATTTTTAATATCTTTTATACAAATGATTTAAAAATATGATATATTTGTAATTCACATAATGATCCTTTTATCTGATATATTACATGATGCGTTTGAAAACTGAATCTTTATTTTCCATTTAATTGTATAATATGTCCCTAAAATTACGATGGGGGTTTTCTAGTAATTCATTTTCCGTTTAATTCTATTATTTGGAGACCAAATAATAGAATTAGGGATTTTTTTCATATTTTTCCTATAAACAAAAAAAAGAGGTCTTAGAGTTTGGGGAATAACGGGGAGAATGGGTAATTTTTTAAATAGTTTTTAATATATTTTAAAATATTCATTTAAAAAAAATTAAAAAAATACATT
This sequence comes from Octodonta nipae, assembly GCA_034190945.1. Taxonomy (NCBI): domain Eukaryota; kingdom Metazoa; phylum Arthropoda; class Insecta; order Coleoptera; family Chrysomelidae; genus Octodonta; species Octodonta nipae. Next base: position 19,134,838 of record CM067217.1, read on the forward strand.
TGTACCTATTCGTCATAATGAGCCCTGGGATTTGATATATTACATGACCCGTTAGAAACAATTCTAATTTTTTATTTTCCTTTTAATTCTACAATTTGCCCCCCAAAATGAATATTAGAGGTTTCTTCTTATTTTTCCAGTAAAGTTCAGGTGAGGGGCTATACTTCCAGTTTTTCAAAATTTTCCAGCTTATGGTTTCGTAGATAAGGGGGGAATGGGTAATTTTTTTTATATTTTTGTTAATACCTTTTAATTAATTTATTTTAAAAATATGAAAAAAATATATTTGTTTTCGTCGTAATGAGCCCTTTCATTTGATATATAACATGATGGGTTAGAAACAATTTTAATTTTATATTTCCTATACCCTATACCTCTAATTTGCCCCCCAAAATTAACATTTTTCCCGTAAAGTTCGCGCAACGATCTATATTTCCTATTTTTTCAAAATTTTAGGCTGAGTAGTTTCGGAGATCATGGGGGGAACGGTCGATTTTTTTAGTTTTTCCTATCAGAAGTACCCCTAAAATCAAAATTTCTTCATTTACGATATGTACTCCTGATCGGGTCACCAAACTATACATTGATGCCAAATTTCAACCTCTTCCGTCGAGTAGTTTAGGAGATGTGACAGAGACAGAAATCCGAAGTGATATTATAAGGGTATCCATATATTTTATATACGGAACCCTAACGATAAAAATGTTACAAAAGTTTATATGAAAAACTCTGGGAATTAAAAAAATGTATTAACAAAAAAACAAAAACCGAAAGCCGTCTAGATGTTATATGGGTTATATAGAAAATGTCACTTTCAAAATTTTCTTCATTTTTTTACAACCCACCTAGAATTCACCTTTTTTGCTAACTTATTTTTAAAATATGCTGCAAACATAATAATATACACACCTATTCACCTACATTTTTAACGCAGATGTTTAGATTAAGTGGAAAAGGGATTCTAATACTAAATGAATAGCTGCAATGTAATGCTACAAAATGGTCTTTTGAGAACACTGAACGTATGAACTATTAACATCCTTAAGTCTTCTATGAGTTTTATAACAACTGTATGTCATCAAAAACAACAGCAAGAATACAACTACAGTTATAAATAAAAAATAACCTACGTAAAGAATTTCAAAATGATTACATTCATGATCCCATACTTTTGGAGTTATAAGAATTGGTTTTAAACTTCTACCAAAATTTTCCAAACTGCACTTCAATCCACAATTTTGAAAATTGATTTTTTTCAAATCTGTTGCGTTTTTGTAGTAGATCTCGACGAAAAATTCTCCTTTTGCTTTGTGAATTTTCCGAAGTTCAAACAAAATACAAGAGGAAAACGGTGGTAAGTTGTAGTCGAATGCTCCAATGCTATTAAGAACGTTTACAAGAGTTGCTTCATGACCGGAGATAATGAAAACCTTCGAATTATTCCGAGGACTAGAAACATAATCCTTGAAAAATGATAAAATTTTGTTCCATAATGGTCCGACTCTAAGCCTTGCGATTTCTTCGGTATGGGTTAACGAGAGAAAATAATAAAGTGATTGTTGTTTTAGTATTTCTGGAAAAAAGTTCTTAGTCCATTCTGGTAGAGTTAAATTATGATACACTTCAGTTCTCAAAACATCGTAAATAGCGAAAGCATCATAAAAATTATGGATATTCCAGTGGGTAAAATTATGCAACTGTCCATAAAGTCTCTGATCCATCTTGGACGCAAAAGGTTCTAGTTTCAATACTTCAGCATTCAATTCCTGGAGTTTTGTACAAGATACGTTATTTAACACTAGATTATCTTTCTCCTGAGGTATAATTTCAAAATCCAATGTGTTCTCATCAAATTTGGAGTCGCCCACGCTGACATATGAGAAAATTCCTTTCACGGTGCTCTTTGCAGATTTGATGGTCCTAATTAAATTACTTGACAGAATTTTGATTTTGTTTTCTTGGTAAGCATTGATAAACAGGCTTTTGTATCTTCCTCCAAGCCATTGGCCTAGTTGGTACTGATTTTTGACCCCAACCTAAAAAAGTTTATATAATTGGTATTATTTATAATAATTTATTTGTCAAGATGTACAACGTGCAGATAAACTGTAGAGTAATTTTTAGTTAAACAAACCATTTTTAGGAAAAATCCTGCGGCAGATAAAGATTTGATTATAGTATATTTACATAATTTTGAAATATACAGAGTGGGACAGCCAAATGGGATAAACTCGATAACGAATAAAGTAGGGCGTGTTGGGAAAAACTGCTCTTCTATTTTGCTAATTATTCCTTGAAATACAGTCGGCAAATTTGGAAAATTTTCGTAAAATAAGCCAGAAACTTCCATTTTTGTCCGTGTATGATCTCCATAACCTATCATTTGAAGAATGGTTATTTTGTGCATTTCTGTTAAATGAACCATTTTTCTGATATTATTACGTACAGTTAACAAAATTCAAACGACAATAGCATTGACACTGATCACCACTGTCATGCAGGCAGACAACAAGATGCTAAGGCTTTGAGTTTTGACGAAAATAAACAGAACATTTTTTTCTCAAATCAGTAAAAAGGAACGCAGGAATGGCTTTTGCTTACTATCTCAATATCAAGAGCTAAATGGGAATTAAGTATTGAGTGTAATGTAACGAATTTGTGAAACAAAATTTTTCTTTTTTTAATGTTAATTTTTATAATAAATCTGGAAACACTTAATATTTCCGAAACAGTTGAAGATAGGTGTAAGTTATTGTACATGAATGTCTAGAATTTTCTGAAGAATCCAAAAAATAAATATTATGTAGGGCATTTAAAAATACAAATCGACGTTTCCAAGCGTTTTTCCCAACAAGTTCTCCTTTATTGGTTATCGAATTTATTCCATTTAGCTATTCCAAACTGTATAAAGTAAATCGTCTGTATGTAACGACGTCGCCGCCATTTTTGTAATGATATACCCTGTATATATATTTTTTGCTTTTACATTTTATGGTAACAACAATCAGCAGAGTCTGATCGATTGCGCTGACTCAGGACCACGGGGTCGGGACCAGGGGTCAGTACGAGGGCTCGAGACCAGGGGTCTGAACCAAGGGTAAGAAGTTACATTTCTAAATTTCACTACCTTTGACAGCTATTTTCGGTTGGGTAAGTGTGGGCCTCCGTTAAGAAACTTTTGCTTCAGTAAGCACCGTACGTAGGAAAAGGGTCAGCCTATTAATCATATTTTACTTACTTCTGTTAAAGCACCCCATCCTTCTGGCCAAGCACTTACATTGTACGGGTCAGTTGCATATGTTCCGGCTGGAGTTTTGGCTCCATGTCGCATTACCTAGAATTATATAATTTCTATAGATTTGCTAGCTCATGAATATATCAGGAAATGAATATATTTCAAAAACGTTATTTCCCTAATCTTCGTTGGTAGAAGCGAACTCAAACTTTACTCTTTAGCGCTAAGTACTTATTCTGCTTAAAACCCGGGGGATTACGCTCCCTGAGCGACACAAAATTGTAATGAAATAAACCATTTCCAGCCTGTCTGAATTTCCGGGTTGTCTTCAAACCCTCAGTCACTAATAGAACAGGGACTCATCAGTAATAAAAAGCACCGTTCTTTAGTTAACCAAACGCCAGTTTTGGTGAGCTCTGGCATTTCGATGAAGAGCAGTTAGTATGTTGTCTGGGTCGCACACCTGAAGCCACCGGTTATAACTTTGGTTCTACTCTTGGTTGAAAGTGGTTGTACTTTAACATTTCTCTTTTCAACGCAGAAAGTAGAACCAAAACTGATTCACTAGAATACAATTTGGTTCAACCAAAAAATGCCAAAATCATATGTTAAATTGTTTTGTTTTTGTTTATTTAAAAATTTTTTATATCAATAAATTTATTTTTTATGTTGTGCTTTAGTGGTCCTTAAGTGAATTTTGCAAAATTGATCAAAATTTATTGTTAAATGTATACGTAAACAAGTAAAATAGTAAATACCTAACCTCAAATGTAATTTAAGAAAAAAAGACAGACAATCAAAAACAACAAACAACTACTATTTTAGGTTACTACCATCCAAGATGGCGACGCTGCCGCATGTGTGAACGCGTCTTACTGTTAAGTTTAGGGTAGTGTGGATCATTTTCCAACAGTTATAACTAAGTCTACTGATTTTTTTTGATTTCGCTTAGAACATCCCCCAATAAATGCTTATACAAAGTGACAAAGACGCTCTATTAGTGAAAATTATGTGTTAGACATAGAGAAAATGTCCGTTTTCCTAGGCGGCCTCACCTCGTAAATATTGTGTTGTTCATTATCTGGTTAATCGTATTCGGATTCACATATTTTTGAAGAATAACGTTTTATTTGCATTCCGAAATTCAGTTTTTTTTACAATATTTTTAATGAAATAGAGATTTTATATTTTGAAGTTTTTTCTACATAGTTTTTTTACTTGTAACTGGCTAATAAGATCGATAGATCGAAGCCAACCCCCGTCCCGAGAGGGACAACCTTGGAAGAAGAAAAAGAATGGTTACTACTGGTTGAAGATATTCAAACAATGACGTAACAAAGGGCTGATTTGAGATGTCATTGGTATTAATGATTGTGTTTGGTTCAAACTAGGATTTATTAAGGAGGTGTGCTAACATCAATACCATTACATTGATTATGCAGTGACAGGAATTTTTATTACTTCACTGATTAAGCGCTACCAAAAGGAAAAATGCCGTTTTGATGTTTTTACAGGGTGTTCGTGATGGTTTCATTTTGATTAATTTTAAGTCAGTTTCTGAGAATTTAATTTATAGGAAAAAATCCCAATGCAACTGCAACTAAGAAATTCATAAAATTTTAAATATCTATCAGATATGTTTGAGACTGAAAGCTATTTTTTCTTATAAATTATCTGGGAAACTGTGAGTCATAGACATTCGAAGTGGTTATACAACATACCTTATATTTTTGAGTTTAAACGAATTATCCCAGAAATTGTGCGTTTTCATTTACAATAACAAAATTATATACTCTCTTCGAGGTGTACGAAAATCCTAGATGTCGGTCTTACATCTCGCGTCTTCAAACAAAATTATAGTCAACCACTGGTATAACTGGAAGTGGCCAATAGTTTGAAATTAATTCAAAGAAAAAGAGCTTTATGGAAAACACCCATAACAAAAAATTTCAAATCTCAAACATTTGTTTATACAAGTAGCTGGGCAACCAAGCTTCACTCATGATTTCAATATTGCGCCAATCTGTTAATGACATATATACATATGAAAATAGTTTCATCAAAAATTATCAAAATCAATTTCAGTTATTTATTGCCACTAAAACCTCTGATTTATCTACCAGAGAATGAAACTATCAAGTGGTGAGTAATTTATTTTTAAAGTTACAAATATATAATCAATAGATAAAAACTGCTGAAATTTATTACTATAATAGTAATTGTTTAAAATTGTATAACCCTTTGTAATGTCATATTAAGTTGTATATATGAAAACAAACCTTGTATTTATTTATTACATTTCCTTTTCTCTATCAATTATATCTATAGTATTTGTTACCAATTAAAATATATTAGATTTAAATATTTTAGACTGATTCACTGTAAATTTTTATATTTGAATAAACTATGAGTTTTCTAAAATAAAATACATCTCTATGTACTGCAGATTTAGGTTTTTCTTAATTCTGTTGAGCTGAATCTAATGTAATGTAATACACCACCGTGGCTTGAAGCCTCTCACCATATCAATCATTATTTGGGCATGTTCAACCTAAAATTATAAACAACAATCACAACCTTTGTAATTATTTGCCTATTTGTTCTGAACCTATATTAATGTATTTTCTAGTTAACGGCCCGTTTTTTGGTATATAAACTGCCTGTTAACGCCAAATATGTCCCAACCGAGTATGGCATGACGGACTATTAGTCAAGATGGCCCAATTAGGATTTCCCACTAACATCATCCAGCTAATGGGCTCCTTTTTGAGACATCGAAGAGTAGGCCAAGAGCATTCCAGATATCGGACCACCGAGGGGTTCCCCAAGGAGCAGTCCTGTCCCCGATGCTATTTTGAATCTACACTGCAGACATCCCAAGACCAGCCGAAGCTATAATTGCCCAGTTCGCCGACGACACCGCCATAGGATGCCAATCATTCAGATTCGAGCCAGCCTGCGGCTGCAGCAAGCCACTGACAATTTAGCGGAATGGTGGCTTCAGTGGAAGATACCCATCAACGAGGACAAAACCCAAGCTCTGTTCGTCAACGGGAGAAGCCGCACGATCGTTCCGACAGGAAACCTGACCGTCGACGGCAGACAAATTCCATGGAAGAACGAAGTCAAATACCTTGGAGTCATCATCGACAAGGGGTTGACTTTCACGAGGCATGTCCAAGAAACTCGTAATAAAGTCCGGGCTGCCCGTGCCAAACTTTACTTTTTAAGAGAAAGCAAGCTGGGACTCTTAAACAAGCTGATTCTCATCAAGACCGTCATCTTGCCAATGCTGAAGTACGCTTCAATAGTATGGGGACACACCAGCAAGAGCAACAGGCAGGCCATCCAAAGGCAGGAAAACCTATGCCTACGCCTCGCAGTCGACGCACCCTGGTTCGTTCGTAACACGGTGATTTTCAACGATTTACGCCACAAACCAGTGCTTGCAGAAATGAAGAGGAGGGCCAGAGAGGCTTAGGCCAAACTGGAACAGCACCCAAACCTTCACCTACGACAACTAATCGACTATGACCCCAGATTTATTGACAGATACAAACGGCCTAAGAACCAGCTCTGTCTTAGCTAAGGGGAAGAAGACGAAGCAGCCCAGAGATAGAGGACAGGTGAGATAGAGGACAGGTAAGTAAAAAATGAAGTATATAACAATCTTTTTTCAGGAGACAACAAGGGGGGCCCCGGGGGGAAACCAACCTACCAAACAAAGAGAAGACAGAAGAACACACACCCACAAAACAATATGTTATGCTTGCCAGTATTTTTCTCTGCTGTGAATACAGTCACTATAATTGTCCGTGATTTGTTCATAGAGATATTATACGTAGAGTGAATTAGGTATGGGCGTTACTGTAAGTGGCAGTGTAATAACAATAGAAACAGAAAGACAATATCAGGGTTCGCTTGCTATGTCTCTACCCTACCAATAGTAAGCGTCACCACTGACACTGACCAATCAGGAACGAGCCGCTTATTCTCTCTCTTTCTATTGCTATTACCTGAATTTCGCTACTTCACATGCTCTACGTATAATACCTCTATGGAGTTGTTTAACACAAAAAATAAAACTTGTTTAATAATATTTCATTTGAACACAGATTTTTTCAATCACCGCCATCTTTTGGTCATTTACCGTACTATTCACAATTTTAAAAACGTTCTTGGCCCATCTCCTTAATTCAAACCATTTAGGAACAATTACAACCCGTAGATTTCTGCAAATCGGCTATACACTGAACATGCCTTGAGGAAATCTGTTACAGTTAAGGATAGTCTTTATGCCTTCACATGGACTTACCGTGTCTTAGATCAGGTACCTTTTAGATATAGCCTGTCATGCACAAAATCATGGCAACGGTAGAAAGAGAGGGCAATAGAGACAATAACAGGCTATTTCACTTAGTGAGTTGAAGAAGCCAATGAACAACATGATGATCGTATTACATAGGAAGCAGCTCCCAACCGAGTGAAATAGCCTCTTACCTTCTCTATTGCGCTCTCTTTCTTTAGTCTTACCACGACATTTGTGCACTGCAGGCTATCTCCAGAAGGTGCATGCTCTAAGTACCGTGTATGTATGTTGTGGTTAATAGGCCTTTTCATATTCGAAAATTTTTTGTTCCCGTGAGTTCATTTTTTTCGACCAGTTTTCACACCATTGTCATGTAAATGTTTTTTTTGTCCGAAAAAAGTGACAGAAGTTGACGCACTCTCACTAAAAATTTTCGAATATGGAAAGGCCTATTAATGCATTATTGTATCATGAAATAAATTTTTAAGTACTCACTTCATTGATATTTATCAACTCAATGTTTCCTGATCAGTATAGTATAAGGTATAGTTAAAATTTAAAAACTATTTAGGACTTTACTTACAACTATTAGTGCAGAAAGAGTATCTTCACTGTCACCGGCAGTACTTGACCAATTAAACAGGACTAAAACCGAAAAGATCATACAGAACACTGAAATTAGCATCTTCAAAAATCGTTTTATATATATTCAACTATTTTCGCACTTCGAATATCAAGTCTTTCAATTTTAAATTCTCCTTAGTTGTTCGTTTTACAAATAAAGTATTGATAAGAGTAATAATAGTGGTCAAACATCGTTTGTAAACTACTACATTAACCTGAAAACATTTTACAAGTTTATTCTCATCCATTTGTTAGTCAATTATTGCTAAACAAGATAAAAACTAAATACATATACAATATCTAGTGAACAATTATTCTGAAATTAAAAAATGTATATCTGGTTTCCATTTCAACGCAATAATGAGAAATTTAAATATCATAAATTATTCTAACATAATTAACTGTAATTTTTTTCATGTAAACCATTTTTTTTACTATAGTAATTAAAAAAAAGCCCTACACAATAGACAACTATACTGGTGACGAACAAAGTTGAGAAGTTTATCTCACAAATACACTTCATATGGCATTTTTAGGGTTGAGTACGTCCAATATCCGGAAACCCTAATTATATATCTAAGGACGTACCCACCATTTGGTTTAGGGAGGGGCAAAATTAGAAAAAAAAATGTCCTAGAGAGGGGCAAATCGGAAAAAGATTCCTAGAGATAGGGATAAATCAGAAATTTTTTGGTTCGGGGGGGGGGGGGGGAGTCAGCAATTTTATGGAAAGCTTTAATGGCTTAAAGTCGGGGGGGAGGGAGCAGCTGCCCACCCTGTACGCCCATAACAATGTAACTCGTTCCTCGAAGTTTTCTTGGACTTCCATCGTCTTAAAGTGGTTGATCTCACAACTTTTCAATAGCAGATCCACGATACTTGGTGTGAGCCACAAGAATTCTATATTTGCAACTACAATATCCAAAGAAAGATATAAAAAAAAGAGACAACCTTGTCAAAAATCGTCTAGTCGATTAAGAGGTTGTTTCATAATTCAGGAAATGTGGCATTCGAAAAAAAAATAGAGAACTAAACTCGTTTCCACGGAAGAATATGAAACGTTTTACCTGCAATAGCAGAGGTTGCTACTGTAAGTTCAAGAGCTTTAAGAAATCAGTTAGATTGTAGGAGTATTATGTATATTCAAAATGTTATTAACCGACTTCCAAATAGGAGAAGGTTATCAGTTCGTCGGCATATTTTTTTATGTATGCTTAGTGACATACTGTATTTCTGAAGATAGGGAAAATATATCTAAAAGACTATAATATCACTTTTTCATCATAAATCTCTAGCTTTAATATCAAGATATATCATAATAGTAAATCTTACAAAGAAATTGTAACGATTTTCATGTTCAATCAGTTGAAGTCAGTTTCTTTTTGAAACGATGTTACAGTCAAGTGAATTGGCAGAAAATATTCCATTAGTTTATCGAAACGAAAAATGTTATGCCGGCGACCTTTTCTATATATATATATATATATATATATATATATATATATATATATGAGTCATTCTTTTTCATCGAGAGACCCCATGCTGTCCAAAAATATATTAGTCTATAAAAGGTCTACCAGGGCTCATTCGATGCTTATTGTAGTCTCGTTTCGAAATTCGAGTGGCTCTTTTACAGAATTTATCAAATATGGCCACCAATCCCACATGACTTCTACGTTTTCTTCGATAAATCGATTATAAAGTCAACACAATCGAGTCAATATGGGTGTCAAACCCCTGAGAATGTTACCTAAATGTAGTTGAGGCGGCTGTTAATGAGTCCAGGGTCAAATTTAGAAAGTTCAATATGGCGGATGCAGTATGGCGGTTTTTTTAAAAATCATTTGATTTCAATACAATATAATGCCTGGGGGTTCTTGGGGTCACTGATGATAAATTCAGGGTCCAATTCAGAAAATTAATTATGGCGGATCCAATAAAGCGGATTCAATAGGGCGGCCAAAACCACTTGATGAAAAGAGATTTTCAAAAAATCACCTGATTTTGACCTTATTTAATACGTGGGGTTTATGGGGTTTTTGATGATAAATCCAGGGTTCATGTGAGAAAATTCAATATGGTGGGTCCAATATGGCGGCCAAAATCACTTGACAATCGGAGATTTTTAAAATATCACTTGATTTCAAACTAATTTGGTACTTAAGGGTTTGTGAGATTGTTCATGATAAGTCCAGGATCAAACCTTGTATTTTCTCAAAGTTTTTTCAGAAATCTTCCCTTATTAAGTTAAACAGAGTCGATACAGAAAAATTAAATTAAACAATCCACCTAAACACAACTAGAATTTCTGTCTTTGTAACACTGTTTCTAAATCTAACATCAAATTATTTTTTTTTGTTTTTTTTTAATTTTATTATTATTAATTATGGGGTTACATATAAGCCTGCATGAGTGGAAACTTAGTTGTGGTTGACAATACGCCACCTGTCTTAAAGAAAATGTACTTTTTATTGCAGGTGTATGCATATAAATATCTTAATTTTATATGGAAATCGGTTCATATTTAAATAATGTCTCTTGTCGCGGCATTGGACGCCATATTGGACCCACCATATTGAATTTTCTCACATGAACTCTGGACTTATCCTCAGAAACCTTATAAACCTCCAGGTATTAAATAAGGTCAAAATCAAGTGATTTTTTGAAAATCTCTTTTCATCAAGTGGTTTTGGCCGCCCTATAGAATCCGCTTTTAAAAAACCGCCATACTGCATCCGCCATATTGAAGTTTCTAAATTTGACCCTGGACTCATTAACAGCCGCCTCAACTACCTTTAGGTAACATTTTCAGGGGTTTGGCGCCCAAAGTGACTCGATTGTGTTGACTTTATAATCGATTAATCGAAGAAAAGGTAGAGGTCACATGGGTTGGTGGCCATATTTGATAAGTTACGATATTTCTGTAAAAGAGCCACTCGGATTTCGAAACTAGACTACAATAAGCATCGAATGAGCCCTGGTAGACCTTTCATAGACTAATATATTTTTGGACAGCATGGGGTCTCTCGATGAAAAAGAATGACTCATACATATATATAGGTGTGTGTCTGTGCGTAGCGTGTTGGTGTGCGATCGCGTGCACGTGTGCGTGTTTGTGACCGTGTGCGTATGCGTGTGTGTGTGTGTGTGTGTGAGTGTGTGTGTGTATGCGCACGCGCGCGTTTATGGAAATTTAAGCAGCAATCAATGTGGGCGAGTGCACTACAGGGCGAAGTAATTTTGCAGTTATGCAGGTGGGATCAATAAATCTTAAAAATAAATGTGATATTGGATGGTACTTAAGCAGTTGCATATATAGGATGGTTGAAATATAAGGTGGAATAGAATTATACTTATACAGGATGGTTCGAAAAATGTTACATAGTGTGGACCATAAGTAGTTGCTTATACAAGGTGGTTGAACTAAGGATGGAGTAATTTTATAGGTATTTTTTTAATTATTATATTATCAAAAATTTTTACATAATAACAAGCAGTTGGGATAACTGAATTATATGTCAGGGTATATATTATAGTTATAGAGATGGGTTCGAAAAATTTTAGAAGCACTTGCATATACTTGGTGGCCGAAATAAATGTAAGAGTCAAATTATAGTGATACAATATATATATTATCAAAAATTTTTACATAATAACAAGCAGTTGGGATAACTGAATTATATGTCAGGGTATATATTATAGTTATAGAGATGGGTTCGAAAAATTTTAGAAGCACTTGCATATACTTGGTGGCCGAAATAAATGTAAGAGTCAAATTATAGTGATACAATATGGTTAAAAAATGTGAAAATATTTGTTATATAGGGTAGACGATGATCATGTTCATAATACTTTTCAGGTATGCAGACATAATTCAAACAATAGAAACAGTCAATAGTGTGGAGAGGCTTTATATTTATACAGTGGGGGTTTAGAGTTATTAGGGCGGTTGCAATAACATGTGGAGTTGAATTATAGTTGTACAGGGTGAATCAGAAAATGGTAGACAAATAAATTATATTGGGTGACTAATGCATAGAAGCATATAATCGGTGGTTGCAGTATATGATGAGTTAGAGAAATAATAAAACACATACTAAAGTTAAAAAATATGTGGAAAATATACAAAAAGAATACAAATTATTGAGAGAGGGAGAAAGAGATAAGAATACGCTAAAATAATTAATAGATTGTACCCTAAATCAGATTAAAAAAAGAAGAGATATCAGAAAATAGTGAATGATTGCACATGGTTTCTAAACGGTTCTTATTTTAAGTCAGTTGCAGTCGGTTCTTTTTTCAATATAAATTATTTAAAAAACATAAACTTTATCCATATTGTCTTAACTGCCAACATTAACAATTACAAAATGAAGATAATGCTGGAAGAATTAAAAATTACATTTTATCAATGGGCATAACAGTAAAATCACAAAGATCAGTTGTTTTTGGATAATGTATATTTCACAAAAATGATTTTGTAAATAGATATAATTTACACTATTATTCTGTAAATAATCCACATCTCATTCAATATCAGAGTCAAACTAGATAGACACTAACTACATGAGGTGGCAAAATAGGCTTCATCAAAACGTATCAAACAATTCTATAGAAAACATGTATTTTCTACATGATGAAGTACTATAGTACGGTACCTGGGTGACCGAGCTTCACTCGTAAATTCAAGGTTTTATCATAAACGTATATATATGTAAATAATACAGACCGGGAGCCCAGGTTAATTTTGTTTTTGATTAATAACAGGTAAAACATTTTTGAGTGGCATAATTTCTCCGAGACGCCCAACTTTTTCCTCTTCGAAAATTTTTGAAACAGGTAGCTAAGAGAGCTACCAGGTGTTAAACATGCCAAAATGGCGAATGAATTTTTTTATTAAAACCAGTTAGTTTTTTAGTTAGATCTTTTAATAACTTGATATAAAACGCGAAAACACTTTTGTCCTACACCTCGGATGGTATGTCCCCCGTTCTAAACATGTCAATTTAAAGTTAGCAAAATATTCACTAATAACAGCTTAATTCTTTCACTATTGTTTGGTAATTATTGTACCAATCGAATGGCATGTTATACATACCAATCGATACTTAAATGCCCAATCACATCATCACCCTGCCCAATTAAGTTCTGTAATGAAATCTTTTGCCCTTAGATCTATTCGCCTAACAGACATTCACAATAGACAAAACGAACTTAATAATCTTCAACAAATCCTTCGACAAAACGGTTATCATCCAGACCACATTGAACGCATATTTCGTCAATCGCAACAACTTCCGAGTACACTAACCCCATCAGAAACAGACCAACAACAGCGGAAAGCCTTCCTTCCGTACATTCGAGGAGTCACTGACAAAATAGCACGAATCCTACACCGATATCAAATAAAGACGGTTTTCAATACCAGTTAAACTATAGCCAACTTAACCGGGAACCCTAAGGATAAAGTACGTAACTAGGTTTACGAAATTCCATGTCGCGATTGTCCACAAAGCTACATCGGTCGTACAAATAGGCGCGTCAACCATCGAGTATATGAACATTCTTTGTCAGTTCGCAAAAAAGATCCGACTTCAGCTCTCGCGCATCATAATATCCAAACAGGACACTCTAGTAACTTCGAGGACAGTAGGACTATCGTATCTCTTAACTCCCTTAGGGCATCTACTATTCGCGAAGCAATAGAAATAGAGAAAAGACCCCTCTGTCTAAACTGACGCGATGACAGTTCTCGCCTTCCCACAGCATTTACCTCGGTAATTGCCAGATTAAACAAAGCAGACACGCCCACCAACATCCAACCAATCCAACACAGCCTCATCACGTGACATCCCCTTTTAACCCAGCGCTAACTATAAATAAAAGAAGCAGAGCAGACTCAAATTCAGTTCAGTTACCTAGTGACTCTTGGGGAGTAGGCAGATTGAGCCCCGGAGTTCGATCTAGACTCTGAAACTCTTTTTCACTTTTGTCTCTTGATAATGGCTCCAAAGCAGAAGTCGAAACGTCGAGTATATAATAAATTCAGACGCGGTTCTCACCCGGAACCTACCCTTGTTCATATATATATATATATATATATATATATATATATATATATATATATATATATATATCAGATGGCTTCCGGGAACTCATCCGCGTAGTTGATGGCTTCCTTAAGTAGGGCACAACTAGCAGAAGCCATACGTGATGTCAGAAGAGATTTGGATGTTCTTAATACTAAACTGTTAGATATCCACCTACAGGTAAGAAATACACTTCACCCGATAATATGGGATAAATTCGATGAAATTAGCGAATTTAGGGCCGAAAAGAATGCAGAGTTGACAACAATGCAACAACAGACAAAATTTAACAAATTGAAGCTCCAACAGAAGCCCAAAAACGATTTTTTCGCGGAAAATAACGGTCACAGTCTAACCTCAAGGCAATTGGAAACGAATAGAAAGGTGCACCTTTAAGGCCAATAGTAAGTTCAATTGGATCCCCAACACAACAGCTAGCCAAATACCTAGCCCAACAACAGAGGGGGCAGACTCATATTTAAAAAATTCGACACATTTCATCGAAATACTTAGAAAAACGGTTTTACAACCTGAGTGTCTTGTTGTCAGTTTTGACGTAGTGTCCCTTTTCACCAACATCCCTATCGACGAAGCCTTGGATATCATAATAGAAAAATACAAACCACCTCAACACCTTGTAGACTTAACAAGGGACTGCCTGATGAACACCTATTTTGTTTACGAGAACCAACGATACAAACAAGTGGAAGGAGCCCCAATGGGATCGCCACTCTCACCAGTTATAGCGAACCTTTTTATGGAGAGCTTTGAGGTGTTGGCACTAAGAACAGCAACTCTTAAACCCAGTTTATGGTTGCGATATGTGGATGATACTTTTGTGATTTAGCCTCATGGGAGGGAACACCTCAACACATTTTTAGACCACCTTAATGGCATCCATCACAAAATAAAATTCACCATGGAGGTTGAAGCCAATAATCAACTGCCATTCCTTGATGTTCTCATAAATAGGAAGGAAGATGGAACCCTTGGCCATACAGTATATAGGAAAGCAACTCACACCAACAGATACCTTCATGCTAATTCTCATCACCACCCAGCCCAACTACAAGCCGTCGTCAAAACTTTAGTAACCAGATCACAAAGACTAGCTGACTAGGACAACATCAACATGAGACACCAATAACCAAGGCCTATTAACCGTATAACAAGGGTACCACGGACAGTATTGCAAGAATTCTACGGAGACACAATATCGATACTATTTTCAATTCAGACAGAAAAATAAGCACGGTGTTGAGGACTCCGAAGACGAGGATCCCTTTAGAACAACAGGGAGTGTACGAGATTCCATGTGCAGACTGTCATAAAACCTATGTGGGGCAAACTAACAGAAGAATTCAAGCTAGACGGGATGAACACCAGAATGCCATAAGAAAGCAGGAAAAAATAACATCCATTGCGGAAAACGCCACCACGACGTCACATCGAATAGACTTTGAGAACACCAGAATACTGGCAAATATAGAACATCCGAAATCAAGACTCGTAAGAGAGGCAATTGAAATAGCGAAGAGACCTCACAGTCTAAACGCACGCAATGAAATCCATAACTTATCGAATTGTTGGAAAATTTTATTAAACACCGTACCGGCCCGGACCCGTCCAATAACAACTCAACCGGAAATAACAAATCAGCAGGCGGGAGGCGTGCCCACTGAGCGCCCAGGGCCAATCACACGCAGCCGTTCACGGTGCCAACCAATAGGCGCCGAGCCGCGACTATATAACACCGTGCGCGCTCCTGAAAATATCAGTATTCGAGTAACTAGAAGCGAAAGCAGAAGGCTACGAGAATTATGCGAACTGACCTGAAGAGGGCAGATGTGACTCTGCCGAAACGTCGTCATTTTTCTATCGATCCCGGCAGGGATCAGTCATCAACTACGGGGATGAGTTCCCGGAAGCCATCTGATACATTTGGTGCCCGCGAAAACTTAAAAACAAATATATACATATATATATATATATATATATATATATATATATATATATATATATATATTACTTTAATTAACTTTAATTAATCCCTTCTAACTTCCGTTATTTACTTGACAACGGGAAATAAGGACGTTAAATTAGGGGAATTTAGTCAAAAGCCTGTGGCCCTCATCTACATGTTTTGGTATCTATTTCAGAGTAATAATGGAATTATAAATACAAAAAAATGTGTTTTGATTGGAAGAGTTACATAAGAAATATACATCGATTTCTTTCACCGAACTTAATAACTTTGCTTATTATGTACGGGTGAGTGGATAAAATTACAACACTGTGTCATTAAACGCCAATCGTCTTTGCAAAAAAACTCAATAGAGATTTAGATTATTAATATTATGAGGGGATGGTAAGATATTTTTGGGTTATTTTGGCACAATAGAATACTATATATACAACTATATGCACATGCATCTCACTGAGGATTATTTAATATTGTTACCAGAATTCATCCAACAGCTGGTGCAATCGGACATCAACCCATTCGTGGAAGGGACATTATTCTGACACTTCTGGGAATCCGAAATGTTTCGTCTCTCAACAGGCTGACCGCTGTCGTTACTGGAAATTCCCTTAAAGCTTCCAGAACATGAAAGAGTTTTCCGATGGTTCGTGGAGTTAACAGACAATTCGGAGAGGATTATATAAATGTGAACAGCTGGCGATAGGAGGCATTCAGTTTTCGACGGTCGTATTGTACAGTTAAGATAAAATGTAAATAAGTTTCTGTGAATATAAATTGTGTTAAAATAATGGAA
Source organism: Octodonta nipae (assembly GCA_034190945.1). Lineage (NCBI taxonomy): Eukaryota > Metazoa > Arthropoda > Insecta > Coleoptera > Chrysomelidae > Octodonta > Octodonta nipae. The sequence continues at coordinate 19,151,872 of CM067217.1, forward strand.
ATAAATTATAGCGAGTTGGACTGTGTTTTTAAATAGATCCAAGAACTGAACAGAACCCGTGTGTGAAAATAAAAAAAACATTACAATATAAAACCTTAATTCATCAAATCCGATATTTGGCCTGTTACGGGATGGGTGGCATCACGTATCGGTTGTTTGGTAATTACTTTGTTAAATAATAGTTATACGGCTATAACAATGCAACTTTATAGTAATAAAAACATAATCAAACATTGTATTGTTGTTATGTGAGTATGATAACTCATAAATACTTATTGCTTGGATTATCAACATAAATATGAAAGAACATCTGACGGACAAAATTAATTCCTAAGCCAACCGTTACTTGATGCCACCCATCGCTTAAAAGATCGAAGTATTACCAAATGCATAATCATACCAACCTTTCTTGTAAGACTAGGGATACATACGCATATTTTTGTACGACATTTACTTTTTTGATTAGTCAAAACACTAACAAAACATGTGGTTTCCTTGTGCTACAGTTATTAATGATTTCGACGGGCCATAAAACCGCCATGTTTCGCGTGTAGGACTAGGAAAACATTTAACTTGTAGGACAAAGATGCGATTCGATTATTATAATAATTACAAAGCAATAGTGAAAAAAATATTTTGCTCACGTTAAATTGACATGTTTAAAGCGGGGGACGCGGCAGCCATACCATCGAGGTTATAGGACAAAAGTGTTTTCGCGTTTTTTTATCAAGTTATTAAAAGATTTAACTAAAAAACTAACTGATTTAAAAATTTTTAGCCTGTTATTATTCAAAAAAAAATTATCGCGAGCTCCCGATCTAACAAATTTGTTCAATTAGACATCCCTGAACGCAGTGTATACGAGTATTAAACAGAATATCTGCAGTACTCGCATTTAAGAAATGAATCCGAATTTACAATTTCAAATCAATTACATTTAAATTGATCTGGTTTGCGTGCCAAATTTGCCAAGTTAATACCGTTTATGCATAAAAATATTTTCAAAATATTCTACAAAAGACATAATAACGAAGTTATGTACTTTTTATAATATGTTAATTAAAGCAGAAAAGGGAAAAATCGCCGTCAGTGTTTTAAAAATAAAGTATCTTACACAGAAATGTTAAAATGCTACAAAATAGAATCTAGAGATAATTAAAAATTATTTCTTTGAGGACAATGTTCATATGAACTTCTGACAGCTTTTCTTCTTCTATGATTATGATAACAACTATGTGCTGTCAACCACAAAAGCAAAAGTAAAAGTCCAGTTCCAAATGCTAGGTAAGTTAAATAAAGGGAATGATGAGGATTGCATTCATCCTTCCACGCACTTGGACTTATCAGAATTGGTTTCAAACTGTTTCCAACGTCTTCCAAACTGCACTTGGAGCCACATTTCGGAAAATGAATTTTTACCAAATTAGCTCCATTTTTGAAATATGTTTCGACGTAAAATTCTCCTTGATTTTTACCAACTCTTTGCCGAAGCTCAAACATAATACAGGAGGAAAACGAAGGTAAGTTGTTGTCGAAAGCTCCAATGCTGTTAAGAAGGTTTACAAGAGTAAACTCATGACCTGAAATTATGAAAACTCTCGGATTGTCCTGACGGCTAGAAACGTAGTTATTGAAAAATGACAAAATTTTGTTCCACAATGGACCAACTTTAAGTCTTGCTATTTCTTCGGTATACGTCAGAGAGAGAAAATAATAAAGTGCTTGTTCTTTCAGTATCTCTGGGAAAAAGTTCTCAGTCCATTTTGGTAGAGTTAAATTATGATAAACTTCAGTTCTCAAAGCATCGTATAAAATGAAAGCTTTTTCCAAATCATGAATATTCGACTGGGTAATATTACGTAATTGCTCGTAAAGTCTTTGATCCGTCTTGGATAGGAAAGGTTCTAGTTTCAATAGTTCCGCATTCAACTCTTGAAGCCGTGTACAAGATACGTTGTTTTTCACTAGGTTGTCTTTCTCCTCAGGGATGGTTTCGACAACCCATGAGCCTTCATCAAACATAAAATTTCTTTCGGTGATGTTTGAAAAAATACCTCTAAGAGCAGTCCTTACAGACTTGATGGTTCTTATTAAGTTACTTGAAAGAATCTGGATTTTGTTTTCTTGGTAAGCATCAATAAACAGTCTTTTATATCGCCTTCCTAGCCATTGTCCTAGTTCGTATTGATTTTTGATCCCAACCTGAAAAAAAAAGAAAAATATTTATTTTAATGTATTATTTGTAATAATGTATTGAATCAAACAGGCTAATTTACCCTGCAGGTCTAGTGCTAACTAGCTTATTATGTGAGTATACAATATTCATTCAATTTATCCTCAGTCTTTTATGCTTCTCTAGACCTCTGCAGCTTACTGAAGTTTAGTTAATCTCTCTACATTAGATCTACCACATTGTGTTTTATCGTTACTCTACTTTCCTTTTATTGAATCCTACATTACCTTTTTCTAGATTCATTCTATCAGAAATTGTTAAATAAATGATTTCTCTACATATTTCGTTGCTGCTTCTTTTACATACTGGGCTTTCATTTCTTAACTAGCAACCCAAAATAACTTTTAAAATATCTTTAAAATGAAAAGACAAAATTTATATTTACGGAGGGGCACATTTTACACGTATCGGTCACCCTGCAGTTTCAACTTCTAAAAGGGGGTGATTATCACTTCTACATGTTTAAATGCAAAGAAGTATCATGTGTTTCACCCCCGCTTAGGGCTTGAAACTGCAGGGTGACCGATACATCTAAAACGTGTCCGCCCGTAAATACAAATTAACGTGTTTTTTGTCATATTCTTTTAAAGGTATTTTAAAAGTTATTTTTAGTGGCTAGTTTTGAAATGAAAGCCCTGTATATTGCTGTATTAATAGAACTTTAAGTCTGGTACGCCACTCATAAACCTGGAGCATAACTAATGGAGTAAAGAAGCCAAGCCCAAGGCGAAACTGCTTCTTTTGTGGCTTCTGATTTTGGTACAGCAGAGGCTAGTAGTACAGCTCTTTCAGGCGGAGTAGCAATATCTCATATTCTAAAATCCTAGAATACGGAAGCATAATGTAGATAATGTGTTCTAAATTTAATAAAGAAAAAAGGCTTAAGACTTAAAGCAAAATGCGTGTTTATTCATAAATACAGCGATTTCTCAAAGGAATAAGAGATGGGATGTCGTGGATCATGAAGTCAAAGTATAGCCAATACATTAACTATTTTGAATACATAAGCTGTAGATATTATAATTTATATTTAAAAGAGAACCGACTTCAACTAGCTTAAAATAAAAACCGTTTAGAAACCGTGTCCAATCACATTGATTATTTTAGCGTAATCTTATCTCGCCCTCTCTCTCTAGTTTTGTATTTTTTTTATATTATCCACATATTTTTTTAATTTTTTTGTTTTATTATATAGCCCATTTTCTATAAGTGTAACTCTAATTCACCCTATATTGCAACTACCCTGTACATGTTGGTGTGTATTTGTCACCCAATTATTTGTCTATCATTTTCTGAAGCACCCTTTACAACTATAATTCAACTCTACACGGTGTTGCAACCTCCCTATATAAGTATTAATCCTCTTCACCCTATTTTTCTATTGTTTAAATCACCCTATATACTTATATTTTTATTTCGCCCAATATGCCAAGTATAAGCAACTACTTATGATCCACACTATATAACAATTTTTTAACCACCCTGTATAACTATAATTCCACTCTACCTTATATTTCAATCACCCTGTGTATGCAACTGCTTCTAACATTTTTTGAACCCTCCGCCCTATAACTCGAATATATTTACTGCATATGCTTATTTGACCATTTTTGGAGTTCTTTGATCCACTCTGTATAACTATAGTTTTATTTCAATCTTATTTGAACCACCTACCTTGTACACGCAACTACCCATGTGCCAACCAATACAACATTTTTTGAACCACCCTGTATAGCTTATATTTCAACCGTCCTATATATGAAACTGCTGATGTACCACCCTATATCACATTCATTTGTAAAATTTTTTAAACCCACCTGTGTAACTGTAATTTTACCTCGCCTTATATTTCAACTGCGCACATTGCTTGCTGCTTGAATTTCGATGTACGCACACACCTACCACCGTTTATCATATAGAAAAGATTGCTCACATAAAAAATTTTCTTTTCGATACACTAATGGAATATTTTGTGTCATTTCAGTCAACTGCAATGAAAACTGTTACAAAGACACTGTACAATATACTTTCATGGCATATCTTGCCATCTAAGCTAGATGTTTATTATCAAAATTTAACATTTACATTGATTACCTTTTTTTTGCAAATCTTTTTAGGATTTTCAGAAAAACGGTATATAATAATAATAATAATAATAATAATAAACGTCTTTATTTATCCTATGGGTATGTGCTAGGCGAAGTTTAGCTAAAGCTATTCTTACACTTAACCTAGCCATACAGGTAACTTTCATGAATATAATACATTATAATACAGGGCACCACTTAAGTTAGAAATGATTAGAATTTACATTATACTAACAGTCTACAGAGAACAAAGGCTTTACAAACAGTGAGTACCAGACAGCATCAACTTTCTAAGCCAACTTTTAAATGCTAGTATTGATGTGAATGGCTTATTTATTAGGAGTTTGTTAAAGTACCTTACACCTAGGTAAGAAAATGACCGCTTGAATAAGGCAGTATTGTGACGCGGGATATGAAGAAGTCTGTTTGAGCGTAAATTAAGCGGATGGAGGGTATTCCTAAATATTAATTTATGGTATAACGGTGGAGGCATTTTAAAATTGACGACTTTATAAACTATTGTGCAGTAATTAAATTCTCTTCTTTGGTCCATAGTAAGCCAGGAAATATTTCTCAAATGATTTGAAATGTGTTCGTATTTTCTGACACCGCAAACAAAACGGCAACAACAATTTTGAACCTTTTGTATTCTGACTGCATCATATTTATTAATAAAAGGGCCATATACTGCGTCACCATAATTAAAACGAGATAAGACCAGGGAATTCATTAATAGTTTCTTTACTGAGGTGTTTAGATTAAATCGATGTGGGTATAGCAACTTTATAGTTGCATACGATTTTTGTATTAAACTGTTTACATGAGAAACGAATTTCAAATCTCTATCGAAAATAATACCCAGATTCCGAACACTCTCTTTAAATTGTAGGACTTGACCATCTGCATGAACACATAAGTTGTTCTGCACAAGATTTTGATGCCTTCCCAGGGCCATTAAATGACTTTTAGCACTATTTAGATTTAAGTTATGGTTTTTGGAACTCTTTATTATTCTTTCCAAGTCAGCGTTAATACACGACTCAGCATGTTTAATGTTGTCAATGTCAAAGTTTAAATACATCTGCAAGTCGTCAGCAAATGCTTGAACTTTACAGTGCTGAACGCTCTTTAAGACATCTGTGGAATAAATTAAGAAGAACAGGGGGCCAAGGATGGACCCCTGGGGCACACCCGAGGTAACCACTTTTTCTGATGAAAATGAGTCATTGACCTGGACGATCTGCCTACGACTTGTCAAATAAGATTTAACGAGAGTAACAAATTCACAGCTGCATCCATAATATTTGAGTTTAGAGCAAAGTAAACTATGACTAATAGTGTCAAAGGCCTTGGAGAAATCTAATAGCATCAGGACAGTTTCATTTTTACGATCAATGGCAGAGACAATTTCGTCACAGACATTCAGTAAAGCAGTGGAAGTACTGTGGCCTTTACGAAATCCAGCTTGAAAATCAGATAAAATATTCTGTGTGGTGATAAAGTGTGAAAGTTGATGAAATATGACTTTTTCCAGTATTTTTGAAAGTGCAGGTAAAATACTGATGGGTCTGAGATCACTGTATTTTTTAGGGTTGTTGATTTTGGCAAGAGGTTTTACAATGGCTTTTTTCCATATATCGGGATAGTAACTTTGCTCAATACAACTATTAATAATATGAGTTAGTATGCTATCCATATAGAGGCTACAAAGCTTGAGCATATGTATCGATATCCCATCAACACCAACTGAGTTCGAAGAAATATTATAAAGAATGTTATGGATTACAGCTGGAGTGACCATCGAGACGGCAAATAATGCATTATTATTTGTAAAATGATTATTTTCATAGTAGTCTACAGTAGCTGGGTCTACATCAGCAACACTAAATACAGAGCCGAAATAATCATTTACCTTATCAGGATTGGATAAATTAAGTGGTATAGGAATGACTGGCTTATTTACAATTGTATTGTTTACTACTTTCCACAATAATTTTGTATTTGTATTAGCAAAAACTGAATCAAAGTAGCTTTTCTTTTCTCTGCGTATAGCAGATAGTGTGAAATTTCGTAATTCTTTATACCGATTCCAATCACATTGTAACTTTGTAGACTTATATTTGGATAAGGCTTGATCACGCTCTTTTATCATTATTTTTATGGCACATGTAATCCAAGGAGCTTTATTTTTTGTAACCCTAACAGTACGTATAGGAGCATGTTTACTGAATAGTGAAATTAGAAGCTCATTGAATAACTTGATTTTATCATCTATATCATTAATATATATAATATCTAGAAACGGTGTTTCTAGTAAATCGGATTGGAATAATTTTGGAACAAAATTTTTAAAATCCCTAAAAGTAATGTATTTGGCCCATTCGGAAGTTTTAACGCAAGTTAATTCACAACAAATTAAAAGGTGATCAGAGATATTTTGATTGTTTCTCACCTCACTATTCTTAATGAAATTATTGTTGGAAACAAATATTACATCTAAAAGGGAAAATTTGACTTGCCCAGATTTGGTTTTGCCAAGTCGAGTAGGTTCTTTAATTAACTGATCAAAACCATAGCGATTAAAACATTTATAAAGTGCATTATCAGGATTCAGCTGATCAACATTCATGTCACCCAAGCATATAATATTTCCACTTAAAGGTAAAATATGTGACAAGGTTTCATCAATTTCGTTTAAAAAGTTAGTAAGATTCCCATGAGGTCTATAAATGCATCCGACGAAATAATTAAGTTTATTAATCTTAACCTGAACCCACAATTGCTCTATTGTATCATTAAAATTAAGTTTCACTTTCACTTTATAGGAATTTAATTTACTACTTACGTAAATACCTATACCTCCCCCTCTACCGTTTATACGTTCTCTATCTAATCTGTAAAATATATAACCCGGTATGTCAACAGAACCGCTAATTATCCCATCATTTAACCATGTTTCTGTTACTGCCATTAAATCAAAACTTTGAACAAACTCCTTTACATCTTGAAAATGAGCTATTAATGATCTAACATTTAAATGACCAATACTAAAATTTTTTGACATCCCAGCTTAAATGTAGATGAATAATACTTAGTAAAATAAAGCTAGTAAGCAAAAAAAAATATTTTATGTTATAGATAATTATTCGGGTTCAAGCTGAAACATCTCTTTGTAGAATACAATTTAAAATGTTTACGTTAGTTGAGCCATTTTAGAGAAAACAGTGTAGATTTATTGAAATTCACTGAAATGTAGTCCCTTAATTACTGTTTTTTTCTGATTTTCTGGAAAACTGTAAATCTGACATTATAGAAAGTTATATGGTATCTTTCTGTAATGTTCATATAATATACAATGTCGTTTAAATCATCAAAATTGCTCAAGCCGTTTTCGAATAATCACTGAGCATACATCCATAAAAAAAACGTGACGACGAATTGATAACCTTCTCCATTTTGGAAATCAGTTAAAAAAGTTTGGAAGAATTGTAGTGATAATTGCAGTATAATATCCAACGGACAGGCCCCACCTTTAAAATATGAACTTAAAACTGTGACAAAGGATAACTTTGGAAACAGAAAAGAAATATTATTAGTTTTTATACAGTCACTGTAGCTCAATGCCAAAGTGATCAAGTTTAAAGTCAAATATAAACGGCAATGTTATTATAATTACCGGAATATCTGATTGCTGTGATTTGAGAATTTTAAATATATTTAGTAAACTCAAGAACGTAGAAATTATGCAATGCAAGAACTAGCCAGAGAGCGAGAATCCCAATTAACTAAACGTAGCTCTACCCAATTAATACTCGGAATCAAAATTTACTTCAATTTCGAAAACTATGTACAACATAGGGATGTAACGAATATTCGCATTCGCATTCGCATTAGCGAATATTCGCATGTTTTTTAATATTCGCATTCGCATTCGCGGTTATATATGCGAATTTTTTGCAATTACTGAGATTTAAAATTTTCAGGTTTGTTATTTGTACTTTAAGAAAAATCTTCTAATTATGATAGAGTCTTGATGTTACTCATTAGGTAAATTGCCCACTGTTTAATGATCATTAATTCTTACTTGCCCAAGCAAGTACCTCATAAACTTCGTTATAACTTTAATAAAAAATAGAATTCTGGTATTTAGATGCACTTAAATTACATTCTAAATACTAAGGGCCGGTATATTCACCTAACAGTAAAGTGTCAAGTAACTACTTGTCAGTTAAATTTATTCGCAGGATTAATTTATATTTTACATACTTATCTGTTGTAGGAATAAATTAAGGCAGGAAACCCCTAATGTGAAGTCAGAATAATTACTGAATACTTATTTTTATATTTTTTGTATTATTGTATCTTTTGATTTGCTCTGTAGTACTTTGACAATAAATAAACTTAACTAAACTTAGTCAACTACAAAAATACATTAACGAAGAGAATAAGAATTTACCTGTTTTTACTTACTTCTGTTAAAACTCCCCAACCGCCTGGCCAAACACTTACGTTGTATGGGTCTGTTGGATATGTTTCAGCTGGAGTTTTGATGCCATGACGCATAACCTAGAACAAATTTATTTTTATATTATGAAAAATAATTTCTACCGATTTGTTAGTTTTGATTCACAGAAATCTCCCCCAAAACGAACATCCTGAATTCGCCACTGTGCAGTACTAATAGTTTACCACATTGTGTCTATAAAAAATTACAATTGAGTAGACAAAGTGATAGGGTATTCGTCTATAACTGGCAGACTACTTCATTTCATCTTTTTCGTTTACCTTATTATAAGTTAAGCAGTTTTTCAGCTATTAGTATGTTTTAATTACCATCCGTATTGACAAATAGTAAGCCTTGAAATTTTATCAGGTCATAAATAAATTTTATGATTTATGCAAAACTATTATTCACACACCCAAAACAAATATTTTAAAAAATTTATAGCATTATTGTATTTCTTGAAATATTTTAATAATACCTAAATTTTCTTCCTTACTAGCAAACAATGTAAACATTATTGAAGCGAAAGTTTCTTAACGGAGGCCCACATTTACACATACGAAAATAGAAGGCAAGGTAATGAAACGCAAAACTGTAATTTCCGACACAATCCCAAGACCCGACACCCGGCCTAGATCCCTGATCCACACACCGGGACCAGACCCCTGATCCCAACTTCGTGTCCTGGTCCCTACAATTTCTTAAATTAAGAATTAAATTACAGTGACGTTAGTATATTTGAAAACGATCAAAATTAAAAATATTTTTTTCTTTATACAGGACTTCCTAAAAGAATGATATTCTCAAATTATCGGAATATTTTTTATGAATGCTCATCGATTACTCTAAAACGGCTTAATCAATTTCGATCATTTAAACTCCATTATGTTAGGGAATCTCTAAAAGGCCAAAAAAGTTTGCCCACCCCTGACTTAAATCATACAGTTTTCCTGAAATTTGGAAAGTTATGTGCAAAAAACAATAAACGTCAACGATATGTCATAAACTATCTATAAAAATCTCTAGATTTCAATATTAATATATATCAGAAAATTTCGTCCATAACAATACAATATAATATCTTGTCTGGCCAGTTACTTTTAAAATTTGAGGACTCACAGGTCATTAAAATGACCATTTTGAGACATACTTTCATTGCTACACATAGAGATTAATGATCCTTCTCAATGCTGCGAAAGTACCACTTCTTAATAACACCCGAGATAATTACATTACAACAACAACCATACCATGCATACCTTGTTTTTCATAAAAGCAACAAATTGAATGTTAAAACTACATCCAAAACAAGAAATGCTCCAAAATCAGTTTTGTCAAAAACAATACCAACAAACAAAACTAAAAACTAATAAAATGCATTTATTATATGTATTGCTATTGTAATAAATTTTAGATTGGAGAAACATTTACGCCTTTAAATGTACGAATAAATGAACACAAAAATTTTATAAATGAACAACTACTCAAAGGGTAAAAGACTTGTAAACATACTTATTCAAAAATATTGCACCACAAGAGGAAATAATTTCATGTTCTTTTTAGTTGATGCATCGATCTGGAGACAGAATAACACATAATCATTTAAATAGTAGGATGGATTGACTCGAATGAGAAAAACAAACTAAATTAAACTAAAAAGTTACAAATTTTGATGGGTTCCGAATGTTATTCTACATTATCTCACCCAAAAAAAATTATATTTTCTGATAATGACCATTTATTGGATACTCGCAAGTTAGAAATTTTCATTTCTTTCTAAATATTGTTTCTCACTAAAATTAGTATTGTGTATTGTGGACAACTGATCTCTCTGTTTCCGATAATAATTTATTATTTTAATATTATACATTTATTTTATATTATTTCTATTTTAAAGGTTAGTAGTTTCATACAATTTAACTAAGATTACAAATCCCATGATTTGAATGCAAAGAATGAGATTTAAGATAAATATTTAGAGGTGACATCATGGCAATAATTCTAATGTTCATGGCCATCGTCGTTGTAGCGAATTTGAATTCAATTTGACATCTCATTTCATAGTTAACCGTTAGGTTAAGGTACCGTTCCAATTAAATGTGAAATTGTCAATGTATTATTTTCAAAATTTCAATTTCAATACACTTACAAAAATTGTTAACAAATGAAGGTATTATTTAACATAAATAAACAGCAGGTACATTGCATTCTCGTTATATCTTTGATATAATACTGAAATATTCAGCGCTCACTTAATGTGTGTTTAATTTAAATTTAAAATATAATATTGCAGTTTAAATTATACTATTATGTAAGTACTTATGTATTGTAATTATTTATACTGCGTCTTCATAGTTACTTATGCATTGGTTTGTTGCATTTTCATCTTAGAAATTTTGAAACATCTAAATAACAGCAAAGCATTTTGAAAGTTTAATAATATTATTTTTAATATTAATTTATTATTTGATAATACTGTTAGTATGTTTAAATGTATTTGAAATTTATACTGATACTTATAAATACATGTTTAAATAAATGTATGTAAAAGCGGAAAATGTATTTCAATTATTTTTAAATAAGTAATCTACCAGTTAGATATTATTTTCTGTCTATATTTTATCTTATAGATATTTTATTTTATATTACTTTGCTCCATTCCTGTAAAACCTGTAAAACCGGAACCATAAGACAACAAAACTGAAATCATTATCCTATGCAAATATTTTTTTACTTAATTACAATGGTAGTGAACTATATTGTATCAGTACACAGAAAAGTGTATAATAGTAAAATAAATGTTGGAAATAATAATAATTCATATAGGTATATTATCTTCAAATTTTTAACAATGATTTTGGTCGAATTTCTACACTGTGTGACGCTAGTTACAATATTTGTATATCTTAGAATACGCCAAGAAACAGTCCCATTTATAAACAATTGTTATATCATTTTTGGAATGTGTTTTAAGCTGTATTTGTTAATAATAATAAGGAATTAAAAAACATAAAATATATTTTCATGGTGTACTGGAAAAAAAATTTTTTCTTCGATATTTCTTTATAAATATTATTACTTGAAAATGCGATTAAGAAAAATTCAGTTGTTGTTATCCAGGCAAATGCAAATCAACTAAAAAAGCGTATTTTTCATAACAACATAATAAGTGAACAGAGTTTATTCCAATAATATCTATGATATATTTGGTAAGTACACGAAAAGTCACAAGATTAGAAACTTTAGTAAGGTAGTTATAATTATTTCAATAGTACTAAAGAATTATAAAAAATGCCAATTTTCTTATTTATTTGTAATAATTTTGTTGTTATAAATCGATTTCAATTTAGAATGTACACGTAGATATTCGCATTAAGCACAATCCGTCTCTACAACATTCCTCCCTAAATTCTGTATTTTTTTGCAATAAGTATAACTTATGTTTAAAAAAGTACCAACTTCAAGTGAATCAAAATAAAAACCGATTAAACACCCTTTGCAATCAAAAACTATTTAACACTTTAAATTAGAAATATAGAGTGTGTCCACGGATATTTCCTGTTTGTGTTAAAAAAACACAAAATACAGAATAGCTTAAGCCGTTTTTGACTTATAACTGAACATACATAAAAAATATTACACACTACCTTCCCTTTTAGAAATCAGTTAAAAATTAGAAAAAATTAATGAAATTTTCCTGACATTTTACATTAACTTCCCCAGATATTCACACAAAAAATACGCCCAGAAAATTCTACGATTTCAAAATACTTTCTCTGATATAAATTCTAGAGTAATAAATGTACATATTATTAGTTTAATAATGAGTACTTACAACTATTAACGCAGAAAGACTATCTTCATGGTCATTGGCACTCATTGATGGATTAAAAAAGACCAAAATTGAAAAAATCACACTGAACACTGCAATTATCGTCATCGTTCGGTTGCTAAAGAAGGCATCAATAAATTGTTCGCATCTTCTGAAGACACACAACAAATCTTCGAATACTCGGTAGTCTCTTCATAAACCAACAACCAGTTCAAGTAGTGTTAAAGACGTTGTACTCATTTGGTGTTATTATAAATCAACTATGCTGTAATCAGGTATTTCATTCACCTTGCTAATTAGTATAACTTAATAGAATAAATTTATATATATATATATATATATATATATATATATATATATATATATATGTCTTTTGATTTATTTTTTCAGTTTTAGAGTCTCCTTGAACAGTATTTCGCGATTAGCTGATTGATAGCTGTAGGTAATAATAGTTGTTAATATTTTAACTACTACATTGACCTCAAATATTTGACGAGTTCAGCTTTTATACATTTGTTAGTGTTACCTATTTGCGAGCCTAGACAAAAAATAAAATATATGACGTAATTCAGTTCGCGATATAATATCTGACATTTGGTAAATTTTTCCAAGAAACAGTGACCACAGAATAAATAAATAATTTGGTCAAGTGCGAGTGGGACTCGCATACTACGGATTCCATACCACCTTCAAGATTCTAATAATCCAGTTTCAGACAAGCTGTGAATGAGTGCATTTTCTTATATTTACCCTAATATCTTTTAAATGAAGCATTTTAAATTTATAAAAATATACACTTTGGTTTTCCACATAGACTTTTATTTTCTAATTTGGCCGGCAAAAATTAACATTAGAGTTTTATTTTACTAATAAACTTTCAGAGAAGCCTTATATAATCTACTGTTTTGAAGCTCTGTAGATTGGAAGATAAAGGACAAAATAGGTCAAGTTTTAAATTATAAATTATTAAATTTGTTACTCAAATTATTTAAAAATACAAATAAAATATATTTTTCAAAATTTAAATAGTGTAGTTTCTAAAGTGGAAATTAAGTCGATGTTACTTTTAAACATATGATTTAAAAAAATGATATATTTGTAATTCACATAATGAGTCTTTTATCTGATATATTACATGAAGCGTTTGGAAATTGAATTTTAATTTTCCATTTAATTGTATAATTTGTCCCTAAAATTACTATGGGGGTTTTCTAATAATTTTTTTTATAAACTTCAAGTGAGCCCCAGTACCCCAAATTATTTTCAAAATTTTAGGTAGTATATTTTCGGAAATAAAGCGAGAAATGAATTTTTTTTATATCTTTATGTTAATATCTTGTAAACAATTAATTTTACAAATATGAAAAATATATATTTGTATTCCTCATAATGAGCCCTCTTATTTGATGTATTGCATGATGCGCTAAAAAAACTATTTTTTTATTTTCCGTTTAATTCTATAATTTGGCCCCCTATATTAATATTAGGGAATTTGTCATATTTTTCCTGTAAACAAAAAAAATTAGGTCTTATAGTTTGGAGAATAACGGGGGGAATGGGTATTTTTTTAATATTTTTTGAATATATTTTAAAATATTCATTTTAAAAAAATTAAAAAAATATATTTGTATTCGTCATAATGAGCCCTGTGATTTGATATATTACATGATCCGTTAGAAAAAATTATAAATTTTATTTTCTATTTAATTGTATAATTTGACCCCCAAAATGAATATTGGGGGTTTCTCCTTATTTTTCCAGTAAAGTTCAGGTGAGGGGCTATACCTCTATTTTTTTTCAAAATTTTCTAGCTTATGGTTTCGGAGGGGGTATTTTTTTATATTTTTGTTAATATGTTTTAATTAATTTATTTTAAAAATATGAAAAAAATATATTTGTTTTCGTCATATTGAGCCCTTTCATTTAATATATAACATGATGGATTAGAAACAATTTTAATTTTATATTTGCCATTTAATTCTATAATTTGCCCCTCAAAATGAATATTAGGGGTTTTTTCCTTATTTTTCCAGTAAAATTCAGGTGAAGGGCTATACCTCCTTTTTTTAATTTTCCAACTTATGGTTTCGGAGATAAGGGGGGAATGGGTAATTTTTTTATATTTTTTTGAATATCTTTTAATTAATTTATTTTAAAAATATGAAAAAAATATTTTAATTTTATATTTTCTATTTAATTCTGTAATTTGCCCCCAAAATTGAAAGTTTAGCTTTCTGCTTATTTTTCCAGTAAACTTCAGGTCAGACCCTATACCTCTAATTTTTTTCGTTTTATAGTTTTGGAGATAAGGGGGGGGGGAAATTTTTTCAAATATGAAAAAAATATAATTGTGTTCCTCAGAATGGGAACTTTCATTTGATGTATTACATGATGCGTTTGAATTTTTTTTATTTTTAAATTTTCATTTAATTCTATAATTTCCCCCCCAAAATTAATATTAATGTTCTCTCTTTATTTTTTCTCTAAAGTTCGGGCAACGTTCTATATTTCCTATTTTTTCAAAATTTTAGGCTCAGTAGTTTCGGAGATCAGGGGGGGACGGTAGATTTTTTTAGCTTTCCCCCCCAGAAGTACCCCGAAAATCAAAATTTCTTCTTTTATCATATGTATTCCTGATAGGGTCACCAAACTATACATTAATACTAAATTTCAACCTTTTCCGTCCAGTAGTTTAGGAGAAAATTGCTTTGATGTGACAGAAGCAGAAATCCGGAGTGATATTATAAGGGTATCCGTATATTGTACATACGGAACCCTAAAAATAATCTGCTCCCTGATTCAAGGCAGGAAGAGCACACATTTTTAACAATATAATATTTGATATAAATTTATTTGAATTTATTAGAATTTAGTTTGATAGTAACAAACACTTAAAAAATTAATGACAAAACAAAATTTAAATTTTGAACGCCATATTTTTTATTATTTGAATTGTTTTCACATTTCTTGTGAGTTACTAATTAATTTTAGAGACTAATAATTTCAAAATATTTTCTAAATAATAAATAATAACGTTATAAATCTCTATAGTTATTTCTTCTTTCTTGAAACGATCTCTTATACTTATTTTCCTGTGTATTAATTTTTGAAAATATTGCTTCAATGTCACAACTCATCAAAAATATATATATATAATACAAAACTAAATTCCTAATCTTTTCAAAGCACCACAGCCACACTTTATTACCATTCAAAATCAATTCAAGTAATAATAATTTCATTAAAATACCTATTTTTCAAAACAATTCATTCTACCATTAACTAAAATTATTTATATGACAATAGCTCGAAATATTTTCAGAGCCGAATTTCTATAATTCTATTTAAAAAAATAAAATACCTCCATTATGTTCACTTTTCTACTTTACAAAAGATTTCGAGGCAAATTATACAAAACTAAACAATTTTCAAACACTCCACAACCCGAATTAATTTAAGATTCCTTTATGGAAAACATCAGTAAAGTCCAAAATTTCCCTTTTTACCTTTACACAGAATGTATTTCAAACAAAGCATGTCAGTCAGATTTCCTTTGGTTGACTGATGCTGAATATCGCGCAAAGGACTCAAATGAATCAATCCACTCTTTCTCTCCTTTCAAAGTGTTATTTCGCGTCACTTCGAAATGAAAATGAAACCAAAGCCGACTAGATACAGCAGAGCATAAAGAGGAGTTCACTCAGCTGTTATAGTAAAATGAAACACGATCTAAATGAAGGAATCGAGACAATCAGCTCGACATCAATTCTGTTCGTACAAAAATAAAAATGTGAGGTATGTGTGAAAAAATTAGGTTCAACTCAGTTTTTAAAAATAAGGATTAGAATATAACTCACAATTTAAAGGGTTATATAAAACATTGTTTTCTCTAGCGAAAGATGCATTATTTATTAACTAAAATTATACAGGGTGAGTGTTTTTTGATGATCAGTATGGGGATCTCGGAAACTAGCGGAGATAATGCAATGGTTAAATTGGGAAAGATTTGCAGTTTTACTGGCCCAATTTAATGACACTTTCGGATTTTTGTAAAAAGTCGTGGCCTACTAGATATTTTGGAAAAACAAAGTTATGTCGATTTAGTCAAATCCCTCTAGCTCCTTTGTTTTTGATTTTATAAAAAAAGTGTAAATATCAAAATTGAAGGGAATTGTATTCCGAATATGATTGTCATGTCCTCGTTTGAGTGACACAAACTTATCTTTTTTTTTAATGGAAACCATAGTTCGCTAAGACCTCAAAAAAACGGACATTTTTAGAGCTTTTCAACGATATAATACTCGATTTAGTTATTCCTAAAAATAACAGGGTTATGGATGCTTTTCTCTCTTATTTTCACTTTTAACGTAGTTAGCCATGAAATAGATTGATTTATTAATAACTATTCTAAAAAATATTGAACGATTTTTTTATTATATCAGATATAACGAAAAAACTAAATAAGTAGGTACTTACTAAAAACTTTAAAATACATAATAATGGTCACAATTTATGTTCGAAAAGTCCACCATTGTTATTTAGACAAAAATTCTTTTTAAGATTGACATTACCGCTTTCCTCACAGACCGCCTATCAATTTCTTCAATTGCTTGTAATACCGCCTTCCTTAGGTCATCCACTGTGTCATACTTTCTTTGATATACTTTGTTTTTTAGCGCACCCCATAAATAGAAGTCTATAACTTCCAAATCGGGAGACAGAGGTGGCCATTCGCGTGGGTCATTTCTTTCTATCCAAGAGTTTGGATAGATATTATCTAAGTGTTGTCTTACTAATAACGAGTTATGAGCAGGTACTCCATCATGTTGGAACCACTCAATTTCTAAACGGGTTCTCAAATTGAAATTATGCAACATGTCTTGAAAATTGTATTGCAAGAAATGCAAGTAGCGCTCCCCAGTAAGTGATTCGTCATATATAAAAGGGCCCAGAATAGTAGACCCTATGCTACCACACCAAACATTAAAACCAAATTTTATCTGGGGTCGTCTTTGTTCTACATGGAAAGGGTTTTCTTTAGCCCAGATATGCTCATTGTGTCTATTGAACATACCGCAGTTAGTAAATCTAGTTTCATCTGACCATAACACCTTTAATGGAAACCGTGGATTGTCAAGGCACATGTCCCTAAACCATGTACAAAACAAAATACGTCGATGTTTGTCACCAGCATGCAAAGCTTTAGAAACTGAAAGTTTGTACGGGTGGAACTTGTGCGCTTTCAGTACCTTAACTACAGTTCGTTGAGATGTGCCAGCTTCTGCCGCAATCTCACGAGTTGATGTAGATGGATTTTGATTAACATTGCGAAAACATTTATTTGTGCTGCTTCGTTAATTTGATTACGTTCCTTTGGTGGTTTAGTAAAAGGTCCATATCTGCGTAAACTCTCGTAAAGCCTCTAAAATGCACATAGAGCAGGTTGACGACGATTAAAATATCTATGAAAGTATTCCTCAGCTGGACGAACTGAATTTTTATGGCATATAATATAACATTCCACCATATTCAGTTTTTCTTCGTTAGAATATTCCATTTTATCAAGAAAACTTGTAAATATCGACTGCCAGTTCAGCACTACTAATGGAATTACTTTCAAATAAGGAAACGTCAAAGTGAAAACAATCTTTTTCATGGCTACCTACGTTAAAAGTGAAAATAAGAAAAAAAAAGCATACATAACGTTATTTTTATGAATAACTATATCGAGTATTATATCGTTGAAAAGCTCTAGAAATGAACCGTTTTTTGATTTTTTGAGGTCATGGCCAACTATGATTTTCATTCAAAAAAAGATAAGTTTGTGTGATATCTCAAAAACGAGCTGTCACGCAAACGAAGACATGACAGTCATATTCGGGATACAATTCCCTTCAATTTTGATATTTACACTTTTTTATAAAATCAAATACAAAGGAGGGATTTGACTAAATCGACAGAATTTCGTTTTTTTTTTTAATATCTAGTAAGCCATGACTTTTTACAAAAATCCGAGTGTCATTAAATTGGGCCAGTAAAACTGCAAATCTTTCCCAATTTAACCATTGGTCTATCTCTGCTAGTTTCCGAGATCCCCATACTGATCATCAAAAAAACTCACCCTGTATATACTTGAATTTACCTTAATTTTAGTTGCACTTGCACCTTCGGCTTTTGTATGTAATCGTCTCGAAATAAAATAAATTCTAGTTATCAAGTTTACTCCTAAGTTTTTTAACACAAAAATACTGTATAAATTTAATTTTCAAGAATGATGAGGAGGGACTTTTACTGCTACAATTTCTAGTACTCACAATATCTACACTTAGTTTACTAACACACTACTGGACATTCGTTCTTCACAAATATCAAAGGGCGTCGACCAATGCTCTTATCCCGAATGTTTATAAAGATATTTAAAATTTTGGCATTTACACCCGATATATTGCTGCATATACTTCACCCTTTATACAGTGTGGAACAGCCAAATGGAATTAATTCAGTTACGAATAGTGTAGGGAAAAACGCTTGGACACGTTGATTTTTGTATTTTTAAACGGGCATTTTTTCAACAAAAAAAATTATATAGGGTGTGTCATGTGATAGTGGCCAATACCAACTCTCTTATTTTAAATGGAAGCGTCTGTATATTATTTATTTTTTGGATTCTCTAGAAATTTATAGACATGATGCATGTACAATGTCCTACACCTATCTTCAACTGTTTTGAAAATATTAAGCGTTTACAGATTTATTACAAAAATTAACATTAAAAAAAGAAAATTATTTTATTTCACAAATTCGCTACATTACACTTAATACTTAATTCCCATTTAGCTCTTATATTGAGATAGTAAGCAAAAACTAACCCTGCGTTCCTTTTTACTGATATAAAAAAAACAGTTTTGTTTATTTTCGTCAAAACTCATAGCCTTAGCACTTGTTGTCTACCTGCAGGGCAGTGGTGATCAGTGTCAGTGCTATTGTCGTTTGAATTTCGTTAACTATACGTAATAATATCAGAAAAATGGCTCGTTTAACAGAAATGGACAAAATAACCATTCAACAAATGACTGGTTATGGAGATAACACACGGACACAAATGGAAGTTTCTCGCTTATTTCACTATAATTTTCCAAATTTGCCGTCTGTATCCCAAGGAACAATTAACAAAATAGAGTGCAGTTTTGCGAGCCTGGTTTTGTAAGACAGATAAAAAAAAGTAGCTAACAACGCTCTAAGGATAATACGAAATTGGATATTATGCTTGAGTTTCAAGAAAACCCACATAATTCTGTTCGAAACACTGTTCAACATTAGCCACACATCAATTTTTCGAGTACTAAAGGAAAGTAAAATGCATCCCTATAAACTGATGCCGAGTCAGGAGCTCATGGAAGACGATTTCGAAAGGAGAACGTATTTCTGTGAACAAATGATGGTAAGATTAGATAACAATGTAATCCAATTAGACGATGTTTTGTTTTCTGATGAGAGCACATTTACACTTCACGGTCATGTTAATCGTCAAAATTGCCGCTATTGGTCTAATGAGAATCCTCACTGGATGACAGAAATATCCTCAAAAAGTTAATGTTTGGGTAGAAATTGTTGGAAATCATATCGTTGGTCCCTTTTTCATTGCTGGCAACTTGAATGGAGATAAATATTTAGAATTGCTCCAAAATAATATCGTGCCAACTTTGACAAATTTATATCTTGATCCAGTAAACCCACAAGTTCCTGCCAATACAACATGGTTTCAGCAAGATGGTGCACCGCCCCATTACGAAATCAATGTCCGGCAGTACCTGTGATGTTGAGTAACGTTAGAAGACATTTCTATACCAAATTAGCATGTTGCCAAGACGTTCGCGGCGAGCATTTTGAACATTTCCTACATTGATATTAATGGTTTTTTGTTTTTTTTATATTATTAAGAAATAATTAGTATCACTTACTAGGTTTTTAGTGGTTTTCTGAATGTTATTTGTGGCATCTTCTAGTTTATTTTAGATTTTCTTGGGAATAATACCACATCAGAGTTCAAACTTGTGTATATTTTAAAACCAAACGTTTCAAAATCCTGTCGGATTTCGTTTTCAATGGATATAAATTTATAAAATAAAATTGAAATATATGACAATTATTTTGACAAATATGTTTACGTTACTATGGAAAAATTTCTTTGATTTTAAATATACAGGGTGCACAAGAAATTCCAAAGATCATTAAAATCAAAAATTTTTTTTTTTCAAGTTGGAAGAACTTGAAAAATTGTCTTCAGAATTTATTTGTGGCGTTCCTAGGGACGACTTTCTTTTTAAGATAGTGCATTTGCCAAAAAATGCGATCAAAGAATTCTGATAATTCAGTGATCCCATTAAAGTCATAAGGGAAAACCTAGGAAAAAACCTCATGAACTATCCCGATATAGGGTTGTTCAAAAGGATATGCCCATTGTTAATTTCGTCTTTAATTATCGGCAACCAGACATGACTGAAATCTACGGAAGTAGAAGCGATGCAGTCATTTTCATTTAACAGAATTAAGGCAGATTCTTTTAATTTTCGTTTTGTGCAGTGTTCTTCTTTGTGTAATATTGTTGTGTTTTGAAATTGTTTGTCAAAAAATTTTTTGACAAACAATAAATTCAAAATCAAAGCGAAAATTTTTTAGAAAAAAAAACCTCGAAAACAACACTAAACGATTGACAACGACTCCAGACTCGGAGTTGAAACGTCTCCATACACAGATAAGTATTACACAATATACAATACATTACTTATATACAGGAATACTGGTTGATCATTTTATAGACATCTCTTTCTCTCAGAAAAACTGTGAGGAACAATCTCTGTACAGACAGCCAGTAATCCGAGCAATTTTACGAAATTGCCTTACTACACTTTGTTCTACATATACAATTTTTTAAATACTTATCTGTTACAGGAAAAAAATTTGGAGGAGAGAAAACCCATGAATAGACAAAATAATTCAAGACCTCCTCAACAATCTTTTCGAGGTTTATTTTCTTTTGAAAAAATCATTTGTTCTTCAAATTTGTCCATAAAGATGTTACTTAAGGCAGGGGACAGACAAGAACCCATAGCCATGCCAAAATCTTGTTGGTAGAAATCATCGTTTAACTGAAAGTAAGTTGTTTTCGTACAGAAAGTGAGTAATTCCATTATTGTGTTAATAGATAAACGAGTTCGTTGATGAAGTGAATAGTCATGTTCCAATAATTCTTTTACTATAGGAAGTGTTTTAGCTACGGGAACATTGTTATATAAGTTTACTATGTCAAAACTTGCTAGTGTAAATGTATTTTTGTATTGTATATGAGACAATTTTTCTAAGAAATCTGCACTGTTTTTAAGATGAGAAATTGAATTACCTGTAAGTGGAGAAATAATATTCAGCAAAAATTTTGAAAGTTCATTACATGGAGAATTTATGGAACTGACAATTGGTCTCAAAGGGATGTTGGGTTTATGAATTTTTGGTAAGCCAAGGTTTAGTATAATGTGGAGTGAGAGTTTTGCGTTCTTGGTCTGTAAATTCGTGTTTGTGACTGTAGAGTAAACGGTATATTTTGCTTTCTACTGAACTTGTCGGGTCTTTGTTTAGTTTAGTGTATTGTCCTTGATTAATTATGTTCATAATTTTGTCATCATAGTCATTTTTATTCAAAATCACTGTTGCATTGCCTTTGTCTGCAGGTAAAATTTTGATTGAATTATCATTTCTTAATTCTTTAACTGAATGTAATTCATTTTTAGAAAGATTATTTTTGATTCTTAAAGGTTTTTCTAGTTCAATTTTCGCTCTAATCCTGTATTCTTCAGCGTCACTTGAATTTAATTTATTTGCGGTTTGTTCAATAGCACTAATAACGTCAAATTTAGGAACTGTTTTCGGGGTAATTGCAAAATTAAGGCCTTTTTGTAAAACTGAAGTTTCCGAAATGTTTAGTTGTTTGTCAGAAAGATTAATAACAGTTTTTGTTAAAATAAAATTCTTGTCTCGAGTAGTATTTGTTGATATGTTTTTATTTAAGAGAAGTTGATTGAATTTGTGTAAATGTCTTCGTTTTTGTAATATAAATTCTCTGTTATAACTAGCAAAATATACCGTTTACTCTACAGTCACAAACACGAATTTACAGACCAAGAACGCAAAACTCTCACTCCACATTATACTAAACCTCCACACTTCTATGGCTTACCAAAAATTCATAAACCCAACATCCCTTTGAGACCAATTGTCAGTTCCATAAATTCTCCATGTAATGAACTTTCAAAATTTTTGCTGAAATTATTTCTCCACTTACAGGTAATTCAATTTCTCATCTTAAAAACAGTGCAGATTTCTTAGAAAAATTGTCTCATATACAATACAAAAATACATTTACACTAGCAAGTTTTGACATAGTAGTAAACTTATATAACAATGTTCCCGTAGCTAAAACACTTCCTATAGTAAAAGAATTATTGGAACATGACTATTCACTTCATCAACGAACTCGTTTATCTATAACACAATAATGGAATTACTCACTTTCTGTACGAAAACAACTTACTTTCAGTTAAACGATGATTTCTACCAACAAGATTTTGGCATGGCTATGGGTTCTTGTCTGTCCCCTGCCTTAAGTAACATCTTTATGGACAAATTTGAAGAACAAATGATTTTTTCAAAAGAAAATAAACCGTTGGTGTGGTGGCGTTATGTTGACGACATATTCATTATTTGGGAACAAAATCTGGAAAATTTACAGGAATTATTAACAGACATAAACAACAAAGAACCAACCATAAAATTTACATTAGAAATCGAACAAAATAACAAACTACCTTTTTTGGACATTTTAATAACAAAAACACAATCTTCATTTGAAACAGAAGTTTACAGAAAACCAACTCACACTAACAGATATCTCAATTTTAACTCGAACCATCCAAATACGGTAAAAAGAGGTGTTATTAAATCTTTATATGACAGAGCAAAGACTAACTGCTCAGATACTACTAAATTCAACAAAGAAAAATCATTTATACAAAATGTTCTAACTGCAAACAACTACCCTCAAAAATTTATTAACAAAGAGTTAAATAAAATTGAGCACAAAACAACTGACAACCAACACCAGACTTCACCTAATAATACTGACAACCAGGAAAACCACATTATAACAACAACAATACCATATATACAGGGCCTGTCAGAGAGATTGAGAAGAGTAGGCAACAAATTTAACATCAAAACTACATTTAAAACAACAAATACGCTTAAATCTATTATAACAAAAACAAAACCAAAAAACGCCACGCAAAACTCAAAAAATTGCATTTATAAGATTCCTTGTGAATGTAACAAGTTTTATATTGGAGAAACCTCTAGACCTCTTAATGTTCGAATAAATGAACATCAAAATTACATAAAGAAACGTCAGTTCGAAAAATCAAAAATTTGTGAACATGCTTGGGACCAAGGCCATAAAATACAATTTCAAAACACAACAATATTACACAAAGAAGAACACTGCACAAAACGAAAATTAAAAGAATCTGCCTTAATTCTGTTAAATGAAAACGACTGCATCGCTTCTACTTCCGTAGATTTCAGTCATGTCTGGTTGCCGATAATTAAAGACGAAATTAACAATGGGCATATCCTTTTGAACAACCCTATATCGGGATAGTTCATGAGGTTTTTTCCTAGGTTTTCCCTTATGACTTTAATGGGATCACTGAATTATCAGAATTCTTTGATCGCATTTTTTGGCAAATGCACTATCTTAAAAAGAAAGTCGTCCCTAGGAACGCCACAAATAAATTCTGAAGACAATTTTTCAAGTTCTTCCAACTTGAAAATTTTTTTTTTGATTTTAATGATCTTTGGAATTTCTTGTGCACCCTGTATATTTAAAATCAAAGAAATTTTTCCATAGTAACGTAAACATATTTGTCAAAATAATTGTCATATATTTCAATTTTATTTTATAAATTTATATCCATTGAAAACGAAATCCGACAGGATTTTGAAACGTTTGGTTTTAAAATATACACAAGTTTGAACTCTGATGTGGTATTATTCCCAAGAAAATCTAAAATAAACTAGGTTTTTAGTGCATTGTAGCGAATTTGTGAAATAAAATAATTTTCTTTTTTTACTATTAATTTGTGTAATAAATCTGAAAATATTTGGCATTGTACATGAATCATGTCTAGAATTTTCTGGAGAATCCAAAAAATAAACAATATACAGGGGCTTGCATTGAAAATAAGAAAGTTGGTATGGGCCACTGTCACATGGCACACCCTGTATATTTTTTTTGTTGCGAAAATGCGTATTAAATATACAAATCGACGTGTCAAAGCGTTTTTCTCAACAGATCCTCCAACCACTACTCTGCCACTTTATTTACTAATACCCGGTGTGGTATAACAACCTAGGAATTTAGATATTTGGGCATAAAATTAATTTAATATTTCTTGGCGTTTTCGTATTTTTGCATCATCGATATGCAGAAGCCCGAAATTGTGAAGTGGTAGCAATTATTTTCAACTGGGGTAATTTGTTCAGTTTTTTGTCAAAAAAACAAAATTTATTTATGTGATAATTCGCTTAATTTTCATGCTAGAGACTTTTATATGAAAAAAAAACGAATTAAAGAATTTTTTAAACTTTAAACTTTAAAAAAGTATTTATAAATTTTTCCCGGAAAATGCATTGTTTTTCAATTACTTCACGATAAACCTTTAACCGTTTGTATTGGTTCTCAGAAACCATAAACATAATTTTTTTTGTTTATTTATAAGCTACATTTTTGATCATAATTTTTAAGTGCTTTTTTAAATTACTTTTATGTTTTTTTGGACTTCGTTGTCAAGCGCTTTATACTTATTATTATTTTTTAAAGTTATTTACGAAAAACCCTATGAAATGTTTTTTTTTGTTGAAATGTCGATACTTTCACTTGCGATTAACTAAAAAAGAATTGACTTTCAGAAAAAAAAATGCAACAAAAGTTCTTGGGCTTTTTTTTGATATAATATTTTTCACCCCCGACGAGGGGTAGCACCCCCCCCCCCCCCGAGAAAAAAGCAACCCCCGGCACAGGGTCAACTTTAAAGTAGAGGGTAAGTAGAAATTAAATTCAAATTTTTAGGAAAATCGGTGCTGCTTGGACAAATTACGCAGTATTACCGCTTTAACTGGACTAAAATAGCACCCACATTACAGGCACCACATATTTAGTCGGCAACAATTTAATAAACTATAACTGATTCAATTATAATACATCAGAAAATCACTAAATTTCTCTATACGCTCATAATGAAAAAGAAACGGCAATAAATAACAAGAGCAATAGCAATTGTCCTTCTACTTTAAACTATCTATAAAAGATAAATAATAGCTCACACAACTTCACTTTTCAGATAGAGAAAAGCATTTCCCGATAACAACACGACTCCTTATTCATTTCCTAATCGAAATAATCCGTAGATTTAAAAGCAAATCCGACAAAATGTGAGATTCGTTCTAGCGTTCCGGCCCCGTATCTCAATTTTATTATTGATATAAAGTCGCAGAGAATTGAATTTAATGAAACAACAGCGATAGTTCTATTATGCACTTTACATCGCGAACGAACAAAAACAAAACCATAAAACTTGGTGACGGTGTTTACTGGGAGACAGTTAGTGGATCCGTATTCCCACACATTGAAACTAGTGTGGAGAGAATGTGGGAGAATAATGGGAAATGATACAGTTTTCCTATATTGCGACTTGCGGATATTAATTTTACAGAATGAAGTAAAAATCTTCCTTTGGTTGCATCTCCATAAAAATGTAATTATTATACGGTAACATGAAACAGTTTCTTTGTTGCCCACTGCAGGCAATGACCACCTTTATTAATGTCTGCACGCGTTGAGAAAAATTGGATAAGTCGAAAAACAGACCATTATCCTCCTTCTTCTTCATCTAATTTTCATTAATTTATTGAAGGAAAAGCTTCTTACAGGAATAAGATCAGTATGGTAGTAAAATTCAATAAATACATTAAAAAAACGAAAACCGATTTAACTTTACTAAAAGCATGAAATATTTGTTACAGCAACAATTAAATACTTTTCTGAACAGCGAAGTGGCGAAGTACAACTTATAAATATACTTCCCACATTCTTTCCACTTTAGCTTGGCACCGACTTCAGAAAAAGTAATTAATTGTTGCTGAAAAAAATATTTCATGCTGTTTAGTTAAGATACTTTTTGAAATCGGTTTTTGTTTTTTGAAAATATATTCATTTTACAATCTTTAGTGATGCAATGACTTAAATGGATGCAGTTTTCAAATCTAATTAACATTTTCTATATTGCCTAAAATGAGGTATTTTTATTTTAAGCATCATTTCTTAGTTTGACCAACCCGTTTACTCTTGAATAGTTTAATTTATTTTGTAAATATGTACATGTATTAAGAAAAGTTTGCTTATGTTTCTAACTTAGGTGGATCCACTATATGGTAGACGACGTATCACCATTCTTTAGGTCTGTTAATTATACTGACATTCATTCAATTTTCTCCTCACCGCGGAATCTTATAATAAATGATTATACAGTTTTAATTGATATAGTAGAATAGGACGCAGTTTTCAATTTTATTAAACTTTGTTCAAGAATAATTTGATTTATTATTAAAAATAAAAGGGCTTAACTACAATGTATACTCTTTGTCAAACCTAGTATACAATTTGAAAGAGTGATATGAATATTTATTATTAATCATTCTATTATTAATACGTGAAGGCCTAAACGCACTCCCCTTTTACGGCCTTTATTTTGAAAGGAGGGTAATGGAACGTATACCATTCAAAAGGTAATGTGCCGCAGATGTGCAGAATATACAAAGAATTTTTATTTATTTCTTTTAAAATAAGTAAATTATAAAATAAATTATTTGGGATGGCGCCATCTATGAACAAGTGACTCAACTAAAGTTTGATTTGAGATTTAGATTGCTGACAGAAAAGTCATTTCGCGTGAATCGTTTATATTTGCTAAATAAAGTGTAAGCTCTTAAAGACTCATTATTATTGATATTTTAACACCATTTGTTTAGATAAACGTAAACGATAATAACATTAATGTTACTAAAATTTAATCTGTCTTATCAGGAAATTTTTCGCATCTATAAAAAGATCCGCAATCCCTTACGTAAGTTACCTACTCAAATCATTTTTGGACATTCTAAAACTAACTGATAAATTTGATTTCAGATCCACTCAAGCTGGCTATGGAAATTCAATTATACTGAAATATATACTCAGAACATGTTCATACACACTTACGTTCAATTCTGTTAAAAACAGATGCAAATGGTTTTGACTGAAATGAAGAATTGTTAGTTTTGTATAACTGCCTATTTGAAAGTAATAAATTTTTATTTTATGAGACGGTAGTAAAACACTAGCGATGTGATATATAGCAAATATTTGTACATAACTTACAAAGTAAAAATCAAATTATTTTGCAATTTTATTAAACAGAAGGTTATCTTTTAAATTGATTTAGTTAATTTTAAGTCGAGGATGTCATTTAACACTACTGTAAAAGCAATAGATGATTGGAGTATATTTTTTAATGAGATATGATATAGGTACAACAATTTATGTTTGCTGTGTTATAGATTAAAATTTAGTTATCCCATAAAATGGAAAGAAAAACATCAAACCGAAAGTGCGGTGTAGTTGATTGTGAAAATACCCCCAAAAAAAACCCAAAATTACAATTATACCACTTTCATGGATTACCGTAGCAATTAGAAATGAAGAAAAAATGAATTGCAGCAGTTCGACATTATGGGTAAATAAATTTGATTTCCACGTTGTTAGTCATTATTGTACGTATACAATTAATCATAACTGTTGTTCTATTAACAAAACTGAGATTTTTTAATTACAGCAGTGGGGCAATCCATTTCAACCAGAAACAAATTCAATGAATTGCAGTGCTCAAATTGTTTGGGAAAAAAGTAAACAATGCACATAACAAAAGTTACGGTCCAACTATATTTCATGCAATATGTATATAAAAAAGCAAAATCTTCATGCTGGTTTATGGGCTGAAAGATTACCTATGACTAGAAAAAATTGCATCTTCAGGAGCCGATGAAGCTCCAATTGAGATTAAAAATGGTAAGTAAATATATATAAGAAAAAAACAAATTAACTGTATTCATTATATATAATTTATTGGTAGATTTCAATGACGAAGAAATTTTAATGGACCAAGATAAAAATTTTGAAGTTGGAACAAGGATAATAAACAATAATAATAAACAGATGCAAATATACATGTTAATTCACAAAGAAATGAAAAACGATTATACGTTATTTATAGCTTTTGTAATAAAGAAATAAAAATAATGAGAATTTAAAGTGTTATTTATTTAAGAGAGTAAATATTGATATATTACAGGAAAGATAGTTGAATTGTAAACTTTATGTATCTACATTGTTTGATTTTTCTGCTCCATCGAAATGAGCACAGCAGATCCTTGAATATGTTCCTGGTTGCCATGGCTTTTCATCCCTCCTGTAACTAAAAAGTTACTTTTTTTCTTTATTCATAAAAGATAATATTAATTAAAAAATTAAAAATTGTGTTAACCTTAAATTTCAATTTATTTTGGTAAGAAAAGTATTTACATGATTAGCTTTTCTGATTACAAGAGTTATTGAATCTTATTTTTGTTAAGAGAACAACAATTGTGATTAATTTTATGTATTTAGTAATGACTAAAAACGTGGAAATTTAATTTATTGCCCTTGACGACGAACTGCTGTAATCCATTTTTCCTTCCTCTCCGATTGCTATAGAAATCCAGGAAAACGGTAGAATTGTAATTTTTGATTTTTCCTTTATGTATTTTCAAAATCAACTACACCGCACTTTCGGTTTGGTGTTTTTCTTTCCATTTTATGGGATAACTAAATTTTAATCTATAACACAGCAAACATAAATTACGGCCTTGACAGAACCAGCCACCAACAAATAAAACACGAGATGGCGCAAATGCCTATTGTCAAAGATACTTTACTAGCGTATTTGTAATAAAATAAAACAAATTTACACAAAAAAATCATCCACCAAGTTAGGTATTCTGACAGTTTAATTTATTTGTGGTGGCGTCCCCTGTGAACAACTACCTTAAGCTAATATTTAAAATTTTCTGTTTGAACAGAAAATACTATTTTAAACTCTTCGTGTAATGTGAAGTGAATTTGAAAAATTCTACAGTAAGTAACAGAAAATTTAAGTAAATTTCCCAAATTTTAATCCATGCATTTTAGATAACAGTGAAGATTTCGCTTAGCAAAACTAGCGTTACATTATGCCCCGGAGGGGAACACTAATGGGTCGGGTTGAACAGCAAAGGTATCGAAATCAAAATATTGATACACCGCGGAATAGAAATAATGTAGCACAAGTAGAAATTTCTAATAATAATTCTGTTGTTTTGAGAGATACATTTAAATGTGCATTTAATGCAATTCCAATGAATTTGAATAATTATGATTGTGGTTTGATGAATTTACGGTGTAGATTTTGTAATGCAAAACATTTCGAATCTGAAATTGCTTTACACTATAGAACGGCGTTCACTTCCTGTTGTCATAAGGGAAAAGTTTATTTACCACCATTATCACAAAATGTATTTTTAATGCACTCATTTCAAATGATCAAATCATCAAAAAAAAATCAAAAAATTAGTTCGATGATATTCCTAAATACAGTTCTGAAGCTAACATTTCAGATGCGTGGAGCGTATCATTTTAAGATACACGATATTTTTATCATAGAGCTGGAACAATGACTTCTACGAAAGTACAATCACCGTGTTATGCGCAATTATATTTTTATGTAATTGTACTGTTCTTCTCATTAGAAATTTAAATACAAAGGAAGCAATAGTTAATGGCACAAGAATGCGTGTGAAGTGTTTACCTAAAAATGCTATTGACTGCGAAGTTTTAACTGGAATAGGACGAAATAAGCGAATATTGATTCCGCGTATAAATTTGACCTATTCCAGTACTATTTTACCATTCGAAAGAAAACAATTTCCTATTATACCTGCATTTGCAAACGATTAATAAATCTCAGGGAGAAACATTTGAAAAAGTTGGAATTTTATTAAGACAACCAATTTTTAGACACGGTCAATTATATGTCGAGTCAAGTAGAGTTAGATCTTTCGATGGTTTAAAATTTTATATTTATAAACATAGGGCACAAGGTCATTTAGCAAATGACAAAAGAATATTTACAAAAAAATATAGTTTATACGGAAGTTTTAAATTACTAAATCTACTTCATAACTTCATTCCTTCAAATGTAATTATTATTTGTTATATTATTCTATCGTTTAATAACTGAATTGTTTATATTTAAGAAATTTCATATATTAATTTTTATTCATTAATTGCCACATGTTCTCTCTTTGCCCTACCCAACTCTTATCATCGTATATTTAAGGTAAGAATTAAAAATATGTATACATATAAATCCAATTAATTTTATACAAAAACAAATTGAATTTCCTTACTTTATAGACTTAATTTGTCGATTTTCGACCACAGGCGTTTTTTGTTGATGTGCATTAATTAGATGCATTTGTAATTACTCCTGTTTGATAAGAATTTTTAATATTATCAAAAATAAAGGTATTTTTAATTTTATTAATTCATACGAACGTTTTTTGTTTGAGTTCAACTTATGAAGACACACTGTATATACCCCGTTTTCCAATTATGACGCACAGAGAGGCACAGTGCCTGCACAACATAGTACAGTGTACTTGTGTAAATTCTTCAAATACACTACAGATGTCATTTATGAAAAAAAGTTATCACAAAATTGGGAAACAAAGCAGATTTAAATAAACGAATGCACTTTTAAATTTATTTGCCGCTTCATTATAAATAACTTTTTTTGCAAAATCACTGAAGTAGACAATGTGGTATATTTTACTCTCAGCTTATTTGAAATTAAATTTTAAATTTTTTAATGATGGTATCACATTAGTTAAAAAAATCATTTTCTAATTAATAATTCTGCTTAACATATACACAATATATTATTGTGTTCTAAACCTCCTGGTCGAACAGGCAATTTGTAGTTGTAACAAGATGATTGGCGCTGTTAGTTTTATCTTTCTCTAACTTAATCGAATACTACTTTGTAAGATAGAGAGAACGAACGACGGTGTTGTCACTTGACTGTTATCACCTCACTCTATGGCAATATATTAGTCTGTGACTGGTTACATAGCCGATACACACAAATTTTCCTTGTGCGTCTATATGCGCACACGGTGTCATGCTGGAGTACTAATGCAACAGTGATGACTCGCGCACTGTGTCACACAGTGCGCCTGTGTATGTAATTGGAAAGCCACCATAGACACCAACAGAGAATCTCCAGTCGGCGTTAAATTTTTTACAATTTTTAGTGATACATCATAATTGGATGACCCCAGTTTTTAATTCTAATAAACTTTGGTTACAATGGCAGTTTTCCAATAACCAGAGCACAAAGTGTTTTTGTGTCGCACTGTGCCGTAATTTTCGGGCGTTATTTGGAACGTACTTCATGTTTTATGATAAAGTTTTATGTTTACGTAGTAAACTTACATAAAACATCCCAAAGGCACAGTTATTTCTTGTGTCCATTTGTGCGAATCAGTGCTGTAATTGGAACACTTATTGGTGAGCACTGGGCTGCAGTATGCGCAGTTGTGCGGTAATTGGAAAGCAGCCAATGACTACTAATATAAGTGGACCTCTGTTTACATTAAAAAATGGGTTGAAAGATCTTTGCCGGAAAATATTAAACAAATGCTTACCGATGCTTACCGGTGTCAAATTTATTTCAATTGTAACAAATAATTCTTAAATCTAGGCATTCTGCACTGACAGTTCGCTTTGTTTATGTTTATTTTCATATTATTTTGCATGTTTTTGATGTTGAAATCAGTGATTATCTTGTATACGTGTATATTCGTTTGCCGAATCTTCTCACCGGTAAGTGTCAGATAATAAACGTGTTAACTGAGGTCATTTAAGCAGTAAATAAAACTACATTTTATGTGAATAAATAAATGTTTTGATAATTACTGTTATATATTAGTAATTAAGCCACTAATTGTTTTTGCTATTGTGCACATCTTTTAATGGATTTTAATATATTTATATTTGTGGATTAGGTACGTCATTGTATTATTTTGAATCTGAGTAACATGACCTTTAATTTATTGCAGATCGGAAGCTAATGTTGGAGCCGGAATATTTGTAAACAAATATATCTGTGTCTATTTCTATTTTTGTCTCATGTTTCAACCCATTTTTCGTTTGATCGTACATGAAAGTGATGGATCCATTTATATTAGTAGTCACTGTTTCATTACAATTTGAGATATTATAAAAAATAAAGGTAGCTTAATTTTAAACAAAATTTATATATTTTTTGAAACCTAGTATATCAAAAGTTACATAAATACTTATAATGCAGTTTTTAGTGCAATGACATAATTAGATGCAGTTTTTAATTCTAATTACTTCTATTTGATAATCATTTTAGATAGGTATTAACAAAAACATAGGTAATTCACTTTTAAGCAAAATTTTTCCTATTTGGTGACTAACCTTGTCGACAGTTAAAAAAGTGACATGGATTGATTGCAGTATACGATGCAAATCTGTTTATAAAGAATAACTTTTTCTCTTTAAATTATTAATAAAAAAATCATTTGATTTATGAAGACACACTGTATATAAGACTAATTGAAAATCTTCACCTTGAAGTTATTAACTGACATTTATTTTAACTTTTTTTTTCAATTTATCCCAAGTTCGCGACAGAAACATTTTCATATTTTAATACCAGCACCTCGACCAAAGCTTATATAAGAAAGCCGGTAAAATAGTTTTTCCTGATTTTCTAAAAACGGTACAAGCTATGTTACTGAAAATAATTTTGTCAAGTGCGAGTTGGACTCGCATGCTTAGGATTCCGTACCATCTCAAGATTCGATTATTCCAGTTTCAGACAAGGAGGGAATGAGTGCATTTTCTTATATTTACCCTTATATCTTTTAAAGGAAGCGTTTTAAATTTATAAAAAATATGCACTTTCATTTTCCCTACATAGACCTTTTATTTTATCTGCTTCAGGATTAGATTGATTTTTATCAGAATACATATGTATTTAATTTTCTAATTTGGCCCCCAAAAATTAACATAAGAGTTTTATTTTACTAATAAACTTTCAGAGAAATCTTTTATAATCTACTGTCTGAGTTTTGAGGCTCTGTGGATTGGAAGATAAAGGGCAAAATAGGTCAAGTTTTAAATTATAAATTATTAAACCTGTTATTCACATTATTTAAAAATACAAATAAAATATATTTTTCAAAATTTAAATAGTGTAATTGTCTTCTAAACGTTGTTTGTGGCATGTTCTTGATTATTTTTATGTTTCTTTGGGGAATAACACCACAATAGAAATAAAACTACGTATATTGCAGGAATACCAAACGTTTCATTTAATAAATATAAAGCCATTGACAACGAAGTCAGAATAGACTTTGAAACGTTTGGTATTCCTGCAATATACGTAGTTTTATTTCTATTGTGGTGTTATTCCCCAAAGAAACATAAAAATAATTAAATAGTGTAGTTTCTAAAGTGAGAATTAAGTCGATGTTTAATATTTTTGTTAATATATTTTCAACAAATGGTTCAAAAATACGATATATTTGTAATTCACATAATGATGTATTACATGATGCTTTTGAAAATTGAATCTTTATTTTCCATTTAATTGTATAATTTGTCCCTAAATTACTATGGGGGTTTTCTAATAATTTATTTTCCGTTTAAATCTATTATTTGGGGGCCAAATAATAGAAATAGTGATTTTTTCATATTTTTCAAATAAACAAAAAAATTTAGGTCTTATAGTTTGGGGAATAACGGGGGAAAGGGTAATTTTTTTTAATATTTTTTTAATATATTTTAAAATATTTATATAAAAAAAATAAAAAAATATATTTGTATTCGTCATAATGAGCCCTGTAATTTGATA
Source organism: Octodonta nipae (assembly GCA_034190945.1). Classification (NCBI taxonomy): domain Eukaryota; kingdom Metazoa; phylum Arthropoda; class Insecta; order Coleoptera; family Chrysomelidae; genus Octodonta; species Octodonta nipae. The sequence goes on from CM067217.1 coordinate 19,186,691, forward strand.
TATTACATGACCCGTTAGAAACAATTATAATTTCTTATTTTCCATTTAATTCTATAATTTGCCTCCCAAAATGAATATTAGGGGTTTCTCCCTATTTTTCCAGTAAAGTTCAGGTGAGGGGCTATACTTGAATTTTTTTTTAATTTTCAGCTTATGTTTTCGGAGATAAGGGGGGATGGGTAATTTTTTTTATATTTTTGTTAATATCTTTCAATTAATTTATTTTAAAAATATGACAAAAATATATTTGTTTTCGTCATAATGAGCTCATTCATTTGATATATAACATGATGGGTTAGAAACAATTTTAATTTTATATTTTATATTTAATTTTATAATTTGCCTCCAAAATAAATACTAGGGGTTTCTCCTTATTTTTTCAGTAAAGTTCAGAAGAGGGGCTATGCCTCCATTTTTTTCAAAATTTTCCAACTTATGGTTTCGGAGATAAGGGGGGGGGGAATGGATAATTTTTTTAATATTTTTGTTAATATCTTTTAATTAATTTATTTTAAAAATATGAAAAAAATATATTTGTTTTCGTCGTAATGAGCCCTTTCATTTGATATATAACATGATAGGTTTGAAACAATTTTAATTTTATATTTTCCATTTAATTCTGTAATTTGCCCCCCAAAATTAAAAGTAGAGGTTTCCCCTTATTTTTCCAGTAAACTTCAGGTCAGAACCTATATCTCTAATTTTTTTCAAAACTTTACGTTATATAGTTTCGGAGATAGGAGGGGGGATGGGTAAATTTTGGTAAATTTCGTTAATATCTTTTTAAATATTTTTTTAAACATGAAAAAAATATATTTGTGTTCCTCAGAATGAGACCTTTCATTTGATATATTTCATGATGCGTTTGAATTTTTTTTATTTTTAAATTTTTATTTAATTCTATAATTTGCCCCCCAAAATTAATATTAATCATTTCTCCTTATTTTTCCTGTAAAGTTCGGGCAACGTTCTATATTTCCTATTTTTTTCAACATTTTAGGCTCAGTAGTTTCGGAGATCAGGGGGAACGGTCGATTTTTTTAGTTTTTCCTCCCAGAAGTACCCCTAAAATCTTTTTTTTTTTCTTTTACGATATGTACTCCTGATCGGGTCACCAAACTATACATTGATAGCAAAATTTCAACTTCTCCCGTCCAGTAGTTTAGGAGAAAATTGCTGTGATGTGACAGAGCCAGAAATCCTAAGTGATATTATAAGGGTATCCGTATATTGTATTTACGGAACCCTAAAAATATAGAACCACTTCGGGATCCCACGGAACTAATCCCATTTCTTTTCAACATATTGTACCCCAAGTTCCAAAGAGAAAAATGTTCATATTTTTAATCACTTCGTGTACCTCCGGAACAGGATCCAGTATAAACATTACAAATTCCTCGAGCCATTTGCGAGTAATGACTGAACAAACATAAAAAAATGGATACAGACTAATTGAGAACTTCCTTCTTTTTGAAGTCAGTTAAAAAAAATACACCCGACCCTTCGTTGAGACCCGCTACTTCTTTAACCCTGAAATACCCATACAACTTAGTTTTTTGTGTAAGAAATACCACCAAAAAGGGCAATGTTACCACTTTTGGTTACCATTTCCCAAGTTACTATTACATTTTATGCTGACCAAGTTCATATTACAAAGTAAACATTTTACATTAACACCTCTAAATGATATTTAAGTTAAGAGTAAATATTCAATTTTTAAATTCGTTAGAGCATATACTTCTGGAGATAGCGTACAATGTACATGAATAACGGACCTTAGAGCATTATACTTAATATGACTTTAAAAGCATTAAGAAAAATTTTCATTTTGTTGTATTAGGTACTGTCAAAAAGTACGTTGACTTTTAAACCAAACGAAAAGTTTCTTTGTAGGTTTGTGTAGGTATGTATTATATGTTAAATTTAGATATTATATATGAAATAATGGTTGAGTATCTTTACACTCTTATATCAATAGTTATGGTGCGTTCCCGCAATTTGTTTAGTGTATTGTTCAAATTTGATTGAAATACTTCATTGATTTTTAAACTTCTGCACCTTTTCCAAAACCTTCCGTCGCGCTAATGCTAATTTTAAGTGTTTTTTGCGTGTAAAATATAGACAGTATTCGTGATTCATGTATTGACTTCGAAGCTATTTGGACGCGTTTGATTCCGTCTGAAGAGACGGCCGCTTTTTGTTGTTATTGTGTTACGATTCCGCGAGTTATTAGTTCCGGTCGTAACAACCGCTAAACCGCTTTCATTTTGTTTCTTTTGTGTTTCAAAAGCGCATCGTTTGTTGTTAAACCCGCATTTTTTGTTTGCTCAATCAATGAACATTACGTCGCTATTTTTTGTGTAACGTGTTGGCCAGACGAAGCTCTAAAAAGACAGTTCCTGCCTCTGCGGGGCTAGCCTCTGAAGAAAGAAGAACCAAGAAAACACCACCTGCAGAGCTTCGACGTATAAAAGGTCAGTGATTAACTTTTATTTAGTGATTTCATTTATGCGACGGCACGTGTTGTATTGATTGTTCCGCTAAAGGTCCTTTGACAATTACATACTTGCATTGAACCAGCATTGAACTAAAACCGCAACATCTAATTCATAATTTTTTTTTGGATATTATATGTAATGTGTCATCGAAGACATTCCAAGTTATAATAAATATTTTTAGGAGTTCAATTATTTTCTGTTGGCTATGTGAGAGAGGGGTTTAATTTTAATTTTATTAATTCATAATTTTAGGAAAAACTTGGTTTAAATATTTACGGTGAAAGGTCCCCGCGCAAATCTTATGGGTTTGGGTTCCCGATCAACTTGGCTGCAATTTTTGTATCTTGTCTTGATGACGTCCTGATCAAAAGTTACCATTTGCACAAAGTCTAAAAATTGATAGTTTTTGAGATATCAGGGTCATAATGAACAAAAATATACAATTTTCGAACTATCCAAGAATCATATTAACTTGCACATTATGAACTACTCCCGAAAATTTCTAGGTAATTAAGTCATAGATTATAACATAGAATCCTTGAACATGAGCCTGTAAGTAACCTACAAGGTCATTTCAAGTTCAAACTGAGTTTCAAGATCAGATAAGATTGCGTCATTTTTTATAGCAATAGAAAAGGGGGCTATCGAAAAGCTATTCAGCTTTTCCGAGGATTGAGTCTTTCAATTAGACAACTGTCGACAGAGGGATACGGATTTAGATCAACAACGGACTGCATCATAGTTAACCGTTTAGTTTCCAGATCACGGGTTTCACATCGTCTGATTCCTTAGTTATGATTTCGTTAATAATTTTCTGATTCTTTCCTATTGTTATAAAAAATTAAGCAATCTGATCTTGAAAATCAGTTTGACCTTGAAATGAACTTGAAGGTTACTTACAAGGTTATGATGAAAGGTTCCAACCCATAACCTGGAACTCAAACCCATAAGATTTGTGCGGGGACCTTCATGTTTAGTACTGAGAATGATAAAACGAAAGAGAAACAGAGATAGGTAGATAATGAAAGAGGAGAACTATATTAATTCGTTAGAATGTGTCTTGTTCATCCTTCAATCCAAAATGATAGCCGCTCTTTTTTCTATTCTTTACTTATTGGTAAAATATGTCCATTCGAGTCGTTATATTCTGTATGTGTTTATTGTAATAAGGTTGTTAATTATTAATTTTCAAACGTTTCAGTGATGATCTTCACTTTATTTTTTTCTGGTTTATTTGATAATGCAGTTTTTTTCGGATAGAACTTACACAGTGTTTTCCTTCATGCTAAGCTAATATTCAAGAAAGTGATTCTTCGTGTTATGAAAGCAATTTTTCATGTCTTACAAATTACTGTATATGATGTTCAAATTTTGTACATCAGTTCTTTTATCAATGCTATAGGTTTCATTGTTTACATGGACCATCTCTAGGAAATTTGAACCAATTTCTCTTATGATCTATTGCAAGGAATCGTAAGAGCCCAACTTTCTTTATATTTATTTTTATTATATTTTATTTAATGAATGAAACAATATTATAAATTAATATTAGCATTCTGCACTGAAGGTCGTCAGTAGCTACTAAACAAAACAAAAATGAAGAAAGTTGGTTAAGAGAAAATGGTATCTAATCGTTTTGTCTTTGCCTATTTATATATTGATTAGTGTTGGGTGAGATATGTTACAAATAATTTTTTCATGCCATTTATTAGCTTTATTTTCATGCTTAAAGAATGGTGGAAGTGGTGGTTCATGTATCTCCCAAAGCTTGATGGTCTCCTGTACCAACCTAATTTCAAGTGGTTCTTAGAATCTATTATCCCTTTGATATCTAAGAAAGGGACGCCCCAACACCATCCTCTGTTTCTAAGGTGTTGTAACTATTGAAACTTGTTAAAGTCTTTTCCCTCTGCTGGAATACTGCACACTACATATATCATCAACATATTTTTTCAGACAGGTCTCCTACAAATTCTTCTACATTTGTCTTTGGTATTTTCTGTTGCTCTTGTTTTTTAGTTGTCAACCATCATTATGGGAAATAATGTTCAGGATTATTTCAACTTGTTTAAAAGCTATCCTAGTATTGTTTTCCTTGCCCTAAGTATTTTCCATGTCGGAATGGAGGAAGTAAAAGTACCCCCATAGAGTTCATCTTTTTTATTTAAATTAAAAATTCGGTCTTTGAGTCATAATTCTTATATACATCTCTTTCCTAGTAAATAATCCACTTGGATTAATAGGGTCCCAAAAATTAAAATCTCATATCCTGGAGTTATTTTATTTTACTTCCACAAACGTTCCTTAATTCAAAGAGTTTTTAATCATTAAAACGACGACATTAGGAAAATAATCTGACCCTAAAAATTAATTATATATACTAACAAAAATAATGTATTTAATTATATTTATCATCCTGGCAATTTTCATCAAACCTTAATGAATTAAAATATTGGACCCCAGAATTTTTTTCACAATAATTATATTAATTACTAGACGGCACAGAATGCCATTAACACGGTTCATAACAAACTGAAAAAATTATTTCTTGAAAGCATCAATTATTTAAAACGTAAACTTACAAGGATTCCATCAGTTAAGATAAAATCAAGATGACTATGTAATAATTTCAAGGTCTTGATGTTGATTTTAAAAACATTGTCAAAACTTGCAAACAACTTTGAGTGCACTAAGAGATAAATTTTATAATAGAGAATATTGTACCGAAGTTTAAGGTATGTTAAGATTTTGTTTGCACAAATACTTTTGGATTTATGACTATCCAATTTTTTTTTTATTTAATTATGTTGTATTATTTTTTCGTATAGGATAAATCATTAACAGCTATTGTTTCTTTATTTATTAATTACAAATTAAAATACATACAAATATATAGCATATAAAAAACAATCATAATTGAAATTCGAGTAGACATGATATCTCATCTAATAATATAATAGGAATAATGTTTGTTTATTTGTATATATGTATATTTATATGTGACTGATGTGGGGTTTTGGTGGCTAAAAATCGATTTATGAGGGTCTCGTCCTTGGAAAAATCGTAGTAACTTATAACAATTTTATGGCTATTTCATATTTTTTTCAGCACAATCCTTCAAGTTTTGATTATGAAAAAGTGACTGGTTAGGTGATTTTTCGATGGGTAAATACTTATTCACATGTTAATTTGAGGCCCACATTGCAACTGAGCCCTGTGTATCGTTCGCAGTTCGTGCGACTAAATATCGTTTTAGTGAGGGTTCAATAAATCTTACATGTGGCCCATAACCAGTTGCATATATATATATATATATATATATATATATATATATATATATATATATATATATATATATGCATATATATATATATATATATATATATATATATATATATATATATATATAGACTCCCCGGTGGCCTAGTGGGAAAGTCCGTCAGCTCATACAATTGTACTAAATTGGAGCTTGATATAGCGGACCGGACCCGGGTTCAAATCCCAGCCAAGTCAAGGTTTTTTTCATTAATAAAAAAATTGTGACACAATTCCGGGGGGGACAGTCGTCTCTGACGTAAATGGCAAAAATCAGGGAAATAGACATTTGCCCCTTACCAACCCGCACTGAGGCAGCGTGGTAAGGTATGCCTCATATCCCCTGTAAAAATTCTAAGAATGTTCTTCGTCTTCTCAATCCTTCGAGACAATTCTTCCTACAAAAAGACCTTAAGCTCTTTATCAGTTTCCTCAAGACCTTAAGTGTCTCCGATTAGCTCTTCAGCTTTCGCTTCATTAATCCATTCCGTTACGAGTCTAGTTATACACAAGGCCAATTCCTCAACCTCTAGCCTTGAGTTTCCGATAAAAACTGCCAAAATTATGTTCGTATTCTCAATCCTTCGAGCCAGTTCCTCAATTCTTCAGTCCTACACTTCTTCTTCTTCTTCATTTCACTTAGCAAAACCGACCATTTGCCCACCTATCTTCAATTCTCTTCAATACAGTCCTTCAGTCCTTCTCACAGATCTTAAGCTCTTCTCTTCTTCGTCTCTTCTCAAGACCTTAAGTTCTCCATTTCCACAGCTCTTCAAGTTCCTCTGCAAAATCTTTCAATTCTTCAGGGAGGCTACACCATGAAAAATTGGTTGAATATAGCTGCATATGATGATGATGATATATATATATATATATATGTGATTATTAAATATGGGGCTGAACAGAATCATATTTAAATATGCTGGTTAAAAATCTTTCTCCTCGACATCATCATCTAAGCCTTCTTCGGCCATCATGTCCACCCAAGCAGGATCGAGACTCATCAGAGAAGATGACCTGTTGCCATTCCACATTCCAATGTTGTAAGCGGTCAGAGGTAACACAAGATGGGGTCGATAATGCTGCAGTCCAATAGACCTTATACGGCTGGAAACCGTTCGGATACTTACAGGATGGCTCCTAATCACTCATCAGCCAAATTTCGAGTTGTCAAAAATCGGTCTCTAAAGGCAATAAGTCTTCGATATCGATCTTGAGCTTCATCTGTGACTCTTCGACGTCTCATTTCCCCCGTAAGCCAATAATTCGACCTCTTTCAAATTCTCTTATCTGGCGATACATTCGGCGTACACGTACTCTAGGCATTTTAATATTACTAAACATCGGCTTTAGATCGCATCAAACAGTGTGTTTTTTCGTAAATTTAAAAAATGCATAAAACTACTACAAAATATTAATTGATAAAAAAAGTTTACATGAATAAACATTCACCAAACTTTCCCAATTTTTTTTACCTAAACAATGTTGAATTGAAACTTCTCCTTCTAGTTGTTGCAATTTCTTTGTCAGTGAGGATATTTCTACCTCTTAAATCAAAATTTAAAATTCTTGCTTATAGAGCTACAGTCTTCCTCTACCAATTCTAGCCTACTAGTGATGGCCTGTATCTGTCATTAAATCAAAACTATACATACTAATATTTACAAAATGATCAAGAAGGCTACAAGGGACGAAAATCTTAAGTGACAAGTACATATAACATTAGTTTTATATTGCTAGCAGCGTAATCAATTGACATATTTTGCTTCTATTTATTAGTTAATACAGCTTTCACACTAGTGGTACTTTTCACACAAATTGCAGAATACAAAGAAATAAACAGGGAATCTGCAAATCTTTAATTTTAACGTAACTCTCCACCCTCAAGATATTTTTCATAAAAAATTCTGCAAGCAATACTGTACCCAAGCGGCGTCATCTATAATACACAGAATATCACCGAAAAATATCAATTCATTGTCTCCATTCAAGAGCAAGTAGTGTCTGCGCCTTTAACATATTTATTTTAGCGAGTGTTTTGATGTTTGTTGGTCTATTCAATAGCATTGGTATTAAGCACATAACTGAAGCGTTGTAAATATAGCAGTAGCAGTATAGCTACAATAACTTTGAATGAGACTGATGCGTCTTTAAGCGTCTTTCTCTAACTTCTGATAATCCTGATGATTTATTGTTTAGAGGTCTAGCTTTGAAGAGAGAGGGAGACGTACGATACTTCCCAAAATGACCCATTAAGCTTACTAATGGACCCTACCCTTAATGACTTCCACAAATACAATCACATGCAATAACGCCATCAGACGACAATAAACCTCCTGACTTGTCTAATCGTAGTTCAGCAAACGACGCGACCAACCACTCACCAGTAGCAAAACGATTTATTATCCCCCTCAAGAGCGCCACTGATAACGGCAGTGTTAAAGAGTCCTAATTGCCGGTATTATTACCGTGTGCATAATTCACGTGGAAGTTTTACGGCATCCGAGATCAGCATACATCCATTTCACACTCCTTGCCACACTCAACACTCACACACACCTCCGTGCTGCCAGTTTCACCTCTTCCGCACCTCTTTCCTTCGTCCTTATGAATACTCGAGCAAACGATTCTGGAGACTTAATGGACTATAAGTCACCAACTTCGGGGGTTATTTCTCGTCCGTCTACGTCGGCGAAGCGAAACGGTCGCGTACGTCGCAAATTTAACACCTGGAAATTTCGCGGAACATGCATTCCAGAGAGTTCATTTCGTTGACGATCATTCTCTTCGCCTGGATATCCACCTAAACGATATCTCTACATTATTATGGATGGTACGAATTAAAAGGGTTGGAACGATAGAGATTATAACCTCCTTCATGCAAATTAAATACGTTCGGAGTCGTTGGATTCATTAAATATAAGTGAGCTCATTGTCTGGGGCTCTAAGTGTATTCTGTTGGAAATGAATGCGTTGGATTTCGTTGGGTGCGACAAAAACCCCGAAGATTGACGTTGTCTCTATTAATTTAAATTCTCTAATATAAATTTTCATTTTGCATTAAGCAGCACAGCTTGGTATTATGGGCACTCTTCTTTGAGATCTAATTCTATTTATTCTTACATTTCCATGTCTAAGTTGTTTAGTTAACATACTTTCCTTTCATTTGGACAAATCACATCATTTTAAGTATTTCATTTCATTCGGAATGCTCTATGTGTCTCAGCTTTATGAGGGTTACTCACAAAGTTACTAGGACTAGCTAGAAGAGATACATGTGGAAAATGTGGTTTGTTACAATCAGCTCTGAAAAGAGCGATAAAACAAGAGCGAGTCGCCAAAAATCTAGGATGGTATCAGAAAAACCGTAAATAAAATTATCGTCAATATAAAATAGACTACTTAAAGTAGTAGTAGAAGAAGGATATATAGGTATACCAGATTTACTCCATACTTTCCACTTTGATATCATGTTGGAACTCTAAGTTCAAACCAACAGCCATAATTCTGTTTCTTCACTTTTAGCTTTAATTTTGGATCAAATGCTCCTTTCATTGAAACATGGCTCTTTCCATCTTTATCTCGGGTCCTATAAAATCATACAATCAAATTTACTGATTTAATCTCAAGTAGGTAGAAAATACATCCCCCTAAACGTACATCCGTAAATGGTTCTTAATAAAATTGTAACTTAAATTTCACAGTCTAACAATCTCCTATTACTAAGCAACACTTCATAAAATCAATGCTTGCTCTTCATTGTTGAAAAGTAGAAAAGCACACTTACTTTTTTGGGTTTACTTAACTTTTCTTCCTGTTCAATTTCTATTATAGTTAGCTGATATTGTGCCCTTTTCATATAGTTTCGAAAAACAAGCATTCTTTTCTTTGTCCAAAAAAACTTTGTTCCCGTCGGTATCTTTGAATATGTGAGTGCTACCTCTACAGTACAATAATTTGTAATTATTTCAAATGCAAATATCGTAAAAAAATTCTACAATCCGATCGCAGCTCTCCTACCGGGTACAATTGTGAATCTAGACCTTTAACACAAACAGTTTCATCAAAATTGGGCCAAACCGTTTAAAAAAAAATTCTTGCAGCTCAATCGCATCGCCACCTAGCGGGTTAAATTGTAAACTATCCCACTCAAACATAATTTAAAAAATTCTTCACAATTGGCCCAACCGCTTGGGAGGAATTCAAAAAAGTTTTCGTATAATCCGATCGTAGCGCTACCTACGGAGTTAAATTATAAACTTATCCCACTCAAATACACATAAAACATCCTCAAAATTGGCTCAACCGTTAGAGAAGAGTTTTTTTTTTTCTATACCTGACAGTTGTGCCACCTACCAGGACTAAATGTGAGTTTAATAATTCCAGGAACTCACTCAAATACCCCCAAAAAAATTCTATGAATCATGGAGATCGAACCCAAGACCTTCGCATTATTAGCAGTAGGCTGTAGTCAACTGAGCTAATGTGCTATCTCAAGTAACAGTCGCCGAGCTACTATAGCAGCGACGCATTGATTGAACAATTATCAAAATATTTCTCTTGAAACACGCTATCAATTGACTAAATCCACATTAACGTTCCTTACTTAGTTTAGAATATCTAACCGTATAGAGGAACATGGGGTGGGAAACGACTTTGTTTTGTACTATGTAAAGATGGTGTAAAATATTATAATAATTTGCATGAACGGTTAAGTTAACTAACGTAAGGATTAACAATTTATCCGTCTAAATATGTTTCCAATTACCTCATTGTACATTACCATTTTTTATAAGTTGGAATGGGTATAGTAAGCTATCCTTAAAAGATAGATATATGTAATCCCGAACTTTTTTATAGACCTGTAAAAGAGGAATATCCTACCATTCATTGAAATAGATTCTATGGTTTCAAATCAAAATTGTCACAACAATGAGTAATACTACAGGTGACTTCTTCTGCTGATTCAGTTACACGAATATAATATAAACTCAACTAAATTACTTAACTTTTCCTTTAAATAGCGAGCCCAGAACATACCGGAACACCTCTATTATTTCTTTGTTGTCGGACCGTTTTTTAGGAACTTTGTCGCAATTTCGAGTCGAGATTGTGTTGATCCTTTTTTGCAGTCGGTTTTCTGTTTACTTTGTTTTTTGTGGAAATCATTACTTGTCACTTGGAACACGAAACTGAACCGTTCACTAAACGGTTCTTGTTTTGAAGGAACGGTATTTTTCTTGTGCGCAGGTACGCGACCGTTGTGTATCGGTTATCTAGGCTGAAGGAACGAACCTTATATATGGAGCGATCGTTATTATTAGAGCATATACTTCTGGAAGTGCCATACAAGCGTTGTTAGTGTTTAGTGGTAAAATAGTTAATATAGGAGATCAGTATTGATTTTTCGGACGCGTTGCGGTAACTTTCATATTAAATATTCTGTTTTTAATCTGAATTTAATTATTTCATTAATATATTATTATCACAACCTTTCCGAGGTGTTGTGTAAAAAATTGTCAGACAGTGGACAATAGAGAATGTATTAAATAATTAAGTTCTCTTAGGATTGTTGGTCCTCTCTTTTTTTTAATATTCCTGAACTTGATTGAAACGGCAAATGACGAAAACTTTTAGGTTGCAATCTTCCAATTATTATATCGAATATTTTGCCAGGAGAGGTTCCAGTCAAAAATTTGGGGAGTCATTCATTTATCAAAAATATGTCGAATACCGATATTTGATTAAATTTTTTTTATTGCAATAGATTTGTCAATATTATTGAACAATTTTGGTCATTACATCTACTACTCCGATTTCTCCACAACTCTGCTTCTTATAAAAATATACTTTTTAAAATTTCATGAAATAGGGTCCAATTTCGACCACTGGGCGACCACTAGTTTTAACAAATTGACACAAAACGCTGACAAATTATACAACTAAACCTTTCTCATGATTACCCTTCCTATTGGTGAAAACAGTAAGGAAATCCGTTTAGTAGTTTTTGAGTTTATCTGGAACAGACCGACAGAGACGACGGAGATCTTTGTTTTATATGTAGTAATATTCATTTAATTAAAATTCCTTGTTATAATAATGAAGATCAGTATTTGAGTAACACTAATCACACTCTATCGTGTACGGGATGGTCTAAATTTTTCTGATGTTATATTAAAAAAGGTTGCAAAAAGTCTGACGCAGCGTCACGAAAGAGGAGCGGGGGCCCAAAAATGAACACAATGATATATATTCTGAAGGAAATTCTATTATACTCTATAACACTTCTGAAGGTTCATGAAATTCAAACGGAAGTTTGTCCAAAATGTTCAGAGCATCTAACATAATAAGAAAGCGTAACTCGGAAGTAATGATTCGGTGCAATTCGCTATCGCATCGTCCGAGGCAGAGCAAATCCTAACATGTGTGATGTACCTTTTATGGATATGCAGCCATTATGATTCGCGCTTCATGAACTCCGCCGACAATGACATAGAACGGGTATTTTTCAGAAATTGCGCCGGTGACTACTGGAAAAGCGAGAATCTCATTTTCGCAATGAGGAAATTAAATTCATGCGACATTTCACACCGTCGGCAACGCCAGGCAGTCACTAAGTACTTAGGAGGAAAAGGAAAAGGAGAATCAGGATAACGGATAATATGCCTGCCATAAATCGCTCTGTCTCTGCTGCTTTTAGAATTATACCTTTCATTATTCGTTAAATTCATACATGACGGAATTTTCGGGTCCTTGCGGTCATCAACGGAAAAAATTGCCGTCCTGCAGACTCGTGTAGGAGGATTACCTACGTCATGATTTTTTTTAAACTTAATGAGAAATTAGTTGACGTACATATTTTTAACTCAAAAAAGGAACTTAATATGTGCGAGACTTGCTGAATATAAACTGAGTACGTGTAGGTTGAAAGAAATTCATTTAATAGTCACAGCAATGAATACTTCAGGCACTTTTCGGAAATCTTCAAGGACAGCGTCTATTTTTATGTTTTTTTTTTTAATTTTGTTATTTTTATCTACTGTTTCAAATCAGAGACGTTTCAGAGCTGGGACACGAACATTTCTTTTATTAAAAGAAATTGTTAAGTTAATCTATATATAAATTTTCTCCTCTGTCTCTAAACCGATTTTTTTCATTTTTGTTTTGTTTAGTAGCTACTGACGACCTTCAGTGCAGAATGCTAATATTAATTTATAATATTGGTTCATTCATTAAATAAAATATAATAAAAATTCATTATTTGCGTCTATACTGTCAACACCCAACAACTGACAGTGTCGCCGCCGCCGCCGCCAGACGGTCGAAACTCAAAACATTGAGTAATTACATATGGAGCGATCGTTAGATATATTCTTAGAGCATGTACTTCTGGAAGTGGCATGGAAGCGTTGTTATTCTTTAGTGGTAAAATAGTCCATGTAGTAGATCAGTATTGATTTTTCAGACGCGTTGCTGTTACTTTCATATTAAATATTCAGTTTTTAATGTGAATTTAATTATTTGATTAAAATATTAATATCACAACTTTCCCGAAAGTGTTGTGCAAAAAAATTGTCAGACAGCGGACAATATAAAATGTATTAAATATTTAAGTTCTCCTAGGGTTGTTGGTCCTCTCTTTTCTTTAATATTCCTCCACTTGATTGAAACCGCAAATGACGAAAACTTTTAGGTTGCAAACAACAATCTTCCAATTATTATATCGAATATTTTGCCAGGAGTGATTCCAGCCAAAAATTTGGGTGGTCATTCATTTGCCACAAGTATTTCGACTACCGATATTTGATTACATTTTTATTTTCTTTATATTTCAATAGATTTGTCAATATGAGTGAACAATTTTGGTCATTACATCTACTTCTCCGATTTCTCCACAACTCTGTTTCCTATAAAAATATACTTTTTATAATTTCATGAAATAGGGTCGAATTTCGACCACTGGGCGACCACTAGTTATGTATTAAAATGCAATCTTAATAGGGGCTTCTTTCAAGGATGAGAAAAACAAAACAAATTTTCTCACAAACACACTTTGAAACTACACTTTATTAAACTTTTCACATTGACGCACACATTGTAAATGACTAATAGGTAATTAAGATCTAACCAACGAAGAAACTAATAATTGACCCCCCCCCCCGAAATTCCAGGTAAAAGAAGGGTAGGAGACAGTTAATGGGATTATTTTGGATTGTTTTATAGTTGTGATGATATTTTTGTATACGTTCCTGGAATTTTATTAGTAGGTAATGTAAGTGATTTATTTTGTTGATGATGATTTTTTGAAATGTTGATGCAAGATTGACAGATAAGTTGAAAACCTTTGTCTCGGTTGACATTCTTGGGATTTTTGGCGATTTCAACAGCCTCACGGAATTTTCTGGTGAAATAATACGGATATTTGGCCACGACAGAGGAGCTCTCGAAGAAGATTTGGCCCGTTTTCTGATGATGTTCAGCTACAGCACAGTTTGAAAGCAGGCCCGTTTTCAAACACCGTTTGTGCTCACATAGTCCAGTGTTTATGGATCGACCTATTTTACGGATGTATACTGCCCCACACGAACATGGAATGGGATAAACACCCTTGGATGAAAGAGGATTTTCTTTATCATTTGGAGAGGGTGACATTTGTGAGTTTTGGATAGTGGTTTGTGATTGTTTTCCCCTCGTTCTTTTGGAAAACCTTCCCAATCCTATCCGGAACCTTGCTGATATATGGCAAATATGCTGCTGATTTACTAGGTAACAATTCTTTCGTAGGAAAAGAATTTTGGTGGCGAGAAATGGAATTGCGAATATCTCGTTTACTGAAGCCGTTGTTTTGTAGGCTACCTTCTACCCAAGCTAATTCCCTTCTCAAACTTTTGAGTTCAAAAATTAATATAGCATAATGCACCAGGGAGTTCACGACTGACCGTTTCCGAGATGGATGATGGGTCATCTATTACATGAAATTTCGGGAGTCAATTATTATTTCTTCCTTGGTTAGATCTAAAGAACCTATTAGTCTTTACAATTTGTGAGTGAATGTGAAAACTTTAATAGAGTGTAGTTTCATAATGTGTTTGTGAGAAAAAAGCTAAAGAATAGAGTTGACACAAGGTAAGTGTTGCGTTCCCGCAATTTGTTTAGTGTATTGTTTAAATTTGATTGAATTATTCATTGATTTTTAAACTTCTGTACCTTTTCCAAAACCTTCCGTCGCGCTAATGCTAATTTTAAGTGTTTTTTGCGTGTAAAATAAAGACTGTATTCGTGATTCGTGTATTGACTTCCAAGCTATTTAGACGCTTTTGATTCCGTCTTAAGACGGCCGCTTTTTGTTGTTATTGTGTTACAATTTCGCGAGTTATAGTTCCGGTCATAACAACCGCTAAACCGCTTTCAGTTTGTTGTTAAACCCGCATTTTTGTTTCCTCAATCAATGAACATTACGTCGCTATTTTTTGTGTAACATGTTCCTGCCGCTGCGGGTCTAACCTCTGAAGAAAGAAGAACCAAGAAAACACCACCTGCAGAGCTTCGACGTATAAAAGGTCAGTGATTAACTTTTATTTAGTGATTTCATTTATGCGACGGCACGTGTTTTATTGATTGTTCCGCTAAAGGTCCTTCGTCAGTTAGATACTTGCATTGAACCAGCATTGAACTAAAACCGCAACACCTAATTCATACATTTTTTTTGGATATTATATGTAATGTGCCATCGAAGACATTACAGTAAGTAACATGCGTTTTGTTTTTCTCATCCTTGAAAAAACTCCTGTTAAGTGTGGGCGAAACGTCGGAAACTTTGTTTATATGCTGGTTCAGATATACAAATAAATTAATTCGAAAAAAGACGCGGTCCAAATCCGGAAAAAGCAGAATCAGCTACTACTCTGGTCGCGACAACCTACATTCTCATCATCCAATTTACTTTGGAAACAATGTATCTTGCCGAAGGTTCTTGTTCATTCTCTAGAATGCACTAAAGAAGCTCTAATGCTGAGCCTCTTAATGAAATTACTAGAAATGTAGACTTGTTTCAAATTGTCCTGTTTTCCTAGGCTAAGAATGGTTTCATAAAAGAACTCTCAGCACTTACAGTGTTCTTGTAAGTCTTATTGAATGATTTTCATAACCATTTCCACTTGATTTTGGATAGTGCAAAGTTCACAATGTACTTTCTTTTTAATTGAAATAATGTCATGTTTGACCTTAATTTAAATTTATCCACTATAAATATGTACTTTTGCTTCAGTATATCAATTTTTGTTGATGGGTCTAGAACTGTATTTGGAAAAATATATTACTATATTTCCCGACTTGACCATACAGTGTATGGCAGCACACTCCCTCTAAGGCACGCATGACGTGCCTTTAGGGGGAAATTCACTAACCCCAGATATCATAGATATCAAAAGGCTTTAGCTCTGTGGGAGCCCTTGCCAGGCTATCAGGCCCGTGGTTGGAGTCGTGGCAGCTTCCCATGAATTTTCTGACCGTCCGGGCTGTCCCTAACAGAACGGCTTTTTGCATTAGTTGGTAAAGATGTTCGTCCAGACCGAGGTATTTTAAATTATTTAGTAGTTTTGGGACTACTCCTGTTGTTGGTACAGTTCGTGTATTGTTCATGTCCCACTGTGGCTTTATTTGAAATTCCAAATCCCTGTATTTGACTATTTTTTCAGACTGCTTAATATTTATGTTATTGTTGTTAGGGATTGTTATGTCAATTAAGATGGTTTTTCTAAAGATTTTATCTACTAAAACTATATCTGGCCTATTGTGAGCAACAGTCCGATCGGTCAATATCGTCCGATCCCAGTACAGTTTGTAGTTGTTATTTTCTAAAATTGATTCTGGTTCGTATATATAGTAGGGTGTTCTTGCCGACTGTGATAGCTCAAGTTCTAGCCCTAGTTCCTGGTGCGGAATTTTTGCCACAGCATTGTGTCGTTCTTTGTATTCAGGTGCAGCGAACGCCTGGCAACCTCCTGTGATACGCTGGATAGATTCAGACGTTTGGTAACCATATCTGCATCTGTCGTTGTTGGTAGAAGGGTATTTGACGATGTACTTTAGATAGTTCTTAGTTGGAATTACTTGATCTTGGATTGCCAATATAAAGCCTTCCGTTTCAGGAAGCATATGACCAGAGATCAACCAGTAGGTCGACGCTGAACTGTCGACATAATCTTGGTCGACGTTATTATATGTCTTCTATGAGGGCTTCCCTTTCCATTTGAGCAGTTTCTGATCAGTTGTCTGGTGGTATACTTGAACTTGTTGTTCTGTCAGTCGCAGAGGTGTTGAGTCATTAACCTGATATATGACTCTGTGTAGATCAGAAAATTCTGCGAGTTTCTGGAAATGATTACGCAAATTAGAAATTTGTTGATCACGGAACTTGCCTATCTCTGCCAATCCTCTTAAAAATGTGGAACGCTTCACGATTTTGCGTGTCATCCTTATTATATTATTATTATTCATTGAAAAGTTGCTCGGTAGAGTGTGATGAGGAAAGTCTTTATCTTTGTTATTAAAACCGTGCTCACTACTTGCAAAGACGTCACACAAATGCCAGGAAGTTTTAAAGTCTGTATATAAATTCTATCTAAAAATATACTTTACGATTTTGAACTATCATTACCTAAACAGAAAAAGTACCAAACCTACTTTCTTTCTACCGAACTTGTGGTCATTTTGTATCAAAATGTAAATAACATAATACCTCCACTTCTCATAACCGATCCATTAACTAAACCCATTCCCCTAATATATTTTGCATGCGCTTTAAGTGCCACCCTAATGCCATTATCCTTACATAAGCAAGGAATGTCCTTAGCATCTACCTAACGTAGCCTCGCCGATAGTCCGGACACAACGCCATTAAGTCGCTAACTTAACGACCGACACACTTGGAGAGTAACAACTCCATAATATTCCTTATTTTCCATGGCGTCTGTTATTAGCCGTCGAAACTTTGTCGAAATGCTTACAACAGTTTCAGGTGCTTATTTTCCCTGACGCTATGCTGTGCACTTACACTTGGCCGCGCATACTTGTCGTAATGCACTTTGAGCTCCGATCAAGTTTGTTACAGTGCTAATTGTCAATTATGTGTGAATATGTTTCGAGTTAGAAAGCCGTTGGAAACTTATTGCCAATTGAAAGTTTACACACGAGGGAACTGCTCTAACCGTTTGATTATTCTGGGAAATGTTCATTTAAAATAATTGAAAACGGTGTAAACTTATCTGGATATTATAATTCGGCGTAATTGGTAAATGAATATATCGATGGTTTATTTACAATGTGACGTAACTTTAATTTTGAAGGGAGAGCGGGACTTCCAGTCAATATCGCGAGTCAGTCTCATATGTATATAAATGGTTATTTGTTATTATTAGCCTCTCAGAACATATATATATATATATATATATATGTGTGTGTGTGTGTGTGTGTGTTCTGAGAGGCTTCCACGCTCATTATTATGAACTAAGCTAGGTTCCGTGTGAGAACCGCAACTGAATTTATTAAATACTCGACGTTTCGATTCCTGCTTCGGAGCCATTATCAAGAGACAAAAAATGAAAACTCGGGACCTCAACCTGCCTACTCCCCAAGAGTCACTAGGTAATTGAACTGAAGGTGAATCTGCGCTGCTTCTTGTATTTATAGTTATCGGTCGATTAGGAGGGGATGTCGCGTGATGAAGGGGCTGTGCGGTGATTGGTTGGGTGATGGTGGGCGTGTCTGGTTTGTTTAATCTAGCAATTACGGAGGTCCAAGCTGTGGGAAGGCGAGTGCTGTCATCGCGTCTATTTAGACAGAGAGGTCTTTTCTCTATTTCGATGGCTTCGCGAATAGTGGATGCCCTAAGAGAATTGAGAGATATGATAGTCCTACTGTCCTCGAAGTTGATAGAGTGCCCTGTTTGGATATGGCGATGCGCGAGAGCTGAAGTCGGATCTTTTTTACGAATTGACAGAGAGTGTTCATATACTCGATGGTTAACGCGCCTGTTGGTACGACCGATGTAGCTTTGCGGGCAATCGCGACATGAAATTTCGTAAACTCCTCGATCCTCGTTAGGTACTTTATCTTTGGGTTTACCGGTTAAGTTGCCTATAGTTTGAGTGGTGTTGAAGACAGTCTTTATTTGATGTCGTTGTAAAATCCGTGCTATTTTGTCAGTGACTCCTCGAATGTATGGAAGGACGGCTTTTCGATGTTGTTGGTCTGTTTCTGACGGGGTTGGTGTGATTGGGGGTTGTTGAGATTGATGAATTATACGCGCAATGTGGTCCGGATGATAACCATTTTGTCGAAGGATTTGTTGAAGATCATTAAGTTCGTTTTGTCTATTGTCAATATGTGTTAAACGAATAGATCTAAGAGTCAAAGATTTCATTACAGAACTCAATTGGGCAGGGTAGTGGTGTGATTGGGCATTTAAGTAACGATTGGTATGGGTTGGTTTCCTATCGACGGTATGTGAGAATCTGTCATTGTTGGTTTTTGTTATGAGGACATCAAGAAACGGGAGAGAAGAATTGTAAATTGTATATTAGAATGTATACCATTGAGGTGTTGTAGAAAGAAGTCTAATGAATCTCTGCCATGAGGCCAAATGACAAAAGTATCATCTACATATCTAAGCCAACAGGAAGGTTTTAAATTAGACGAGTTTAGGGCCTGGATTTCGATTTGTTCCATGAAAATATTAGCAAGCACTGGAGAAAGAGGTGAACCCATGGGGCCTCACAGACTTGTTTAAACAGAGTGTCTTGAAATAAAAAATAAATGTTAGAAGAACAGTGTTGTACAAGTTTGATGATGTCAGAAGAGCTACATCGGTCGTACCAACAGGCGCGTTAACCTTCAAGTATATGAACACTCTCTGTCAGTTACAAAATTCATCAAATTGGTAGTCAAAACAACCACAAGGCAGTAACAACTACATCATATACACAGAGTCTGCTAGAAACATTGTAAAGTGTAGGCAACAATTTAATTTCAAAATAACGTTCAAAACAGAAAATACTCTAAAATCAATTACATCGAAAACCAAATCAACGAAAAATTTTCCAAGGTACTTCCGAATGTAATAAACTTAATATAGGAAATACATCCAAGCATCTAAATTGAAATTGAAAAATCCAAAATTTGTGAACATGACTGGGACCTATTTAGGTCACTTGATATTGTCGAATATTTTTTCAATTTTGCTTAGTCTGTCTGTTCAAAATTTTTAATGTTTTCCATTCACAATGGGCCTTACACTCCGAAACGTTTGGAATTTGCTGAAATATACTGAATTTTCTAGAAGTGTATTGTTATTCACAAAAAGTCCATAAATATAAAGAAAATGTATTATTTATTTTGTTAGGATAACTTGAAAGTTGCGATTTTAATATAAATTGTTCAAGTTCCCTTTGACGTGCTTACAGTTACCAACTCCGAAATTATTACATTGTCATTTCACTATTTATGTGAATTTCTGTTTGACACTTTAGTATTTTTAATGAATTTCCCAAAAGGAAGGGGTTATTAATTCATCAGCATCTTTTTTATGTATGCTCAACGGTCACTGATTATAAACACTCTAAAACAACTTAAAACATTTAGAAAATTTTAACTGCAATGTGTAAAAAATATTTCGGAAAGGTACCACGTAATTTTATAATATAATATTTACCGCTTACCAGAAAATCGGAAAAACAGTTATTAAGGCACTGCAGTTCAATGAATCTTCACTCTTTACTATTTTTTTAAACAGCTCAAACAATTTGAATATTTCAGTTGTTCCGTACAACCTAAAGCATACCGTTTCTCAGAAAATAGGAAAAATACTCACAATAAAATAAGATACAATACTAAAATATATATATATATATATATATATATATATATATATATACTCTAATGTTTTTTTACACTCAGGGTTCGATTCAGTTCTTGGATTTATTTAAAAACACAGTCCAACTCACTATAACTTATTTCCACTACTTCTATTTATATTCACAGGACTATTTAAATTTTATCTTTACTATACGGCAATCAAATACAGAATGAATGCTTCCTCAACTCTCTGTATTTAAATATATATATCTTCTCGGAATTCTCTAGAACGTCAAAGAGCCGTCGAGAGATTTCTTTCATGGACTAGCATTCTTCGAGAACTTCATCAAAGCAAGCCGCCGACCTCGATGCGCCAGACGACCAATATTTCGGAAGTATCGGATGAATTCCCGTCAGTTTTCATTATGATTCATTTGAAGGCAGGCATTTGAATTGTAATATATTAAGGTGGACTTCTTATATTTTCCGATAACGTCAAAAGTACAATTTTTCAATAAATTGAGAAAATGAAGGCAAAAGTCCGTAATGGTCATAGCAAATATCCCAAAAATATATTTTCAAATTTATTTATTTATTAATTTACCAGATACACTCCACGCATATTTACATAGTGAGTCCTACAAGGTAACAAAGCTACCTGCTCGTAGGCTGGTATATACTTACAAACTAACCACTAACTAAACTAATTAACTAAAATTAAACTAATTGGATATAAAGTTTATAAGTTTCGTTGTACTTATACATATATTAAGTTGTCTATAAGACAACAGTTGTATCCTAAGTACTTTCATACATTTTTCATAATCCAGGGTTTAAATTTTGTTTAATTTTATTTATCTTTTCTGTTGCAATTGTTTTAAGTTTATTTGGTAAAGAGTTAAATGTTATTATTGCTCTATAGTAACTATTCTTGACGCTGTCAGTTTTACTTCTGTTAGGGATTTGAGTGGTTTTATTTCTTGTTATGCTCCTAGAATTATTGAATACATTACTAAGGGTTTTATAATGATATACTACAGATTCACATGTAAACAGTTGTTTAATGTTGAGTGGGTATTTTTCGTTAGGTATAACTTGTTTCTTTTCTATAATTTTTAGTAGTCTAGTCTAGTTTCATTATATGCTCCTCCACATGCTATTACTCCGTAGCTAATAACGCTATGGAAAAAAGCGTAGTATAGCATAAGTAAGGTTTCAGCTTTCATAGATTTACTTATATTATAGAAAATATATATAAGGTACTTAGTTTTACTTAAAATATATTTAATATGGAATTCCCACGCCAACCTATAGTCGAGAACTACACCCGGATATTTAAAATGTTCTACCCTTTTTATATTGAGTCCATTGATATTAATATTAATGCGTTCAGGAACACTGCTAGAATAGTTTTGACAATATTTGGTGATAATTTATTTACAGCCAGCCAATTAGGTAGTTGTTCATGTTGGTTTCAACTTCCTTCCAAGTGTCTCCACTAACTACAACAGCCGTATCATCGGCAAATGATATTACAATACCATCAGGCAATAGCTGTAAAAGTTCAGTAATATATAATATAAATAGTAACGGTCCTAAGACAGTTCCTTGTGGAACGCCCTTATTAATCTGAGAGAATTCACTCATGATATTATTGATTTTTACTCTCTGGTGCCTACTGTATAAATAATTTTCTATTTATTTAGGAGCTTTACCCCTTATACCGTAATTGTATATCTTGTCAAGTAGTATCTGATGGTCAACAGTGTCTAACGCCTTGGCAAAGTCGAGGAATGTCACCGCTACAGGACGACTCTTGTCTAATTTGTTATATATAATGTCTGTTAAATAGTTCAATGCGTCTTTGGTGCCCAAATTTTGTATAAATCCATATTGCATTTTTGATATCTTTTCAAATATTTTAGCAAAGTTTGATCAGTTTTTTTTAAAGCATTGGGCCATATAGCTTGTTCAATGCAGAGATTTATAATATGAGTCAGCGGCTCAGCAATGTTCTCCGATAGCTAAAATAGTCTTCGCATGAATGTTATCTACCCCACCATTTTTAAGTTTCAATTCTTTAATAATTTTAATAACTCCAAATCTATTAGTTGGTGTTATAAATATGGTTTCAGAGTTAACAGATGGTAATTTATTTATGGCATTTGTTGGTTGCTGTATTTTATGACTAAGTAGAGACCCAATATTACAGAAAAATTGATTCATGTCATTAGCAATTTGTTCTGGTTCCATAATTTTTTGATTATTCCCATTGTAAATGTAACTAATATTTTGATGATATCTACGTTTTTTGTATTTATTATATTCCATAATTTTTTAGGATTTTTAAAATTTTTGTTCATTTCATCCCTATCATATAATGTTTTCGCATTATTTATAACCTTCTCTAAAATCTTTACATACTTCTTATATGCAATTTTATTTTGGATATTTTCCGGATTTGATTTCCATGTTTTATATAGTTGATCTTTTTTGTTAAAACATTAAATGTCAAGATATGTCAGAAAGTGGTTATTGATTATACAGTGTATTCAAAGTGTTTTCTTTTTGATTTTTTTAAAAACTACATGTTGTGTAGAAGAATTTTGGACCATCCTCATCTTCCTTACACAATAAATCATTCAAATCAGTTCACAACCAGTGAAAAAATCATTTAACATACATACCAAAAAAAATTATAACTCGGTTTTGGAAGTTGGTTAATGAATATCAGACATTATGTTGAAATAAAAACTATTGTCATCCATTTTAAATGAGCTTCTACTTAATAAACTCGCAATATGTGTACCTCATAGAAATCCACTAAAATATTTACGAAAACGTGAAATGTTTCAAGCTTGGCATCCCTAATTTAACGCCTACTTTAGTGATATTACCATAATATAACAGCACTTAACTTCCAACAAATACATCCGAGCCGGACGTAATATTCAAGCAAACCAACAGAACTGTCACACGATATGAAACTTCTCCTTGGAAGTTACGGTCAACTTTAACTGTCACATAAACAGTTATGTAGTCTCGGTTTATTGCTGGAAAGCAACTCGTAGAATTAACTCAAACATCTTTAATTAAAACTACAAACAATGTGTCCCTTCGCGTCCGTCGCCGTGCTCTGACATTTTGGCAGAATGGGGCTTTAATCGCCATGGAAGTCGGATGGCGAAACGCCAATATTGCACATTTAGACAAACCACAACCACTAAAGTCGTTCAGGTTTACATAAATACGATGCGTTCGTTGGGCATAAATTCATTATTAGTTAAATAAACAGTCAATAAACAGCTGTATTTTGGATTTTAATTTATTGTTTTTCTAAATACTAATCTAATATACAGGGTGAACTAATCATTCCTTGCCCACAAGTTGCTTGGATTTGTTACAAAATGGGCGAAACAAACTATGTTAAGTCACTAAACATAGTTTTGAGAAAAACGATTTCAAAGATATTTATTAAAGATAATTCAAAGTTACTCAGTTATTTTTAAACCTATGGTTTTAATATTTGGCATTAGAGTAGCTTATTTGGCTACATAATAAATTGTGGTAGATTTTTTCCCATAAATAAGTTTTTTTTTCTAAGTGACTTATCATACTTTGATTCTTAGAAAAAAATGGCATACAGGACTTAACTCATGTTAAGTCCCTAATTGGGTTAGAATAAATAAAGCCAAGTCATGTTAAGTCCAAACAAAGGTATTTATTATTCTTAAAAAAAATAAAACAATTAACGAAAAAATGTAGACAGATCAAGATTGGCAAATCATGTACTCACGGATAATGGTACACACAAAATGGACAACGATTCCTGATAAGGAATCGAAACGTCACAAAAAAATAGATAAGTACAACACAAAATACACAACATATTATACTGGAGAACTAGTTGACAAATCTGTAGACCTACTTTCTCACAGTTAATCCTGCGGGAGAGTTTTTGCTATAAGAGGGCAACTAGGGTTCCGGGCAGTTTCCACAAACTGCCCTTAGATACTACACCTTGATATTCAAGTACTTAATTTATCTGTATTTTTCAGAAACCATTGCGAGGAGAGAAAATGCCAGATGAACATTCAAAATAATCATTTACCTCCTCAATCATTTAGAAACTACTTTTATTATTTTCAAGAATTTTACAACAGGTTTCTTCCACTACTACTACTAAATTGTACGTCCAAAGCTTTAGGCTATAGAAGCTTTGTGAGTTGTGAAGTTCCGGGGTTGGTAAACACTTTTGTAAATCTACCATGACTATTTTTTCTGTGTTGTTTTCTCGTGATCGTTTCTTGTCGTCACCTTTCATTTTATATCTATTTCCTGTATCTTCCAAATGATGATCATACTCTTTCTGTATTAAGGATCTAAGCTCCTGCGTTTCAGCCTCTTGCAAATTTAATGAAAATATATCACAAGTGTCATTATCTTGGTTTTTAAACCCATAATTGAACTTATAGTTGAAAATCTCACCACAAAGCCATTCTTTAGCAATATTGTCTGGCGAGACTCCTGATACCTCACAATGCTATTCATAGAGTCGATACATCTTGGCGATGTTTAGATGATTTCCAAGAAACATTTTTTAATCTTTCCTCTGGGTAATGCGAGTCATACACAGGAAACTAAACTAAGATGACCCAAATTGCCATCGTGTGAATTAACCTCGTTTCGCTCAGGGCCGACTTCGGACTTAATTTGATTTAAAACAAGCTATTTTCGTTGTTTGTACAGACGTACAGATATCGCCAAATGGAAAAGAGCAAAGGAATTAACATGAAAAGTTTAGTAACCTAACATATTTAACTGAAATTTGACAATTTTGGACTTAATATAGTTTGCTTCTAGGGTACAGATATATAAATAGGCAAAGACAAAACGGTTCATTACCATTTTCTCATCGGTCGCACAATCGATTTTATTTATTCTTCTTTTGTTTAATAGCTACTGACGACCTTCAGTGCAGAATGCTAATGTTAATTTATAATATTGGTTCATTCATGAAATAAAATATAATAAAAAAATCATTATTTACGTCGATACTGTCAATGCCAAACAAATAATACCGACAGTACCGACAGATTGCTTGGAGAGGAAATCATAAGATGTATTGACTCGAACATGAACGACTGAACTAATCGAAAAACTAACAAATTTGGAACTGTCCGTAAAGTTATTGCACATCATCATGTTATTGAAAAAGAACCTATAAAAAATTATATTAATAATGGTCATCTTGATTCTTTTTATTTTTATATATATTTTCATATAATTTGACGAGGATTACGAAAATCGTGAGTTTCAACACAGACCGTAAGATTCAAGATAAACAGAACTGGCAGCCCTGATGTCATGGCCATCTTTGTTGTAGGGACTTTGGTTTATCTTTTAACATTTCATAATACTGTTCGCCGTTAGGTTATTATAGCACTGTGGTTAAGGTAACTTTTTAATTCAATGAGTAAGATCAAGATTTGAGTTTCATTCACTGAGAAAGTTT
This sequence comes from Octodonta nipae, assembly GCA_034190945.1. NCBI lineage: Eukaryota > Metazoa > Arthropoda > Insecta > Coleoptera > Chrysomelidae > Octodonta > Octodonta nipae. The sequence continues at coordinate 19,212,872 of CM067217.1, forward strand.
TCAACAAAAATAGGTATTATTACAACATTAATTAACAGCAAGTTCAATGTGTTTCTTTATATTTTTCATACAAAATAAAAATAGTCATTGCTTACTATGTGTGGTTTATTAAAATTAATGAAAATTATACTGAATCTTAAGATATCTGGTTTATTTATATGTTTTTATGTTTTGTAGTTATTTTGTAATATTAACTTTTGAGTTGGTTGTTAGAATTTTGTGCTTACGAGTTGAAATCGTTAACTGAAATGTTAGAACAAAGATTATAATTTGTTTTATTACTCAATTTAAGGCTATTAAAATCGTTCAGCCTCATATCTCAAAACTATATGTTAACTAATGTTTAAAAATATAATAGGTAATATTAATTTGCTATATAATAAATGTTAATAATTTTATAGGGATCTGAAATTTTTTATGTTGAAAATTATAACTACATATTTAAATGCTTAAAGGCCGAATCTTTTTACTGTTTTCTGTCCATGTATTTTATCCCATAGATAATTTGTTTCATATTACATGGGCCAATTCCTGCTTTTATTACAAGGTGACTGGTGAGTAAAATAAACATCTTATTGACATTTTAAATGTCTATTATTTAAAATATACAGAAATTCAGTGCATCTACTGATTTGTTATGGTAAGGTAGGTATGTACCTACACATATATTCGAGAATAAAATGTTTTTTTTTTCAACATTTTTTCCTTCGAAATTTTGCATAGCTTGGCGGTCAAAACCTTGAGTAACTATATATGGAGGAAGCGAGCATTAGATGCTGTTAGATTCTTAGAGCATGTACTTCTGGAAGTAGCATGCAATACACAAATGTTGTACCAAGAGTAAAAGAGAGGCAATAGAGAGAGATGCTGTCTTACTCGTTTAGGAGATGCAGCCAATGAACTACATACAGCACATAGTTCTTTGGATGCACCTCTTAATCGAGTGAAATAGCCTTTTGCCCTCTCTTTCTAGCCTTGGCAGGATATCTGTGCATTGCTGGATACCACCAGGAAGTACAAACTCTATGGTTAGATTGATTGACAGTGACCGGCCAATGCCAACTATCATGCGAAGACTATCTTGGATAGTTTAGCATAAAGTGATGTTATTGTTTAGAGGTAAAATAGTCAATGTGGTAGAAAAGTAGTGATTTTTCGAACGAGTTGCAGTAACTTTCATATTAAATATTCTGTTTTTAATATGAATGTGAATTTAATTATTTGATTAATATATTATTATCACAATCTACCAGCGGGTATTCTGTAAAAAATTGTCAGTCAGCGGACATTAGAGAATATATTAAATATTGAAGTTCTCATATGGTTGTTGGTCATCTCTCTTCTTTAATATTCATGAACTCGATTGAAACAGCAAATGACGAAAACTTTTAGGTTGCAAAGAACAATCTTCCAAATATTCTTCAAACATTTTACAAGGAGCGGTTCCAGTCAAAATTTGGGGGTTCACGCATTTGACAAAAATTATTTCGAATGCATATATTTCATTAAATTTTTATTTTACTTTTATTTCAACAGAGTTGTGAATATAAAGTGAACAATTTTGGTCATTAGGTACATCTACTTCTTCCAGTACCCCTCAACTTTATTTCTTATAAAAAAATACTTTTGACAAATTTGATGAAATATAGTCGAATTTCGACCTCTGGGCGACTACTAGTTTTATTTAATGAATGAACCAATATGATAAGATAATTCCAGCATTCTGAGGTCACTTCAATTATAACAGATTAAATTATAGAAACACTGTTTAAGTAGATACTTTTAAACTATTAAGCATCTTCAGACGATTCCTCAAAATAACTGCTGTGATAATTTAATCTAATACATATTAAACAAGTATATGTTTCAAAACCAACTTGAATAATGAGAAGTACCTGGGCGACCAATCTTCGTTCTGAAATTAACCCACTCTCACTTACCTAACTGAAAACGATTTAATTCCTATGAAATATTTATTATAATTACGTTATTAAAAGTTTAGATATACAAGATACTTTGAAAATACCTGATATTGTTACTCAAAAATGTTAATGTAAATGTTTACTTTATAATATGAATTTGAGCAGAAGACAAATGCAATAGCAACTTGGTATGTGGTAACCGCACCTGGTAACGTACGTCTTTAACTAAAATGGCTCCAATAGAGAATTGGAATTATTATTAAAGTAAAGAAAATTTTGTGCCGCTATTGTATATTAAGCAATTGGATGTTATATTTATTGATTTTCTATAAACGAAGAGTCTCGTAATATATCATCTGGTTTCTGTTTTTTACAAAGAAAGCCACGTTGTGGTATTTTAATGTTATTTTAATATTTTGCACTCTTTGTTGCTTTACAAGATTCCTTATCTTTGTCTATGAATTTACCAACATCATTTTCGGTCCGATCTAAAATAGTCAAGATCGTGCTCATGTAAAATTCTAGCAATATTGTTGGTTTTATTATTTATATCTAATAAATAAGCTTAGGTATTGTTTTCTAGTGCGTCTAGTGTTTCTCATCTCTGGAACTAGGTTTTAGCTTGAGGGCTCATTCTGTATATAAATCCATTTTGTTCTAGTACAGTTATTAAACTATCCACTTCGTGTTTAATGTTATTCTTGTTACCCTTAACCGCGGCATATAGCTGTTTGAAATTAAGTGAATGAATAAGATTTTTTTTCACCTCTCGTATAAATATAGTCGTAGTTTTTCTGCGTTTTTTATTGGAAAAGCTGTGGAACCTTTGGTGTGTCACAAATGTAAAAACACAGTTTTGCACCCTAACACCAAACCTTTATTTTAAACACTCAACGCACGTTTCAACAACTCTAAGTTGTCATCTTCAAGGAGTAAACCCAAACTAAATCGAAATTACAATTTTCTCTAATTTATACCTACCACTAAACTATTACTTAAGTGATTAGTACAAGGGGTAAATCCTAAGTACCTGAATTCTAAATAACAGATTTCAAAAATAAAGCAGATTTTATATAATGCAAATATGTAAATTGGATAATCCTTAATTACCTGCCTACTTTTACGCTACATTAAGTAATGACATTTATAAAACTTATTTTATGGATTTTTAGAAAGTAAACTATACAGTGAACTGTATGGAATAGGACCCTTATCTGAATTCATTAGTTTATTATTTTTATAGATCATAATGCTTTCGTAAGAGTCCAGTTCCCTATAATCATTTACTTGCTTAACTAATTTTAAAGAAGATAAATCTATAGAGTGGTTGTGTTCTAAAACATGATGGGCAACACTAGATTTATCCGCTCTTCCGTATTTCAAGTGGGCAATATGCTCTTTATAACGGGTACTGGTAGGTCTGCGTGTCTGTCCATAATACTTTAAATCACAATCATTACATTTGATTTCATAAATACCGGACTTCTCGAAATCAGCAAGTTTATCTTTAGGATTGCCCAACAATTTCTGTAGTGTTGTAGTTCTATACACCGCCTTCATACCAAGTTCTTTAAAAACTTTCTTAAAGCCCCTAGTATAACGACTGTACGGAACCGAGATAAACTTTTGTTCTTGTGACTCATTTCGAAAAGTTGACACTTCTTTCATTCGTAACCGAAGCCGTTTCTTCCTAATTAATTTATCTATAATATCTGTTGGATAACCATTACATGCAGTTATTTCCCTAATAGTTTTCTTTTCATTTTCAAACCTCTCTTTATTGAGAGGGAATGTCAACAACCGATGTACAAAGAAATTAATCCCCGCTATTTTATGTTGTTGACAGTGAAAAGACGTATTAGGTAAATATCTATATGTGCTAGTATCCTTCCTATATACATCAAAATCTAACTTTTCACTATCATTTCTTAAAACTAATTCATCTAAAAATTTAATAGAAGCAAACCTATTGTTAAGATACATAACAAAATCATTAACATTGAGCTCATTAGTATTAAATATAGCAAATATGTCATCCACGTACCGTATCCATACCCTGGGAAAATACTGGGTGTCATTTTTTGCTTCAACTTCGAACCTGCCCATGAACAAGTTGGCAAGAAAGAAACGGCGACAGGGGGTTTCCCATTGCAGTTCCTTCCTTCTGCTCATAAAAGCAACCTCCAAACTGAAAACAATTTTGGCTCATACATAATTTTGTGAGGGAAGTTAATTCATTAATTTCTGTCTCACAAAAAGAGCAAGTCCTCCAGGTACTTCAGAGTTTGTGGAATGGGTACACTAGGAAATAAAGAACTAACATCAAACGATACCAAAATTTCTCCAGTTTGCAGCGAAACGTTTTGTATAGATTGAATAAACTCTAAAAAATTCTTTACGCTAAAGTTTTGCTGTGGACAAAGTAAATTTTCGAATCGTTTTGTTAACCACTTCGCTAACTTATAAGATCAATCGCTGAAACAATCGGACGTACTGTTTTTCCCGGTTTGTGAATTTTTGGAAGACCATATAATTTCGGGATCGTTGGATTAGAAACATGTAGTCTTCGTTTCAGCTCAGGACTTACAATAGATTTGCATGCTTTAAGGACATTGTTTACTTCTGATGTCATCTTTGATAAAGGATTTCTAATTAATTTTGAATACGGACCGTTCGTAATTAGGTTATTCTATCAAAATAATCAGATTTGTCGAGGATCACTACTTTGTTGCCCTTATCGGCTTTCAAGTAAAAAACGTCCCTGTTTCTCAATCGTTTAATAACTTTCTTTTGTGTGTTCTTTTTCGTGTGTTTATTAATAGATGATAAATTTTTTGTTAAATGATTTCGAACCTGTTCACGGATTAAACCTTTAGAATTGTCTGATAAGTATTGAATTGAACTTTCAACACTCACCACAACATCTTCTAGAGTTTCGAAATGAGTCACAAGAACAAAAGTTTGTCTCGGTTCCGTACAGTCGTTATACTAGGGGCTTTAAGAAAGTTTTTAAAGAACTTGGTATGAAGGCGGTGTATAGAACAATAACAACACTACAGAAATTGTTGGGCAATCCTAAAGATAAACTTGCTGATTTCGAGAAGTCCGGTATTTATGAAATCAAATGTAATGATTGTGATTTAAAGTATTATGGACAGACACGCAGATCTATCAGTACCCGTTTTAAAGAGCATATTGTCCATTTGAAATACGGAAGAGCGGATAAATCTAGTGTTGCCCATCATGTTTTAGAACACAACCACTTTATAGATTTATCTTCTTTAAAATTAGTTAAGCTAGTAAATGATTATAGGGAACTGGACTCTTAGGAAAGCATTATGATTTATAAAAATAATAAACTAATGAATTCAGATAAGGGTCCTATTCCATACAGTTCATTGTATAGTTTACTTTCTAAAAATCCATAAAATAAGTATTAAAAATGTCATTACTTAATGTAGCGTAAAAGTAGGTAGGTAATTAAGGATTATCATTATATAAAATCTGCTTTATTTTTGAAATCTGTTATTTAGAATTCAGGATTTACCCCTTGTACTAATCACTTAAGTAATAGTTTAGTGGTAGAGAAAATTGTAATTTCGATTTAGTTTGGGTTTACTCCTTGAAGATGACAACTTAGAGTTGTTGAAACGGCGTTGAGTGTTTAAAATAAAGGTTTGGTGTTAGGGTGCAAAACTGTGTTTTTACGTTTTTTATTGATTTCAAATTTCTTCCTTTCAAAATATTAAATGTCAGGTCAATATTTATATCCAGAATACAAACCTGAACTAACAGGGATTATCACCAAAAAAAACGCAAAATATATTCAAAAATAGTTAAGGAAGTGTATTCCTAAAAGGGTATTTCCTAATAAAAGAATCTTTTAAGGGGAAAGGAAATATAAATCACTACTGGAAAAGTATTATAAGTTATACATCATATCATATCATATTTTTATCGTTTAATGAATAACAACACCAACATTAACCACTAATGCACATTTTACAGATTTTAGCGCTACCTGCAGATCCAACACATGAGATTACTGTCTACATTGAAAAATCCTGTAGCGTAAAAGTACAATATTGCTATTACTGGAAAGATGGCGCCAAAAGTGCGTCATAAGAAGACAATCATTTCCAAATTGCAACTGAATAACCAGATCGTATTAATTTCACAACATACAAAATTGGTTAATACGACGATTAGTAGCCGTGAATACGGCATTAAATAAAAATATATATTAATTCTTTTATCTTTATTTTATATATTGTTACCACGACATCATTGAGAAAATGTGTAAAATTAGCTATAAAAGAGCAGTGAATAAAATCATTTTTTAATACAAAATTACCGCTTCATTTTTTTCATATTTGCTACTGGTGACTCATTGCCAATGAAAACTGCCTAAGAATTAACATAAATAGTAGAGAAAGGGTACAGGGGTGAGAGTGAAAATGTTGTTCTGGTAGAATTATTTGCACAATTACTCACAGGGGAAATCCCCATAAAAAAATATCAGATGCTAGAAGTCTCCATGTTCAAATGAATTGTAAGAAATGATAAAAATACAGACATCTCTTCTGTTAAAAATATCAAATACCAAATTTCTCAAAAATTGACAAACATTGACAGAAATGATACACAGATTTTGCACTATTTTGATTTAAACAATAATTTGGTCAAGTGCGAGTTGGACTCGCATTGTAAGGGTTCCGTATCACCTTCAAGATTCGCTGTATTTAGTTTTCTAATTTGGCTCCCAAAAATTAACATTAGAGTTTTATTTTACTAATAAAGTTTCAGGGAAGCCTTTTATAATCTATTGTCTGAATTTTGAGGCTCTATAGATTGGAAGATAAAGGGCACAATAGGTCAAGTTTTAAATTATAAATTATTAAATCTGTTATTCAAATTATTTAAAAATACAAATAAAATATATTTTTCAAAATTTAAATAGTATAGTTTCTAAAATGGGAATTAAGTCGATGTTTAATATCTTTGCTAAACAAATGATTTAAAAATATGATATATTTGTAATTCACATAATGAGTCTTTTATTTGATATATTACATGATTCGTTTGAAAATTGAATTTTTATTTTCCATTTAATTGTATAATTTGTCCCTAAAATTACCATGGAGGTTTTCTAATAATTTTTCTTATAAATTTCAAGTGAGCCCCAGTACCCCTAATTATTTTCAAAATTTTAGGTAGTATGGTTTCGGAAATAAAGCGAGAAATGAGAATTTTTTATATCTTTATGTTAATATCTTGTAAACAATTAATTTTAAAAATATATATTTGTATTTCTCATAACGAGCCCCTTCATTTGATATATTGCATGACACGTTAAAAAAATATTTTTTATTTTCCGTTTATTTCTATAAATTGCCCCCCATTATTAATATTAAAGATTTCTTCGTATTTTTCCTGTAAATAAAAAAAATTAGGTCTTATAGTTTGGGGAATAAAGGGGGGAATGGGTATTTTTTTAAAATATTTTTTTAAATATATTTTAAAATATTTATTTAAAAAAAAATAAAAAAAATATATCTGTATTAGTCATAATGAGCCCTGTGATTTGATATATTACATGATACGTTAGAAACAAGTTTAATTTTTTATTTTCCATTTAATTCTTTAATTTGCCCCCCAAATTGAATATTAGGGGTTTCTCCTTATTTTTCCAGTAAAGTTCAGGTGAGGCGCTATACCTATTTTTTTTTCAAAATTTTACAGCTTGTGGTTTCGGAGATAAGGGGGGAATGGGTAAAATTTTTTATATTTTTGTTAATAACTTTTAATTAATTTATTTTAAAAATATGAAAAAAATATATTTGTTTTCGTCATAATGAGCCCTTTTATTTGATATATAACATGATGGGTTAGAAATAATTTTAATTTTATATTTTCCATTTAATTCTATAATTTGCCCCCAAAATAAATATTAGGGGTTTCTCCTTAATTTTCCAGTAAAGTTCAGATGAGGACAACAATTTTAATTTTATATTTTCCATTTAATTCTGTAATTTGCCCCCCAAAATGAAAACTAGATGTTTCTCCTTATTTTTCCAGTAAACTTCAGGTCAGGACCTATGTAAGTATTTTTTTCAAAACTTTACGTTTTATAGTTTCGGTGATAAGGGGGGGGGGGAAATGGGTAAATTTTGGTATATTTTCTTTAATATCTTTTTAATTAATTTTTTTTTAAATATGAAAAAAATATATTTGTGTTCATCAGAATGAGACCTTCCATTTGATATATTACATGATGAGTTTGAATTTTTTTTTATTTTTAAATTTTTATTTAATTCTATAATTTGCCCCCCAAAATTAATATTAATGGTTTCTCCTTATTTTTCCTGTAAAGTTCGGGCAACGTTCTATATTTTCCATTTTTTTCAAAATTTTAGGTTCAGTAGTTTCGGAGATCAGGGGGGGAACGGTCGATTTTTTTAGTTTTTCCCCCCAGAAGTACCCCTTAAATCAAAATTTCTTCTTTTGCGATATGTGCTCCTGATCAAGTCACCAAACTATACCTTCATACCAAATTTCAACCTCTTCCGTCCAGTAGTTTAGCAGAAAATGGCTGTGATGTGACAGAGGCAGAAATCCTGAGTGATATTATAAGGGTATCCGTATACTCTATATACGGAACCCTAATAGTAAACAAGCAATGTCAGATTTAAACGCTGACTTGGATACCGTATGTAAATTTTCCAGCCACCATAAACTTGCTCTTAATCCAACCAAATCGAGCCTCATGATATTTTGTCCAGAGTACTACAGGTATCAGCTTAAAACTGAGCTCAAGATAAGTGTAGGCAATCAATTTTTACCAGTCTCGGAATGCATAAAGATTCTGGGGGTTACTTTGGATGAAAGACTGAGATTCACTGGCCACCTTAATAACTTAATGAAAAAGACATATCTAAAGCTGAGAGTCTTATCTACCAACAAACACATCTTAAATTTTAAACTCAGGAAAAAACTTTGTGAGTCGTTAATTTTGTCCATTGTTTCTTACGGAGATACGGTTTATTATCCATGTTTAGATGAGATTACTAAGCATCGGCTTCAGCTCATTCAAAACAACTGTGTTCGCTTTATTTTCAACTTGAGGAAATTTTGCCACATATCAAGTAAATATAACCAAATCGGGTGGCTTAAGATGCCTGATCTTTTCTATTACCACCTTGCTAGTTTTATTCAAAAGCTATTAATAACATCTAAACCCCTTTACTTAAGAGAAAAGCTTATCTTTCGTAGAGAAGTACATGAAAGAAATGTCAGGGATAGCAATTTTTTGTCCAGTCCTCATCATAGTACTACCATGTATATATATTTTCATATAATGCGGTGGTCATTTATAATTCACTGCGCAACAAACTCAAAGATTTTTAGCCTAAAACTTTTTCAAAAAATGTTATAATGCTGCTGCTCGCGTCATTATGATATAATTCCAGTGATCCCTCTTTTTCGTCTCCTGTCACTGCTTTAACATTCATAGATTAGTTGTATATGTATGTGTGTTGTATGTATATATAGATATAAATACTTTAGGTTATAGCGTAAGCGTTAATTTTAGGAATGTATAGTTAGTATCTTGTGTACACATAAGGAGTGGTTCCATGGTTAGGTGTAAGAGTAGCATTAGCTAAATCTCGCCATTATGAACCGATCTGTAAACTCTCATTAAATAAAGGCAAGTTAAATAAAAAATATATATGAAATTCAAAACGTACAAAATATCAAAAATACCAATATCGTCCAAATTACAGAAACTTAGTTTAAAAATTATATGTGGCAATATCTAATTTATTTTTATGTTTTTTCTCAAAGAAACAGAAGCGTTTTTTCTTTCCACATAATATGTTTCCTCTAGACCCTTAAAATAGGCTCTTTGTTTCAGTGATGCCATCTTCATTCGACCCAAATCTCTTACTTCCCAGCCATTTATTGAAGGTGCGTTCCAACAGACCGAATTACCGATACACAACCGATAATCTTTGTGCGCCGTGACGAGTTAGCGTTTACAATGTTGTTACGCGCAATACAATTACCGGTTGCTTATCGGTTTTACGTCGAGTAAGAACACGCTTATATTTTTTTGGGGAACAATAGCTGCAATGAGTTAGGTTCTGGAGAAAAATCAGTTCGAACCTCAATTGATGAATTTTTTCTACACGTGTGTGCTGCCGTGCTTTTTTTTGATTGTACAACATTTTTTCTTCGCCAAATAGGGTCTAAATATTCATGAAATAATGTAATATACCAGTTCCATTGAGATGTCTGCAGTCTCAGCAGGCTTTATGCATCTCATTCTCCGATCGCCCAATATCATTCTATGAATTTTATCGAACATTTTTGGAGTAACGACCACTTTTTGGCGATCTGAACGTTCTCCATCACTTCTGGTGGTACGACCACGTCTTAACCATTGAAACTGATAGTGCAGATTCCCGATAGGATTTATCAAGCCTTTCCTTGCTTTTCACAAAGTCACGGACTTATTAAAGAGTCCTCGTACTTATCACTTAAATGACAATTTCAAAATTTAATTTCTCGGCAATTGGTAGCTCAAATAAAAATTCTAAACACCATTTTAAAAATTATTTCATGAAATTTGAAAAAGAATATCACCCTTTCCGTTTGAAAATATAAGTATGCGATTCTGAAGGTTTCTTAATGTTTACTTAGAAGGCTGTAAACCATGGCAGACTGTTTTCGATGGACCACCTTTTCTCAAAGTATGATCCAGAAGGGGGAAAGCCAATGCGGAGATCGCCCCCTCAGAGACCTCAAAATTAATAAGATTAAAAGTAGCAGGAGGGAATTCTCCTAAAGCCTGAAGGAAACACGCTTTTAAGCCTCAGATTTACTCATTTTAATTTCATAGCCCACGAAATACTGTGTCCAGAACATACTGTAAATTTAGTACGAGGCCCCCTGAAGCATGAGATTACCCCCTTCTCCCCGACAACCACTTATCTGGATCCGTCGCTGAATTTCCTAGGTGTTAATTAATTCAAGCAAGTGCCTAATGCGAAGCAAAAATGTTATATTCCCCTAAAATCAATAGACAATACCAAAACAACTAACAGTTCGTTTTAGAATAGATTTATTAAAATTACAATTTTCCAACAATTTTTTCCCAGTCTTTGATTTGAAGCAAAGCCTCCTTTGCCGCTTTTCCCATAATGCCTTCGGGCGAACTCTCTGGCTCATAATTAAGAATGATGCTGGCTTCTGTGAGACATTTCACCGCTTCTTTCAGACGAGATTTCAATTCCATTTTAGACAAAGATTGACTCGTCATGTTCCTTGTGAGGAGAATCATCATCGGCGCATGAAGCTCGTACAATGTTACTCCTAGTAAAAAAAAACAACCATAATTTTTATATTTACCTTTACTATATTTTGAACTAGAATTCTTACTTTTTTATTAATTAGGCTATTTATATTTGCCTTCACATATTGTTTTTATCTAATCTAATACTATAATACAAGCAATGTTTGTTTCGATGAAACTTTCCCATTTGGAAGTTTCGATGGATAGAAATCGATTGGCGAGGGTCTCATCTTTGGGAAAAATCGTTTTACAAAGAAATTAAATTATTAAAAAATATATTGACAGTTTGACAATCAAGGCGACTGCTTTGTAATTTCAAAGCGTTCAATACAGGGTAATTTGGTAACCTACGTAAGAGTGACTCCTGTTGTAAAAATTATTATAATACAGGGTGATTTGGTGACCTATTTGAGAGTGAAACTTTTTTTAAACATTTTTTCAATAAAAATTGTGTTTGTGTGTTCCGAACACGTAACTATTTTATGCCCCCGTCATATTTTCCTAGCTTTATATTTTTATACCAAGTTTTCAAAGTGAAAAAACTAGAACGGTAGGCAATTTTTGAATGAGTAAGATCTCATAATTTCGCATATAATATGAATTGGTGGTGTAAAATTATAAATATACAGGGACCCTGTTTCATTTCAGTACGACATCGATCGCTTTAAGAAAAAAAATTGTTCTCGAAATAACTCGGCAGCTGTAGGATTGATGATTGATTTTAAGCGAATTTTCTATGCTGGTTTTAAAAAGGAAGCAGCCCACGATCGCAAGTTAGTTAGACAGGACGACGAGCGTATATTGTAATGTTATTGTGAATCAGCTGTTCTGTATAATTTTGATGTAAATAAGAGTTCTAGAAAAGTGAAAGTGAATATTAGTTTTATAATTTTAAATTGAACCCACGGACTACATAACAACATGTTTGATGGTCCATAAGAGTTGCCATGCAGGATATGGTTAAAACATAGCGTCAATTGGAATTATAGTATAGTTAGAAAAAAAGCGAGAAAATATAATTTTATAGGGTGCCCCATAAGCAGTTGGAAATTGATGATAGCAGACATACAGGGCGGAGTAAAAGTATTGTTATGCAAGTCGCTAAAAAATGTTAATAGAATGTTTTACCTATAGGGTAACTTATTAGCATTTGCATTTATTGGGTGGTTGCAATAAGGGATGTACTTAACTTATATACATTATAATTATACATGGTGATTCAAAAAAAATACAATAGGTGACCATAAACAAATGCATATACAGGGTAGTTAAAACATACGATGGTGTGAAATTATAGTTATACAGTGTGATTTAAAATATGTTATATTAGGTAGCCTGTAAAAGTTGCATATATAGGATGGAGCGGAATTATAGTTATACAAAGTGTTTACAATAATGTTACAATATAAATGAAAGAATTTGGAAACATAAGTGTTTGTAGAATGGCCAAGAGCGGTCGCATATACAGGGTTGTTGGAATATGGAATCGAGTGGAAGTGTAGCGTGATTTAAAAAAATGTTAGAAAAAAATGTTTGGATGGGTTTTTCATAAGAAGTTGCACATATAGGGTGATTGAAATATAGTGGGGGAGTTGAATTGTAGTAACACCATGTAAATAAGAAATGTAAGGAAAAAAATGATAGGGGAGTTTAAATTCGTTTACATAGCAAATGTCCGATTATTTGGATATATGTACGTTTATGATAAAACCTTGAATTTACGAGTGAGGCTCGGTCACCCAGGTATTTCAATTTAATTGCATTGAAACGTTGATTGCCCAGAATTCATTTATACAATGAATTAACCCCGGACGGCTTGCGGTGTTCAGAAACCATTACTTGATACATTAAAGGTTCGTTCCTTCAACCGATTGTCGACCGATCGGCAATTGGTTAATGCATCGATACATGAATCGTTTATTGCGCAACTCGATGCATGTACCAGTCGGGGGCTGCACCACCGATTCTACCCTGAAGCCGGTGATCGAAATTACCGTACATTAACTGGTTGCGTATCAATCACCGTGTCACTTGGAACACGAAACTGAACCGTTCACTAAACGGTTATTATTTTGAAGGAACGCTATTTTTCTTGTGCGCAGGTACGCGACCGTTGTGTATCGGTTATCTAGGCTGAAGGAACGAACCTTAAATAGATTTGAAAGACATCCAGAACAGAAGCCTACCTTACTGAAAAATTAATGTCATGATCCGATAACTGCATTTTCAAAATTAAATTTCATTTCATTTGGTTTATAATCATTCTAGCTAACGATATGATAAAAATATAACATTACTTTGTTCAAAAGCTAACTCAATCTACATTTGGAACTGTACCATAATATAAGTATCGCGCATATCCGATCTCTAGAGTGCAAGCATTCGAATCTCTGACAAGATGTAGGAGACACAGAACACAAATGTCCTCGAAAACATTGAGGAGAAGAGGAGGTTCAACGATACACGTTGCTGTACTGTACATGATTGAGTATCTATATGAACAGCTCATCAGGGTAAGAATGGAAGAGTTGACAGAAGGAGCTAGGTATCGTACAGAAACTCAACAGAGCTTTCAAAACGCAGACCCACCCAACAGGAAGACAAAATGATGGACTTGGAAGGGTATCCTGAGAACAATTAAGCGGCTGTTGATAGCGTGGGAGAGTATCGTTGAGCGGACAATTCAGATGGTAATAAGCATGGGGTTAATGTTAATGTTTGGGAAGAGTTCATGGCGAAGAGGGTGATTGTGGTGCGAGAAGTCAAATTGGGGCTCTCACAGGAGTTGGGACAGGGGTCAATTCTAGGATCGAAACTATGGAACTTCCTGTACGACCCTGTGATGAGGCTTCCTCAGGCAGAGGAATGAGTCAACATGGCCGTTGGTGTTAATTTTTCGAACCTGATATCAGCCAAAAAGTTTAATAACGGCTACATACTCACGTTGTGAACCCCTGAGAACACCAGAGAAGCGTGAATGTGATCGGTTTCCCGTCCTCTAGTTCTCGGGCTCACCTGTTCTCCGATCGATATCGGTTTTGTTGGCGCTTCAAAAGGTTTCTCGGATTAGAAACGACGACGAGAAGGTCGTATGAATGTAGATACCTTCTCGGTTCTTGCGCAATATTTCGGCAAGATTTCTCGACGAGACTTCTCGCGTGAGTCTGTAGCCGGTATAACGACAAGAGAATAAAACATTGGAAATAACCAAACAACGGTGGAGGGAAAATACTTTAAGGATGCTTTTATCCAGGGAGATCCCAATCAGGCAATCAGGTTAAAATGCCTAAGCATGTACAGGGTGTTTTGTAGAAGGTTTGCCAAACATGGAGGGTGGGTGAGTGGACTCATGTGCTTTATGATATAGAACATAGAACATCTGAATAGCATACGGTTTTTCTTAATTTAATTTTTTTTTAATTCCCAAATTTTTTCACGTGAGTTTGTGTAAATTACTTAGTTTTTTCTGTAAATTTACCACATAAACTTAAGTCTAATCTATGATGTTTGTTTAATCTACTGCAATCGATATTTAACACAAATAATTGGTTGAAAAAATGATGTGTCCACAAATGGCGAGGGTCCATTAGAAAGTCATTAAGTTAAACACTTTATCACATTACAAAAAAAATTAGAAGCTCGTCGAAAACTTCAAATGCTTACAAAAACTTCTATACTTCAGCTCCTTGCCAATGATATACCACATGTATTGTAAACAACAAAAAATAAAACATAAAACAAATTTCAATAACTTGTTATAAATCTTAAAACGTATTTTTTATACAGATGTAAAATTATATTCGCATATAGCGAAAAGTTCGTCACCACTCGGGCCTTAATTGACTATTTTATGATTATTTCAACAAATAACATGCACTTACCCCTGATTCTAGTATATCCAGGTTCAATAACGTCAAAAATTTTGAGTATTTCTTCGCAAAGATTTCTTTTTCTCAGTAATAGATCATCGTTGAGCTCATGGATCAAATATCCATCTATTTTACCATACAACTGGCTCAAAGAAATTTTGACGCCTAAGGAAATATAGTGTGTTGGATGTAATACGTTTCGATACTTATTTAAAAACATTTCCAGTCCATTTATGTCATTAGTGTCAATTTTATCGACTTCGTTAGAAACCCTAAATGAGAAAATGTCGTGTTGATTTCAAGACATTTCAAATAAAATTTTACGATCTTACCTATTAAGAAGCAGCCTCATAGACTTTGCCGATATCGAGTATCCAGGACACTTTCCGTTTGTGCTCTTACAACTCCACGTCGATTCCAAATCTGTAGGTTTATCACAAAGAACTAATCCACAATTGCATTTTGGACAAAGAAGTGCACCCGAATAGGTGCCCAGTTCTGTCGGATCTGAACATCGTTGACAAAAGCACTCAAAGAATTTATTATCTAACAGATGTTCTCTTCTTTTCACAGTATTCTGGAACAACAGTCATATTATTAAAAACATTGTTATTATAAATAATTAATAGAGAACACTCACCTGAAGGGTGTAGGCGTAACTTAAAGTGACTGGGTGTCCCGCAGGGATTCGCACTGAAGCTCTTACTGTTAGTCTGTAATTAATTTCTTCATCTGCATGATTAGTGTTAGGAATGCAATCATGTGACATAAGGAATGCTGTTGGGTAGAGTCCGCGGGTGCTCACACCATTTTGACCAATTTCGAAACAATTGACCTACAAGAAACACCGTAAAACTTAAAATTAGCATTAATAAATTCTTAATTTAATAAAAATAAATTTACAGATTTTATAACACGTTGTCCAATTTCCTGGCAAGTGTTATTTTAAACAGTAATAAATCAGTTCCAGATTCATACAATATGTAGATAATAATTTGTTTAACTATCTATCTAAAAGTATTTTTCAACATAAATACGAACTCTCTGGAGCATATGTTTTGAAAATAACCCAAAATGTGACAATAAAATTAAATTTCAGCTAAATAATACATCAAAACTGTAATTGTTTGCTTTAAAATCGAAAACTTGGCAGAACCTAATGTAATAATTAAGTTCTGGGACAGTAATGGTGGCGTATTTTTAAATTGTTTAGGCGGTTGTTGTGTTTTAAGACACATTATTTGGATCTGTACAGTATTTCCGGGTAATGTTTATATGAAGAAAAACAGATGCCAGTCATTTTTTTTATTCTCATAAAGGCATAAAATGATTTTCTGGGTAGTGACAAGATATCAACATACATACTGCTTAGCAATGGATTATTATTGCCAATAGTACTTATTGATAAAATTCTCTATAAATTTTAAATTTTAGCAACGATATTTCGAGAAATAACTATTTACCGCCATTATCATATTTTAGAGTTCCTTAGGTCTGATAAAGGGAAAGCCTTACAGTATCACTCTTGTGTCTTCCCATCTGTCAGAGCACACTGGACGAAAAAAGTAAAAATTTGCTATCAATACGCAGTTTGATGACCTAATTAGGAATAAAAACAAAATTAGTGATTTTTAACGGTTTCTGTAAAATTATTGTTTATGGTGACAAAAAAAAGTTTTCCTGAAAGTTTGAGCCCTTAATAACAATATTAAGTGGTGCATCATGGCAATTGTTTATTTTTTAAGAGTTACGCATTTTTTACAAAAAAATCGGACTTAATCAATTTTTTTTAAAAATTCCAATCTTATTTCCCTGTAGGAAATTAAATTCCCCACAAAAAAGCTCTCTTTGTAAATTCTCATAGGCCGAGCTCTTTCTCTGTAATCAAGTCTCAAACATTGGTTTACTTTTTCTATTTTTTACTTTGTGTTCGGGATTCTCAAAACGACCTTAAATAACAATATTTTTATAAGATCAATGATGATTCTCAAAGGAAATTTAAAGCTATACAAAAAAGGTCGTTTGACATTTTTCGTTAAACTCACTCCTTTCAAAGTTATTCGATGTTAAATTAAATTCAAATATATTTTACTACTTATTTCGCGTCCGACATAATTTTTTAAACTTGTATCAAAAATGTATGACTCAAAAATTTTTGTCAGCAAATTACTTAAGTTTTTTTTCAGGAACTATTGAACCTAAAAATTTGGAAAAAATAGGATTTCACTTAGACTCTACCGAACACAAGCATAGCCAGGTAATATATTGTTGTTAAATTAATTTTACACCCACCAAACAAAAAAAATAAGAAACCTTCTTCTAAATTAATAGTTCCGCTAAACCGACTGAAATAAACAAAGAGGAACTCAATTGCTATCCAGAAAGTTCGATTGACGTAAAAATCGGCCTCAATCAGGTTCCTGAAAATACTGTGACAAATGAGAAATATCCATGGCATTCGGGTATTTTCTGCACTGGCTATTTAAAGGCGATGGTTGTACGAGTTGAGCAGTTTAGTTTAAAATTTGCAGTGTCTGATGAATCGACACCGAAAGAAGTAAACAGATGTAATATTACTCATTATGTTTGTAAACACTGAATTTGTTTTGTTGAAAATAGACATTGAAAGAGAAAATGAATATTTGTAAATTTTTGAACCTACAGAATCTATTGCAATTTAAATTGGCTACAACTCGAAATATGGCAGAAATGGACGAGACTAGCAAAAAATATTCAAACAGGTTACTGATAAACTGGACGAAAAAATAACACAGATCCTCGAAAAACGTGACAAAACAAAGAAACAAAATCAAGATGAAATCCAACAATGGTTAATGAATTCTTTTGACGAAAAACGTAAAATTAATTTAGAAAATCAGTCAGTAACATAGATGAAAAGCAACAAAACATTGTCTCTACGCTGAAAAGTGAACAGCAAACCTTGATTCTACGATGAAAAGTGAACAACAAAATTTAATTGAAGGGTTATTTTCGAAATCTGAATTATCAAGACAAAATTAATTTAAAATATTGGAGGAAAAGAGACAAAATAAATTTAAAATATTCCAAGAAAAACAAGAACATACTACATTAAAAAGAGTCAGACTGATGAATTAAAAAGACAATAACAATTTGAATTTGGATGAATGCAAATAGTAACGCAAGTTAATGAAGCAGTTGGAAGTAGACACCGTCATAAACATGTTCAAGCCGAAAGTTTGAGCATTTTCTTTCCATCAGGACGAACCAGAACCACCCCCCTTCAGGCAGTGTTGACCAGAATAAACAAAGTACTGCAACGGTCTCAAAGAACTGACACCAAAGGAGCATATTACCGTTGTAGATGGACAGGGCACTTTCAACGTGACTGCAGAGTAATGCTACCGGAACGATCACCAGCTAGGTAGTCAAGCTTACCAACCAAAGAAATTCCGACAGTCAGCATAAGGGGGCGTATGCTGCCTAACTCTCCACCAGCCCCCAGGACAATATCCATCCGGGCATTTTGCCGAGATTGCAGCAGCCTAGTGATCAACGGCACCATCAATGGCCAAGCAATAATCATCATCTTTGATACCGGCGCCGCTGTATCCATTGCCAGGTCCAGGGTTTCGAGGTCATCGGAAATTCTGGCCAGTTAACAACAACATCCAGCTAAGAAAAGTCACCGGCGAATCCATGTCAGCACAGGGCGAGGCAGATGTCGTAGTACAGAGAGGGGACAACTGAATCCGGCATAGGGTCCTAATAGTGGAGAATGAGGACAATTTTATACTGGGTATAGACCTAATCAGCCAACATGGGTTCATGTTCTACCCGAGAAATGATGTTCTTCGATTCCTAAATGAAGAATTTGTACTTCTATAAAAATTGTAGCAAGATCCTCAATCAGAATTCCCAGTTGAACGGAACAAATTATTCTTGGGCAGCTAAAAAGAAATCATGAGAGCTACGTTGGAATAGTGGAGCCCGTACATTCAGTTGATGACTACTTACTTAGTTGGACGGGCTATAGTTAAAATCGGACGAGACACCAATTAGAGTCCTGAATATGTCCAACAACGATATCTAAATTGCCAATGGTAAAGAAATAGCTTGTTTCGAGCTATAGACACCATCATCAATTGGTAAGAAGCATACCAGACATCGGTGAAGGAGACAGAGCCCAGTAAAAAGTTACTAAAACAGCTTAACGACCATTTGACACACCTTACATCAGAGGAACAGCAGAAAGGCAAGCAATTTATTGCAAATCACTGGCAAATTGGTAATAATCAACACAATGTAGTTATTGATCTGTCCATCGGCCCATGGTCTGTTCCTGTTGTGTTAGCGAAAAAGCAGGATGGAGTCAACCGATTTTGCGTTGATTGAAAAAAATATATTCAGCACATTTAATCTATTGATAGAAGGGAAAACATTATTATTTATATGGAATTGATTTGCTTATTTTTTCCAAACAATGAGGTTCAAAGATTTTTATTTTGCATACTTAATATCATTTGATAAGTTTAATTCACTAATATAATGTTCCCGATATAGTTATGCAGTAAAAATAAAATTACTTTTTTTTGTTTGACTCTACCCTACTCCTTTCCTTCGCTCTTACCTCTAAAACTCCACATATCGTATGAATTTCATCCTCATTATACTCCGTCAATCCCCAGTCTTTAACAATTCTGTTCACCACATTTACTTGGTTCCCATTCCAAACTTCCGGTATTTTCCTTCTCAGGGCATTGTGATGTTCCATATCCATTAAAGTAGCATAAGCAGTGGGGTCTGAAGTTTTAAGAAGCAGGCATCTTAAAGGTACAATAGCTTGGAGGTGGTTCCTTACACTTAGGAGATCTTTGTAATTAAGAAGTGAAGCTGACTTGGTTTCTTGGAGTATTGCGCACTCCATTGAGGTGTGGCCCAGAGGTTGTTTGAGTCCTGGACATGTGTACGAACATAGCGCCCACTGACAACCTTGACACCTAAAATACCATCAATTTTACGTTTTCATAAAAAACACTTTAAAACTGCTTACCTCACAAATGTGTTTTTTTCTTCTAAGTTCTTGTAGCATCCTAAGCATTGCACTTTACAATCTGTACAGGGTCCTACGACCATGGGCAGTTCGCTTAAAATAATTTCTCCAGGCACAATGTCATTCTTCGACACCATATATCTGAAATAAAAACATTTCTACAGCTTGCATTCATTTAAAATGTTCCGACTTATACATTCAATTAACAATCAGTTATGGTGATTCGTTCAGAATAAATTTGTCACAAATGAAGAAGATATTCGTCGTTCTGTTGTATAATTGACAGCTTTAATGTTTCTTGAGTTCCAGAAATCAAGAATGGGGATACTAATTAGTCTTAGAAGGAAAACTAAAAGTTAACTCGTAATAATATATTACCAAGTTTAATAAAGAACCGCGAACAAAATAAACAGTTTGTTCAACAATTAACTGATAGTAATATCAACTGAAATTTCCAAAGTTTGAGGTTTTTCATAAAGTGAAATATAATTAATAGACAAAATACCAAAGACAGAGGACCAAAACTGCTAACTATTCGCAAATAGTCAGTCTTTATTGTTAACAAAACATATTATTAATGATACGTTTAATACAAACAATAGTCGAGGCAAGTTAATCAAAAATAACAAATTGAAAACTAATCAAAAAACTCAATCGGGAGTACACAAATTATTATTTTGCTGACAGATCGGATCAAAGGTATAACACACCTTGGGCGAAAAATTCCTGATATTTTATGGTGGACATATTTCTACTTAAAGTGAAATTTGGAACAAAAATAGCCAGTTTTTAAAAGTGTTTCTACTTACATAAAATGCTAAGTGGGTAGACGAAGATGAAGTAAATGGTAGTTTCGAAGATACAGAGGAAGATACTACATAGTCGATTATAAATAATTCTTAGCATTTATAGAATCTCTAACTTTCTAATAAGTAACAATTTATTGAAGCGAAAGCTTCCTAACCGGGGCCCACATTTACACATGTGAAAATACATGAGCAAGGAGATGAATTGGATGACTTGAAATTTCATTTGTTTCGACACCGACACCACACACTACCTTGATTTTGCAATACCCACATAATTCAGTTCACTGTGTTAGAAACAAAGACCAGGTAAAATACATTAATAGTTTGTTCTTTTATGGAATATCAATAATATTAAGAAATAAACTAATATACCATCCAATTAATATAGAAAACCTTCACAACATTTGCTTTTCCTAATAAAAACTCCAATTCTCCCTTAGCGATATATTGCGTTACGGATTTGACAAATGTTAGAAGTCACAAAGAATGCTATTAATTCCACACACCTTTTGATAATTTTTCCTCCGTATTTACAATTCATCGGATATGAGCTTCAACTTGCAAGTTAATAATTCAACAAATTTTATTTGGTACTTATAAAAATTTAAATATGAATTAAATGACACATTAGTATTAATACTTGAGTCGTAACAAAATAGTGACAATTATTTTAATTCTCCTGAAATTTATAACCATTACTAATGATAACACAAGGAAATAGAAACAGAGACAGCAGATAACAAGAAACGGGAAGTATAATTCGTAAGAAGCTTTCGCTTCCATCGTTCAGTCTCGAATGACTGCCGCAACTTTTTTTGATCGTTATTACAAATGGTTATTCCTTTATTTAAATTTTATACTTAAAATATTATATATGTAAAATATCAATATTGTGAACTATTAATTGCAATGCATTATGTAGCCTGATGAAAGAAAGGGAGTCGAAAATTTTTAAAATTTCGTGTAGTGTCCCCACTACGATTGAAAAACTGCTCGTTAATTTTTTGCCTTGCCGCGACTATAGTTAGTTATTATCAATATTTTATCTCATATCACATTTTCCCACTTTGTCTGTATTTTACTTTTTTTATTAACTTAAAGTTGTAACGATTAAATCGTCACTTTGGGCAAATGTTAATAATTTTTCTATATTTTGGTTTTAAGTAAAATTTGTACGCCAACCCTGTTGAGTTCAGAATATCATCTCAGGTACGTAAAACATTAGTATCTCGCTTTCAGCTGTTATTAAATTAAATATTCCTCAAATTTGATTTTATTCGCTTTGCATGGCTGATTATTTAATTCTAAAATTATGTTTCGTCATCCCTTATATCGCCTAATGATTAATTTTCATAATGTAACTCGTACAATGAACTAAATCGGTAATATTAATCCATTTATTTGTCTTTGAATTAATTCTCATTTCGACTCTGTGTATCGTCTACCGCATTAAGAAACCTGCGCGGTACTTATTCGCTGGGTACCGGCGAAAATTCACGTTTTTGAGCTCTCTCTCTTCCCTTTTGTCAATCGACGAGACCAGATCGATAATTTTGTCTGGCATTTTCAGGAAGCCATTTTTTATCTTATCGTACCGTTTCGATTACCAAAGAAAGTGAGTAAAGCAAGTATATATTCTTTTCTCGCGATTAAATTATCTGTACCGTTTCTTATAGTATAATTGAAGGTGAAAATACCGATCAATTGAAATATCGATTTATCTTTTATCTATCGTAGATATATGTATATATGCACATGTCTTATTTTTTATCGTAGCTGAAATTCGGAAGCTGTGTGAAGATGTGTTACCGACCAGAGTTCATCATATAGCTTCGTTGGATTGTTTAAAAGGAGTGTTTGCTCTACATGATCTATTTTCTTTTCCTATTTAGGTGGTGAAAAGGAATCAATTTTTTTTATAATTTTCTTATAGAGCATAAACTTTCTATTGGAACACGTGCTAGGTGCTACTGCTTTTTGCCTTTATATATATATATATATATATATATATATATATATATATATATATATATGTATATATATTTCTTTTTCTCTTTAATTACATCTCTCTTATAAACCAAGAACAGGAACTGTGGTTTTATCATTTTCTAGGGTTGTAGCAGAAAGGGAGAATTCCTGATTTTCCGTTGCAATCACGTACAGTGAAGCCATTTTGTTTGCTTTCCGAGACCACCATTGCTAGGTTTGAAGGAAAAGGGGAAGCTAATCTGGGAAATTTGGATGCCAACCTAGTCTACTTAGCAGAGGAGGAAAGCGAAGTAAGTGATTTTTCTATATCTAAAGACTTACCTAGATTACTTTTATTTTTTTAATTAAATTTAAACACATTCACTGTAGAATTGTTTTTATATCACTTACTTCGTAACCTCTCTTTAAATTAGGGAACGTATTTGATTTACAGTTAGCTGACCAGGTTTTCCTTGCTAGATTTTAGAAGTAGCACAGAACAATTTTCCGATATTTTACTTATGTCATATATATCTTCTCTTTCAGTTGTTTTCTTTATTAGCTGCAATTTACCTAGCTATATATGTGAATATATGTATATCTATTTGCGGGCATTATTATTAATAATTTTTTATTTAAATTGCTCATACAAGATACTTGCTGAAACTCCTTCACACCGTTTAAAGGTGGTAACTATCACACCAAATTGTTTATAAATTTGGAAAGATTTATGAAAATTTCCATGACCTTCAGTCAGGTGAAATAAATAAAATCAATCGAAGTTAATAGTACTTAGAAATCATTATCTTTTCACTAAAGTAAATAAACAGGAAATTTGTCTTATTTATAATATTTTCCTTGCTATCTAATGAATATCGTTCTGGTATCGTAGACTTTTGATCAAATCTGTTATCTTTAATTTTGTATTAGCATATGATCAAATCTGTTATCTTTAATTTTGTATTAGCATATGATCAAATCTGTTATCTTTAATTTTGTATTAGCATATGATCAAATCTGTTAACTTTAATTTTGTATTAGCATATGATCAAATCTGTTATCTTTAATTTTGTATTAGCATATGATCAGATCTGTTATCTTTATCTTTGTATTAGCATATATTTGGATCCAATCAGTTATCTTATTTTAGTATATTTTTCGAGAAATTTAATCTTCATTGTTGAAATAATTATTGTAATACCTTATCGTACCTCTCTTGCAGAGAGAAGGAAGTTTTTCTGTAATTTTATTTTCGGTTTATCTTTAACTCACAAATAGTTTGATTTAATATCAAGGAACATTATCGTAATAATAGTGGACCATAAGTGTCAATGTAAATAGAGACTCTATCGTTATATTGCATAGACATTCAAGTGACTTATCGTATGCCAGTTCCAAATCGGGGCTAAATTTAGAATTTTGGGGGAGTTCAGCAAGTCCAATCAAGGGGTAGCACGTACTAATTCTCTGTTTTATCTTTTTTCTGCATGCACAAAAATGAGCTGGACCCAAGGACGCTAGAGGAATAGCACCTACCACCATAGGGGCGACTATTTACTGCTACTAGTCGTCAGGGAAGCTCCAACCAGTAAAGTCACGGCTACCTAGAAGGCTTCGGAACCCTCTAAATCAACTGGCTCTCTCTCTCTCTCTCTCGATACAGCTGAGGCACCAGACAGTCCGGCCATAACCTGAGAGCATTGCACCAGATAAGTCTAAAGTCATTACTTACTGATGGTATACTGATCAAACTGCCCTATTGTAATTGAAAGAACTGTATTTGGCTTGACCACTCTTTTTTTTTTAAATTGTCAATATAAATTATCTGTTATAAAATTGTAAATATAATTGTGAGTGTAAAATTGGTCTTATTTTGCTGCCTATATGTTTGTGTGTGTCTGGCGCCCTCTCTAAGGTGTCCAAAGTTGGAAAAGGAAAAAAATCGCACCCACCATTTTGAGATGTGCTTTGCTGAGCTAGTCAGTATTATGATGGATGCCTCCACAACACCAAGAGGTTTTCCGTTATAAAGTCTTTCAAAGGCCCCAGAAAGTCTTGGGTCAATAGTCTACACCTTACTTAGCCTAATGGGTAATCCATCTGCTCCTGGTTGCTGATGTCCAAAAGTCTATAATGTCCAAAAATATAAAGCCTGTAAAAAACCCATCCGTGAACATCCAACCTCATTTCGATATTAAAAATCAAATTCCATTTATGCCGTATATCGTGAGGAAAAACATCACACATAGCAGCATAATTTCATTTTATTAATCGAGTGCCACCAATATCAAGCAAATTCCTATTTCAAGTATATCTATATATATCTTACATGCCATACGGGGTGAAGCGAGCTTAACCACTAGTACTCTTAAAAATATATTACATACCTTCCCATAATTTTTGAAACTTTGACCTCAAATTTGGGCTCATCCTCTGAAGTCAGAGTGTCGGTTGATGTTGTAATGTTGCTCGATAACGAATGCGACCGACTTCTACTGCATTTATTCGACTGAAAATTAAAAAAAGGGTGAAAACAAATAAAAAAGCATAAATCTATCTGAGTATTACTTTAGTATACTGTGACGCTTTAGGTTACTACTTATACAACGCACAAATATTTAGATAGGTAAATTGCCAACCTCCTTTTCACTATTTTTAGGTCATGTTTTTCTAACTAGGGATTTTAAAAAGATTATGGCACCGTTTCTTTGTCATACCACTCATTGTCAAAGTACTTTATTTTTTTAGTGTTTGGGTTTGGAAGGATTCCAGTAGGGGCAGATGACCACTATTTATAAAACTCAGAGCTAGCTACGAAAAACATACGTCATTAAACATCCTGCTAGAACACGGAGAAAAGTTTTAATCATGTTAAATATCCTTAGTCTACATGTCCCTACAGATGTTATAGTTAAATGTACTGAAATCTCATTTTCATGTAGATGCTGAGGTCAGCAATGAGCTCTGTCTGACGTGTAAATATCCCGTCTCATGAATATATCAACTCAATTGCTAAAAAAATTCTGCAACTGTTGGGAACTCTAAAATTTTCGTCAAACCTAATTCAGACTAAATGCGCAGCGCGTCAAGTTTTCTTGGGTATTTTTTTTAATACCAGTTATAGCGTTATACAGCTTTGGAGTCTAGATCTCCTTGCCGCTCTTCTCCTAAAATCCATTTCAACTGCATATAACCCCTTTTTTGTGTCTATGACATTTGCCAACTTGCGACGTCATACATAACACTGAGTTCAGTGTTCCTGTTTCATTTTTTTTTTCATGTAGTTATTCTATCTTCAATTGTCACCTCACATCGCCCGTTGATGTTTTTATGCCTAGATACACTCATTACTTACAGCTCAGGAGGGTTTTCTCCTCTTTCCAATAGCAGATTTAAACCTGGCTAGAACTCCTGCATATTGTTTCTTACCTTACCTCTTTAGTATTTAATCATATGTGATAAAGCTACTTTGTCTTACCTTTGATATCTTGTAGTTTATACTACAACCAAAAAGTTCTCAGTAGCTTTATATATCCTAAGCCTTCTTTTGCAGCTTGTTGGATGCTTTCCATTTTGTTTACATTTTCAGTTGTTTCATGCCTATTTTTATGTATTATTTAGTAATAAATGATCTGTATACTCTGTCGGCCTGTATACTTGTTCTTGTCTTACAATAAATGGTCGATTATTGTTCTTAAGTTTCACGCACTTTGGGTTTATGCACATGTGTGAATCTTTTTGTGTTTGAAATATATTGTCATTACTTCAAGTGCGTGTTGTTGACCAATATCTGTTAACCTAGGTTTGTTATCATATCTGGTATGCCACGTCACACGTTGGTGCTAAAATGCCACACCAAATGTTACGTAGCGCCAAATTTCTATCCTACCTAGTTATGCTAAGGGCAGAAGAAAGTATGTCCGGTAGTCTCAGTGAAGACGGGGGGGTTCGTTTTATTTGAACGTATATGCCAGATTTTACTTGGCGGATAAATATAAATAAAGAGAAAATAAGGGCGCCAGGTAGATTCCCATATACCTTCTAAATACACATAATCAGGACACCTACCCGTCCTAAAATATCTGCTGTAGTAATTTTTGCTAATTTGGGGACGCTAAATTTCTAAATATGAATAAATAAATGTTGTAATCAAAAGGAATAATAAGCATACAACAGTTCCAAAATATAAGTTTAATTCGCGCGAACAGACTAGTACAAGGCGCTAAAAATATGCCATAGGGCACTCTATTAATGCAAACAGTCTTAGAATGTTAAAGTTAAATATACCTAAGTAAAAAAATGAAATGAAACAAATATACACTTATGGACAGAGATTCAAACTGTACATATAAACATGTGAGATCCTGAATAACCCGGATACAAATACTTAAACATTCCTCTAATAAAATAATTCTAATCAATGGAACATTTAAATAAATCGTCAATATCAAATACTACATTAATGAGAACCGATAATAATTAACTGATATTTAGCATTCAATAAAATTCAAAATTCCGACGTTGGTGTCTCATCTATACTACACTCGAGCTCGAGGGTAAGTGCAATCGATCAGAATAATAATAATAAACCCGATAGTAGGCTAATGGTCTTTACTTTCGGTTAACAAATTCTATTTTATCAATTTCAAATCAAATACTAAGGTTTATATTATTGTAAAAATAACTGATAATGAAACAGTAACCAGATACACAAATTGTCACTTATCTGAAACCACAGCTGAAGCTGAAGTTAGAGCCCCTTGCACTCGCTCCACCACTGGAACTCTGATGATAGAAATACCAGAAATACAGTGTTCGTGTATGCACCATCAACTAGTTCATCTGCATGCTAAGTCCATGATCGGCATGATACCATAATGCCAAACCAGGTCTGTGTTCTAGTGTCGTAATAGAACAGCAAAATATAACCCCAATCTCACTGGATGGAGAACAAAACAGGAACGCCGCACGTAGAAACAAAAAAACAAAAGGAAGAAATACGACAGAAGAAAAAGAAGCAGAAGGAAGAAGAACCCTAAAAAAAAGAAGAAAATATCTATCAATAGTCTGACAATAGGAGAAATCGGCTAGTGAACAAACAAAAATCACTTACCCTATCAAGGGGTTCTTATACCAAAGATTCCATTGTGAGGGTGGCCCCAAATACTATGACCACTCTGAAGAATTACGCAACAACTGAAGTTTTCAAATCCTTAACGAGAGAAGTATCCCAGCAACTAATCAACAGTACTACAATATGCTGGAACACAATGTAGGGATTTCCGAACTCGGATGGCTTATCAAAAGCCAGTATACTAGGGGAAAATCCCTTAACAACTACTGCACGACTTCTCCAGTTAACCTCACACAATTTTCTACAAGCACATCCTTCCCGCCTTGTCGACGACAATGACAACTGTCAAGAAACACACAATATAAACCAAAAATATTCGATAAATCAGTTCGTCTCAACAGGTCAAAATGAAACATCCTTCAAAAATAAATCAGAACCAAACATAATAATAAGGCAAAATCAGCGCGCAAACGGTAGGTTATCTATCGCTAACGGAACGGACGAATAAAAGCAATATTTTGACCGGTTTTAAACGCATTCATCTCTACTGAGTCACTACGGCAAAAATATAACGTAACAGGTATTTACATCATAAGGGACATTTTTAATTTTAGGTTGGTGCTGGGGGTAATTTTAAATAACCAAATGGCATATTTAGCAATGTAAGTATACTATTGTATTGATGATTTGTAATTTACATGCACAAATGTTTAAAATTTAGTTTAGGTCAATGAGTTTTTTCATTTCACACTAGTCTATCGGGTATTAAGTAGGGTTCTTTTAGCAGCAAGAATTCCTGGGATATCTCCTTCTTCTATCCGGTCAACGATCAACTGATAGTAATGCATATATCTAGAATATTCGGAAACTCCCGGAAATCCTTAGTCGAGAATTTTAGAGCACCGGGAAAAAATATTTCGAGAAATTAGAAACCCTACTTTTGAGCCTTTGGACCCACGGGCGGATCCAGAAAAGAGGCTAAGGGATTGAAGCTCCTCCCCCCTTCCCCCCAAATCATCAGAGTGGTATGCTTTTTTAGTGTTTATTGTGCTTAAGTTAACCTTAAGTGAAGTCAAGAATGACAACCTGGATCCCCCACTGTTTGGACCCTTCCTTAAAAAAGAATTTTGTCCTATGTCCATTTTAATTTTTCAACCAAGTCGCCGGGAGCTAAAATGCTATTTACTATACATACGATAATTTATTTTTTTATGACGAGAATGTACCCTTCACAAAAGCAAAATCTTCAGTTCCAAACAATCCAACTAAGTGTAACCTTATCTTACGTCATGGCAGTTCACCTACATTTGCAAAGCGATCCGAGAAATAATTATTTTCGGTACAAAGGCAATTTATTTGTGTTGTTCTTCTTAAAAAACAAACGCGAATCCACACGCATATACGCTAATCGTACGTATGTGCGACTCCATATGTATATTGAAATATTTATATACAGTCCATATCTCTTTTAGCACGACGTTATGTTTATGTGCTGTAAAAAATCTAATCAACATTCTTGTGTACTCGATGTAAATCCTAACGGGTGATTTACTGGTCATGTTAACGTCAAAAGTTACGAGTTTTATTTATAAACTATTTGCAAATTATTCGGTTAAAGCTATTCTATAATTTTCACCACATTATGTTGGATTATTAATACATTTGTTTATACAGGGTCTTCTCAAAGTTGAGACCTTGATTTCAACAACTTGTAAAAGTCCTTAAAAGAACAAGATTTATCAAAAATAATGTAGATATAAGTTTTAGATAATTTTAGATTATAAGCACCATGTCACAATAAAAGTTGCAAACTGAAGCAATTGTTAACAGTTATTTGATATTCTTTGAGAACAAATAGAAATTGTTTATTTACTACTGATGCTTGGTATGCCTACTTCTTTTTATTACTACACGGTTTCGAGTCCGAATGTCGATTTGACAAGTGCTAAATAATTTTGCAATAATGCACTTTGCACTTGAGACAAGATTTGGTATCAGTACGCAATATAGTGACCTGATCAGGAGTAGATACATATCGTAAATTAAAGAAATGCTATTTTGGGTACTACCAGGGGAGAATCTTACAAAAATCGAGATAAGAATTCTTTATGAGGAATACAAATATATGTTTGGACTTTCTTTAAAACCATCTACCTGATTTTTCAGAAGATTTTTCTTTAAATGTGAGATAGAATATGTCGTTCCTACATGGTGGAGCTTTGCCACAGTGCACAGAAAAGTTCACGAACATAGAAACAATGAGAGATCTACCGTCCTGTATTTTTTTCTGTAAAACATTTTAATCAGTTAGTTTATCACTACTGAGAAATACACACTGTGTAACAAGAAATTTGGCGGAGATTAAGTTAATTAAAATTGTAATTACTGTTATTCGAAATCCAGGATGAAATTAATTGAAAATAATTTGGAATGAAATCAAAATAAATGTTAATTAACACATTCAAAATGGAGGATCTGAATTCGTCTACATGTACAGTGTGTCCAGTTAAGTTGGAATCATATGAAAAACTTAGTTATTTATAATATTTACAAAAAGTTTTTTTTTGTATAAAAAAATGTTCATGGTCTAAAACTCAAAAAGAATGTTATTTGAAAATAAGTGTTGCAAAAAATAAGTCAGTTTTTGTTCCTCTAAACATATCAAGTAGAAGAATATATTACCATTGAGAACATATCATTTCGAATTTTTAATTCGGCTTGAAGCTTATGCGATATTATTTATAACCCTAATTTATATAAATGGTAACTCAACTTCTCTTTACAACTTTCATAGTGTGTTAGGTCCTTTATTGGTCTGACTCCAAATCGATAGAGGTACGCGTAGATCTCTATCCATACTTATTCTCCAATATTCTTCTCCTCACAAACTGACCAGACCATTTTTGAAAAATTTATGTTTGCATTAACTTTAAAGATTCTCTTTATAGAGTATGTTTAATAACATAGAGCGAAATATAAAAGGTCTAAGGTCTAGTCTAAGAATATTTCGTCCTTTAATGATTGTTGATACAGGTCTTATCATTTTTTCGACAATTATAACATACGAGTATTATTACCAAAAATTGCATGTATAACACATCCTTAATAAACAACAGGCTTTAACTAGAACGAAAGTAATCAAACTTCTCCTCATTAACTCTTTCAAAACACCCAGCTATTGCCCAATGGAGCACTGTAAAGTTATAATTTCAGATGGACGTATAGGAAATAAAAGAAAGGTTTATCTGCTGGGTCTACCTCGCCCAATCCAACGATTTTCCATCAGTCCACTTTAGTACCTGAATCTTCCTGTATCATTTAAGTGAGTTCTCTTTCACTTCTACTGTTCTTAATATAATGACTTTACCGCTTTTTACGTCGTTTTAATATTATAGAAGGTTTTTCTGTCAGGAACATTAACGTCAGCAAATCGTTCAATATGTAACACCTTGCTTGCAAAAATTTGCCCATATGTCATATACATATCACTTATCTCTGCGTTCACCAAAGAATCAAAGAACCAAATTTTAACTACGACTATTAAAAGTAGGTCAAACAGCAAAACGTCCGGCATGTTACAAATTTTCTGTTGGTTCAAAAACAATTTTTATACAGAAAATAATCTTATTTATTTCCACAATCAAATAATAACACACTACTTTTCTTAGACTAACAGAGATCGCGTATCGACTAATCCACTACTGGCCTGCTCTTGCTGTGCGACCGCATCTATATCGTATCCCAGTTACCACATCTCAAAGACTTTAATTTCATTTAGGAATTTCTTCTTAATATGAAAATTTAAATATTTGCTAGTCAAAAGAGATTTTAACCTTTTAATAGTGGATCAGGCTTGTTCCATTCGATAGCGATTGTCGTTTTCTGGATACTCGCTATCAAACTAACTACTCGCCATCGAGTGTTAGTTGTAGATGGTCGTCGGTTTGTGCCTTACTTATCACCAGAAATTTAGTTCTGATTTTGTTTATGGTTTATCCAAATCAGTAAGGTATCCTGCATGAACTTTATTACGGAGTTCTGCAGATCTTCCATGCATTCAGCAACGATAGCGATGTCATCTGCGTATGTTATTCAATATTTCCCCACCTATTTTTACTCCGTTTTGTACTACTAGTGCGTTTCTGGATACGTTCTCTTAGTAAATATTATAGTAAAAGCACATATAATAGGTATTTACTGTTTAATCGTCTTGATGCAAGAAAACTAATTCCAGTACATTTAGACATAATTACCATCTTTATCTACTTAAAACTTAAAACTATGAAATAGACAGGTTTTCATAATTTACTGCACCTTGCTATCAGGTTGTCCATGCAGTTTCTTGTTCCTAAATCTCCTATAAAACGAAACTCTTGGCCACACATTATTTGTTCACATTTGATTTAATGAAAATCTTTTTAGGAATAGGTATGAACTCTATTCTTAGCTATTTAGATAGAATGTGCCCAGTGTCATAAAATAGGTTACACTTCACTTCTGTCACTGAGACTTAAGTTCTAATCCAAAAGCTAAGTTCCTAGCTATAAATTGAGTCTCGTTTTGGCCACTTTCCTGGTTTAACCAATCTTATTGTAAGTTCCGTAGGTTAAAATACTATAGTATAATTAATATATGTTATTTTAATTAGACTGGAGTAATGGTGAGGAGAGTAAACCCTAATAAGCAGTCAAACACTAAGAATTTTTTTCAGCACTCAGCATGAAGCAGTCGTTATATACACAAGTAGTGTTGTGCTGTAGTTGTAAAACAAACGATCTTGCTTACATTTACGGATAGTTTATAGTTATTTAGCCACTCATTAGCTCCATAAATTGTCTAAATTTACACACTTCCTCTTATCGAACCTACTAAGTAATATGTTATCATCAGCACAGCACAAAATTTCACAGGCTTCTTTTTTAATATTGAATAAATCATTTATGTAAATTATCAAGAAGAAAGGACCAAAAACACTGCCTTGGGGTACTTCCATAGCTACATCTTGTTCATTTTTACTTTTATTTATTCTAATTATTTTCTATTGTTTAAATAATTTCTTGTGAAGTTAATCCTTCATTTTAGTAATTAAAAGAACAGCAACTGTTTATCATAAATGAAAGTCATAAAGTGTACCAAAAAAAAATATATGTGAAGTTACTATAAAAGTTACTCGACACATATTTAATATAATCCCGAAACAAAAGAGGTCGAAATAAAAATAAAAATTGGCAAATCGACATGAGTCTTTATGATTGATTTTTATATTTAGACAATTTTGTTAATTCGGGTTATGTTTCTATTAGCTGCAGATTCTAGTCACCTCAGATAGTATTAAAAAACAATTATATTGTAAAAAATTACCTACCTTCTTATGCTTCCTGTGTTTCGAACTCATTTTGCCCGACCTTCCTCAAAAGAACACCTCAAAACGCACCTCGAACAGGAGACAAAACTTCGTATTATAATTAGCGCACCAAATGAAAACACCGAAATCAGAACAGAGGAACTAACTACACCACCTGTGCGTGTACATCGGTTCTAAAAATTCAAACGAATTGGGAAAAATATTAAGTCAGTTAATGTACGCTCCCCACTAGATAAACGGTGTGGGCGTGCTTGAAGAGACCGTGCGAAATTTGCCAAGTTTTATATTTAAATTTATCCTATCTGTTGCTTTTGTATTTTCCTGCTTTGAAAACATTCCTTGGCATTGTAGCGTAAATGGTAAAGGTCCATTTTTTAATATCTTACTGTAATAAAATTGAAATTAAATTGATCCGTTTTTTACCTTTTGTTCGGTACATGGCTGATTATCACTAATGAAGTTTACCAATAATGACATGCAGCTGCAACAACCTGATCGCTAATTGGTTAGAATTTTTTTATCCCAGTAATTAATATTGAATTGATTACTGGTTTCAAGCGAAATTTTCAGATTTTTAAATTTATTTATTAAGTAATTTTTGAGGGGGTCTTGAATTTTGCCTGTTCATTGGGTTTTCTCTCCTCAAATTTTTTTCCTGCACCAGATAAGTATTTGAAAATTGTATATGAATAACAAAGTGTAGTAAGGCAATTGTAAAATTGTCTGGATTACTGGCTGTATATACAGAGATTCTACCTCACAGTTATTCTGACAGAAAGAGTTGTCTATAAAATGATCAACCAGTCTTCCTGTATATAAGTAATGTATTGTATTGTGTTACACTTATCTGTGTTTGCAACGTTTCAACTCCGAGTCTGGAGTAGTTGTCAATCGTTTAGTGATGTATTTCGAGGGTTTTTTTCTTAAAAATTTCGCTTTGATGTTGATTTTGTTGTTTGTCAAAAAATTTGACAGTGATAATTTATCTTTGGCGATCACTTGATACTGAGGGTACCGTTTTTCTGCTCTGTAGCAATAGTTTTTTCCAGTCCAAATGAAGATCGATTGAAGGTGCTACGATGTCCGTGTTGTTTATCATCATACAGCTGGCTTCTTTAAGTTTTCTTTTCTTTAAATTTGCTTTATCCCAGTCTATCCTATGTTTGCCGGTGCTAGTTAATACATGTGAGGCCAAATTTGATTTGTCCACATGTCTTTTTGAAAGGTTATATTGATGTTCTTTTTTCCTAGACTTCTAAAGGTCTTGAAGTTTCACCGGTATAAAAATGGCCACAGTCACATAAAACACTGTACACACAATTTTTTGAATTCTGAATTGCGTTAAATGATTTGGTATGTGTGAGGATACCGCAAAAATGGTTTGGGAGTATGGTGCTGAAGAAGTGCACTAATTCCTAGATTACATCACTAGTCAAGAACCCACAATAAAATTTACAATGGAGATAGAAATTTTGCAGAGACCTGCTTATCTTGATGTACTTAGAGATGGAACAAACAACACAATAAGTACATGCACTTATC
Organism: Octodonta nipae; assembly: GCA_034190945.1. NCBI lineage: Eukaryota > Metazoa > Arthropoda > Insecta > Coleoptera > Chrysomelidae > Octodonta > Octodonta nipae. The sequence goes on from CM067217.1 coordinate 19,247,808, forward strand.
GAAAACTTACGAATACTAATAGATATTTGCTTTTTAACTCCAACCATCCTTTGAATGTAGAGAAAGGTATTGTAAAGTGCTTATATGATAGAGCAAAAAACATATGGATGAAGCATCCACCCAAATATTTAACGACGAATTCAATATTATCAAAGAACATCTACTTCAAAATGAATATCCCTAAGACTTTATAAATAAAAGTATAAATTAGCTAGAAAGAAAATCACAACAAACCAGCACAAATAACCAACACACCACTAATACCAACCAAACACAAACAGACAACCAAATTATGAACATAATTCCATATGTACCAGGTGTTTCGGAAAAAATAAGCGGTTAGGAAATAAATAAGATCTTAAACTTGTTTTTAAAACAAATAATACATTACGCTCTATCCTCACACATACCAAACCATTTAACGCAACTCACAATTCAAAAAATTGTGTGTTCAGTGTTTTATGTTATTGTGGCCATTTGTATACCGGTAAAACTTCAAGACCTTTAGAAGTAAGGAAAAAAGAACATCAATATAACATAGGATAAACTGGGATAAAACAAAGATTTTGTTGAAAGAGAAAAATTTAAAAAAGAGAAAACTTAAAGAAGTCAACTGTATGATGATAAACAACACGGAAATCGGAGCACCTTCAATCAACCTTCATTTGGACTGGAAAAATCTATTGCTAACAGAGCAGAAAAACGGTACCCTCAGTATCAAGTGATTGCCAAACGACAAATTCTCACTGTCACCGAATTTTTTGACAAACAACAAAATCAACATCAAAGCGAAATTTTTTAGAAACAAAAATCTCAACATACAACACTAAACGATTGCCAACGACTCCTGACCCGGTGTTGAATCGTTTCCAAATACAGATACAGAAGTATAACACAATACAATACATTACTTATATACAGGAATACTGGTTGATCATTGTGTAGACACCTCTTTATCTCTCAATAACTGTGAGGAAGAATCTCTGTAGAGACAGCCAGTAATCCGGGCTATTTTACGAAATTCCCTTACAACACTTTGTTATTCGTATACAATTTTCTAATACTTATCTGTTGCAGGAAAAAGTTTTGAGCAGAGAAAACCCAATGAACAGGCAAAATATTAGGCATTTATTAACTTCAATTTTAACCTATTTCTAATTGTCGAACCAAAATTAAACTTTAGGGGGATAGCGATACAATAATTTGGTATCACTGACCTCATCTGATATATAAGGATAATATAAACAAATAGAAAAAAGTGCGGCAGTCATTTGATGGAAGTGAAAGCTTGGTACGGAATATACCTACTTCCCGTCTCTCATTATCTCCCCTTATCTGTTTCTATTTCTAGCGCCCCCTAGACTGTCAATAATATTGCACAGTATTTAATATTGCTCAATATTATTGATAGTTTGTGGATAATATTGAAACATTGATGCAATATATTGAGAAAATCAAAAAGGGTTTGATATTTTTTGTGCAATCCGAAAAAAAGATGCAGTGTGAAGTTGAAATTGCTCAATATTATTCAGTAGTTCCACGTCGTTCACAGTGTGGGTAAGTCATGTCATGTTTGTGGAAAGTTAAGTTTGTAGAAACATGTCCGCCTTGTGGGATATAAAGCCCAAAAATTATAGCAGCATCTTCGAGTCGCAAGTTTCCATAACAGCATATTCCAATGATAGCGATATAGTACTTATTGAATTTTAGATCCACAAAGGTGTATACTGTTGATAAATACCGTAGATTAATCGACAAATGCTGAAATGTAGGTATTGCGCCTCGCAAAGGTGCAATCTTCTTCGGAGTAACTGGGGTTACCATTTTCAATACTTTATTGTGTTCATTCACAGAAAGTTGTGAAAATTTCGTCATTCACAAATTCTCACGTCTAAGACGGGCTATAGGCGATGGATTATATTGCGCAATATTTCGAATTGTGCAATATAATTAACCGATTAGGCTAAATATTGCAGATTGCGCAATGATTGAAGAAAAGTTTGAGCGACTTCAATTTTTATTGTACCATATTTTTCCATTGCAATATTGTGAAATATTTTTTAGTCAGTGTTTCATCCTGACATATACACGCACGCAACTGAACACTAAAACATTGGTAGTTTGTATTTTTGTGCAATATAATTGATCTTTTGAATGAGCACCTTTCAATCTTATTGTACAATAAAATGTATTGCACAATGTTATTGTAGATCTAGGGGCCGCCTAATAAATGTTCGTAAATATATTTACATATTTTTTTACACCAGTCCTTTACCCATCTACACTTTTTCTTCCCCTTTTATTGTTAAAGAAGCTCACAGATAATACGATGATATCACAAGGTGCTTCAATATCAGGTAGCATATTTGTTGCTGAAATTGAGAACTGACTGGCTATATGCAATCAAACCCCACAGTCTAGGGAAACCCTCAGTATTATTGTAAAATATTATTGCACAATATTATTGACACGCTAGTGATCGCTTTAAACTATCAATAATATTGCACAATATTTCGTATTGGGCAATATTATTGCTAGTGTATGAATTATATTGACCGATTGTGCAATATATTGAGCAGACCAAGAAGGGTTTGGTATTTATTGCGCAATTCGAAAAAAGGATGCAGTGTGGGGTTAATATTATGCAATATTAATCAGTCTTAGATCGTCAGTCACTAAGTACGGAAGTCATAACAAAGAAAGAGGATGAAAGGCGTTCGTTTTAGAATGCTTCAAAATTTATAGAAACTCGTCCGTCTTGTAAGATATAGAATTCAAAGATTATATATAGCAGCGCAATCAAGTCGATAGCTTCCATATCAATTACTCCAATGCACTGTCGCGATATAGCACTTATGAATTTACTGCCAGAGTGTACATTGGCAGAAAGTTCTGAAAATCTTGTGGTTCGCTTACTCTCAGATCATTTGAATTTAGTTATCTTTTTTATACTAGTTTTTGCTTATCTGTGCGTTTTCTTCACGTTTTTGATAACACAATATCGGCATTTTTGCTGCTAAAGCTGAAAACTGACTGGCTATATACACTCGAAGTTCGCAGTCTAGGGCAAATCTCAATATTATTGACAGTCTAGGGGCCTCTTAATTCTTAGTAATGTACCTAAATTTCAGGAAATTTGAAATAATGGTCTCTATTTTGTTACAATCCAGTTATTAATCCTGATATGTAATTTAGTTCATTTTGTTACAATTCAAGTATTAATCTCCCCGGAAAATATATGGCGCTTAATATTACACAAATATTAATATAATGAATATCTATAACATCGATCTTCGAGTTAAATAGGGTCCACTGTAAACGACATATTATGTGTCTATAATAGCACTATTATAGCTGCGACTTTAATTTATCATCGGCACTGTAAAGTCTTAATTCCATTTGCTATTGAATAGAGAAGACAGAATATGTGAAAGCGCTATTTTCTATGATATTGGACGTACAAAGGAACTAATTGTGACGGACGTTAACGCTAGCGCTGATGTTGAAAATAAACGTAAGTAAATATACTAGGTATTCGATTGGGAACTGCATCCAATGAGCTCATTGGCTGCACCTAACAATCGAATTACATAGCCTCTTACCCTCTCTATTGCCCTCTCTTTCTATCGGTGGTACGATATTTGAGCATTGCGGGCTACCTCCAGACGGTTTGTAAAAAGAGGCAAAAGAGATAGCAAGAGCTCCATTGGGAGCTGAAGTTCGTCCAGCATGTAGTTCATTAAGTTTTCGTAAGTTTACCAGATATTGAAATTAGAGTTTATAATTTAGTATTATTGCGAATTAGAAATTTGTTGTCATCGATAAATAAAGTATTTATTAATTATATCATTAAGTTGTACTTCGATTTGTTGTGGGTGATTTTAGTTGGTCATACTGTAATTATATTTAATCCGTGATCATAATATTTACATAAGGTCGATGTTGACGCCTCCCTGGCGGAAGGTTTGGTGTTTCGGATAAGAAACCTGATGACTACCATAAAGCACTTTGAAAAGATTAGTTTCTAGTGTGATTAAAAAATTCTGCCTTGATGTTTCATTGGTTCCTCAACTCGGCTAAACAGCTACTCTAATAAAACCGTTACTATAGTGCTTTCTTCTCGAATACTCTCTTCGAGGTGTCATTTTTTGGTACGCAAGACAATATATATGATATATATTGATTCTGGTCGGGAACCTTCTTCAGCTTCCCACAATAGAATGTGGTCTTGAACACTTATTTATGTATTTGACACATAACAGTAAATTTTTAGATGCGTCTACAAATAGTTTCTTCTTGATTGAGAACGGTAAACACTTCGGGCCAGTAAGAAGTAATCAATAGCAAAAAGGATATATCTGTTACCCCTGTTAGTTACTGGGAATCGTCGGGCTAAGTCAATGCCAATTCTTTCAAAAGGAGTGCCCACATTGTATTGCTTCATTTTTCCAAGTAATCAGTTTTTGGACCCCTTACTCACTGCACACGAGTCACATCTGCGCAGCCATGCCCTTATATTCTTCTAATAACACTATTTTCAAAAAACTGTTCTATTTGCTCCATGAGGAGTGAAAACTGTAAAAAGATATTTACAAATGAGCAATGTAGTTCAATTTTTAACCATTTTCAAACATATTCTATTACTGCATTCCACCAGGATGTAAGACATTCTCACTATGATGTAGTGGTTACAGGCTTTGAACAGCCTGCTGGATCCCCATGTTTTAATAACAATTTAAAAATCGTCGTTATGTCTTGAAAAAATGGAAACTTAAATGCAAAATCACGGTGTCCGATCTTTTCTTCCAAATAAAATGATTTATCAGATATTGTTTACTTCTTCAAAGTTCAATAGCATTAACTTTTTTTGACGAAAAGTTTTTTTTCTCAATTCCAGAACAATGCTTGGCACCGTAGCTAAAACAAGTATTCAGAGAAAATAATTTATTGCGGACATAAAAACGAAATTAATTTTATTGTCTTAATTTAAATTTACGGCCAATTGTCTAATTTTAGTGAATGAATGATGAGATTGGAATAAACTAGGAAATTTCCAAAGATATAGCTCCACTAAATGTCTAGTTTCTTGGTACTGACTCATTAAAATAATTTCATTACAAGCTATTTAGGATGACTACGGTTCTTCTTGCACTTTGGGAATTTTAAAAATATAAATGACTATTCGATTATTAATAGGACGTTTTTCAAGTTGAAAATTCAAACGGACATGAAAAAAATAATTTGGGAAACAGAAAATACTTGGAGTAATTGTTTGGTCGCCTATAAGTCGTCCAGAATAGACATTGAGGTTGTAAAATTAAAAATTTTTAGTGACCTTAAAACCGCCATTAAAATGAATATTAAGTTCTCATCGATCCCTAGTTGGCAAAAAAGTTATTCGAGGTCAAAATTACTTTTTTTTCTGTTTGTTTTAACCAAAGGGTGAGTTTTATCATGAAAATGAGTTAAATTATTTATTATCATTTTTGATAATTTCGGAACTCGTATTCCCTATTATCACAGTGTTCAAAAAGTTCGAGTACGGCTGATTTACTCAGAGTGGGAAAGCATTGCAGAGGAAAAAGTTAAATGGATAACATTTAGTATTTTTCTTGGATACTGGATGTCCGCTTTGACCGTGACTATGACCTTGAAGATCATATAAGGTCAAGTCGATTTTTTCAAATAGGAACCATATTTTTTTATGTCGGAAATTAAAAGAGCGGAAAATTTCACGTCCAAATGTGGCCATGACTTTTTTTTTTTCATATGACCTTGATGGTAAGTGAAGCTCAAATTGAGGTAAAGCATGATTAGGCTCCAAGCCAAGAGGACTATGAGGGAACACGGTAAAAAATTAGTTTTTGAGGTTGCTGATGACAAATCTGATGGATTTTCAATGATGAAGAAAAAAAATTCAAACAAAAGGTGTGTATTTTTCATCATAGAATACAAATACACGGTAAATATTGTTATAAATGTAGTGGGTTAGGTTAGGTTATTACTATTTTAATTTCACGGAATCCTGCACGTCTGATCACCAAATTGTTATAAACTTCGTGGGTTTAATTAAAATTATGCAACTAAAATTCACTTTCACTTTTCTAGAACCTTTATTTACATCAAATTATACAGAACAGCTGATCCAAATCACAATAACATTATAATATACGCTCGTTGTCGCTGTCTAACTAACTGCCGCGTTTAAGGGTCGCTCCTTTTAAAACCTGCATCAAAAACTCTCGTAAAATCAATCATGAATTCTACAGCTGCCGAACCGAGAACAATTTTTTTGCCCTAAAAGCGATCGGTATCGTACTGGAATGAAACCAGGGCCAGCTTAAGGAAATTTCGTTACACCGCCCCCCCCCCTTGAATCTGATCCTCTCCATGGTAGGGAGCGAGTCGATAGAAATGGACCACCTTCAACTTAGCCTTGGGGTTTCGACGGATCCGGTAGACGACGTCATTAAGCCTCTTGACCACCTCGTATGGACCATCCCAGGCGGGTGTAAGCTTGGGGATTTACCCTTGCTCCGTTGGGGGTTGTACAGCCAGACTTTGTCCCTTGGAACCCGACTGAATTGGCCTTGAGGTCATATCGCGTTTTCATCCGGTCACTGGTGGCCAAAATCTGCGTTCGGGCTAATTCGTGTATTGCCAGCGTGTTATGTCGGAGCTGGTCGGCATAATCGTTGATGTTTTCGGAAGGTTCTTCGGGGTAGCCAAAAGCCAAATCTCAGGGTAATCGCAGCTCCTTTCCGAATAGGAACCTGGCTGGAGTCAGGCCTGTTCTATTATGTACGGTAGAGCGATATGCCAACAGGAATAGGGGAATATGCTCATTCCCAATCACGCTGGTTATTGTTGACGATCTTGGATAGGTCAACCAAGGTCCTGTTGAATCTTTCCACCATTCCGTCTGACCGTGGGTGCAATGGTGTTGTTCTCGTTTCCCTGATCCCCAACATCGTGCAGACCTTCTGAAATACATTCGATTCGAAGTTACGCCCCTGGTCTGAATGTACTTCCATCGGGACGCCAAACCTGCTGAATAGTTGTTCTACTAGCACCGTCGCTACCGTGGTTACCTCTTGGTTGGGTATCGCATATGCCTCAGACCATTTGCTGAAGTAATCCATTGCGACCAGAATGTAGTTGATCCCCTTCTCAGACTCGGGAAACGGACCGGCGACGTCGATGGCAATTCTCTCAAATGGGACGCCCACATTGTACTGCTGCATTCTGCCCTTGGTCCGGGTCTTCGGGCCCTTACTGGCTGCACAGGTGTCACATTTCCGGCACCAAGCTCTGACGTCTTCAAAGTAATTTACCCAGTAGTATCGCTGGCGAACTTTGTCTAGGGTTTTGTTCATGCCCAGATGGCCCCCGGTACTCCCATCATGTACTTCGGTCAGGATGGCTGGTACCTTTTTCTTAAGAACTACCACTTGGGACTTGGTTTCTCGGCCATCAGGGCTTTCCCGAACTTGCTTGAGCATTCCAATCTCTACTCTTAGAGAGTCCCATTGGGCCCATAACGATTTCAGCTCGCCCGAGTATCTAGCTACCTTGTCCCATCGTGGTCTGGGTGCCCCTCTCGTTTTGAGTGACAAGATTGGTTCGATGTCTGGATCAGCCATTTGGTCCTGGATGCACTGTTCCGTTGTCCAGTCTTCATTGGCCTGCACTCGGATCTGTCTGATGGAGATACCCTCTCGCTGTTCCGTCTTCAGACAATGTCTGCATTCCGGTCTACAAGGTCTTCTGGATAGGATATCGGCATTATTGTGCAAATGGCCGGCACGGTGTTCCACCTTGAAGTCGTATTGCTGGAATTTCTCCATCCATCTGGCCAGTTGTCCTTCCGGTTTCTTCATGTCCAGCAGGCATTTGAGGGCGGCTTGATCTGTTCGGATTAAGAAATGACGACCATAGAGATATTTGTGGAAATGGTCTACCGCCCTTATTATTGCAAGAGGTTCTTTTCTGGTGACGGAATAATTTCTTTCCGGGTTCGAGAATCCACGGCTGTAGTACTCGATCACACTCTCTTCACCATCTTGCACCTGGGATAGGACGGCCCCCAAACCTGTGTTGCTGGCGTCGGTGTCTAAAATGAACTTGCCGGACTGTGTAGGAAAGGTTAGGATTGGGCGGGAACATAGTGCTACCTTCAGTCGTCTGAATGATATTTCGCAATCACGATTCCAACGGAAGGTCTCTTTCTCAGTGGTCTGCCGATGTAGAGGCGCGGCAATGGTGGCAAATCCCTCAACAAATCGCCTGTAGTAGGAACAGAGTCCCAAACAGCTTCGAAGCTCATGCTTGTCTTTTGGGACTGGCCAATCACGGATGGCTTCTATCTTGTCTTCGTTGGTGTGGATTCCCGACTCGGAAACGACGTGGCCCAAAAACTTCTTTTTGGAACAAGGAACACTTCTTCGGGTTGAGTCTCAGGTTGGCGTTATTAATTCTGCAGAATACTTCGCCCAGGTTCTTCAGATGGTCGTCGAATGTCTGATCCATGACTAGAATGTCATCGAGGTATACTAAGCACGTCCTCCATGTTAACCCGCTCAATATATACTCCATTAGCCTCTCAAATATAGCGGGTGCATTACATAACCCAAAGGACATGACCGTGAACTGAAACAGGTCTTTACTGGTGGAGAACGCTGTCTTCTCTCTGTCGTTTGCGTGTAGACCAACTTGCCAATATCCACTTTTTAGGTCTAGTGTGGAGAACCAACGGGAGCCTGCTAGGGTGGTCAGAGTGTCATCAATTCGGGGTAGTGGATAGCTGTCTTTCATTGACGTCATTCAGCTTTCTGTAATCCTGTAAATCAATTTCAGGTCTAAATACCCTATTCCAGGTTGAAAACGGAATAGCCTCAATAGTCAATTAAACTTTTAAATTCTTTCTGAGATCTTTGGGAATAACACATAAACTTGAAACTCTGTATATTTCAAACACTCCATACGTTTCAAGATCTAAATCAGACTGTATTCAATAGTATAACTTAACATAAATGAACTAGAAATTAAGATTTAAAAGGACTGGTAATGACAAATGTAGTAAATCAAGCTCATGTAAGTAAAAGAATTTATTGCAAACTTGATATATACAGGGTAGCACTAAAAATTCTAAAGATCTTGTGAAATAACAAAGCTTCTTTCAAATTAGAAGAATTTGAAAGAGTTATCTTCAGAATTTCATAAGGAATTCCTAGGTACGACTTTGTCATTCGCCAAAAATGAGGCCAAAGAAATTCTGATGTTCCAAGAGTGTCATTATAATCATAAGGGAAAACCTAGGAAAAACCTTATGAACTATCTTGATACAGGGTTGTCCAAAAGAACATTACCACTATTAATTTCATCCTTGATTATTGGCAACCAGGAACCACTGAATTCTATAGAAGTATTAGCTATGCAATCGCTTTCATTTAATAATTAAAAAAAACAGATTCAGTTTTCGTTTTATATTGGGTTCTTCTTTGTGTAATATGGTTGAATTTTGAAATCGTATGTTATGACCAAGGTTCCAGGCATTTTCACAAATTTTTGACTTGTCTCATTGTCGTTTCTTTATATAATTTGTCTTCATTTATGCGAACATGTATAGGTCTAGAGGTTTCTCCAATATAAAATGTGTTACATTCACAAGGTAATTGTAAGGACCCGATTGCATTACCAAAAAAATCATTTTTTTAAACACCCGTAATATCGTGGTAATATAATTTCAGTCAAGTGTTTTAAACTTCACCCCTAATTAGTATATAAAAACTTAACCAAAAGTTTGAAATTAATACAAGCTTCTCGAAAATATCCCATCCACTACAAAGTTTCTTATCAAGTGAATACTAGTACCGCAAAATTATTGATTAAAAAAAGTTTCCGATCCGATATCAAGGGTGGTATTGAAATGCTCAGACAATGCAATTCAATTTAAAAATTTTGTTACAATAATTCCTCAACGCTGTTTAGTTTTTTTTTTAATAAAAGAAGTAAAAACCCACGTCAGGCAAGCTTTCGATGTTCTCGCGAACCATTCCGACCACCTTGAGTAAACGTTTCGGCTATGATTTAAATGTAACTGACGGGTTTATAGGTATATCAACAAAATTTATCTTCGCAACAACGATCAGGAACATGAAGTAGTAGGCGATGAAATATTTTTGAGTTTGATTGATCTGTAAAAGATATTCTGTTTTTGTTTGATGCTAACTGACGTAAACCCTAATCCATCACTCCAACCTGCTACGTCTGCCTAATATAATGTTGTAACTAAAAAAAGAGACTATTACTAATTTCAAAAGTGTTTTTACGAATTTGTTTGAACAGGTTACTATTTTAAGATTGCTATTATTTTGATTATGTTTTTTTCGGGATAGGAATATGGGCTAAAATCTTTTTTGGTGCCTAATTACTTGTCCCTTTTGGTAAATTACACTTTTCATGTGAAACAGTACAAATTTTAAAAAATACTTATTTATTAACGTAACAATATTTTACAAAACAATAAAATATAATCAAAATTGTATATTATTTTTAAGCAAATTGAGGTGACAATCTTTCATAGATGGCGTTGTACTTGAATATCGTTGTCAAAGATATACATTTGGAACTTCATTGGGATGCTAATTGATACTTTTTATCTAAGGTGTTTATTAAAATAAGAATTATTTTATATTGTGTCCTCCACAAAGAATAAAATCTTAACTACTCTGCGTTACTATCCCAAAAATTCCTCAAAATAACTGTATTAGAAATTGATGCACATCATTTCGTTCGACTAGTAGTAACTATTAAAAGGAACAAGGCCCTTCTCGGCAAAAAAATAAACTAGACGAATGAGTGGCTTCATAGTCATCTGAAAAGGTACGTGTAGGGACACGATATCGAATAGAAAGTATCGATACTGTACTCATTAGTAGTATTGAAAAAAAGTATCGTACTCGTAATAGTATTAAAAAAAATTACTCTCTCGGCATTATTTGTTGCTAAATTATTTAAACAAATTCCTGCCCCGCCTTTCAATAATGTTTTTATATGGTTCCTTAGATCTAATGGAATGGTCCTAAACAAGTGCCATGATCAAATTCGACGTCCTAGAGTACTGTAATGTTTTTATTTTCACACTCGGGTTCAGTTCAGTTCTTGGATTTATTTAAAAACACAGTCCAACTAACTCTAATTTATTTCAACTATTTTTACACAATTTATATTCACAGAAAAAAAATATTTACATTTTATCTTAACTGTACAATACGACCGACGAAAACTGAATGCCTCCTATCGTCAGCTTTTCATATTTATATATTTATCTGGGAATTGTCTGGTACGTCCACGAACCATCGGGAAACTCTTTCATGTTCTGGAAGCTTTAAGGGAATTCCCAGTAACGGCAGCGGTCCGCCTGTTGAGAGACAAACATTTCGGGTTCCCAGAATTTATCGGAATAATGTCCTTCCATGAATTGGTTGATGGTCGATTGCACCAGCTGTCGGATGAATTCTCGTAACAGTACTTTGTTTTAGTACTTTGTTTGATGTTGTTTACTTTCTCGGGTTTATTTGACGGACACAAATTCAAATTCAAAATGTCATTGAAGGTCAAGGTTATATTTGGACATAAAATTCTTTGAGCTTTCCGAATCCGTAATAAATATATATATATATATATATATATATATATATATATGTTACGGTAAAAGTAGATATTGCGGCAAATGTACACATTTTCCGGTAATTGTGCACATTTGCCTCCTCGTTTGGGTAATGTGCATTCAACTAACATTTACAATTTCAAATAAGGGAAATGTACATTGAATTCACAATGACTATATGTCGTTTTGGTAAATGTGAGCATACAAAATACGATATCGCAAGTGCGCATGCGCACTTGTAGTGGTACCCGAACTACCGGTTTCGGCTATGCAAACAACCAACTGGTCAGAAGGTTTAAAATATGTTCAACTTATGAAATATAGAGCTTTTCATGAGGGTATAAACCAAACTCCCTATGAAGCATTATTCGGAACAAGAATGAAATTGGGTTTGAAAACATCAAATTTACCTATGGAATCTGTTGAACAGCTGGACACAGAAGAAGAGTTAGAGCAATTACTAGGAGTACACACAGCCAATTCACCACATAGCAAAGTCGCAGAAAACGATGAATTTTCCATTGAAACGTTAGACGTAATTTTGGATGATGGTTTATTATGCAACCAAATTGAAGATAAATATGGAAGTTTTGAGTTAAATTCTGTTTTAAACGAGAAGAAAATTTTAATTGATATTGCTCCAAAGAAAGCAAGGGAAAATTTAGAAAATCATGCTATCAAAATGTGTAATCTTTCGTAAGAAAAATTTCCTATTGCTGTGATTGGTGACAATGTTAGAGTTTCCATTCCAGGCGTTAATCGTGGAAAACGGATAAAAATTTGATTTGCATTGTTCTAGAGATGACGATAAAAATTTATATAAATTAGGAACTAAACAGGGAGTTTTAAAACAATCTTATTCTAGGCATGAATTCGCCATTTGCTAACAAAAGTTTATATCATACGACGAAAATTGTATTTATGAATATTGGAATCATAACCTACGACATATTATATAATATGCAAAGAAAAGTATGTTTTGTTTGTCATTTACATTTTTTGATTAAAATAATTTTCTTTATTAAAGCTTTTTGTATTATGTTTATTTAAATAAATATTTTTTTACTGTATTGTATTCCAACTTTTCTTAAAACATGAAGGTAAGTTATATTCAGTTCACATATACCTAACTTTTTGGGAAATGTACACATTGTAAGGTAAAAGTGTACATTTCCCAAGAGTGTACATTTACCGTAACATATATATTCCTGAAGAGTTATTTAAAGGTTTCCATACTTTTGGCTCACCCTGTATAATAGGTTTATCTAATCCGTAGTTGGGAATGAAATAGTTCAGACAGTGAAATATTTGCCGAAATTAGATATAGGCCAGACAACAGGGGTCTAAATTATTTCTTGTGTATTGCTAAACTTCTTGAATAATAAATAAGCTAAAACAGTATTATTTTAAATTCATGAAATTCATTCAATCATACTTAAATACATATTTTAAAAATAATTACGCATTAATTGAAGAGTCGTCTAGAGATGTGGGTGGCAAACCTTATGTGGTGACTCATGTATAATTAAGAGAATAATCATTTTAAGTGCACATACATAGTGTATCGAAATTCAAGGTGACAAATGATGTTTGTTTTTTATTCGAGTTCGGATTCGTATTACCTATATGTCACATATAAATATTCATATTTTTAGTAGAAATTCAATATCGGAAATGTTTAACAGTTCAGTGTCAGTTTTGTTATGCTTCACTGAGTGTTAAAGACATTTAAATGGATTTTAAAATTGTAAGTATGAAATCGAATAATTTAACATTTTTTAATAACTGAATTTGGAGGAATTTTCAACGTTTGTAAACAATGAATAAATTCATTGAACGAACATCCCTAAAAATAGGATTACATTGGAATTATTCATTTCCCATATTATTAAAAAAGGCAAAATTTTTCTAATATTATTTATGTTAAATATATTATTCTTAAAAAAACAGAAAAATACAGAGATAAGGAAATTGTTAATTTAAGACGCTTTCAAATATTTAAAATCCCCTCGAGGATGAGTAATGAATAAAAAATAAATTTTTTTATAAATATTGTTCATAAGGGGTAATGTAGAAAAAAAAGAAAAAAAAAATTGTAAGGAATAAAAATCTAGATGAAATTGATATTTTGACTAACTGCCGCTATCATTAAAATCATAAAGGTGGTGGCAAATTTAAAGATAAAGAAACTGTACATGTCAGCCCCGTCGCGCGGGAGAGGGTTTTCTCTCTTTTTTAACAATTTTGACGTTTCTGTAATTTTTAGCCAATTTAACCTTTTCAATATTTTTTATATTGAAAAAAATTTTTTAAAGCTTTTATATTATTGACATTTTTTGACGTTTTTGGCATAATCGACATGTTTCGATAATTTTGACATTTTTGAGTTTTTTGAAGTTTTTGAACTTTTTTGACGTTTTGCCATTTTTCACTTTTTCGACATTTATTTATATTTTCGCAATTTGGACATTTTTATTTGATATTTTGGCGTTTTTTTATATACATTCTTGACATTTTTGACATTTTTTATATTTCTTACATATTTTGCATTTTTGACATTATCTACGTTTTCGGCATTATTGACAGTTCACGTTTTTGTCATTTTTAACAATTTTGACGTTTTCAACATTTTTTACATTTTCCACATTTTTAACATTATTTACGTTTTTTGCATTGTTGACATTCTTGGAATTTTTTATATTTTTTATATTTTACATTTTGATAATTTTGAGATTTTTGTTATTTTTCACATTTTCGACATTTTTGACATTTTTAGGGTTCCGTATATATTCCCTTATAGTATCACTCCGGATTTTTGCCTCTGTCACATCACAGGAATTTTCTCCTAAACTACTCGACGTAAGAGGTTGAAATTTGGTATCAATGTATAGTTTGGTGACCCGATCAGGAGTACATATTGTAAATGAAAAAATTTGGATTTTAGGGGTACTTTTGGGTGAAAAACTAAAAAAATCGACCGTTCCCCCCCTTGATCTCCGAAACTACTGACACTAAGATTTTGAAAAAAATAGAAAATATAGATCGTTGCGCGAACTTTACAGGAAAAATAAGGAGAAACCATTAATATTAATTTTTGGGGCAAATTATAGAATTAAATAAAAATTTAAAAATAATTTTTTTTTCAAACGCATCATGTAATATATCAAATGAAAGGTCCCATTCTGAGGAAGACAAATATATTTTTTCAAATTTAAAAAATAAATTAATTGAAAAGATGTTAACGAAAATATACCAAAATTTACCCATTCCCCCCCCCCCTTTATCTGCGAAACTATAAAACGTAAAATTTTGAAAAAAATTAGAGGTATAGGGTCTGACCTGAAGTTTACTGAAAAAATAAGGAGAAACCTCTACTTTTAATTTTGGGGGGCAAATTACAGAATTAAATGTAAAATATAAAATTAAAATTGTTTCTAACCCATCATGTTATATCAAATGAAAGGGCTCATTATGACTAAAACAAATATATTTTTTCCATATTAACAAATATATAAAAAAATTACCCATCCCCCCTTATCTCCGAAACCACAAGCTGTAATTTAAAAAAAAATACAGGTATAGCCCCTCACCTGAACATTACTGGAAAAATAAGGAGAAACCCCTAATATTCATTTTGGGGAGCAAATTATAGAACTAAATGGAAAATAAAAAATTATAATTGTTTCTAACGGATCAAGTAATATATCAAATCAAAGGGCTCATTATGACGAATAGGTACTAATATGTTTTTTTTTATTATTTTTTTTTTTAATAAATATTTTAAAATATATTTAAAAAATATATATAAAAAATTACCCTTTATTCTCCAAACTATAAGACTTTTTTTGTTTACAGAAAAAATACGAAGAAATCCCTAACTGGGGGCCAAATTATAGAATTAAACAGAAAATAAAAAAATATATTTTAACCCATAATGCAATACATCAAATGAAAGGGTTTATTATGAGGAATACAAATACATATTTTTCATATTTTTTTAAATTAATTCTTTACAAGATATTAACATAAAGATATAAAAAATTCTCATTTATCGCTTTATTTCCGAAACCATACTACCTAAAATTTTGAAAATAATTAGGAGTACTGGGGCTCACTTGAAATTTATATCAAAAATTATTAGAAAACCCCCATAGTAATTTTAGGGACAAATTATACAATTAAATGGAAAATAAAAATTCAATTTTCAAACGTATCATGTAATATATCAGATAAAAGGCTCATTATGTGAATTACAAATATATCATATTTTTAAATCATTTGTTTAAAAGATATTATCAAAAATATTAAACATCGACTTAATTCCCACTTTAGAAACTACACTATTTAAATTTTGAAATATATATTTTGTTTGTATTTTTAAATAATTTGAACAATAGATTTAATAATTTATAATTTAAAACTTGACCTATTTTGCCCTTTATCTTCCAATCTACAGAGCCTCAAAACTCAGACAGTAGATTATAAAAGTCTTCCCTGAAAGTTTATTAGTAAAATAAAACTCTAATGTTAATTTTTGGGGGCCAAATTAGAAAATTAAAAACATATGTATTCTTATAGAAATCAAGCGAATCCTGAAGCAGATAAAATAAAAAGTCTATGTGTGGAAAATGAAAGTGTATATTTGTAATAAATTTAAAACGCTTCCTTTAAAAGATATTAGTGTAAATATAAGAAAATGCACTCATTCCCTGCTTGTCTGAAACTGGAATATTAGAATCTTGAAGGTGGTACGGAACCTTAAGTATGCGAGTCCAATTTTTGATATTTACTTTGATTGTACAGGTGGGTTTTCTATCCTCACAAAATTTCTGAAAACAGGTAAGGTAAATAATTGGAATAGTTGAGAAACCCACCAGAATCGAACGTCACGGCTTATTAAACTGATAATCATATTACATTGACACATAACCCAGACCACAGGTTTCTCTGAGTTAATCATACAAGAGGGTTTTTCTATAAGAGTGCAACTATAACTCCATAATTACCACAAATTGTCCTTACAACACATATATTTCCAAGTTATAACCTTACCTTCAAATATAGTTGTGAGGAGACAAAACTCACATGAACAATCATAATAAATATTTTTCTCCAGAAACATTCAGTAATTATTTTTGACATTTATGATTTTTTTCATTCCTTTATTTTTGGTGATTTTTATGCTTTCCAAACTTTGAGATTTTTCATATTCTTGTTATTTTTCATTTTTTTGACATTTTTTATTTCAATTAGACATTTCCAACAACAATAGTCTTTTCTAGATGTCAGTATTTTGGGTGCAAATATCTAGATGTCGAACATTACATCTTATGGCAACATTTTAACAACAAAGCACGTCAGTGCCATTTGAGGAAAATTTATACTAATTTTCACTCCTACATCAATTTTGTTTAGGAGCAGTGAAACTGAGTGGCCTGCTTGGTCGCCTAAGCTAAATCCTAAGGACTTTTTTGTAAGGCTATTTAAAACATAGAGTGTAGGTTCACAAGCTTAATAATGGAGAAGATTTAAATAATAAAATTACACAGGGTTAGCTAAAAGTATGGGAACTTTTGAAAAACTCTGATAAATACAAAAGTTTTCATTTTTCCTTGGCTATCTAACGGTTACCATGACCTTGACCTTGACCATGACCTTTACTATCATATCAAGGTCAAATGCAATTTTTCAAACAAGAAACCCCATTTTTTATGTCCTGATTGACCTTGATCATGACATCGTTCATGCCATTGACCGCTTCCAAGGCCAAAAGCCTTTTATCAAGCGAAAACTCCAAAATTGGTATAGGGGGTTTTTTGAGCTCGCTGATTACTAAAGATTTTCAACAAAATTGGATGACCTTGTCGGTCGTGGTCTAGGTAATTATCCGGTATTTCCCAATCCGATTTGGAAGATATTTCTATTTGAACAAAAACCCTGTTGACTTTGAAATGACGTTGAAGGTCAAGGTCGTGGTCAAGTTTATAGTTGGACGTGCGATTTTGGTGAAAATTTATTGATTTTTCAAATTTGCGTCCGCCATCTTGGGTCTGCCAATTTTTGTCTACCTGCCCTCAGATTCGTAATCAGCGACATCAAACAACCCCCCTGTACCGATTTTGGTGAAAATAGGAGTTCTCGTTTGATCAAAAGGCATTGGACCCGGATAGTGGTCAAGGTCATGAACGAGGTCATGGTCAAGGTGAATGTGAACGTAAAATTTTCTGCTCTTTCCGAAACCGGAGGAAAAAATGGTGGTTCTTATTTGAATAAATGCATTTGACCTCAATATGACCGTTATGGTCAAGGTCAAGGTCATAGTCACCGTTAGATAGACAGGGAAAAATACTAAAGTTTTTGTATATATTTAAAATTTATTCCTGAAGGTTTCCATACTTTTGGCTCACCCTATATATCAAATTAATATATATATATATATATATATATATATATATATATATATATATATATATCAGCTGAAGTGATACTAAAGGTGTTTAGAGAAGTCGAATCGACATCTAGATTAGATGATAGTATTTATTTTTGTTTTTTTTTTTAATAAATAGATAAACATATGTGAGGATATTGTATAGTATGATATCATCAATTTTTCGTTAACATTTAGCTTTAGGTGTATATTATGACATATCAATTATTTTAGGAAATTTCGACAAAAAATGATTTTGATAAAAAAGCAATTATATATGTCTGTTACTTTAAAACATGAGCAACTTTAAACTCATGCATTACAATAATTATTTAACAATGTCTGCATAAACTCAAACATCACTCAGTTAGTTTTTGACTTGTTTATATCACGCCATTTCAAGTTCAAGAAAAAAAACCTTTTCAGCGGAAATGTTCTAGTAACCTGATTGAAGACTTATTTTATCTGCAAAGTGACAGCTGACTGACAAGAGTTTACGGGAATGTGAACTCAATATGTTAAAAAATTGTTTAACAATGTCTTCTTTGAGATTTTCAACAGCCCATCACAATGGTGATGGTTCCGGAAAAGCTTTTTATAATTTCGTGTTTGTTGTAGTGAACCACACGTGCATAATGGATTAGATTGAAAACTAACCATGAACTGTTTCTTAACAAATAATGGGCAAAAGTTCTTTTAAGTTTTATTTTATTACTCGATTACTTTCCATTTAAATACATGAAGAGTAGTGTTTATATTAAGCGCCTGGATTATACAGGGCATTCATTTCCAAACTAGACACCCAAAAATAACTTTTAAAATATCGTTAAAAGGAAAAGACAAAAAACACGTTAATTTATATTTACGGGGAACACATTTTACACGTATCGGTCACCCTACAGTTTCAATCCGTAAGCGAGGGTCAATATCACTTCTACAAATTTAAATACAAAGGGGTATCATGTGATACCACTTTTTAAAGGTCTCTTTTTGTCAATTTTTGACACATCATTTTTTAAAACCACATTATTTTTTACAGAGTAACGCCATTTTAAACTTTCAAATTAAAACAATTATTATTTACGTTGCTTTAACATTATTAATATTGTATTAGGGTTAGAATTACCTTGTACTTAAATTAGATGTTCAAAATGTCCGCCATTGTTGGTAAGACAACGGTAAAGTCTCAGCTCGAGTTTCTCCCACATTTTTGGAAGCGCCTCTGGTGCAATAACCGTTTTTAAATGTCCCCAGAAAAAACTCAAGTGGCGTTAGGTCGGGTGATCTTGCTGGCCATTCTATCGCGCCCCTTCTTCCTATCCACTAATCAGAAAATGTATCATTAAGCCAATTTCGTACAGGCAAGGTATAATGTGGAGGTGCTCCGTCCTGTTGAAAAAATGGGTTTTCTTCGTCTAGCAAAAAAGTTCCATCTTGATCTATTTGGTTTTCTAAAGAGGATTTATCACATGTTCTAATAAGTCAAAATACAATTCCCCAGATTTTCTTCCACGAATAAAGGACCAATAATTTTATTTCCGAGAATTCCGGCCCATACGTTGATTTTTGAGGATGTTGGTTGTGCTCTTTCCGAAGAACTTGTGGATTGGTATTGTCCCAGTACCTACAGTTATGTTTATTGACAAATCCATTTAAAAAAACCTTCTTCGTCAGAAAAACAAATATTTTAAAAAAATTAGGGTCTGCATTTGCCCTTTGAGTCATTAATTCGCAGAATTCAAAACTTCTGTCATAATCATCCTCAGCTAGCTGTTGTAAAAGATGTATTTTGTAGGAAAGAATTTATTTATGCGTAACGTTTTATGCACCGAGCTGATGGAAATATTTGTTAACTTGGAGACTTTTGGTATTGATGTTTGAGGATCCATGGCAAAATAATCTAAAATAACTCGTGCAGCTTCAGTTGAAACTTAAAATTTATTAACAAAATCCAACACATACTGATGCCCAATATTTTTATCGGGATGTCTGATGAAAAACATGAACAGTTCTGCGTCCCCATAAATAAATATTATTTCAATTCTTTCTTGTAAAAAATAAAACATTGTTGAAATTTGATGGTCAATATACAACAAAACCACTACACTACAGTTTTCTTCAATTACAATTCAAAATCTTTAATTTTTTACAGTTTCTAGGTCATTACTCTGTAAAAAATAATGTGATTTTAAAAATGTGTCAAAAGTTTGGCAAAAAAAGAGACGTTTAAAATTAGTTATCACATGCTATCCCTATGTATTTAAACTTGTAGAAGTGATAGTCACCCCCGCTTAGGAGTTAAAACTGCAAGATGACCGATAGGTGTAAAATGTGTCCCCCCGTAAATATAAATTAATGTGTTTTTGTCGTTTTCTTTTAAAGACATTTTAAAAGTTATTTTGGGTGGCTAATTTTGAAATGAAAGCCCTGTATATTCAATAATACCAGAAAAATACAATGAAAACCAGTTGTAATATCAGTTTTCAAGTTTATCGGTGTTGATGTGGAACAGAAAATTGAATTCTCTCATCGTGTTCAGTCATTCAAGAAAAATGAACCAAAAAATGTTATCGTGGGATTCTCGTCACTGAAAACAAAGGAGTTAGTGATGTCGGTAGTCAATAAAAAATACAGAAAACTAAAGAATAATTCCCAAGGATTTAGCTTAGATGGAGTATCAGAACGATTTTTCATAAACGAACATCTTATCACTAACAACAAATTACTCTACAAGGCAGTCAGAGAATCTACAAAGAAAAACAATTTTAAATACACCTGGACAAGAAACGGTAACATCTTTGTACGTGAAGATGATACCAGCAAAGTTATCGCTATTCGCAGCTCTGAAGATCTAAATCACAGATCACACAAGAGCAATCTAAATAAGATAAATAAATAAGACAAGCTATAATCGTAAGTGCCTTTTACTGTTTATTTCTTTTTCATATGAATTTGACTGTCTATTACCCAAATGTTCGCGGACACGGTCCAAAACTAGTGAAGTTAAAGTCAACTTAAACAACATCAATGCGGATTTATACTTTTTAACTGAAACATTTTTAAATGATATAATCAGTGGCGAACTCTTAAAACTGAGGGAATTTATAACATCGAGGACATAGAGGCTGTCAGAAATAGATATAATATTACATCTTTAGTGAATAGAAGAGTACAATATGGCTACAAAGTAGTTCTTAATATTATTAACTGTCCAGTACTGTTACCATCATTGTCTTTTTATATACCTCCAAAAAACCACAAGAAATAACAATTTGTTCTTTGTCGAATTTTCTAGAACAAATTTTTAATTCGCCTCTTATCAGAATTGGTATGTTACACAATACCTTTTGAAAAAATATTGATATATTTAACACCACTTTCACGTCCTTTAAAAAACAAATTAAAGAAATTCGCTCAAATTAACAAATTCTAATTATCAAGTTTGTATTATTTTTCTTTGTGATTATAAGTCTTGTATAAACTTTATATTTTTTATAATATGCAACCATTGTAATTGTACTAGAGTAAGTTGTGGATGCTGTATTGGACCTACGGCAGGTTGCTGTCCTAAATTGCTAAATAAATAAATAAAAAACATTCCTTAATCTAATATATTTTTGCCTTCATTTCAGTAGCGTCAGTATCAACATCTGAGTAACTACAAAATAACTATTATCTTGTTTGTTCATGTATAGTAAGGGCAAGTAAGGGCAATTTATCGAAATTGTTGCCTTCAACTACGATTCTTGTTAAGGAATAGAAACATTACGACTAAATAAATTAAAATATACATTCACACATTTATTACTCAGAAAAACTAGTTGAAAAATTCATAGGCCAACGTTCAGGCAGCTAATCTTGCTAGAGAATTTCTCTATAAAAAGGCAACTAATTTCCCGGCAATTTTCACAAATGACCCTTACTAAACTTCGATATCCGATTAGTTCCCGTGTCTGTTTTTCATAAAATTGCATTTTTACTTTTAAAATGGCCATAATAGGTTAGAAACCAATCAGAGCACATGACATCATATATAAACGCAATTTTGTGACTTATTTTGGCAATCTCTGTACTGTTTATTTGTGTGTATAAAACATTTTATTATTTCCCAACGATAAGTTGCACAATTTGTTAACCAAAATCAAAGTAAAGAAAAAGTTATCATGAATGTTAACACTGAATCCAAGGCAAATAACTCAAATTTACCAAGAATTGAACTATTGACCCTGGAAGAGTGTCTTCCTTCAATGAAAGATTTATGTTCAGCAGAATCGTGGAATCTCTAGGAATAACATAATACAATGTTACTATAATAATTAGTTTAAAACCTACACTACTAGTATACTCATAAAAACTACCCAGTACTTTAGAAACCCTTAACAATCTACAAATAGTATACGTCATTTCCTTGCTATATAATTTGCCCTGAATAAGAATCTTTTAGTAGTCTAAAATATGTGCAACAGGTAAATAGATTTCAATGACAATTAAGGGAGGATAGGCCGTCTAATTCTGTACCATTAATCAGGGGCGGGTCCAAAGAGGTGTCCATGGGGGCATCACTCCCTCCATGAGCATTAAACTCAGCCCCCCAAGCACAGAATTCCCTCGGAATTCATGTCTGTGTTCGTCCTGTCAATAATTAAGTAAAGTACTTAACTGGCTAAAGTTATGATAGAAATAAATATAAACAGATAGTTTGACATGCAGATAAATATGCAAACGATATTTTTAGATTTATGTAACAAAGTGCGTACTTAAAAACAGCAAAGACTTGGTTAAATTTTCACTTTTTTATTTATTTTAATTTGACATATGTATGTTTCGCCAAGTCTGGCTTCATTAATCTTAAAAATGAATGTTCATCAGGTGAAGACTGAAACAATCAAAGTAATTACTGATACTCAACCTCATTAAGGATTGAATTTATTATTAAATTTTAATTTAAATAATCAATTATGCACACAAAATTTTAGAATCTGAGGAATATAATGTAATATCTCCCAAAGAATTAAGAAACTTCATTACTTAATAACTGGTTTGAAATTTTTTACTTATTATTGCACTAAGGGACTACTCAAGATTAAGTCATTTAAGAATTCAGATTTAACACACAAGATAAAATTATTGTATTCTTCGCGTTGACAAACTTAAACGTGATGCCCCTCAGCCGCCATATTACTGTCGAATGTTTTGGTATTTTCAGATACTAATCCTTTGTTAACTACCAAAAAACATTGACTGTAAATAGTGGACACTTTCAAATACAACAGTTTTTCAAAATTAGTCTGCTTACTCTGGATCCACAATTGATTTATTGGTTTTTCTGATGAGTAGTTAAAACTTATGGAATATATTTTCGTATAAAATTCTCTTGTGAAAATGTTAAATGATATAAGTGATCAGTATCCTCTTCACAAACATTTTCTAATTTTTCATCAGTGGTTATCGTTTCAAGCTTGATTTCATTGCAGCAGCACTTCACACTATTGCATGATTCCTAAGACTCACCGATTTAGATAAATTACGAAAGGAATGATGCCTTTTCCAAATATCTTAGAAAAGCGTTTTTGATATACTACTGATAGCATTACTTCTACAAAAATTGTTAGAAAATTAAATAGAAAACAAAAGAAGAACATTGATGTAGATGTCCAAATGTTATCTTTTCATTGATAGATAAAATATAATGATTTTAGAGTTTACTGAATCTGGTCATGATTAATTCCTAGCTACTTTACAAAGAATAGCAGAACTTAGATCTGAAAATTGCCATATTTTGTGACGACAAAGTGGTGCTTATGCAAATTAGATGTAGATGCAAAATTATACCGAAAGAGGTAGGCTCGTTTCTGTTAAGTATATGGATAGTTTGACCACTGTTACATATTTTGTAACTAATGTCCAAGAGCACGTAAGTTAGATAGAAGTTTAGTTTTAGTTCAATATTTAGTATCAAGAATAGCAAGCACATTAAGGTATAGTTAGCAATGTATGATTATAGGGAATAAAATCATCGTCGTTAACATTAACAAAGTCTGCATTAGTTCCACCACCTTATCAATTACATCTTACATGTCTGCAAAATATTGTGACGGGAATTCATCCAGTATCTGATGCAATCGGCATTCATTCGATATCTGGTGCAATCGGTATTCCTCCGATAATTCTGGAAAACCGAAATGTTGTTAGTCTGGCGCATCGACGTCGGCGGCTTGCTTTGTTGTATTTTTCGAAGAATCTAATCTAGTTCTGGGGGTCTTTGACGTTCTGGAGAATTCCGAGAAGAAATATGTAAAAACGGAGAGCTGAAAAGGCATTCATTCAGTATTCGACTGCCGTATTGTTAAGTTCAGATAAATTGTAAATAGGTCTGTGAATATAAGTTGTGTTAAAATAGTGGAAATAAATTAGAGTGATTATATTAAAACACTAACCACTGTGGTAATTTTCACAAATTTGTTATATTTTATTTGACAATTGTTTCGCTCTGATGACATGCTTCTTCAGAATTAAATATTAAACTAAATGCTAAACATCTGAATATATTATAAAGTGTTGTAAGATAATAATGAGTATATATTACCACAGTTGTTAGTGTTTTAATATAATTAAAATGAATTTTCACCAAGGAATGACCGAAACAAACAAACATTACAATATTTACGACTTGGCCGGTCATGTCAATGTCAAAAGTTTGAATTAGCGTGAATGCAAATAATTTTAATTGATTAACACACAAAAATGTGAATTTCGCTTTTCTATACAACCTAATTTGATATACCTAATTTATTCAGTATTTTGTCTTGAATTTAAATGTGTTTTTTTTATTTTCAAATTAGTTTTGTACAGCACAGAAAAATTTCATATTGTAACTCTAAAATAAAAACAGCACATAAATGCGGCATGCATTAGTTTTGTAACAAATGTTACATGCTATATAATTGTAAATAATTATATAGCGTTTTTAACAGTTATAAACCAATAAAAATCATTGACACAATTTGTTTTAAATAGCAACTAAAATCGTTTAAGTCCTTGTATATAATTTTAACACATAAAATTCATCATGTAAGTTTTCGTATTCAATCGTATTATTACTTTTTCACTATTCAATAACTTATTTTCACTATGAATTCCTTGCCAATTATACATCAAAGGATCATGAACTTTTTACTAGTGTTTTATGATACATTCAGCAATAACATATATTTCTTGGTAAAAAATTACCCTGTCTTCAAAGAAATTTCTTAATTCCAGTATATGTGTAATAATTGGCAGATAGACAGAAAACATCCTGAATATCTCAATGTGTTCTAAAAACTTCAACAATTTTTAAACTGTTTAAAGTAACTTCCATTTTACTGTATCTGCAGTGGCAGTCGGGTGACACCTGTTTATGCAAAATTGAAAACTAATTTGTTGATATTCTTCAGTGTAAACTCGCATCATAATGTTTACCAAGAAATTAATGCAATTGTCATTGTTTGACATGGGATTTTATGCATTTGCATCTCTCTTATTACAGCGTTATTACATATTTAGTACTTTAGCTCATTAGTATATTTCCGTAATTATTTTTATTGGGTATAAAATATTAAACAGGTAGAAACAAAATTTGTAGTCTTCTGATTACGTTTTATTATTAAAAAAAAATGTTAGTCAATTACTTGTGAAAGAAACAAAATTATTGACATCTCATTTCTACAATATTCCTGATTTGATATATAACATCATACACCTGAAACAATTTTAATTATTATTTTTCATTAAAATTTATAAATTAAAACTTAAACTTGTAAAATCAGGAAAATTCATAAGAAGCTGTAAATTGTTAAAAATACTAAAATACATTTATAAAAGAAACTCACAAGTCCTCATCGTTTCTGTATGTGGAAAAAAAATTGCTTAAGGTCAAAGGTCAAACAAATTAGTTTTTCGCGATTTGCAACAAAACGGTGAGTGAGTTTTATTGCAAAATTAACTCAGTCAAAAGTTGTAGATCACAAAATTCTCTACAAAAAATTTACAATTTTTTTCCCTAAGAGCCACCGTTGTAGTGATATACCGCACTCAAAAGTTGAATAACTCTGGGAGTTATCTCAACCTTATACCTCAATACATGTACGGACGTAAATTCAAGGTCAAATCTAAGGTCACCAATGGATTCCTTGGTCAAAGCTGTAATATAAGTAAAATTAGTGTGCTATTGGTGATTGTAACTTGCCTGTGTAAGATGAAAGTAAAACTATGAGAGTTGCAGGTATAATGAATACCAGTCTCTAAATCTGTCTTCTGGTCAATTATCCGCGTGACTAGGGTCGTATACCTGCTTTATGTCAAAGTGTCCAATAAATGAAATACATACCATTAGTCTTGTTCGCTTTCTTCTTGCTATGTACGGAGCTCCTAAAAAAACTACATGTTTAGATAAGTTGCGATACGCGTGTTTCGTTAAAAATACTTTAAACAAAAAACAAGTACAGTTAGCTTATCTTCCTCCCACCTCAGTACCTGCTCATCAACATCTTTTTCGGGTATATTACCAAGTTCAAGTGTGGCATGGTAATCAAGTGGACCCTAAAGACTGAGGTTGGAAATTGGTCAACAACACATTAGAGCCACTGCAGATTTTACTTACACTAGTGCCAGAGAAACTGCTGAACACAATATTTTGCAATTGCAAAAAGGCATGTAATGCTAAATGCGAATCCAACAAATGTGGACTATTTTGTTTACTGGCGTGTACATATTCTCAAGGCCGGTCGTGCTCTAACGTTGGATCACCAACTGTAGAGAAAGTCTATGTATGAGTCCTCTGACTCCTGTGATGCCAACAAAGAATCGCTATTGGAGCAATTTACGTGCACCCAATGTAAAGAAGAAGAAGAACGAGAAGAAGAAAATCGAGAAACAGAAGAGGAAGCAGAAATATTCGAAAATTTAGATTCAGATGAATAAATTTAGCGACCTTTTTTGTAATTACACCGGTTTTATTTTCACCAACCCTTATTAATAAATATTATTTTGCAATAGTTCCGAAACAAACAAAATCACAACAGACCCGTGGAATAGGCCTACTGAGGAAACCTCGTTAAATGAAAACACCTCATAGGTGGTGTGGAAAGGAGTGAAAATTATGACGATTACAAATTAATCAACATTTTAAAGCGTTATATCTCTAAAACGGTGAGTCTTGGGGAAAAAAAATTAATACATTTTTTGTATAGAATTTTATGATCTACAATTTTTGTTTGAAATAATTTTGCGATAAAACTCATTGTTTTGCTGAAAATCGCGAAAAACTCATTTTTTTAATTTGACCTCGAGCCATTTTTTCCCACATACCGGAACGATGAATACTTTTGAGATTTCTTTTATAATTATATTATAAGCAATTTTTAACAAGTTGATTACAAAGTCGAGTGCTGTCAGCTTCAACGAGTTTCAGTGACCATAGTTATGATTCCAGTTCCTCACATCGTGGAATGCTTAAATTGCATTACAGTTGGGGTTGGATTTGTCACTCGATTTAAAATCTAATTTACAATGGTTCAAACAAAGTTAGTTTCAATTTTTCTACCGTTTATTTTTCATCTCCATGTGCAAATATGAACTCCAATTGTTCCAACTTGAATCAGGTGTGAGCTAACCGTAATTTGACAAAGTGATTAACTCGTTGACTACTGGAGTAGTTTTGTCCATTCCGTGCTTAGAGCTTATACTTCTGGAGGTAGTCTGCAATGCACAAATATCCTGGCACGACTAGAAAGGGAGGACAATAGAGAAAGAGGCGATTTCACTCGATTGGGAATTGCTTCTAATGAATACGTCCTACATACAATTCACCAAGTAAGATAACATGATACTCTCTTTATTGCCTTCTTTTTCTAGTCTTGTCACGATATTTGTGCATTGCAGGCTACCCTTTCAATGAGATCTCACTCATCTACTTCGGAATATTCCATGTTGTTACGCACTAAGTGTAGTACTTACAACATTTTTGTACTGCACTTAGTGAGTAACAACATGGAATATTCCGAAGTTACTCAACATCTCAGGCATGACTGATCTGATCGCAAGCGTGATTCGTCTTTTAGATCATCTTAGTTGAGGGGTTTCGTTTTGTATACAGTACTTTTGACACATCCCCACAAACAGTAGTCCAATGGCGTCAAATCAGGAGATCGTGCCTCCCAATCGACCGATTTGTGGAAATTTCAGATTTCTTAATGAGGCGGTGCTCCATCTGGCTGAAACCATATTCTATTGGCAGGAAATTATGGGTTTGATGGATCAGGATATAAGTTTTTCATAGTTGGCACGACATTATTTTGGAGAAGTTATAAATATTTATCTTCATTCAAGTTATCATCAATGAAAAAGGGACCTACGATATGATTTCCAAGAATTCCTGACCAAACATTAACTTTTTCAGGATATTGCGTATGTATCTCTGTCATCCAGTGATAGCGGTAATTTTAACGATTAACATGACCGTGAACTGTAAATGTGCTCTCATCAGAAAACAAAACATCTTGTAATTGGATCACATTGTTATCTAACCTTACCATTATTCGTTCACAGAAATACGTTCTTCTATCGAAATCGTCTGCCATGTGCTCCTGAGTCATCATTTTTTAGTAATGTATTTTACTTTCCTTTAATACTCAAAAAATTTATGTGTGGCTAACGTTGAACAATGGGCTGCTTTTTAACCAGAATTATGTGGGTTTTCTTGAAACTCAAGCATAATATCCAATTTGGTATAATCACTTAACAGCGTTGGCAGATATTTTTTTTATCTGTCTAATATGACCAAACTCGCGAACCTGCTCTTCAATTTTGCTAAGTGTTCCCTGAGATACAGGTGGCAGATATGGAAAATTTTCGTGAAATAAGCGAGAAACTTCCATTTGAGTCCGTGTGTTACCTCCATGACCAATCATTTGTAGAATAGTTATTTTGTGCATATCTGTTAAATCAATTTTTACTCAATGATAATAGTCCAAGTCATAACCGTACAAAATAATGAACACATGCGTGCATGGAAATCGACCAATATTCATAACATATTGGTTGACTTTTCGAAAAACTCCTTATGGATGTGTATAGTTTTTTAACGTTTAATCTATTAAGGAAGATCCCTAGGTGATCTCATGTATTTTTCTGCGACGTGCAACTTGCAGTTTTGCAGAAAATCGCAGAAAATTCCAAAATTCTTATCAAAAATTTCATCGAAATTACATAACGGACATTTCCTCATAAATATTTTAGTTCCAACGTAATAATGTGGTAATTTTATGCACTGGAAGTTTGAATTGCGAATTTGAAAATTTAAAATTTTGTATGTACATCTCAAGCATATAGGTAGTAAAGCATAGTATTTTCGGCTCCTTAAATCAATGAGTACCAAGCTCGTTTTGTTTGTATACCAGGCAAATACCTATTTAAATACAAATTTTTCCATTTTGCGAAGACGGTGCTTTTGGTTGTCACATTCTCCCGGCCTAATAGAAAATTCAGTGACAACAAATGTCAAACTTTAAACTGCTATTTGGTGCGTTTATATACAGGGTGTGTAGTTATAGCAAACAAAATCACAAAGTAAAGTGATAAAAGGAGTTGCATTTATATGATGATTGAAATATAGGACGGACTAGAATGATAGTGGTCCATAGGCAGCCGTATATATAGAATGGTTGGAATATAGGGTGGACTGGTGGCACCGGCTTCAAAATATACTAGATTGGTAGGTAATTAATTTATACAGAATGAGCACCTTTTAATGTTTACATTTTTTACTTCCTGGGTAGGTACCTAACAACGTTGAATGTGTTATTTATTCGCTAGAGTTGTATTTTGTTATAATTATTTTTAGCTTTTTAGTTATAGGTAGAAGTCGGTTACATTTTTTTTAAATGATTTATTCTGATATTATTACGTACAGTGAACGAAATTCAACCTACAATAGCACTGACACTGATCACCACTGTCATGCAAGCAGACAACAAGGCTATAGGTTATGACGAAAATAAACAAAATTGTTGTTTTATATATCAGTAAAAAGGACCGCAGGAATGGTTTTTGTTTACTATCTCAATATCAAGAGTTAAATGGGAATTAAGTATTGGGTGTAATGTAGCCTTTTATTAATGTTAATGTTTGTAATAAAACTGAAAACACTTAATATTTACGAAACAGTTGAAGATAGGTGTAGGACATTGTACACGAATTATATCTAGAATTTTCTGGAGAATCCAAAAAATAAATAATAAACATGGGCTTGCATTTAAAATAAGAAAGTTTATATTGTCCACTGTCACATTACAGTCCCTATATATATATATATATATATATATATATATATATATATATATATATATATATTGAAAAATGCGCATTCAAAAATACAAATCGACGTGTATTCGTTATCGAATTTATTTCATTTGGCTTTCCACACTGTATAACTATGTTATGAGTAATCTCAACTTTCCAACACGAGCATGAAATTTATTCAAATATCTTGGAATTCGTTTCTATTTTCAAGTTGCAGTGACACGAAATTAGGTCGTACAATTGCAGAATAGAAATAAGCAATTGCATATAAATTTAGCCATCATATTTATATGCATAAACATATGTTATACGAGTGAGTAAATGTACATCGCAAAGTGGGACTCCGAACCATGGGAATCTATTTCAAATCGTCTATTTTTAGCGGCCCATAATCTCCGTCCAACCGAACGCTTCTGCAACGACACGACAGTCTTGACAAACCTTACCCGACAATATTTTATAAATAAAAAACATTTTGCGTAGAGAGTGCACTTTATAAATGAATTATTAGATAATATCGTGCAAATTCTGGACACTTTTCAAAAATAATATCACGGAACAACGAAATCGTTTAGATGGCAGAGGAGAGCGGCAAGTGTGATGTGTGCCAAAAACCGGCTAACCACAAATGCGGTGGTTGCCACGAGGTTTTCTATTGCGGAAAGGAACACCAAAAGGCTGGTTGGAAGGCCCATAAGAAGATCTGCAGACTATTCAAGGTATCTATGATTCAATTCGTTACTGGCTTTCGATGAAATTGTCTTCAGAAGTTATACAATACTAATCATAAAATTTTAAGCAGCACTATTGATTCTAATAAATCTTAATGATTAGTAAGAACAAAAACACAAATAACAAATATCGTGTAAGAAATTAAGTACGAATCTGATATCCAAATATGGAGCAACACTAGTCAACAACATTTTGTACAAGTAAGAGGCTGACCGAGTTGGAAAGACCTATGTATATGCTCATTATACACGTTTATTTTGGAGAACGTTCAAAAAATATGTCAAAAAACGCTTATTTTGTCTCTCTCTCTCTCTCTCTCTCTCTCTCTCTCTCTGTCTCTCTCTCTCTATCTCTCTCTCTATCTATCTATCTCTGTCTCTCTCTCTCTCTCTCTTCTCACCTTGGACACAACTTATCACAATTTGAAAAAAAATCTGCAAATGTCCCAAATTTCTTACTACCCATTACAATTTCCTACAAGCTATGGTTTTAAAAATAATTAAAAATTTAAATTAATACTTCTTTTCTTCTTCGTCTTCTTCTTCAACCAAAAACCCTTGGGTTGAGGATAGTCTTGAGCCCTACCTCTTATTGACACGTTGTTATTAAAAAACGATATGTTTATATACATTTTAATTTCCTTGAGTTAACAAATATTCCATAAGTAAATTTGTTTGTTTCCATAAAAGACCTTTTTGTCATTCATAAATAAAAACTGAAAATTCTCCAAAAACTATGTACATGTAACGCAGGCAATAGTAGACTTCTGGATTGGACTAACTATATTCGCTAACATTAATCACTTCAAATGAAAACGGACGTTTTCGCGGTCAGAGTCATAGTTGATTCCGCCTTTTCCGGATTTGGACTGCGTCATTTTTTCGAATTAATTTATTTATATACCTAAACCGGGATATAAACAAAGTTTTCCGACGTTTTGCCCACATTTATAAGGGGTTTTTCAAGGGTGAGACAAAAAACAAAACAAATGTTACTTACCTTGAGGCGACTCCATTCATTTCATCATCGAAATGACATAACGAACATTTCCTCATAAATATTTTAATTCCAACGTAATAGTGTGGTAATTTTAGGCACTGGAAGTTTTAATTGTGAATTTGAAAATTTTCTATGTACATCTCAAGCATATAGGTAGTAAAGCATAGTATTTCCGGCTCCTTAAACCAATGAGTACCAAGCTCGTTTTGTTTGTATACCAGGCAAATACCTATTTAAATGCAAATTGTTCCATTTTGCGAAGACGGTGCTTTTGGTTTACACATTCTCCCGGCCTAATAGAAAATTCAATGACAACACATGTCAAACTTTAAACTGCTATTTGGTGCGTTTATAGACAGGGTGTTTAGTTATGGCAAACAAAATCACAAAGTAAAGTGATAGAAGGAGTTGCATTTATATGAAGCTTGAAATATAGGACGGACTAGAATGATAGTGGTCCGTAGGCAGCTGTATATACAGGATGGTTGGAATATAGGGTGGACTGGACGTTTGGTGGTATAAAATTGTTGGAAAAAATGTGAAAATAAAATTATATAGGGTGATTAAAAAACTGTTATATGACGTGGACATAAGCAAATTATATACAGGATGGTTGAAATATATGCTGGAGTTAAATTATATTTGTACAGAGTGATTAAAAAATTATTTCTTTTATTGCCCATAAGAAGTTGCATAAAGTGTGGAGAGGAATTAATGTTACACAGGGCGATAATATAAAATGTAAAAAATGAAATAATTTATGGGGTAGCCCACAAGGAGTTATATGCTATGGTTGAAATATTTGACTCCGTAAATATGGGATGGATTCTACTCCGTCCTATAGTTTACAGAAGGCTTGTCCGTGGGCAGTCGTATGTACAGGATGGTTGGTACATAGGTTGGAGTGGAATTATCTATAGTTACACAGGGTTGTCAGAAAAAGTTGAAAAAAGGTTACATGGCGTAGTCCATAAGGCATAAATATATTTTGGGCTTATTGAGTCAACGCGTACTAGTACATTTTGTTAGTAAAGATTTACCTGTCAATTTAAATGAGAAAGTAATAATGTTGAGGCTTTCGAAGTTACCTGGTTCTGTCTATTAAGGTTATACATACAAAATAAAAAATAAAGAGTGAAAACTATCTGAGTTCAAAAAAACTAAAAAGTTGAAATTAAAACATTTTAAAAAAATATATATAACCGACTTCTACCTATAATTAAAAAGCTAAAAATAATTATAACAATACAACTCTAGCAAATAAATAACACATTCAATGTTGTTAGGTGCCTACCCAGGAAGTAAAAAATGTAAACATTAAAAGGTGCTCTTTACAAATTAATTACCTACCAATCTAGTATATTTTTGAAGTCGGTGCCAAGCAACAATCAAGTTTGATGAATTAGTAGATAACTAAGCAATGAAGGATTTTAGATTTGCTTGGCACCAGCTTCAAAATATACTAGATTGGTAGGTAATTAATTTGTAAAGAATGAGCAGCTTTTAATGTTTACATTTTTTACTTCCTGGGTAGGTACCTAACAACATTGAATGTGTTATTTATTTGCTAGAGTTGTATTTTGTTATAATTATTTTTAGTTATAGGGTAGAAGTCGGTTATATATATTTTTTAATGTATTATTTTATCACTTAAGTTTGTAGTCGTTATTTGCATTTTTTAAATTTAGCCAAAAACAAACTGTTTGACGGGATCCAACGTCCATGTTTAGTAATGTTATAATGCCTGGAGTAGGGGTACGCCGAATGTATCGCCAGTGAATTTGAAAGAGGTCGATTTATTGGTTTACGGGAGGCGGGTTTTTCATTTGGAGAAATGGCTAACCGCACAAACAGTAATCCAAGTACATGAGATGTTGTCAAGCGTGGTTTGATAATTCCTAAAATCGGAGAAGAGTAGGCACCGGACGTCAAAAGGGCACAACTTAAGTTCAAGATCGACGCCTAAGACCGATTTTCGACAACTCGAAATTTGACTGATGAGTATTCAGGAAAACAAGACCATCTATCCTAGAAGTGTCCGAATGGTTTACTGCCGTATAAGGTCTCTTGGACTGCAGCATTATTGACCCCATCTTGTTCTACCTCTGACCGCTGAGCATCTACGGCAACGACTACTGTGGTACCGTATGCACTCCCTTAGCTTAGTAGGCTCATGGATCCCCAGCGCCCACGGACTTTGGAAGTTCTAAGACATGATGTAGCTTTGGATAATAATCCTCAAGAAGAAATAGGCCACCTTATGGAATCAATTCCAAGAAGTGTTGGGGAGTGTATAGATAACCGCGTTGGACAAACATATTATTAACAAACATAATATTTAAAAAAATTTAACTCCTTGGTTTTAGTCAAATTTTAATCATCTACTCCTTACTGTAGCATTTATATTTTACCAAAAGAATATTAAATTTAAACCGCTCTCTCTGGATATTGCAATTTCTTTGTAAGTGAGTATAGATCAAAGTAGTTCATAGCAAATAGCCATTTAATTCGTATACAGACAATAAATTAAATCGAAAATTATTTGAAAAATTGTGATACATCTATCAATGTGGAATTAGATCAAGGCCTGATCATCACTTACCAACCTATTCTCTTCGTAAATGTCTTCAGTTCTCGAATCTGTTGAAAAGTTCAAAAACTTCGTTGTGGAGTTCTCACTTTGAGAGTTCAAGAACTATTTCGATGACTGATTTGAAGTTTTCAAAGCAATAAAATAATTATTTTAAAAAAGTTATCCTAATTTTCTAGGCACCCCAACCAAATAATTTTTCTTATAATAAATTTAAAACCTAAAATCCGATTAGTCTTTATTTTGTAGAAATGTCTTTCCGGTATTTCCATGAAAAAATAATAATTTTTTATCGAGTGCTAGATGTTTCAGGCGACACTAGCTCTCAGTGACTTTAAATCGGGAGCCATACTATGTGTACCCCAATTTTTCTCTTATTTCTTTTGATTTATTTATTTATTATTACACTAATTATAGGGCAAGGCCAAAAATAGAAATATAAGAAATGAAGACAATTGGTTCCTAAACATTATAAGTCAGATTAATAGAAAAAGTGATTACTTTTTTTTTATTACATTTATGGAGGAATAAAAAATGTCTAATTTTACTTTCGCACATAAAATAGAGAGCTGAAAATTTTACAATAGTTATTTCTTGGTTTTAGTAGATAAAATGTATTATCAGTAAACGAGCTAGGTTGAGGAACATGCAGAGGTAATTGACGTGAGATATCACTGCAATCTGTTTAGTTTCTTAACAACTTATAAAGACAACTGAGTGAACTCTCCTAAGATCGTGCAGATTAAGAAGCGAGAATCTCTTCAATAGCTCAGATGTAGCTAAGGGAAGATATGCACCGTCAATTTTAAAAGTTAGAAATTTCAAAAATCGCTTATGAATATTTTTGACAATCTCAGGCTACTTATCATTCCCTGGGTGCCAAACCAAAGCAACGTTCAAGCCGAGATTTCGCAAAGGCGTTGTAAAATAAAATCAGAGTGCTTGGGTCTGAGAAGCCCTCAGACTTTCGAATTATAAAACCAAGCCTTTTACAAGCTGCTTGTACAGTATTTTCAACACGCAAATTAAAAATTAATTTGCTATCAAAAGTATCTCTAAGATCTGTAATATTGTTCGATCTTGACAAGGTAACACCTTATCTTGTAATCAAACAAAATAGAAGTTTGCCTTCTGGTAAAAGATTGTCGTGATGCGTTTACTGACAGATCATTTTACGAGCTTTTGCAATCCCTTGGACGCAACAAAATATTTTTTCTTGTCCAGAACCTACATCAGTTCTCGAGTAGAAACAAGATATTGTCTAGCATTCAAATAATGGTAGAATCTCGAAAAGATAGTATCATGAAATAATAATTTAAAGAAAGAAATCGTTTGAATTGAAACCAAAGAAGCTCAAATGTAAACTTCTTTACAATTTTGTAAATTTTTCAATTATTACTGGCATACCTCAATATAATTATTGCTCAGTCAGATAGTATTCCAAAAATATATTTTATTTATTCTGAATCTAGCCATTCATTTTCTCTATAAATATCGTGCAACTGCCATTGATAAATTTTTCACCCGGTGTGAGCTAATAATCTTTCAATATGTTAGTGTGGTTTATTTCAAACAAAATTCTCTAACAACATTCCTAAAGATATTAAACAAGCAAACTAGACCACAGTTTCCCAACATGAATCAAATATGACGTATTTATTTTCACTGGCAATAAAAGTTAATGTCTTCATCAATACGGGATTAATGATTAATTATTATGTGTGAAAACATCTGAACATCTGATATAGGCTGAGCTCAATACACAACGATAAATATTAGAACTGAAATATTTTTCGTTTTGCAATAACTCTCAGTAATCCAATCATAAACACGACCGGTAAAACTACGAATGGAACTCTGTGAAATCTAATGTAACATAATTTAAATATATGGAGAACTTAACCTTGAAAAAAATCCAAAACGTCAGGAATTTGATTAACCCCTATCAGCTTCCACTTATTTACAATGTTAACTGTATTTATACTTGGCATTTAGCTTAGTAGAAGTACCCCAAAAGTTCCACTTGCCACTCGAATGTTCAATTTCAAAAATTTCTGTGGCCTTTTCTGCTTTAGCGTTCTCACTCACTTGAATTAAGGCCAAGGTCATTTACGAAAATACGAGACAGAATTAATAGTAGAACAAAACCGACATCAACTTGTTCTAATAATAAAACATGGCTATTTGACATAAAAAAATTTTATCCATGCGTTTTTGTTTTTTTACCAAAAAACCTCAAAAAATCAGTAACACCTTTTACACAAAATTCACCTATGAAACCGTGTTTGCTACTATGGGCAATGTTAAGAGAAATGAAAAACCTACAAAATGCGCTATTATAAGCTCAACTTCGTTCAATGGCTTCTTAGATAATGGAATCTTTAACCAAAATTCCAAAAAAATAAATAATCCCTTATATATTTTTTTTATTTTATAGCTAAAACATTCTTATTAACCGAAGCGATAGATCTTCTCATACCCAATTCATGTTGTAAAAATAAATACTGTAGTCCCGGTAGTTTTTGCAAAATTTTAGTCAATACTATGGAAGACATATTTTTTTAAAAGACCATATTACCTCACTGGATGAGCCTATCATTATGCAGAAACCACCGATGGAAAGTAGAAGAGTTGATCTCGAGACCTCTCATCTCACTTTTTTAAAATTTAAAGTATAAATACATATAAATACTGACAATATTTGGCTATTCTCTGTAATTTTTCTAGATGAGTCCATTCGAAAAATTGCTAAGGGGTGGTACCTATGTAACTACATCCGTAGAATAAATATTCTTCATGCAAATTTTTAATTTTAAGCAGACACATATTTATATTTCTTGCATAATATGAATTTATGTAATAAATTTAGCAAAATAGAATACCTAAACTCCATTTAGCCAAAAATGATAATGCGGAGCAATCATAATATGCAAAATGCAAAGGCTGTGAACAACAAAAAAATTACGTTGTTAACTAATTGAAGAATACCATTTTTTTTTAAATTATTAACGAATATCAGTTTGTATCAGCGTTTCATTTCTATATAATAACAAAATACAAAATATACCGAAAGTGTAAACAAAGGAACCTACTATTATTTATTTATGTTTAAAAAAAAACAGTGAATAGAGAAGGCAAATTTCCGTTTTTTATTTAAATTTAAAATAAGCTGGTATGTCTTTTGTATATTAAAAATTATTGCTCCATCATTTTCATCAGTGTCTATTTAAATGGAGTTTAGGTAGTCAATTTTACTAAATTTATTACATAAATCCATATTAAGTTAGAAATATAAATGTGTCTGCTTAAAATTTGCATCAAGATTATTCATTATATGGATGTAGTTACACATGTACCACCCCTTAGCAATTTTTCGAATGGACTCATCCACAAAAATTATACAGAATGGCCAAATATTGTCAGTATTTATATGTATTTATACTTTAAATTTTAAAAAAGTGAGATGAGAGGTCTCGAGATCAGCTCTTCTATTTTCCTTCGGTGGTTTCTTCATAATGATAGGGTCATCCGGTGAGGTAATATGGCCTTTCAAAAAAATATGTCTTCCACAGGATTGACGGAAATTTAGCAAAAACCACAGGGGCTATAGTATTTCTTTTTAGAACATAAATTGGGTATGAGAAAGTCTACCCTTTCAGTTAATAAGAATATTTCAGCTACAAAGTAAAATAATATATAACCAATTATTTTTTTTAATTTCGGGTAAAGATTTCATTATCTAAGAAACCAATTAACAAAATTTAGCGTATAGTAGCTCATTTTGTAAGTTTTTCATTTATTTTCAACATTCCCCATAGTAGCAAACATGGTTCCATAGGTGGATTTTGTGTAAAAGGTAAACAACCAAATTGTTACCGATTTTTTGATGTTTTATCATTAGAACACATTGATGTTGGATTTATTCTACTATTAATTTTGTCAGCAAAAGGACTTTTTCTCCGTAAATGACCTGAGCTATTACTGTCAGTCAGCTGACGACAAAGTTCGTATCACTGCTCGCCTTTAATTCTGGTTGTATTCACCCTAGTAAATAGCCGGGGTCTGCATGTACCATAGGACGATTTTAGGAGGTTGTTTTCTAAAGTGGGTTCTGCGTTATCTAGCAAAAGATACTCTACTACTCCTTTTCCTTCCTGAGATAACTTTACAGGCACGCAAACCGTAAAATATAGCACAAAGACAAATTCATTTATATTTACGAGAGTGTGTTTTATAAATTTGTGGACAGAACTAATCTCAACTTGGTTGTTTTCTATTCTTTCTGAGTCATATTTGGTAAACAATCCACGGTCATCGTCGAATCTTCTAGGCCCTCTACTTCGTAGTTATACTCTTCAACGACCAAAAATGTCTAAAGTTGCCTGTGTTCCTGTGTCCTTTTCGTTCATTGGGTGCGCAAAGCTGTTAACGTGAACTACGAATCAATGAAATCGGCCATTCATGGAGTCCAGGACGAGTAAACTGCCACTGCCACTCTCTTCGCAGCATCATCATCTAGTGGTTGGTTAGCATTAAAGTGGCTAATTCTATATAACAACTTAACTCTGTAATTACTCTTAAAATGACTCATGCTTTCACAACTCTCAATGAAATCATCCCGCCAATAGGTTATAGCGATTTCAAACTATGATGAATTTCAATTGGAAGGTAGTTTTACAAGAGAAGAATTTGTATTCACTGAACTTCGACAATTTCCTCTTATAATGACTTTGCAAACTTTTTACTTTACAACTTGTATTTAAGTTTTTACGACCGAATGTTGATTTGACCTTTGTCTTCGAGGGTTTGGTTTACACATTGTCTACTTTATCTACTGTTGAATTGAATTAAGTATTTTTATCTTATTTGCAGAATATCAGTTATTTATCTGATCATAACAAATTTCAATAACGTAACTAACTTGGTTGCTTTCCTTAAAAGAGTTTCTGATCGTCTCAGTGGCGGATTAATTGACAGCATTGAGTCTCTCTTGGCCCATACTTGCGCGTAAATACGTTTTTACTCTTTTCAAGGTGGAAAAAGATCTTTCTCCTGAACAGTTCGTAGCCGGAATACTCAAAAAAATACGTAGAGAAATGTCTACATTTGGATAAACATCTTGAAGATTTTGAGAATGCAAAAAATTATATATTCCTTGCGCGCAACGAATATCTTTCGTGTTCATTAGAATCTTTGAGCTGACAGTGCAAATGAATACATTCATTCGCGAAAGTCTCTTCCAAATCATTTGGATACTTAGTAACTAATTCATCTGCGCGAATTTTTAATTCATTGGTATCTATTTCATACAAATTGTCAAAAAAATTAAATTTATCGTAAAGATAAGCACTTTTACGTCCTGTCAATTGTACACTTAAAGTATCTAAAATTGGATAGTAGACGTTGGTTCGAAAATTTTCTTCTCCAGATAAAGCTGTTTTTTCATTTTCCCGTGACTCGTCAGCCTGAAGTTTTCGGGGTTTTTTACGACGGGTGTCATAGTGGTAATAATTTTGAACTCCAGATAGTGCTTTGGCTTTTTTTTCATAGTCAGAAAATTGTTTATCCCTCATATCTTGTAGAAATAATGCCAAAGAACTATATATTCCTATTACAGATGATAAATCAGCTTGAGAATCCTGAAGCTTCTTACTCGCAGCATTAAAGCTATCCAAAATTGCATTCCAAACAATGACTAGAATTGCTGTTTCTAGATGTTGTAATTTTTGCTGCAGTCCCTTAGCTTCTGCTCGCGTAGTAGGTTTTTCATCTTTGTTTTCACCAATAAAGTTTAGTGCAACAATTATTTCAGGCCACTCTTTTTCTAATGTGTAGCATGCATCATGTCGAGCCGACCAACGAGTTTGAGAAAGGCTTTTAAGTCTTAAACTTGTATGCTGTCTTAAAATTTCCCAACGATATGTCGAAACAGTAAAAAAATTATATAATTCTTTCAAAGTAGAAAAAAAGTCAACTGCTTCGGTAACAGATTCAGCTGCACAAGTTCCCACTAAATTTAAAGAGTGACCAGCACAAGGAACATATTCAGCTAATGGATTGGTTGTTTTGATTCGTGCTTGCACTCCTGAATATAAACCTGACATGTTGCTTGCATTATCGTAAGACTGACCACGGCAATTCATTATATTCAAACCATTATCCTCCAGACATTTTAACAAAGCATCTTCAATATCTTTAGCCTTACGGCCAGTATTTGGAATGAATTCCAGAAATCTTTCGACAATTTTACAATTGTTACGTACATATCTAATAATTATCGTGAGTTGATCAACATGAGCAATATCAGGCGTGGAATCCACAATTACACCAAAAAAAAGTTAATCAGAAAATTAATTACATTCTATTTCATAGAAATTTATTTGTAAATTTATATAAAAAAATCAGAATAAATCCTTAAAATGTATTGTCGTTACATTATATCAGATTTAAAATTTTGACATTCTGAAAAATTTGCCGCCCCCCACATTGTGCCGCCCTAGGCCCGGGCCTCACGGGCCTAGGCGGTAATCCATCACTGGATCGTTAAAATTTTCGACACAAAATAATCTCACTCATGCTGTGAAAATAATCAATTGTTTCAGATTCGTTGATCTCTTGAAATTCGCCAGTCAGTAGCATGCCCACAATTGGAGGCTTAAGTTCATTATCAATTACACAGTTTGAGTTTGCTAATAATTCTAAATTAATAATAACGTTATTTATTTATTTATTCTCTTTACAAACACCAAATAGGTACTTACATGTGAAGGGTTAAACAGTACATAAGATTTGACAATGTCACAGACATGCCAATACCATGAAGGGTTTGCAGGAACTATGTTATTGGACAGCATACCATTGCAGACACTGAGTAGATAAGTGAAGGGCAAAGGGCTTCCGTTGTTAATATAGAAGAGATTAGATGAGAATAGTCTTAAGCTAATTTTGGGGACCCTAAACTTAACGCTATTGATCAAGTCACAATCGAAATATTTTCTGTTATTTAGAATGTTATATATAAAGATAACAGCATGGGTCTTTCTCCTCGTGCTCAAAGAACAGAGATGGAAGGTTGCCAACATTGACCTATAAGATACCATCAAGTAATATACGCCATTCTTTTTGATATAGAGATAGCGCAGAAAACGTTTTTGAACTTTTTCAATTTCGTTACTGTTGGTGTAACAATTTGGTGACCAAATGTTGGAGACATACTCAAGGTGAGGTCTCACCATCGATGTATAAAGTCTTATGGTTGTTTTTACACTCAAATTTTGGCTATTACGTATGACAAATCCAAGAACTTTGTATGCTTTGTTTATCAGGTGTATTGAATTTGAAAGACTACCCGTAGATCTTTAACCTCCTTACACCTCTTAACCTGACAATTTCCAATGTAATAGTCTTCAATAGATACATTGACTTTCGGGAGAAGGAAACAACACAACACTTTTGGGTATTAACAACCATTTTGTTTTCTCTAAACCAATTAAACGCCAAATTCAAGTCGTTTTGAAGTGCAACAACATCATTTATGCCATTAATAGATTTAAATAATTTGAAATCATCAGCAAATAACAACCCAACGCAGGTATTTAGGCTATCGGGTAAGTCATTGATAAAAATCAAAAACAAGAGAGGGCCCAAGATGCTACCCTGGGGTACTCCAGAGGTGACAATATAATGATGGGAGAAGACAGTACCTATCTTTACCCTTTTGGTTCGTGCGAGTTAGTATGAAGTTATGAATGACAATTGCTTTATTATCCAACAGTCTCCCATTTGCAGAATAGGAAACACTAATGACTGATTTAGTCTCTGAAACATTTGGAAGTTTTGAAATACAAGTTTTCGGTGGTGCGGTGTTATTCCCAGAAACTAAAAAATACAAGGTATAGATCCCATAATTATCATTCAGAAAAAAACAAGTATGAGAGGATATGAAATTCTATGTAATTATTTAACGCACAGTGGCGACCAACCAGATAGAAAGCATGGTCAGCATACTCTTGTGCGATGTAAGAAAGATTTTATTAGACGGCACAACGTAATGAGATCAGGCCCACCAGGACATTGTTAAAATATATGTCACTTTAAGAAGATCTCTACAGTTATGCTGTGACAAAGCTTGGCATCCAGAGACAGTCAGTTTTATGGAATGGCGAATAGGTGCCCCATGGGATTCAGTGGATCTCGCGGCAGTTTACTCAGCCCGGGTCCAGAAATTGTACATTAGCCACATATCCTCTACACTGGAGCTAGGAGAAC
This sequence comes from Octodonta nipae, assembly GCA_034190945.1. NCBI lineage: Eukaryota > Metazoa > Arthropoda > Insecta > Coleoptera > Chrysomelidae > Octodonta > Octodonta nipae. The sequence goes on from CM067217.1 coordinate 19,290,834, forward strand.
ATTTCTAAGAACTCAATCTCCTAAAGAAGTTACCTAAAACACAGACCAACTACCGCAAAGAAAGGTTATCAATCTAGAACGGCTCGCCCCATATCCAGATGATATAGGATGGGATCAAGGATAATTTACAAAGGATTGCTCGATAGATGTATTTTTTTCCGAAAGCATACCTCACAAAGTGGCTGCTAATATTTGCCAAAGTAAACTTTTGTAATTAAGTTGTTATCAATATCACATTAAGCAGATGAAACAAAACCAGAAAAACTCTTCAACTACCAACAGACAAAGCGCTACAACAACTCGAGAGCGGGCCCAGCATACGTCACAACGTGACTGGTTTCCTTTCGAAATTTTTTAACAATGATCAAGCAATCCTTTGTAAAATATCCTTGGGATGGGATCACTTAAAGGAAACGAGCAATGATTATCTCATAGCCATGTAGGCTCTAGAATGCCGCTGAAAAAATCGATCAGTATGGAAACAGATGGATTTAAAAGTAAATCGGACCTAAAAACTTTAAGCTATGTCCAACTCGGTAGGTCTTTAATCTGAGTGGAGGAATCAATGTGGCGCTTAACCTAAAATGTTTGGAAACTTCTGATGTATCAGAATTATAGCAGACTCTTTCATGTGTCTTTTCATGTAATATCCTTCTTTACATAATATTCTTTAGTTATGACATCTTATTTAATTACTATGTACCTTATATACAGAGGGGTATCTTCAGCATTTTGATTTTGGGGGTAGGGCAAAAAAATAGGAGTTGTAATTTAATTGACCTTCAACAATTTTGCCTTTGCTTGTGTGTTCAAACATTTTGGATTTTTCGATTTCCATTTGCGTTATACAATTGTTCTGTCTGTAAACTAATATGATACAATTATAATTCGTTTTTTTTAGACGGAAAATTGTACTGTTATTCTTCTTCTGCACTCTTATTAAATTAGCAATAAGTTAGCAATAAATTCTGGAGTAGGTCCCAGTTGGGCGTTATAAAACGGCTATGCTAGCTTAACACACATTAAAAGATTTATATAACGATTTAAATAATTTTCTGTCTAACAGACATTTTTGAGCTCACAAAATCATACAATTCAGTACGATTTATTGTGAATATGTAAAATAACCGTAAAAGCTTTATTTATTATTATCCTTTAAACATGTTCAAATAAATAGCTGGAGAGCAGTTTCTCGTTATTAGCTCACAAAATTTCCTTAAATCTTATTAATCAACTTTCAAGGAAACTTTCGTTGTATTAATCGATTTCCTTGGAAAACGTACACCTGAAAAATGATGTTTATATTTTTTTAACTGTTAGATGAATGTATTCTTGTGATGTTTCGCATATTTCTCGTAATGTTTAGAAATTAGGCAACTGGGATTTCCCATCTGTGAACATTCAAAGCACTTTTTACTTTCGACTTTGCCGATAGTTTGCTTCTAGTAATCGGTAAGAAAATTTATAGAAGTTATTAGTGACATAAAACTTTTAGCGAGTCTGTTAGATTTCAGTGCATTCACAGATTAGTTTTAAGCACGTTTTAGTCATTTGTATGCAATAAATTTATTTGTAACTAACACGATTTACAGTACCTTGCCAAACTATTAGACCCAAACAACAAACATACAAGGTGATCAAATTATAATCCGTAGTTTGATAGTTCCGGTTTTTTTTTTGAAGGATACGAAAAAAGTTAAAATAAAAACTATTCATAGACGCATTTTAAAATTGTCGAGCAATATACAGAGCGTTTCATAAAATCACATCATAACAAAAATATGTTTTTTACAAATGGAACACTCTGTATATTATATAGAATTTGAATTTTGTTGTTTTTCCTTATTTCGACAATAAAGGGTAATATCAGGTTCTACAGGATAGTTTTCACTATATGGCAACTTTTATATGAAAATCTTTATGAAATCGTCTCTCTGTATTATTTAATATCAACAACTGAGGGTTAATATATCAACGCCAGAATATTTTCGTAGTAGTAGTCTAATTTTGTTGCAACCTCGCATGTTTTTCAAATTGTATAAAGGTATGACCCAAAACTCACGCCAAGATTTTCAGGGTTATTTCAAATGGAACACCCTATATTTTATATCCTTTTCATAAACTACTTACAAAATACTTTGACTTGTTAGGCGTATAGTTATTTTTAGTAATAAAACGATATTTTTGACAAACACTGAAGGTTCTGAAAGTTGCCAACTGACAGCTTAAAAAACACTCGTCAATTATAAATACTCTAAAAATATAAAATAAAACTATAGATTGTCTAACATTAATACTAACAACAATAACTGCTGAAAAGGATCTCTCATTACACTTTAAACAGATCTTTATATGATTTTCAAACAACCTGCCCACATATTGGAATACTATGATGATGAAACACACTGAGGTGTAAGGTCTGGCGAGCGAGCAGGCCATGTAACCGGGGCTCGATTTCCAATCCAGTTATTTCCATATTTTTTATTCAAAAAGTCAGCTATGATTCTTGCATTATGTGGAGGTGCTCTATCGTGCTAGAACCACATGTTCGCTTCATCAACTAAAGGAACCAGAGGCAAATAAATTATTGCTAGGCATTCTGAGGTACGACATATCTGATTGCGATCTTTCGAAATCTCGCTGATATTAAATATCTTGAGCTCGTTGAGCGTTCCTGTGGCACACAATGAAACAATAATGCTTATCTTCTTTTTCCAAATTTGAATACCTTTCCATATTTAATTTAATGTAAAATATACTCTTATGTGTATCTTGGTTACTTAAAAAATATCACATAGCTGGGAATGTATCTATAGTATTTCCACAATTGAAGTAGCATAAATGCTTAATCGGATGGTATTTCTTTATGGTAAAAAAGAGTTCTTTTATACCAATGCTCTTCCTTGATGTTATACACTATCTCTAAAGAGAATGTAATCAGCGAGCCCAGTGTCCAAATTAAAAACGTTTCGAGACCTTTTCTTGAGCCACTGCCGCTACGCATCACCTACAACCAATCGTCAGGTACGGCGACGCTCATTGGACGAGACAGGGGATTGAGCGACCCAATGAACATTTCGGGTTAAGGGTATTAATACAACGGATAATCTGAATTTCCCATTTCACCTGATGACGATAACAGATCCAAAGCTATTGAAACGTTGAGAAATCAATCATTTCAAGACGATGAAAGTCCAAGGAAATTTCGGGGAACGAGTTACATTGTCTACCAACTTCAGATTAAATATATAGGGTGTTCAAAGAATATTGGTCCTCTCTCTATCTCAGAAAGTACTAACTATAGAAGAAAATGACTAAGATAAAAGTTGAAGAATTTTCCAGGCTATCAAATGCTGTCTTGAGCATCAGGGTCATTTCGAGGTCAAGTCAACGGTATTAAATGGTAGCGGATATGACAAGGGTGGAAATTAGGGATATTCACAAAACGAATACATTCGATGTTTACCATACGATACACCGGATTGATTCGATGTTTTGACAAAGATCTTTTTACAAAAAACATCGAATCAATGAAAAAAACTAACTGTGTGACTAATAATGAAATAGAACATTAAAAATATAATATTATTTCATTTATTCAAGATTTTTATTTTTTAAATAATTGTAATGAACCCTGGGTGACATCTGTGAGCAGTGAACAGCATAAAGAAAATAAGAACTATTCTTTATGGTGAACAGCTATTGGACTTAAGACACTTAAAAGTATGATTATTCTTATCAGCCATTTAGGGTCCAGCTGCCACTGCTTCTCCATGTTTACAATACATTAGGCCTCAGTCTCAAATTATTTGTGGTAAAACGTGAAAAATTGTGAAATGAATGTGTCCCGAGTATTTTCTTCAATAGAATAGTTTGGAAAAACATGAAAAGTAGGAATATTTTATCCTAGAAAACGTGCAATGAATGAAGTAGTAAACGTATGTTAGGGTTCCTACATAAGATTGTACTAAAACTACATTTTTTCTGAATAAATTAGTGTTTTTAAATGAATATCACATGTTAAGAATCACGGTATATTTTTCTACAGAGTAATTGAAAAAAAAATACTCTTATTATATGCGAAGTTTGTGAAAAAAAAGCAATCGGATTGAAAAATGTCTCTATATCCCACGGATAATCCTAGAAGTGCGAAATTGGTTCAACATATGGGACGGGAAGGAAATTGGTTATCAAGTGCCTACCTAATCCTGTTCTTGAAAAATATTTTGTTATCATCTCCCAAAAATTGAACAACTATTTATATTATATTTTTTCATGTTTGTTTTCTTATTCAATTGTACTTTATTTTCTGTAAGTACTAAGAACTATTGCAAAATTCTTTACCGAGGAATTAAATTCGGAAAATAATACTTTAAAGAAAGAACCTTAAATTTTTAGGTTAGAAATTCAGTTAGGTTATTATGCTCGTGTCAAATGTGTCATAATAATCAATGGCCTAACACAAGCTTTCCTGCATATTCAACAACTTAAATCCAAGCCTTTTTAGAAGCTTACATATTTTTTCAGATTTTGAGTTTATCAACGAATTATTAATTCATCCTTAAAGGGGAGCCAAAATGCATTCATTGTAAAAGGTGCAAGACAAAAGTGATAGACGAACCCAAAATGGCTGACAAGAATGCATATGTTTTTAGTACCCTATTGAGCCCTGATTCTTGTTACCATTCGACGGCTCTACGATTCCACAGTCGACGAAAGTCATATGAAAATTGACATAATTTAATGGAGATTAACCAGTAAACTAAACTTTAATAGTAATGTTTTTGTAATTGTTTTTTGTAAAATAGTAGTAGTTTTGTATTTTTTAGTTCACTTATGAAGCTATATAATATATGGGTCTAATATAATTGAACGTCCAACCAATATTTAATATATATATATATATATATATATATATATATATATTATTGCAGCTGTTTTCTGAATGATAATTGTGGCATCTTTGGTTTTTATTTTTTGTGAGTTCTTTGGGATTAACTACCAGATAAACGTGAAAGTCTGTATATTACAAAAGTCTAAACGTTTCAAGGTCTTAAATCAGACCTCGTTTTTAATGGTATGAATACAAACTGAACAAAAAATTGATTCGCATTGACAAATATCGAAATCATAATTTGACATTAATGTTTGACATCAGTTTTATTGTCAATATCACACTTTCGCAGAAAGTATTCGATGTTGAAAAAACATCGATGTTTTTAGCGATGTATCGATAAACATCGATGCAGTGTTCGAATAAAAACATCGATGTTTTTTCTTGATGGACACCCCTAGTGGAAATTAAAAATCAGAACAAGACCTTGACCGCTAATGTTCAGCGAAGACCAGGTTTGTCATGTACAGGTTTGCTTGATAAAATATTGATAATTGTTGTCGAAAATTTGACCTTGGATTTGATCTTAATCATTAACTTCAAAATTAATTCAAGGACAAATCACAATCTACATTACTGCATCCGGTCATTCTGGTTTTAGATCCCTTTTATAAATTAACAACACGCAACCCCCAAATACAAGGCTATAAGAAACAAGTCTCGATTGTTTAATTAAAGATTCTACTGGAAGAGAATAAAAAATCTAAAGTATATACAACTAAAGCGCACAACTTAGATGAAATTCACAGAATGGAAAGCGTATTTTTTCGGCAAATTACCGTTTTATTTCTCAACATGGTCTCCTTTTAGCTCAATGCATTTACTCCAGCGTTTTTCCAATTTTCTTAATACTTCGACCCAAAAATATTAGCACCTAGCCATTTCTTCAGGTTTGTAAACAGGAAATTGTCGCAGAGGGCTAAATCCGGGGAATATGCTGGATAGGGTAGCGGTTTGTAGCCGAATTTATGATTTTTTTCGATGTTTAATATATACGTGTTTACACTTGCATTGCCTTAATGGACCAGCACCTTCTTCAACGCCAAATATCCAAATATTCATTTAAAAGGTGATGTATTCGATACTGAATTTCATGCGTCTATAATGGGTATATTAAATTATTTTTTTACTTACTTTTAAGGGCCATATCTTGGAGGGGTAGGTGTTTTGAACAAATAGTATAGAAAAGATTCCGCTTAATTTTTGCTGAAAAGTCATTCTTTAATATCTTTCGCAAAAATTTAGAAACACCCTACATAATAGACAAAATATTAACAGATTATTAAATTTTATTTTTAACAAATGAGACGGCATGAAACCTAGGGCCCGCATCACTTTACTTATAATCACCTAAATTACTGAACAATTTGCTCAGTTGCACAGGTATGGACTGCTTTAAATCACAGAAGTTAAGTCCGGATATTTCTTCAGCCTCCTACTAATAAAATAATTTCTTCTTTACAGGTACAAACAGACGAAATCTTAGGCAGATACTTGAAAACCACGAAAGATATCAAGCCGAACGTGGTTGTTCTGCAGGAGCCTCCATTAATATGGGGCCCATCTCAACATACTGTCCCAGTATGCTTGGGGTGCTGCAAAGTAGTTACACAGAAAAACTGCAGACCTTGTTCGAAGTGTGGCTGGCCAATGTGCAGCGAAATTTGCGAAAAAGCTCCATGTCACATACCTGAATGCAGATATACCGTTCTAAGAGGCGATAAAGTAAATAGAAAATATATTTTTCTTTGTTCACCACCATGTTGCTGATATGTGAATTTCAGGTGTCGATTAAAAACTTTGGAATAATCCATCCAACCTATCAATGCATAACAGTTCTAAGATGTTTATATCAGAAACAGTTCCTACCAGAAGTCTGGAAAAAATTAGATCAACTCCAATCACATTGTGAAGAAAGGAGGAGTACACTGAAATACGCACAAGAAAAAACGAATATTACACAGTTTGTATTGAGGTTCTTCAAATTAGATAACGTCTTTACTGAGGAAGAAATCATGAGAATATGCGGCATAGTAATGGTAAGAGATATAAATGTAAAAACATAGTTTTGCACCCTAACACCAAACCTTTATTTTAAACACTAAACGCCGTTTCAACAACTCTAAGTTTTCTAAGTAAGTAAATAGTTTAGTGGTAGGTATAAATTAGGCAAATTGTAATTTCGGTTTAGTTTGGTTTACTCCTTGAAGATGTCAACTTAGAGTTGTTGAAACGGCGTTGAGTGTTTAAAATATAGGTTTGGTGCAAAACTGTGTTTTTACATTTGTGACACACCAAAAGTTCCACAGCTTTTCCTTTGTAAGAGATATAGACCAAATTTTAATTGTCATTTTCTTCTGCATCCGTTTTCTCACTTTCCCATGACACTTATTTTGATCACCCTGTTTACCTGCTCCTTAACAAATATTGAAATCAATCGGGCTCCCTATTTTTCAAATAAACTTGTTTCTTATTCCAACTTAGCTCTAACTAGATTAGAGTTAAAGTTTCTACAACAGATTACATTCTACTTTTATACTTATTACAACGTTTCTTACAATTTTAGGTAAACTCCCATGAAGTACCTCTCACTGAACCTCCTCATATAGCAATCTACGAAAACACCTCCATGTTCGAACACAGCTGCAGCCCAAACTGCTCAAAAAGCTTCACCAATGACGGTCACGTTCGTATATCTTCGGGTTCTCATATCAAAAAAGGTGATCATTTGAGCATTTGTTATACGGATCCCCTATGGGGAACACCTAGTAGAAGGCATCATTTACAAGAATCTAAGTTCTTCTGGTGTACATGTGATAGATGCTCCGATCCGACGGAATTTGGAACCTTCTTCAGCGCATTGAGATGTCAAGATAGGTAAAATAATTGCACTTACCTTTTTAAATGCACCAAATTCATAAGAAGTTTTCCTAAATTGGAACTCTCTGTTGTGTTCTAACTAATTTCTCTATAAACTGTGCCAAATTTCTCATTTTAGCAGTTGCAAAGGTCACCTTCTTCCAAAAACCTTCCTAGACAACTCAGTTAACGATAAAGGCCTGGACTGGTACTGCGACCAGTGTTCAATTTCTTTATCCTCCTATGCAGTTCAAGACTTGTTGGAGAGAATAGGCAAAGATTTAGCAGAGATGCCAAAGGGTATTACGAAAGAATGCCAGAATTTCATAGAAACCTATGAAGAACTATTGCACAAGAACCATTTTTATTTGACTGATGTTAAAATAGCACTGGCTCAACAGATCGGGCAAGAAGACGATGGAGGAATATCGGCTGTGACTGACGAAGATCTCGAACTTAAAATAAAGTTGTGCCAGAGCTTAGTGAATTTATTAAAAGTTCTTATACCTGGTAAGCTGTTAATTTTATTACTTAATTTTTGGATAGGGTCAAATAAAATATATACTAATTCTTCTCTTGGATCTTAATATGTGTGTTTTTCATTGATAAGCAAGGACCTGGTTAATTTCTTCCGCTTTTTCTGAGGGCAACGTTCAACATTCTTTCCATCTTTTGTATGATCTCCCTGATAGCGTTTTGCTTTCGAGTTTGAGTGCTTCTATATGTCTTCCAGTATTTTCGTCGCTTTCTTATCTATTTTATGGTATAGTCAATGTTACATTATCTTATAAAGTCTGCACGTCTTACCTGGACTCTCAATATTTTCCGTGCATTCTTCCAAGGGTCTAATTGCAACGTTCTCTGGTTTCACAGCAGTATTGGTCTTACAAAGGTTTTTAACCAAGTTCCCAAACAAGATGAGTTTATCAATTCTACTGATTTTTACTTATTCTGTTTGTGCATTAAGGTTTTCTCTCTTTACTTCTTTTCTGTAACAAATAAATATTTTAAATGGAAACAAATTGTACTACTATGTTTCTAAGAAATAAGTGTCTATAGTTTGATCAACAAATCTTCCTCTATATTGTGTGTACGTATCTATTTGTGAGGCATTCCAACTCCTAGTCTGGACTCCTTTTTAATCACTGTATGTATTAGTTCTGCGTTATTTATTGAAAGTTTATTGAGGGGCTCAATTTTTTTCGTGAGTGTCAAATAAATTTGTTTATCTGATTTGCTGATCAGTTTATACCAGGTAAGGTTGATACTGGAGGCTACGTTATTATATGCTACTAATAATATTTGTTGTCATGAATCATCCAGGTCTACAGGTGGTGTCGCTTTTTAGTAATATTAATCATCAAGCAGCTACTTTGCTTATGTTTTCTCTTTCTTAAATTTAATTTATTCATGAAGATCTTAGTATTGTCTTATTTTACATTATGTTTTCATTGTCAACTATAATTATATAAATCGTGCACAGTTTCAACAATTTAATGACATATGTGTACGCTCAACGCTTTTGTCATCACCAGATCCTAAGTTAGAAACCCTCGAATATAAAGTGGGAATTTATATTTAAAAAAACACAATGATTAAAATTGATAAAAATATATACAATTTCAGTCGAATGAAAAGCATGTAATTTTCTACTCACAGACATTAAATTTGCATACCTAAGGAAGCGTCTATAATATCTATGTGTCCAATTTCAGCCCTTCTGAAACCCCTTCATTCCACCATGCAGCCTAACGCAGTCATTCGTATGGAACCCCACCTATTCCCTCCCGGATGAAACGTAGGTTCTTATTATGATTTCTAGAGGATATTTGGTATTTTCTGTCAGCAAACTATTAAAACATTTATTTTATTGAAAATGCACAAGATGTATTTCTGGTGTTTAAAATCATTTTGACTCAAATGGTTACTTTAGCATAGAGTTATCAGTTATTGGGATATCTTTTTCACTTATAGCCAAAAGATCTTCTTCTTGACAATCCGTTTCAAGTTCACTGTCATCTTCCTCATCATGTCACTCTATAGTCAGCTCAAACGTATCAAGCTCACACAGTACTTCCTTCCCTCGTTTTGCTATTATTCTCTTTGAGCATTGTTTATTATGTGAGTTGGTACGACTACGCATCTTTTGTAATCTTTTTAAGGCAAAATATGCACCTCAAGGTACTCGTAAAAATTATGATACATTCAAAAACATGGCGTTTATATTGTGTTGCAAGAAAAAGTTAAAAGTAGTACTTTCTCTATATTTACTTTAAGAATATTGTTTATAACTGAAGTAAATAAACAATTGAAGGGTAAATTAACTTAAGCGGCTAGATGTCTAAATCATCAATAAGCTAAAATAATTTAGGTGATGAAGCAATCCTATTCTCCATGGGTGGTAGAAGGAAGGGTAGCAAACTTATATAGGGACTAAAATGAAAAAGTATCCAGTCGAGAGCATTCAATAAGTTCAAAAAGTGACCAAAATGGCGCTGGTGTAGAAAGATGGTGTAATATAAATCGCTAAATTCTAAACAAGCCACCAGTTTTGTCTTTTTTATTAAATATATAATATATTTTCCAAAATACTATAAGATATTTTTCAAACTTTTGGAGTGCTGTTTAAAATCCACCTTATTGCAGCATCAGCGCCACCCCAATTTTGAGGGACACCTTCTCATTTCATCTTAGAACATAAAACTCTTTATATTCAATTGTTCCCTTCACTCTACCCTCCATATTTCAAACAACACCCGCGTAATATAGGTCTACAAGTAACACAGCTGTATTAAAATATAAAAGTTACCAATGTTTAAAAATTAAATAATTTTAATATATTCTGCAAATTGTTTTCATCCCCTCAAATAAAATATATTTTTATGGGCATTCCCTACTATGATGCCAGCCCATAAAAAGTCATTTGTCTGTTTTAATTCGCTAATTATAAAATGTTTGAAAGTTGAAAAATATAAAATGCAAATGATCTTGTAGGTTTTTATGCAAATGGTACTTTTGGCAGATTTTACCATTAGGATATATTCTCACCATAAGCGTCAAAATAGCTTTTAGATCTTTCACTTGCCTGCTACAAAGAATATGAAAGTATATGACATACATTGTGGTCTGGGGCTCCCATTTAAAATGCAGTTCTCATACAGAATTTTAAAACAAATGAAGAACGATGCGATCGCCTCTTTCAAATGCAGTATTAATTGTTTTTGCGGTTGAATTGACGGCTCAAAAGGAGCGCTGGTTTGGAACTAATATTGCCTTTTAAAAAGTTTCGTTTTAATTCCGATTACATGCAACTACAACGACTTCATGTCGGGAAAATACAGACGATGAGATGTCATGCAGTTAACAACTCACTTGGATATAGCTAGAAAATAACAGAATGTGTAAACCATAATTTATACTTGGAGTTATTAAACTTGCGGTAAAAATTCAAAAGGTTATTCTAAGAAAATTGTGTACTGTGATGATATTTGAAAATCTACTTTGTTTCGAATAAGAATTTTTTTGACAACAGCATTTAATTAGGAAAAATCATATGTAAAGCTTCAAATTCTCCAAGAAGTGTTAAAAATGATTGCCTCTAAACTAGGATGTAAGCTTTCAGTTTTTTCTTTATAGATTGCCAAACTCTTTCAAAAACATCAGGGTCGTTTTTATTGAGTTGCAGCTTTTATCCTATTTTTCAAATTTTCGACATTTCTAACGAAGTAAAGATTGTTTGACTATTTTGACCAAGGTCATCCTTAGACTATAAATATTTTTAAGCCATATCTGGGATGTGCACTATTGTTGACGGTTAAAATAGTACCCCACTTGGCCCTTATCCAATAAATGAATTATCGCAAAATAATAGAACCCGGTTCCTATTTATGTTACAAGAGCATATAGAGAGGGTGTCCCAAAGAAAACGAGCCATTTGGAATATTTCCCAAAATACTCATTATTTTGAAAATCGAACAAACTCGTCAAAAGATATACGAAGGGGACATATTATACTATAATAACGTTAATTAAATTGCGACCCCATCACTCTCAATTTTTTTAAAATGAAATCCTACCACCTCGTCTTAAAGCCTGTTGGAATTTGAGAATTAAAATGTGATTCCTGAATATTTTTCTGAACTCTGATGTTATTAGCGAATAATAATTAAAATAGATAATTCGCTTATAAATTTTTACTGCAAGTAAAAGAAACTGAAAATGGATTTTATATCATTTTAATATCACAGATGTTGGATATGGTCACTTTTATGTAACCTGTTGGACGAAAAGTATTATTTCGACGTATAATTTTTGAAGTGCGCCACTGTGTATCACTTCTCACATAATAACAAAAAAATTAATAACTTCTCTCGTTATAAAAAAAATGCTAGTAAATGTCTCAGTTTAGTTAAGTCTTAGTCATTTTTCTTACTTGACAAAATGATTTACACATTAGCGGACAAAATTGAAATTATTGTTCTTGATGTTTAGAGTAATAATTATCCTAGAGAAACGGCATCCAGAAAGACTCGTAAGCCATAAATTCGAAAAATCGATGACGTAGAAGTAGCAGCATTAGGACATGTTGTAATGGAACCGAAAAAATCTTTAAGACAAATTGAAACAGAATCCTGAAACTTAATAAGTTCCATCCGCCGAAAATTAGACTGGTCCAAGAATTAAATGAAGACGACTTTGTTAGAAGAATAGAATTCTCTGAAACATAAACAACAATCCCGATTTTTTTATACAATACTTGCTTCTCTGACGAAGCCTCCTCTTAATTAAATGGTGAGGTAAATCGTCATACATGCCGATACTGGATTAATCGATAGTTATTTAGAGACTCATATTGAGCGACCTCTAAAGTTAAATTTGTGGGTAGAAATCTTAGGTGATCATATATTTGGAACCTTTATCATAGATGAAATTTTAAATGGAGATTAGTATTTTGGTGGCAGATGATCGTCTAGTAGAAGACTTGCCATAATGGATAATCGATTTCCTGATCGATGGATTGAAAGACGAAGTGCCGTCGAGTGGCCAGCAAGGTTACCAGATATGATCCCCTGGATTCTTTCTTTGGGGGCATCTAAAAACCCGCTTTTATGCTACTCCTCCAGAGTCACTGGATGATCTGAGACATCATATCCAAGAAGAATGTGAATTGAGGCACATAACATTTGTTATAATGAAATGATTTAAATCGATTGTCAGTTTTATTTTCTTGTAATAGTAAAAAGTCTTTAAAATTATTAGCGAATTATCTATTTTAATTATTATTTAATTAATTGATGGAATATCAAAAACGACACACCGTTGAATTATTTTTTAAACAGGCATTAAAACAAGGTGTCACTTATGAAAGGGTTCAATTAAAAAAAAAATAAGTAGCTAGCGCTGTGGTAATGAAGGTTCAATTTAATTAGTTAGTAGTGTTACGAGAATTCATCCGACCGCTGGTGCAATCGGCCATCAACCAGTTCATGGAAGGGACATTCCGATAAATTCTGGGAACCCGAAATATTTGTCTCTCAACCGGCGGACCGCTGCCGTTACTGGGAATTCCTTTAAAGCTTCCAGAACGTGATGGAATTTCCCGATTGTTCGTGGACGTACCAGACAATTCCAAGATAAATGTATAAATAAGAAGAGCTAGCGATAGGAGGATTCGTTCAGTTTTCCTCGGTCGTTTGTACAGTTAAGATAGAATGTAAATAGTAGTAAAAGTAGTGGAAATAAATAAATAAATCCAAGAACTGAACTGAGCCCGAGTGTGAGAATAAAAACATTACAGTAGTAAGTCTTTTGACGTGTTGTTGCGATACTGAATTCTTTATAAAACAATAGTTTTTCCCCATTGAATATTTCAATTTTAGCAAACTGACGAATCACGCATTACTTCACTTAAAGAAATGAATCAACCTCGTAATTGTCATCGATGTATTACTTTTGTTTCCCGAAAAATAGTTTTTTTTTCAAATAACATTTCCCCGCCAGTCCCCCATAAAATAATTGAGTTTTTGCAAAATGTTAAAACACGTTTTTGGTTATTTGGAGAGAAGAGTATACATCAATTTTCACGCTGTGTCACTTTTGTTTCTACGATATTATATTTAAGTAATAGACCCCCATTTCTCCTTCCATGGCATTATCAAACATTTTATCAAAATAAAATATAGCATGTCGTTGGCTTAAACTACATACCGGCTAACTCCACTTTTGACGGAATTTCAGATTTTTGCTCCATTTATTAACGCTCAACCGCAATCTACCGCTTAGTAAACAATATAACTCCAAATAAATGTTAAATATTTTAAAATCATCTGTCACGCAAAGCAGATAACTCCAAAGAGTAAAATGTCAACAGCACAAAACTTCCAATTCTGGCGTTACCAGTCATTTTACATAGGAGTGTTAGAAAATAATGTCAGTGTATTAGTGTTCGCATGTTTTTATTAAAATATCTGAGGAAACTGTTAGGGGATTTGTGTTAAAAACAATTATTAGTGGTGAAACAAGGAAGTTATCATATCAAACATTTTTAACTTTATAAATTTCATAGATATTACTAAAATTAAAGTTGTGTTTGGAGTTAGCTGGTTCACATAATTTCTTATCGACTAAGATATTTGGAGTTGGCTGGATATTTCATATGCCTTTTATGATTGCATTATTCGTTGTGTAATCTATTTGATAGTTATTTACAAGAATTTGAGGACATTTTTATAAAAGTTTTTAAAACTTATTATATTCTATTTTAATGCTGTTGATTGACTAAGGTAACTTTTATTTTATTTCAATATTGTCAAACAAAATGACGTCACGTTCACACAAAATTCTAAAGATAGCTTTTAAAAAACAAGATATTAACCTGTCATTGTCTCATTACTATCTTATTTAGAGCAGAATTCTGAAAGCACGAATGCATTACGTATTGGGCAATCAATTCCTATCATCGTCACAGAGATAGAACAATTTGATCAGGGTATGCAAAATAATGTTTCTGAACACATTATATTTAGGAAAGTGATCAGTACTCAATTGGAAAAATAAAAAACATAAAGGCGATGATACCCCTTCAGACTCAGAAATACAAAATAAAACTATAAAAAAACCATTTGAAAAGGAAAACGAAGCACTAAATGATTTTCTTAATAGTCTACCTAGGATGGAATCGCATTATTGCCGAAAATCATCAGCCAAAAGGTATCTCTTACCAGAATGGTCATCAAAGAAAGAATTGTACAGGTTTTATGTATATGACTGGTGTAAATCTCATAATATAGAAATTTTATCAATATATTCATTCAATAATGCTTTGAATGTGAAAAATACATCTTTATTTTCTCCTAAGAAGGATCAGTGTCACATATGTTTTTACCACCAACTGGGACACATTTCACTGAAGACTACGATGCACATATAAAAAGAAAAGGAGAAGCACGAATTGAGAAGCAGAAAGACAAGAAACAAGAAAAATTTGTATTTACCACGGATCTTCAGGCCGTTTTGCTATCACCTCGGTCAACCGCATCTAGTTTACACTATAAGATAAAACTTTGCGTATATAATTTTACCATATTTGATTTACAAACCCAACATGGTTCTTGCTACATATGGAATGAATCTGAAGGGGGGGGGGGCTTCACTCCGAATTATTTTCATAAATGTTAGTTAAATTTATAATGGGCAAAGTAATTCTTCCAGTGCACCAAGGAACGCTAAACAAAATTGCTATTTATAGTGATGGGTGCATGTACCAAAACCGCAATGTGTAATGCGTTACTGAACGTTGCTATTATCGAAAATAATTATTGAGCAACTGTTTCTCGAGGTTGGCCACACCCAGATGGAATGTGTTTCAATGCATGCGAAAATTGAAAAGCATCTCAAAAATCGAAAAATTAATGTCCCTGCTGAGTATATTCAGGTATGCGGTCAAGCTAGAAAAAGTCCTGAGCCTTTTGAGATTCATTATTTAACCCATGACTTTTTTAAATCATTTGATGTAGTTAGGTTTCAAAAGTCAATTCGCCCTAGAAGAGTGAAGGGCGATTTTAAGGTAAATATTTTCTTTAAAATTTCTATGGTCAATAAATTAACTTTTTTACCTGATTTACGCGCCATTCAATATCGACCTAATGTTGAAACATTCTTCAAGTTGAAAATTCATGATGAATGGACTCTGATACCACAAAGACAAACCAAAAATGTATCACCGGTCAATATAAATGAGTTACCCAAACTATATTCTAGTCGGTGTAAAATTACTAAGAATAAGTCTGAACATCTCCAGGAATTGAAAAGCGTTATACCTGATGATTACCATCACTATTATGATAACCTACCTCATTAATAACTCATTCATACTTGTGTAATTTTAAATCTGAAATAAAAGAATATTCAAATGCTTATTTAATTATTGACAAATTATAAATAATAACCGTCTAACTCCGCAATAATAAATAATTTCGAAAATACAAAACATATATCTCCTAAAATTGGTAATAAAAAATTACTAAAAGGATAAATATATAATTTACGGCTTTTTACTTTTGCCAAAGCATAAATTTTATAACATAAGCCTTTTTATAGAATTGAAATCTAAATTTTATAGGAGAAAAATTGGTACACTACTTTCAGAGATTACCCCCTACAAACAAACAATCAATGAAACAAACTTTACCTCTTTATATAGGTATTAGTGTAGATTATATATATTATGTGTAATTAAGGGAAGTTTATCAATAAAATACTGGTCTTTCACTAATAATGAATGTATCAACTTTTTTCAGCTGAAAAGCGACTTCTTGGTCTCATCCTCTTCGAACTGCACGCCGCCATAACGGAAATGGGAAAAAGGAAAGGAAATCCGGAAATGTTTCATTCAGCACTTGTGGTACCTCAGGTTATTTTATTAAACTCTATAAAGGTTATATTCTCGTTGTTTTAGGAGTCAAGGAAAATACTAGCTGAAGTTGTAGACCTCCTCAAATATGAACCGTCCGCTTTGCCAGAAGGTAGGATATACGAACAGGCTTTGACGAATTTAAAAGATATTGATTTAGTGCTGGAAACTGTGCTTAAGGCTCTTGGTGATACTCCGTAATTTATATATATAAAAATAGTGTTTCGCACGTTTTGTTACTATTTATCTTGAAAATAAATCGAAAATTTCAACAAGTTCTCTTGTTATTTGTATTTTAATGTATGTGACAACGTTTAACTAGATTCTGTTTAACAGGAAGATAATGACTGTGCTTTATTTCTTATTTCATTTGCAGTGTTTCAAAGTTTTCTTGATAATTCTCCTCTTATGTTACTAGAATGTCTGTAAACAATGAATTTGACGTGGCTCCATAGAAAAAAGTCTAATGGAATGGTATCTGGGCTGCGCGGTGGCCAGATATGATCAATTCCGCTTCCTAACCATCATTTTCGAAAGTGGTTATTTAAATAATTCTGCACAATCCGTCTGAAATGAGCAGGAGCGACATCTTACATAAACCACAAAGTGCTTCTGATGTTCTTGTAAGAAAGTGTCAGAATGTTATATAAAAAATGAGCTATAATTTCCCATTTAAGCGAGCGGGAAGTTTATACGACCCAGTCAAGTAATTCCCAAAAGTCCACATCATATGTTAATCGAAATGCGTCGTTTTTTCATCAGTCTACATCTGGGAATTGCGGGTATTAATTATGCTGACGGCAGAAGTGGTTAAAGTGGCCACATCAGAAAACAGCAACCGATCCAAAAAAGAAGGGTCACTATTTTGCTTAATACAAAAATATATTTTTATAGGTCAATAGGCAGCAAGTCCTACACAGTTGTATGGAAATATGGACACAGAAGTTAAGTCCAAGCTACAGCTGTAGCTACAAATAACCATCGTATACTGATTTCAGGGTCTTCTTCAACTCGACTTATCATATCACTTTCTGCTTCAGCGGTAAAGGGCCCAACTGAACTCGTTTTCTGTGTCGGTCTTAATCGAGTGTTAAAAATGTTGGAGCAAATCCCGAATTCTGTAGCCAATTCTGTCAAATGCCTTACTGAAATCTGAAAATATAGTTCATGTCAACTTGTATGTTGGTGTCCAGTTCTTCTGAGATATATTGAGTAATTGCTACCAAGTTGGTTGTTGTAGACCTTTTATCAATAAATCCGTGCTGATATGGAGATAATTGATTGTGTACTAGTGTTAATATGCGATTATACTGTATAATTTCAAATAGCTTTGAGAAGTTTGACAGCATAGGTATAGGTCTGTAGTTCTCTAATATATTTTGCTCACCATCCTTAAAAATGGGGCAAACCTTTACTATTTTCCAGGCCTCAAGAAATTTATTGCGATTGATTCCCGATAGCCCTCCAACACAATCTTTTAATATCAATTTCGGGATGTTATCAGGTCCAGAGGCACGGGCGGATCCAGACACGTACTTCCGGGAGACTATTACATCCTGTACTAAATTTACCAAAATATAATTTTAAACCTATATTTCTTGAACTATTACATTAAAAAAAGTCGTTATGTGGTTTAAACTCATAGAAGTGACGACCTTCTTCTAGGCTCTAGGAGTTAATATTACCTCGTTTTAATATTGTAATGTTTTTATTTTCACACTCGGGTTCAGTTCAGTTCTTGGAGTTATTTAAAAACACAGGCCAACTCACTCTAATTTTTTCCACTACTTTAAAACAATTTATATTCACAGAACAATTTACACTTTATCTCTACTAAACTATACGATCGTCGAAAACTGAATGAATGCTATCGCCAGCTGTCCATATTTATATATTTCTCTCGGAATTGTCTGGTAAGTCAACGAACCATCGGGAAACTTCTTTCATGTGTTCTGGAAGCTTCAAGGGAATTCCCAGTAACGGCAGCGGTCGGCCTCGGGTCGATAGACAAAGAATATTTCGGCTTCCCAGAAATATCGGAGGAATGTTGCTTCCACGAATTGGTTGATGGCCAATTGCACCAGCTATCGGATGAATTCTCGTAACAATATTAAATTTACTATCTTTGGGGTTCTCTGTGGGGACGATCGCCTCCATGGACCCCTCTCCTTCGGTCCGCCCATGTCCAGAGCTTAGTTGATGTTTTAGTTTCTTACTCGTTGATAATACTTCCTTCTCAGTAATGGGGTAAAAGTTTATGTGAATGATGCTATCAGAGTTCGTTATAGTATGTTTTTATCAAACAACTTTTATTAGAATTGAAAATTGCATCCAATTAAGCCATGTAACTAAAAATTTAATAATGAATATTTTTTTAATTATATTTGGTATGAGAAGCGACTGATAAAGATAAAACATAGAAATATAAATAAAATATGCAAAACATTAAAAAATACAAAAAATTAAAAATGGCAATATGGGGTAAAATACAAACATTCAAAACATATACTACAATACACTACAAACTAATCACATAGATCAAGATCGGATAACCATTACACAGCTTCAGGTGCGCTGGGGTCACCCTATCCAGGTTTTTTTAATTGAAAAACTGATTTATTATACAATTTCGTTCAGTAGAGACTATTAAATGAAAATAAAAAAGTTGAAGATTCTCAAGTCGTCTACAGTACAGTGGATCCACCTAACTTGGAAACATATGCAAAATTTTCTTAATATATAGAAATAGAAAACAGTAGACGAGATTGGCCAATATAATGAATGTTTCTTAAAAGTAAAATACATATTTGGTAATATAATATAATAAATACATTTAAAACAACAAATAAATACTTTATCTGAATTCGGTGCCAAGTTAAAGTGAAAATAATTTGGGAAATACATTTATGAATCGTACAATTTTGCTGTTCAACTTAGCACCGACTGTTTTTGTTTTATTAAAGTGTGATTATTTAAGAAAAAATTTCTCATGTTTCATAAATTTCACCCATAGAAGCGAAAATGTTAGCAATAAAATTGTGGAAAAAGACGTACGAAAAAAAAATGCCGATAGCGCCTACTACATTAATCGACTTCCCATGAAATACATGTGTACCAATTTTTAGCTTGATCCCCATTTGGTTCCAGAAAAAAAAACAAAGTGTTACATCTTCAATTTTCTTCTTTAAAGTGTCATAACTTAAGGATACACTTTTTAACTAAAGTATGTTTGATTTCGTCGCTCTAATTTGACGTCAGAGAGCTATAGTTGTGCCGCGTCGTCCCACTAGTTTCCGCACACCCTATATATTATTTATATATGTGATTATTGATAAGTATTGTATGTATTCTGAACGTGACCTTAAGTCAGTTGTTACCCTCTAACACCGGTCCATCCAGCAGAGATTCCCGCCTAAATTAAAGCCACCTTTTAACTGAAATCTCCCGGTGAAAATTCATGAATACCGGATCCCGTAACAGCCGTACGATCCTATATCCCTCTTATCCTCTCCCTTCCCTGCGATGACGTTACTAAACAACCAAATCAAAGTAGGAATACAATCAAAATATATCACGCAATTGCATCGGGAAATCCTCCCCTCCGCGCTGCCACCCCTCGGCCATATAGCACACTTAAGTGTGCCAGCAAATACAGTAAGCCAAAATGAAATTGCGCCTGTGCTTGACGATCGATCCCATTTCAGTAGGGTGGTTGAGCACCCCTTCTGAGGATTTTGCTCGGTGATTCAGTCTCAGTTCACTCGACTCGGCTGATATAACAAAAAAAATTAAATAAATTTTCTCGACGTATCCACGATTTTCATGGATATGTTGATTTCGTGAAAATTTGAACCACCACATTGTGACTTATACATCTCAGTGAGCGTGTTTTGACAGGCCGGTAAGTATTAAGTTTCCTTGAAAACAATTTAAGTCGCGTTTTCAAAGTTGCGTTAATATCTGAAAAGAGTGTAATATTTAAATATATTAATTTGATATTTCAAGTTGATTTAGCGAAAATAATCTTATCTTTTGTGTAGAGTTAATTCGAATAGGTAGTTTAATCAATAATAGTGCGCACTGGTTCAGCGCAAGGTGTGCAAACAGGGGATAATACGAGCACGTAAAGGGTGATTCTTTGGAGTCAGATTAACTAGACGGAATCGATTACACATATTTTAAATATTCAGAAACGTGACAAGACTGTACAAGTACGTTGGTTGCGAATCTTTGATTAATAAATTTGCAACGATCAAAAATGCTGGAACATGTTGATATATCCATTCACATGTGAGTTTTCCAACCGATTAGTATCATATGATATGTCGTTTTCGACCTTCTACAAAATATTTTTTTCTTTATACAGTGTAGTACAGATGCAAGGAAAAAATTCAGTATATTTAAAAACTGACAAAAACTACTAATTGCGACTGTAACCCTGTATATTGGTTTCAAAGCATAAGTCAAAGTTATTTGTTAAGAAAAATTACAATGGGTGGCGTAACTGTTAGGTACAATCAAGAAATAAATTATGTAAACTGCGAATCTGGGTAATGGTGTAGAAAATTTTCACGGTTTAATATTGTAATAATTTTTTTAAACTTTATATAGTTGTTCGAAAAAAAAACATCGCAGTTATGAAAAAAACTAATTCTTGAAACACATTACCAAAAATTTCGTCTTCTCGACACGCAACATTACACTTCCTCCAATCCCTACAAAAATAATGTTACAAAATCCAAAACCCCCTCTCCTCTCATAAACATTTTAGTGCAATAAATAAATGTAAAGGCATTAATATATATTATAGTAATAAATTAAATTTTAATAAATAAATAAACAGCATGTTTATAATTTGATACAAAAAGTTATAAATGTTGACTATTCAGCAAAAAATGAAGACGATCTTTTTTATAATTTTTTATTAAAAATCCCTTCCTCACCACCTTACAACCCCTAAAAATAACTAAAATACTGACGTTGTTATATATTTGCCATGTAAGAATTTAAAATAATGAAAATTGGCTGATAAAAAAATCAACTTCTTCGGTTTATTTCATCTGAACTTTTTATACAAATAAATGTAATCTGCAAGTTTGCTAAAAAAAATTAAATAATATTCGGACCCTTTGAACATAAATTAACAACTGTTATTATTTGTTAACGTAATTAAGCAATCTGGTCAAGGGCGTACGCAGCTTTTGGTCTAGGGAGGGGCAAATTAGGGAAAAAATTGTCCTAGAAGGGGTTGAATTGGAAAAAAAACATCCTAGAAAGAGGAATAATTGAGAAAATTTTTTGGTCCAGGGGGTCAAGTCAACAATTTTTAGGAAGGTTTATTGGCTCACGGCAGGTTTTTTGGTTCGGTGGGGTGCAGCTGCCCCCCCCCTCGGTACGCCCATGAAGCTGGTGGCAAATAAAGTCATAATGACAAATATTTTCATTCTTCTGATTTTTCCAAATTTGTACAAAGTAAATGAAACTTTATTAAACGATTGTTATTTATCTATTTTATTGAAAATTTAAACACCGATAACAAATTGAACAATAATTGTACTAATATACTATCTTTTCCCAACTTTTCGATCCGTTGAACGCAAGAGAATATATTGTTTCTAGTTCAGCACCTTCATCAGTTGCGCTCGCCTCAACTGAATGAAATCTGGAATAACTATTTATGTATTCAGTACATCTAACTGATTTTAATATTTCATCGCAAATTTAATTTAAACATTTAGGAGATCTAGTAAAAAGTGACTCATAGAGACTCCAAATCGGGAGTCGTACTGTGTGTAACCGTGTTTTCCTGTGATATTTAGTATAGAAATTACACGAATGAATTCATAGGTAAAACCTGTCAAAGAAATGATGATACTACCTTTTCGAGATTTTTCAACAGTACATTGTTTCGTGACCCAAACAGGAGTACACAGAGTGAATGAAGGAATGTCGAGAGATATTTCAAGGGGGATTTACAAAGGTATACCATCCTCCATTATCTACGAAAATGGGTATTGACAGTACAATTTTGAAAGTAAAAAGTAGAGAATATTCTGCGTTGTCCAAAGATGAGAGGAAACATAAAGCGAGAATCCTTTATTAATTTTAGGCGCAAATTATAAAATTAAATGAAAAATGAAAAAATTAAAATATTCTGAATTTCAAATGAAAGGGCTCGTAATAAAAAATGCAATTATATTTTTTTTAATTAAATAAATTCTTTAAATGATATCAACAAAAATGTACAAAATACACACAATCGCTCTCTTTAAATATATATATTTTTATCAAGAACATCATGAACTTAGTATATCAAACAAAAAGACTCTTAAGGAGGAATGCAAATATAAAATTAAATAGAAAATAAAACTTTTTTCAAGCGCATTCGGAAGGTATCAAATGAATGGGTTCGTCATAAAAAATACAAATATATTTTACTTGCATAAAAACAACTGTTTAAAAGGAATAATTTTAATATTTAAAATTTGACATTTTCCCCCTCTATCTCCGAAACTATTTAGAATAAAACTTAGAAATAAAAGATAACAGAGGCCTTCATTGAAACTTAATTGGCAAAACTAAAGAGAAAACACTATTCTTAATTTTGGGGGTAAATTAGAAAATAAATCATGTAACAAATCAAATGAAAAGCTCGTTGTGAGAAATATATATTATATTTAATTATAAGAAGATCAACTCATTCCAGCTTATCTTAAACTAGAAAATTAAAAATATATATTATGATTTACTTAGATTATAACAAATTTGAAAAGTTTTCAGATAATTCGGTTGTTTCTAAAATTCAGCATTTTAAGAAAAAGCCCAAATGTAAAAATTCTGCGTTTTCAATCCTGGAGATTCAGCATAATTTTGATTCAGTACCTACGACACTAGCGATGCCAGAATTATTACTTTTAAAACAAAAATAACAAGATGGCGGCTACTTAATCAAAAGTTATCCAGAAATTTCTAACCAATACAAAATTTTGATACATTCAGATATATTATAATAACTGCTAGATGTACTCTTAGCCACTGAATGTTGCACAGGATCGTTTATTTAAGTGGTGTTCCAACATGTCGTAAAACCGCACTCGTATTGCGCGTAACATCATTGTAAACGGTAACTCGTCACTGCGCAGGACGATTACCGGTAATTCGTTCTGTCAGAACAAACCTTTAGATTCGTTAAACATAATCATATAAGTCGTCTGTTTAAAAACACATCCAGTAAGCTTTGTTAGAAGTCAACTAAACTGTCCTTATAACTTAAGTTACACGAATTTAAACTGTCAAAGTCATTCAATTTAAAAAATCTTATCCCCGAACAACCGACTTAAATCTTTTTACTGAGTCAAACAATTATTAATTGTTTCCCAGACATTCGATATGGACTCTCATGCGCAACTGAGAACATTGCAAAAGAAAAGAACCACCAACTTTCGCGAAGACGAAACCAAATTGTTAATTCAGTTATGGGGCAGCCCCCAAATACAAAACAAACTCTATCTGACACACCGTAAAGCCCCCGTTATGAGGCTATTGGCAGCCAATATGCAACATCGTGGATTTTACAGAACCCCCGATGAAATCAAGACGAGGATAAGGAACCTCAAATGCCTGTACCATAGGATAAAGAGATCTATGCAAACAGGAGCGGGTATAGGAACCGTCGACCCTGACTGGCCACACTTCAAAGCAATGGACGACATTTTGAGTAAAAAGCATCAGCAAGCGTCAAACCTCTACAAGGACAACATCCTTGAGGGACCACGATGCGAGGACATCAAGCAAGAGATTATCGACGACATAGACATAAACGATGACATGGAGTCCTTCACCACAAACAGCTTAAATGGGTGAGTACACATTTTTTTGTCTTAATAATTCGAAACATTCAGATCATAAATTCCTGGTCAGTTTTTAATATTACTTTTTAGAACATGCTGTCCACGGAACATACCAGATGTTGCTGGTTAGTTGCCGTTGTTAAATGTTTAAATTTCAAAATTTTCAAAAAGGCTTTCAAATTTTGAGGTACATAAGCTTTTTACAACAACAATATTTTGATATACGCAAACCAGTTGCGCGCTATCAAAAATTTAGAGCACCTTATATTCCCCCATTTTTACGCCACTGCAATATTTTTTACTTATTTAAATAATAAGTTAATATTTCGGTAAAAGATAAGACCTTTCATGGAGCTAAAATCTACGCTTTTGGACAAATTTGCTTTTAAACAAGTCTGCAAAATAATTTGTAACCAAATATTCCTAAATTATAATCTTGTCAGTGTTGCCAACCTTTATGAATAAAATTTCCCACAAAGCAGCTCAAAATTTCTCTTTTTACCAAAAAAATTCCCACGAATGTTAAACAGTATAAAATAGATGGGTATTATTTTTTTAATAATAAAAGAAAATTGTAGGGTGTTACCTAAAATGTAAATAGAACAATTTTATAATATTTGTTTTACTTATTATTAATTATTGCAATTAATCAAGTACATAACATAAATATACACATATGTAAAAATGTAAAGAAAAAATAAGAAGGTGAGCATTTTATACAGTGGCGGATCCAGAATTGTCATTTGGGGGGGCTTGATCTCGTTTGGGGGGGATTGACGTCACTGAAGGTTGATTTTAGCACAATAAACACTAAAAAGTACAAATCTTTATTAAGAAGTTTTAAATAAATTCTGAAGCTTGTGCAGTCTAGATTTTTTGATTGGATGGAACTCCTAAAAACTGTCTATCATTGGATAGCAGGTTTCTTTTTTGTTTTTTATATCATTAACCATGGAGAAAATTCTCGCTGCTTCATAAACATAGACTCAGTTTGCAGTAAAGTTAACGAATAACTTGAAATTAGCATAAAGAGAGCTCATGAGCACTACATTGATAGTTCGGTAAATCCCCGAAATTATTTCAATTTGACAAGCACGCAAATGAAGAATAAAGAAACAGGAAAGCAACGCGAGGCTACGCATTGTAAATAGACTCGCTGATTTTAATCTTAGCGGATGGAACTGTTTATATTTTTTGCTACTAATATTAATAATTTGGTAGTCGAAAATTTAAAATACAATAAAATATTAAAGTTTATGGCTTAGATTAATTTCACACGAATTCGGGTTTTTTGGTTTCCCTTTAGACCCTACAATTTCCCACATATTGGGAAATTTCCCGCGAGTTGGCAACACTGAATCTAGTTGACAGATGCCAAACTTTTATTGGCTCGTGTACCTATTTGCCACACTTACAGCATGCATCTTCTGGAGGTAGCTCTCAATGGATAAATAAGGTGCCAAGGATAGAAAGAGAGGGCAACAGAGACAGCCAGAGGCTCCTTCAATCGATTGGTTCAATCGAGTGAAATAGCTTCTTGCCCTCACTATTGCCCTCTCTTTCTAGCCTTGGCACGATATTTCCTTCAGAAGTACGAGCTCCATGTTGTCAAAGGATCTTATGATAGAGGTAATACCTAAAGATAGACTATGTGAGGTATGGGCGCCTGCACACCTTAGAGCATAAACCTTCTGGAGTTAGCCTGCAATGAACAAATGTCGTGCCAAGGATAGAATGAGAGGGCAATAGTGAGAGCTATTTTACTCGATCGCTAAGGACAGTGAAATAGCCTCTTACCCTCTCTATTGCCCTCTCTTTCTAGCCTTGGCACGAAATTTATGTACTACAGGCTATCTCTAGGAAGTAAATGCTCTAAGCTGTACACTTAGAGTTTGTACTTCTGGAAGTAGCCTGCAATCTACAAATATGGTGCCAAGGTTAGAAAGAGACGGCAGTAGTGAGTTCAAGAGGTAATTTTACTCGATTAGGAACTGCAATTACCAATCGAGTGAAATATCGTCTTTCTCTCTCCGTTGCCTTCGCGTTCTAGAATTTTTGATAAAAACTGATAATCACAAACTATTAGCATCATTTCAATAATAATACATTTCAATGTATAAAAATAAATAATATCTAATAATATATAGGAGTAGTTTACATTAACTGAACTCTGAATGATTTCGAGAGTTACGAGATTTGACTCTTGACTAACGCGTTCCATGAAATCCTGCAAATTTTCTGGCCTGTCGACATTAACTCAGTTCTTTAACTGACCCTAAAAGAAATAATCCAATGGGGTCAACTCAGAATATCCTAGTGGCCACTCAATTGGTCCATCTCTACCAACCCATCTTCCATTAAATATGGTGTCCACATTCTTACTTGTACACCTAAATGTGGCGGTGGCCAGTTTGTTGGAAAAGCTATCGAGAATTTAAATGTTGCGCATCTTGGGGACTTGGAAACGCTTGAATTAAAGAAGGGGTTTTCGGGACCAGAGTCATAGCTGATTCTGCTTTTTCCGGATTTGGACCACTTCATTTTTTCTTTCCGAATTAATTAATGAACCAACATATAAACAAGTTTCCCGACGTTTCGCCACACTTATAACGGGCTTTTTCAAGGATGAGAAAAACAAGTGTAAGGTTATTTATCTTGCGGCGACTCCATTCGTTTAGTCTTTTTCTCACAAGCACACTTTGAAACTTCACCTTATTAAGCTTCTCACACTGACGCACAAATTGTAAATGACTAATACTTTGAATCTAGCACCGAAGAAATAATAATTGGCCCCCACGAAATTTCAGGTAAAACAAGGATAGGAGGCACTTAATGGGATTATTTTGGATTGTTTTATGGTTGTGATGATATTTTTGAATACGTTCCTCGAATTTTATGAGTAGATAATGTAAGTTATTTATTTTGTTAATGAGATTTCTGCTGAAATGTGGATGCAGAGAGGGTTGCCAGATGGGCGAAAGTTCAAAACCTTTGTCTCGGTTGAAATTCTTGGAAGTTTTGGCGATATCAACAGCCTTACGGAATTTTTCGTAACATTGTATATTTCATGTCATGTTTGTGAAAGACCACAGGTTGTTGCATTAAAATTATTTCCCTGTTTTCTAGTTCTGACGGCGAATTCGAAGATGAAGCGCACCACATGCCGCCGCTCATACCAGCTCCGGATCCTCCCGAAGATAAGAAACAGTCGGCTGTGAAAATCGCTCCAAAACATGTAGTAACACTCCCCCAAGCAAAATTAGCGCCAACACCAATAACACCAAAGCTACAGATCCCTTTACAGCCTGCGGCGAGACCAAACGGTACTACCGGTACCCCCACGGCGCCGTTGCCATTTCCCTTGCTGATACTTAACGGATTACCTGGAGCCGGCAACGCGGCATCGATAACGAATCCCATCAAGAAGGAAAATGGAGTCCTAATAAATACCCCTAACGGTAAGTGGAGATTATAGATTTTTCCTGATGGGGGGGGGCAGACGGTCAGCTCAACAGCCAAAGCCCTGTCGGTTGTATTATCATGTGACGTCCAGATTATATCATTACTTTTTTTAAAATTATTTGCAGTTTTCATTTAAAAGTGGGCACTACCAGTTTTTAAGGGGGGAGTTTTCTAAGGCCCTCCTTAGAAAACTCCCCACCCCTCTTAAAATCTGGTGATGCCCACTTTTAAATGAAAACTGCAAATAATAGTAATAAAGTAATGATATTTCATCAAAAACATAAATGAGAAAATGGGGGCAAGCTTCAGTATTAAGAATATACGTGGTTGTCAAATTCGCCGACAAAGGAATCGAGATCTAAATGGCTGCCAAGATTTATAGATAATTCTGAAATTTCTCTGAATTCAGTGTTATAAAATTCCTAAATCCAAGATGAACAACTGACTTGACCATGACCTTAGAAAGTACAAGAAATACAATAATTATCCGATCGTTTCATTTCTGTGGTTAAAAGTATTTAAAAAAATCGACTTGACCTTAAAGGCCAGGGTCAAGGTTACAATCAAGGTCACTCCGGACGTAAATTTTCGGCTCAGTTTTTCAGCCACTCGATACTCTCCATATTTTATTTGAAAATTTTGTTATATAAGACCCTATTGTTCGAGTTATTGACCTGTTAAGGGTTGAGCAAATTTCTTTATCAAATTAATTCCGTTTAACGAATCCGTGGGCATTATTAGTCACATGAGCAACAGATATGTATGTTTTAATTTTTTTTCTTCTCTACTTAAAAATAGGATATCAGTTTTACTTTCTGACTAATATATTAGTCAAAAACAAATCTAGGATAAAAGTTCTGACTTTTGGAGCACTCATCGCTTTCCCATATATTTAAAGAAACCACCCATGTCGATACGGCGAAGCGATATAGCTTGTTTGGTAAACTTACAGCAGATGTAGCTATATTTACGCTGCCTAATTTCGATTGTTTTTTTGTTTGCAAAATAATGAAATATTGCTTGACAGAACAGTAACATATATCACCCTTCCAATATTCACAACCCATCATAAATTCCTCGAAGTTTCGTTGGACTTCCATCCTCTTAAAATGGTTGATCTTACAATAACTTTAATTCTGCCATCGTCATCAGGTACATGATGAGAAATTCAAATTATACTTCGTATATATACCCTTAACCGGTCGCTGGTCATACTCATTGGGTCGCCTAATGTCGTCAGCATCGCCAAGGTCTCCAAACCTCTTTAATGCTGAATTTGCTAATTATATTCTCGTTCGAAATTATGTATGCCGTTTCTTTTATACCAATCCTGTTCCCTGTGAATAATCCTTACCTGGTGCCAGTGGATGTATTGGTGCTCCTTAATCCTGATATCCAGTGGTCGCTTTGTCTCTCCAATGTAGGACCTCCGGGGTGGATAAAAAACAAACAAGATCCAATTATTCCCCTAACATAATAGGTGACTTAAATTCAGTACAAATAGGAATAACTAACAGTTCATAATCATTTATATACAAAAATTTATTTCTGTTTACAGATGTTTCCGAACTTCTCAAGAATCTAATAGACATTCAAAAAGAGAACCTTGAAGTAGAAAAACAAAGGCTAGATATTGAACGGCAAACGCTGGAATTCCATAAAGTACTTGGGGCACAATTACTAACCGTACTTCCGGTAGTTCAAAAACTTACAGCTGTTGATGATGAACATTCTCCAAAACCAGACTCTACACCAGAGAAAACCAGTAGAAAGCGGCCGGCACCCTCAGATGGTAAGTAGTTTCAACAGAACAAAGCTGTAACAAACTGGACACTTCAGGTGTTTCATGACGCGCTTACATTAGCTTTATTCGCGGTAACAATTCGTTATCGATTCATTACTAATCGCATGCGCAGTTGCGATAAAACCGTTCGTGGTACAGAAATTACTTAACTGACAGTAACAATTCTGTGTTCGCGGTGAAGGAAAATTCGATTCATTATTGATTCGTAACCAGATTATCAGTTCTTGAATTATAGCTAGGATTCCTAGTTCTGACATGCGCGTTTGAATAATTTTTACTCAAATTTAGTAAATTGTTATTTTGTGTTGCCTACATCGGGAAATTTACTTATTGTTAACTGTGATTACGTTTGGAATATTTGTTGACATGGACCACTTAATTTCAAGTGACGGAGATTTGGAAGAACTTTTGGAAATTGTGAGTGTTCCAAACACAATTGATTATTTTGAACATATTGTGCCACAATTTAATAATCATCAGTTTGAGTTTCATTTTCGGATTAGTCGTGAAAGGGTCAAAATATTCAAACCTCTACCACAAATAGCAGTAGCAGAATGTAGAGTGGCTCATTTAATTGACACATACCTATTTATATAATGTGACAGCATAGAAGAATTAGTTGCAATGGCATTCGCGGTACAAAAGTATCTTTTACTAATTCTGAATCAGGCATGCGCTCTTGAGTAGAACTGAATTGATAACGAATTGGTTCAGAATTGTGTTCCGCGAATAAAGCTATTATCTGTATATTGGCAACTACTTGAACAGTTTTTGTAAAAGTTGGTTAATGCGGATAACATTTTATAGCGAAATTGAATGTGATAGTTTGACCGGCATGTGACTTCCGGTTATACTTCTCTTCAGATTCTACCTAAAGGTTTAATGTCACCTTGTGTACCTAAAAGTGAACAATAACATTACCTGATTAATTAGTTGACCCGTCAAAAACTGCGTTATTGTATACAAGGTTGTCAAAAAAGTGAAAATTGTAAATTCAAAAATGCCAAATATGTTTTAATTTTTTTAATGAAACTAGCATTTTTCCCTCTTTTATTAAAATTTATGTTCCAAAACAAGGGAAGTTTATTTTCAATTGTCTATACCCACACGTTTTTGATTTATTAAAATTCATTTAAAAATTATTTCTGCCTTATTGTTGCTTATTGTAGGTAGGTATGCCGTGTTGTCATTGGCGTACAGAGGAGAGGCAGCTCCGTCTGGACCGAAAAAACCTGCCCTGAGCCTTATAAGGTTCCCATATAATGGCTCACATGACTCAGACAAGAGAATGTTACAAAGATGTGTTAATCGCACATCATACAGCTGAACAAACTATCACTCCACTGCTTCTATATGACGGCATTTATAGTCGATCTCAATTAGTCTCAAGTACTTCTGCTCCCTCTGGTATAATAGAGGAAATTTCAGTCTTTTTTTATACCGGCAATCGAACGTTCACAAGAATTAATTTTTGCTAAACGTTTGTTTATTCAAAGAATTAGTTTTTATTACAGTCATTAATTTCTAGAGAGGTTAGGTTACAACAACGACGTACCATACACTTATTGAACAATATCATAATATTGTGTTTTAACTTTAAGACGCTAATAGATTTTTCATTTACAGGTGACAGTTTGGATATCTTAAAAGACAGTAAAATTCTTAGGACCGTCCTTGAAGAAGGAATAAAAAAATACATGTTAGCTGATAAGGAAGACTCCCAATGTAGTGAAACCGACGATAGTGGTCTGTTAAATGAAGACAATAGTGATGACAGTAGTGGAAAATCAGGCAAATAGTTGAACAGAGACGAGTCTCAGTATTGCACACATTCCGTTTATTTGTTGAAAACAAAATTTGTGATTTAGTGTTTATTTATTTATTATCTCTAAGAGTATTTATTTTATTTATTTGTACTTAAAAAAGAGTTTTGCTAATAAAGACAAGTTTTATTATTAATTTTGTCTCTCTTTCAATTGTGTAATTCTATCAGGTTAACAATTTGGAATGGATAGTTCTCTATCAATGTTTACCTAACCATATATTACGTCTTAAACTTGGGCATAGTGAGAGTAGAAAAAAATAGGGTAGAATCCAAGCGAGGTGGGGGGCAACCCCCACCCGAGAGCCTGCTTCGAAATTATTGAATTTAATATGAAACGATGCATTCTTTACTTCAAGAGACTGTATAAAGTAATTTTTATGGGATTTAACTTTAGACCAGGAGCGAACCCAGCTTTTGGGTTCGGGAGGGGTAATTAGAAAACAAACTGTCCTAGAAAAAGTCAGAAAAAAAATCCTAGAGAGAGGTGGAAATTACAAAATTTTTGGCCTAGGAGGGGCAAGTCCGCAAGTTTATGGGAA
Source organism: Octodonta nipae (assembly GCA_034190945.1). Taxonomy (NCBI): domain Eukaryota; kingdom Metazoa; phylum Arthropoda; class Insecta; order Coleoptera; family Chrysomelidae; genus Octodonta; species Octodonta nipae. The sequence continues at coordinate 19,322,978 of CM067217.1, forward strand.
GCTTTTAAGGCTCGCGGCAAGTTTTTCCTGCCCCAGGGAGGCAGCTGCCACGGTACGTCCATGCCTCAGATCGACTACTTTTAATGTAATGTATAGCCAAAGATATACTATGTGTTTAAAAGCATAGAAAAGCCCTCCATACTGTATTTGGGTCCCTTTTTTTGTCTGGACTCGCTCCTGGTGGCAAGTTATTAGAATGTTGTTATAAATTTTATTTTACGTTGCGAAATAAGAACACTTCAAGAAATTAATCATCTGCAATAAAAACTAAGCCTTAAAGTAAATACAAACGAAGTTATAGCTTGTTGAAATTTTGTTTTATTTGTCAAAACAAAAATTGAAAGTTTTATCGTGAAATAACTGAAAAACAAGCATTTTCCAGGAAAAATTTGTAAATACTTTTTTAAAATGCTTAACAAATCCTTTAATTTGTTTTTTTTTTATAAAAGTCTCTAGTACGAAAATTAAGCGAGTTATGCCATGAATAGGGTTTTTTTAGTTTTTTTTTTGACAAAAAAATGTACAAATTACCCCCCTTGAATTTAATTGCTAGCACTTTATAAATCACGCTCAGAAAGTTTGACCGGTTTAAACTAAGTAGTTTTGAAAAAAGTCGAGCTTCAAGAGAATATTGAATTTTTGTAATTTTGCAAAAAGTTGTCTATTTTTCAAAATAACTTAAAAACTAAGAAAGATAGGCAAAATTTTGTAGAGTACAAAATTGTAGTTTTTTTTTTGTAGGATAAAAATTAATTCAAATAGTACTATTGGGCCACCCTTTCCGCTAAATCCCTTTCAAAAATAAGGGTTAAATACATTTTTAAATTACATGAGCTTATAGCTTATAAAAAACCGACATTGGTGATTTGTGAAGTGGTAGCAATTAATTTCAACTGGAGTGGTATTTAGTGGGGAATTTGTACATTTTTGACAAAAAACACAAAAAAAACAATTTTATTTATGGCATAATTCGCTTAATTTTCATAGTTTTATGAAAAACCAAATAAAAGGATTTTTGAAGCACTATAAAAAAGTATTTACAAACTTTTACCGAAAATGCATTGTTTTTCAGTTATTTCAGGATAAACCTATCAATTTTGGTTTTGACACATAAAAACAAAATTTTAATAACCTTTAATTCCGTTTGTATTGGTTTTACAGAAACATTTTTTTGTTTTTTATAAGCTACATTTTTGACCCAAATATTTTTAAACTTATTTATGAACAACCGTATGAAACATGTTTTTTTTGGTTGAAAAATCGATACTTTCAGTTGTGATTAACTCGAAAAGAATTGACTTTCAGAAAAAACTTTATGGAAGAAAAGTTGCTTAAAATTAGTTAACTTAATCATTCCCGGACTTTTCTCATGTAATATTTTTCACCGCTTTTTGCCTTCATTGACTGGACTAGAGGTATTTCCAGTAAGTACGAATGATGGTAAAAACAACAGCCAAGAATTTCAAATCCATGGACGTATTGATAATTATTCACGTTAACGTACCAGAAGCAGACGTAGAACACCACTCACAGATCATACAATAAAGATAGATGGGTAACTCAATGTTATAAAATGTGTTCACATTTTGTCCCATGCAAGGTTAGAATATGCATAAAAAGCATCTTCAGAACTCCTTCAAGTACTAAATTTGACGTTTGTTGAATTTGACAGATCATCACCAACTTAAAAGAAGGAATCTGCAGTTTCTGGTCCCAAATGTCACCAATAGAGGGCTGTTCCATCGAATTATTTTTATGCGTTTTTTTGACGGAATAACACCACAATCGAAACAAAAATCTGGATATTCAAGGAAAACCAAACGTTTCCAGGTCTATACTGACTTAGTTTTTAATGGCTTTACAGCATGTATTTTCTTTCAAAATATAAAATGCAAAATGAAAGTTTGATTAAATGTCATATATCAAACTTTCATTTTGCATGTTATATTTTCAATAAATTTTAAAGCCATTGAAAACGAGGTCAGAATAGACCTGGAAACGTTTGATTTTTCCTTGAATACAGATGTTTGTTTCGATTGTGATGTTATTTCCTAAGAACACATAAAAATAATCAAGAATATGCTACAAATAACATCTAGAAGACAATGTACCATCAAAATAAATTAAACTAATATTGAAATTAAATTTATTTATTTACAAAAGATAAATTAACAAATACAGTTGAAAATTGCACTACTTATTTATGTATTAAAATGACTCATAGTTAAAACTAACCAAAACAGTATAAATATCAATATTATATGTACAGTGAGGAATGTGTCGCGTGGTAGAAACAATTACATCATTTTATAAAAAAATGCACAAATGGTTGGAGTTTTCGATTTTTAATATTGTTTTTGTTGTGACTGTTACAGAAAAACTAATCATACCATTATTACTTAACACAATTTCAAATTTTCATATATACTTCCATAAACACACTTTCAACACAAAAACTAATGCATGGACTGCATGTGCCGATCACCATTACCAAAATCTACAGTTCCAACCATATGATCTTTTGAAAAATTATAAGTAAGGTCACAACTTAAAGACACTTCATCAAACCTTAGAATACAATATTTCTCTTTTTCTGTTAGTTTATCAACAATTCTATTTAAATTTTGGAAGATATGTTCATTATAGCTGCAATTAAAAGGATACTTACAAGATTACTAAGATTCTTAGGAGATGGCAAACTAAAAACTTTGATAGAAATCTATAACATTTATCACTTTGTTTATACAGAGATAATGCAAATATTTTATCATCTAATGAAAAACGTCTTCCTTTGGTTTTAATTTTTGATTCCTCATTTAACTCAAAATAAATTTGTAGTTGTGCTTTTAGCATTATTCAAATACCTTATTTCACATTTCTTCTGATGTAATAGCTGTAAACGATTTTTGGTGTTCATTTTAGTAGCTCTTCTTGCTATTCTCTTCCACTTCAATAGTTGTTTTCTAAGGTTCTGGGCATTGTGGCTATTTGCAGTTGAAGACTTCTTTCTTATCATCCACTTTGTTGGCGTCCTGTCAAATACGTCAAAAGTTATAAATTATTAAACAATCACTAAAAAAATGCTTACCCTTGTGTACTTGTTTCTTACCAAAGATATTCTATTACTGCTACAAATTATTCAATACCTTAAAACAATGTATAAATAGTCCAAGAATGGGATTTAATACAAAATTCCACTCGAAATAAGAAAAATTACAGAGCGATTAATGGCTTCACCTTTCACAGACAAAAAAATCACATTAGTAATGGCCGACAAAAACAACTAATCGAGCTTGATTCCTTGCTCTTGCATTGCAGCTTGGTCGATAAAGAAGAGCACATTGTGTCACCTGGATATATTCGATTAGCTGTCAAGAAATAGTACTTGAAGGAGTTCTGAAGGGGGCTACGTTTACAGTTCACCGACAGCTGGACCAACATTGCCTATCTGAGTTACCACCCCCTGACACCACTGTAACCAATGTAAACTCAATTTGCCCTGACTGGAAAATAAATGTGTGCGATTCTAGCGATTTTGCGTTGTCGCATCGTTCATTGGGTTTGTTTCAGCTTTTAGTTTATAATTGTCACATTGACATGTCCCACGTAAATGCAATATGCTCGTTGCGGGCGGTGCAATACGTCAATGTGACAATTAAAAACTGCAAATAAAAGCTAATGCAAACCAAATGAACGATGTAACGACAGAAAATCGCTACAATCGCTTGAATTAATTTTCCAGTAAGGACAAAATGAAATCTATTTATGTGTTTGATAGTTTGCAGTTGCTATTTTAACACACCTTAGTCTGCAGTCAGAGTGGCTCCGGCATCGGCACAATTTTTACTCTGGCGTATACGGCCGAATACCTATAACTATTATAATTAATTTTGCGGAATCCACCATACTTCTAATACACAGCGGAGCTCAAAGCATGAGCGGATCCTGAGTCGAGTTTCAGGGGGGGGATTAGGTACATCAGAGGGCAATCTCGTACGAAATTTACCTAAGTAGGCGGGGAGTTTCCCTAGAAGTTTCGAAAATATTGTATTTTCTGGGTTGTTGCATTATAATTAGTGGATTTTCGCTTTCGACTTACAAAAGGGGCTTTATTTTAAGCTGGTGGATCTAAGAATTCCCATTTCTACTGTGAAGTCCATGATCTTGAAAGTCTCGGAGACATTATGACTCGAAATTTAACTTATGGCCCCCTTATCAAACTGAACAAACGTTTCTGCAATTGAAAGAAATATGAAAAGAAGTTTAGGACTTAGGCCTAGCATTGCGCTGTCTTTACGCAAAACCATTTGCAATCTTGAAAATTTTGCGATGTATTTTGCCACCTTATTATAAGAAAAAAGTTGAGATATCAATCTCCCTCTATGTATCATCGGACTTTGGTAATATTTTCAGAAGTCACTTGTTACTACCTATAGACTATATTTACTATATTACAATCGTGACTGAGAGTAATTTATTGGTATAAATTATTATTATCATAAGTTAAATGTCAAACAATTCTTCGAGCAGTCTGAACAAATGGCCCGTTCAAAAATTTTTGTATCGTTCCTTGTATACTTTGTAACGACCATTTTTTTGAACTGTCCCATTTTCAGTATTATTAGCGCACCTCTAGTATCGTACATTTCCAATACTAGATGTGACCTTGGAGATTTTTAAGGTCAGGATAATTTTTTTAATCGTGATGGGCTGATTAGGTCTGCAAAATGTATATTTTTGTTCATGTATGTCCAGGATATATAAAATTGTATAAATATAGAATTTATTCTTATGAAAAACATGATTAATTGGTTAAAATTGAATCTTGAAAACAAAAAATCCAAAATTTCGGAAGGTCGGAAGGTTTGAACCCCCAGACCCCCGCCCCGCTGGCTAAGGACTTGAACAGAGCTATTCTACAAGTTATAGCTTCTAAAATCTAAAATATTAGTATTCGAAATGAAAATATCGTCGTGCACATTTCGAATACTAATATTTTGGCATTTTCAAGTTGTAACTTGTAGAATAATTTTGTTGAATTACGAAACAAATTCTACTAGTTACAAAACCACAAGTTAAAAGTTGATTATGAAACAGGCCCAATGCCAAAATCCTCCATGATAAAACTGTATGTACGCCACTGCATGAGCTTGTTTACAATTGCACCATCCTTATTTAATTTCTCTATGGATATAACCTGGAAGTGCAGCGTTTTATGTTTTTGAAGGATGTCATTTCTGCCATTCGATTTCGCTCGCTGTTAAAAAGGTGACAAAGGTGTTGATCTGTCGAGACTGTCGATTAAATTGTGTTTTTAGATTTTTCTAGCAACTGATAGCAGTCGTTAATAATTTTTGCCGCGTTTTTGAATAAAAACAATGTCCGTGTTTGGTTCGTTGATGGGCGATATGGAAGAGGATCCTATATTTGGGTAGGTTTCCATTGAAAATCAATCGTAAATAATTAATGACGGGAAATTCGTCGATCACGAGCCATCATAACAAAACGGCCATACTGTTTTTCTAGAATCTAATGATTTTTACAAATTTTTTTTAGATCGCACATGCAACATATGCGTCACATGAACAGCATGATGAATTCCTTGTTTTCGAATCCTTTCGGAATGATGGGAGCTATGGGCGGATTTGACGATTTCGAAAATCGAGCTCTTACACATCGTCACAGCATGCACAACTCTCTGATGACCCCTTTCTCGATGCCTATTATGCCAAATTTCAACAGACTTCTCAGTGGTTCATTGGACTCTATGAATACTGGAAATTATAGCAGTTCTAGCACTCTCATCAGTATGACATCAGGTCCAGATGGACGTCCACAAGTGTACAAAGCTACTTCTAGCACTAGAATAGCTCCTGGTGGTATTAAAGAGACCCAAAAAACCGTCACTGACTCTATTACTGGAACAAAGAAAATGTCTATTGGTCATCACATTGGAGAAAGAGCTCATATAATTGAAAAAGAACAAAACATTTTGACAGGTGATAGAGAAGAGCGTGAAGATTTAATAAACATTGATGATGATGAAAAGGATGAATTTGATACTGAATGGGAGGCAAGGACCCGACGCGCTGAGATGGCGAGAATTTCATCAGGTGCTTCTAGGTCAAGACATGGTTATGGACATTCTATACCAGCCATTACTGCAGGCACAAGGTAAGATGAGTTTGTTGGTGATTATTTAGAATTCCATAGTATATTTGTTGGGCTTATTTCGGGTTTATTTTTATGTATATATTTCTCTTAAGTACCTAACTATGAGATACACTTTTCATTATTAGCAGAAATGAAAACAGACTAAAACATGGCCATTTTTAATGACATTATTTTGACATTATATTTAAGTATTTGTATCTGTTAGGTTTGGGATGAGTTTTTTCTGTGCAATTCTTTAACACCTTTTTTTATCACTGACAACAACTTTGTATGCATAGCACTAGGGAATCCAGGGTGGGCAAAGGAGCTGAAGCAGTGGGGTCCCCCCTCAACTAGATTTGGCAGCCCAAACCAGATTCAGTCCCCCAACCAGATTCAGTCCCCCCCACCAGATTCAGCCTCCAAACCAGATTCAACCTCCAAACCAGATTCAGGCTCCAAACCAGATTCAGCCTCCAAACCAGATTCAGCCTCCAAACCAGATTCAGCCTCCAAACCAGATTCAGCCTCCAAACCAGATTCAGCCCCCCCAAAAAACAGATTCACCCTCCCCCAATCACGATACACTTATAATGGTATGCCGATGCGCATCCAGCAGTCTGGTATGACGTCACGTTGGAGTCAAAATTTAAAATTCTTAAAGCTAAACACATAAGGGAAGTAGCGTTTTCATATCAATAATTAGTTTCAAAGACCTATTTTGTAATACAACTGATTTGGATATGATTGAATGTAAATGTTAGTTTCCACTCAATTATTATAAAATGAAATGAACATTTTTATGTTTTCAACAAAACCTCGAAAACAACACTAAACGATTGACAACGACTCCAGACTCGGAGTTGAAACGTCTCCATACACAGAGGAAAAAATTTGGAGGAGAGAAAACCCATGAATAGACAAAATAATTCAAGACCTCTTCAATAATCTTTTCGAAATTACTTACGATATTTATTTTTGTCAATTTGCTAAAGGAGATATGTGATGGCAAAATTTTTCTGGTCAACATTTACCTTTGAAAAATATGTTATACTATGTAAGAAGTACCAAAAATTTAAAAACATTATCTGTTAACAATATAAAAAATCGACTTATATTGTATTTGACTTGATTCTTTTTAAAACATTAATATTATTGTTAATAACTAAAGTATTCAAGTGGATCTATATTCTGTTAAAATGTGAAGGATGATTTGAGACTTTTGTTGAACTAATATTTCAACAACTACAGGGAGAATTAATCACATATAGAATAAATAAAACTACAACGTCAAATGCGAATTATTTTTTATTTGTTAATTTATATAGTTTTTTTTCCAATTTTTTTTGGCACTTGCATATTAGCATTAATAACTTGCAGCAGTAGATTTTTAATCTGTTTTTCAAGTATTTTCATTTTCTCTTTTAATTCAGTGACTTCACAAAAATAATGATAAATAATAATTTGTTAATACATATTAAAATTAAATAAATTTAATTTACCTACATTCAACAGTAATTGCACATTTACTAGGTGCTGTCTCAATCATTAAGATTTCACCAATAAACAGGTTTGATATTTCCAATAAAATTTTCACTAGAATTGTCAACATAAGACTCATTTGGATCAGATTTTTGTAACATTTATTTGAAAGTGTCTCGTTGGTTCCTCTTATCAATTCTCTTTGAATAAAAAAATTTTTTCCGACAGGTATCAGGAAGTTGTAATAATGGGACTGCATCTGATTTTAAATTTTGAATATTTTTTGTTTTCTCCTCAAAATGTAAAGAACATATACAGGCTAAAGTTTAAAAGACAGTGACAATAAAAAACTATAAGGTTAGCATTTGTATTAAAACAGTAATAGTGAACTCTTTACTTACCATTTTTTAAATTAATTTTATCTTTTCGACAACAAGCATTTAGGTATCCATTGTTTTGGCTAAATCCTCATTTTTTGGAAATCCAATATATTTAATGTTCGTACCTTTAGTATTTCAGTTTGCATTTTTCTTAGTATTAATAAAACTAATAATAAAATAAGGGTATCATGTAATGAATGTTTTGACTCCAACGTGACGTTGACAAATCAGCATACTGTTATAAGTGTATCGTGCCCCCAATGACAATCCTGGATCTGCTCCTGATGCATGGCATTTATCAGAATGGTGCCTTGGCAATGTCCCTAAGACAAAACTGCTCTCATTTATGACTTGATATATTTGTTACAGTATCAATTTCTAAAGTGTTTTGTAGGGCTTCAAGCAGTTTTTAATAACAGTAGAAGGATTCTCTAGATTTCTCTGTCATAGGCTTTGTCATTTGAATAAGTTAAATTCACCAAATGTATAATGTTGGTGTCAAATGTATGTTTCCCTGACTTTGTCAAAAACTCGTGTTTGAGCTTTTGGAATGATTTGGAACAATTCTAGTGCAGAACTAATTCAGGAAATTTCAAGTCTGTAGGCTTTTTATGAATGTTCCATGTGTTAGTCATTGCAAATGTATCAAAGTTTTTTATACATGGACTATTTAATTACCACTGCATTGAGTATATCTCTTTCATGATTTCTTGTCAAGATTTCCCAAAACTTTGACTTCAGTTATCAAGGAATTTTTTTACTAGTTGAATTTGCTTTGTCGACTTCACATTTTATGTTTATCCCACCTAATACTTATTCACTGTACCAATTGTTGGCACTTTTCATGTTGAAACTTCATTGAATATTCTTGTTCATTTTTGTTTTTTCCCATCTGATAAATTATATTAATTGGTCTTGTTGTATATTCGTTAAATGTCCTTGTTCATTATTCTAAGCTTTTCTTACTTAATGACGTGATTAATTATTTTTGTCAAAGTTTCCTTATCTGTTCCAAGTTGGTACCAACTTTAGCCCAGTATCCATTTTTTCCTACTTATATCACCACTTCATTAATTGAATATTCCAAAATATTTTTAACAAAAACTTGTATATTCTATGTAACATATTAGAATGTCAAAAAGAACATTGAATTGTCAATTATAGTTTTGGTTAAAGGTGACTAAGGGAGTGTACAGCTTTTAATTTATGGAGGGGAAAATCAAGAAATATATGTTCGAGAGAAAGGCAAGCCAAAAAAATTGTCCTAAACAAAGAGACATCCCATTTTTGGCCTGGGGGAAGTCAGCAAATTTATAGGAAGCTTTTATAGCTCATGGCAAGGTTTTAAAGTCCAGGCAGCTGCCCCCTTTACCTCCTCCCTCATTATGCCCAATGTTGTGACAACACTTATGAGAGCTTCCAATTAATACTAATTGGTCAAGTTATCACACCAGTTTTAAGCAAGACTTTGTCTATTTTTATTTTAAATAATCACTTATTTTGAGTTTACTATGTGAATAGCTAAAGGTCTTTTGCACTCTTTGCACGTTTATAATTTAATTGTATATATGCTTATTTGTAATATTTGCCAGAAAAAAATCAAACACCAAAAATATATAGGTACCTACCATACTATCATGAAAACAATTTACATAACATTTTTATAAAAGTATTTAAAAAAACTGAATTTTCTTTATTGAACTGCTAAGTAGGTACAGAATTTTTCAAAAAAATAATATTTTTATTGTTAAAGAGCACAAAATTTTGGATGTACTTGTATTGACACAGACTGCTAAGAGACCATTCATTAATTATGTAAAGATGATTTTGGGCGTTTTGACCCTGCCTACCCTCATGTAATATATGTTAGAATTTCCTGAACCCCCTCTGCTCCTCTTAGGTAAGATTCTATCTCATTTTCCAAAATAAATGTTGTTAGAAAAAAAATAATATTGGAAAAGTATTAGTTATTCAAAAAAAACTTATATTTATATCAGTGTGGCATATATTTAAAAGCTGTAAATCGAGAGCCATTTGACATTAAAAAGGAAACTATATTTCTAATGTTAAATTTTGACTTACAAAATCGTAAATAAGAATTTGTTTTACCCCCTCCCCCAAGGTAACAACATTCAGAAATTTTCTTAACCCACTCCCTCAAGACTTAATGTAATTAATGAATGGCCCCAAATAATCCTTATGTCATCTACAAAACTGAAAACATTGCACAGATTATATGAGTTTAGAGTTCATGTTTTTATAGAAACAAAGATTTACATTCTTGCAAATGTCATCATTTAGATGAAAATGGACAATTTTTAATTTTTTGTTAAATTAACAGAATTCAAAATTTTAAATTAAAAACTTCAGGTCTATATAGCCAATCTTATGAAGATAATAACAAAGTCCTTGATCTTCTGTATAACCTGGGCAAATGCCTTGTTTACAGAAATAAAGAAGTTGTATCTTTCAACCATGAAGTTTCAGGGCTTATTAACTTTTCATCCAGAATTAAACAGACACAAACAAAATAGTGTGTTCGAAATTGTTTAGAAGGAAGTCATATTAAGTGAGATAAAGTAAATAAATTGATATTAAACTAATGATTAGACTGGAATAGAGTAAACATTCTAATGGAATATGCATTTTAGTTATATTCTTTTGAAGAATATACAAACTTACAACGAAATCGCATCGCCCAGAAGATGTTTAAATTTAATCTTGTTTTGGTAAAACATAGGTGCTATAGTAAGAAGTAAATGATTAAATTTTGGTAAAGTTTGGTGAATGTTTATTCATGTAATTTTTTTTGTTAATTAATATTGTAGTTGTTTTTTGATTTTTTTAAGATTAACCAAAAAACAAACTGTTTAGTGGGATCAAAATCGATGTTTAGTAATGTTAAAATGCCTACAGTATGTGGATGGCGGAATGTATCGCCAGTTAAGTGAATTTGAAAGAGGTTGACATATTGGTTTACTGGAAGCGAGTTTTTCAATTCCAGAAATTGCTAACCCACATGAACAGAAATCCAACTACTGTTATGAGATGTTGTCAAGCATGGTTTGGGCAAATATGACGTTCAAGATCAACGTCTAAGACTTACGGCCTTTAGAGATCGATTTTCGACAACACGAAATTTGTCTGAGTGGTTAGGAGTACAAGGCCATCTTTTCTTCGTCCGAAAAGCTTATCGCCGTAAGGTCTTTTGGACTGCTGCATTATTGACCCCATCTTGTGCTACCTCTGGTCGCTGAGCCTTCACTGAATGTCTACAGTGGTGCAGAGAACGACAACATTGGCATGTGGAATGACATCAGATCGTATTCTCTGATAAATCTCGATTCTGCTTCAATTTGATGTTGAGCGACATGTACACCGAACAGTGGGTGTTATGCTATTGCACATGGAAGTAGGTCACCTTTAGTCTTTGTTTGAGACAACATGGCAGCGCAACTTTATCTGCAGGAAGTAGTGGAACCGTTTGTACTTCCTTACCTAAAAATTCGGCTTTATTCAATGGAAAATCGTATACATTTTACAGAGATAATGATGGTCAAACATTTCAGCCAACCTGTTACCCGGCTTTGTAGGTTTCTATCACTCATTGATTATGATACAGCTATAAAAGCTGTTCTTATAGTGTCGTTAACCTAACTTTGTGTCAAAACCTATCTAAACAACAAAACATGAGAATCCTATAAGGACAGACCTAAGATCAGTATAATTATAATAGAGGTTAAAATAAATAATCTATCTAAAATTATGGGATTAAATTGTAAATGGTTAAGTAGTATTAACATATAAATTAAAAAATACAGAAATATCAGTTTAAAAAACATAATATACAAAACAATTGGGCGATCAACATTACAATACATTCTAACTAAAAATATCCTAACCGCGCTACACCGGAGAGACGAGAGCTGAGTTTACCGAAGATGCGAGCGAACGTTTGGAACCCGATAGCCTTATGGAATTCACATTGCGGATAACAAATGAACAGAATTTTTAAAAATAACCGTGACAGAGTTGACAATTAAGAAATTTTAATAGGATCATTTATTTAAAAAGATAGAAAATAGATGAAAATGGCATAGCACACAATGTAAATGAATAAAGGGAAAATTAAAGGGAAAGATTGATGAAGATTCATCTCCATACGGCTTTGTTGAAGAAGTTATGACAAGATAGCGAGCCTACGATGACGCTATGGATCAGTCTACGTTTAAAAGAAAGAGTGTTGCAATTTAGAATAGTGAGAAGAGCATCGTTATTGCCACACCAAATACCCCTAGCTCCAATAATAATAGGGTAGACTTTAACGTCAGTGGAATTCTTGACTGCCATAATTTTGTTCGTGAAGTCAGGTTCTTCATAATACTCCTTTTTCAGTCTATAACTCTCGGCGAGCGAACGAGGACCTTCCCAGAAAACACCTACTTCAATAATAATGGTCTGTAGGCCTTTGTTGATAATAAGGTCAGGAATTCTTAAGGTCCCAGAGTCTGCTCTAATCCTCGGCTCGACTTCAGTTTCCCACCCACTCTTTTTGGCGACATCCTCGATGATATTAACGATGTTGTTATGTCGTTTTATTCGAGTGCCATGGGTAATGTAGCATCCCTGTAAAATATGGCAATTGGACTCGCGTTTTTTACATCCCCCGCGGCAGTTTCGTTGTTCTTTAGGTTTGTAAGGCAGGTCCATTGACGGTAATAGGTTACCGCGGAGGTGAATAGCTTTAACATAGCTATTTCCTGACCAAAGTGGGGGAGCGTTGGCTATCCAAGAACTCGAAGCAATCGAGGAGGCACATTGTTTGATACCATTCCCAGACCAGGATTTGTCTAAGTCATTTATTAAACTATTGGTTATAGCGCTGGTTGTATGTAGATTGGTTAAAGACTTGATTTTACCAATGTGGTGTTCGGTGAAGGATTTGGCTATAGGTGGAATGTGGGACATAATTTTTGACAATCTTCTGGCCATAATTTCTGGAATCTTTAACGCGAAGGGGAAAATGCCAAGACCTCCACCTCGTTTGGGTGCATATAAGAAAGGGTTAGTTGTGGAGGAGGGGAGATGAAGGACAGTCTTGACCAGACGACGGATTAGTCTGTCAGCTTCTTTAAGAAGTTTTTTTGTGATATAGATATTTTGTAAGGAACTAATCCATCGCGGGACAAGATAGGAATTAAGGATAATGAATTTTCGGGAAGGTTTGAGAGGGGATCTACCAATACGGGAGATTTGGGTCTGAAGGAGATCAAGGTTAGGAAGTTCGGCACCCATCCGATTATAGCGAAGCCCTAAATATTTTAGGGTGTCCATCCCCACTTGTGGAATGGGTTTCCCGTTGACAAAAAATAAGCTTTTAATTATACTAAAAAGTTTCCTTTTCTTTGGCACAGTGCGAAGAGAAAGGGCAAAGGACTTGTCGGTGTTAAGTGATATTCCTGCTTTGTTGAAGAATTTATTGGCCTTTTTTAGGAGGTTATTGGTTTCTTTTGTGGACCCAGAAATAAGCACGAGATCGTCAGCATAGCCGAGACAATTACATTCGATATAATTGACTGCAGGTGGATTTTCTTCTTGCAGCTGGACAATTAGCTCGTCAAAGAAAAGATTGAATAGACAGGGACTCAAAGGGTCGCCCTGTTTGACGCCATTGTTTAATTTTATTTTGATGTTATCATTATTACCTATCTGGATGTAAGTATATGCATCTTGAAGAGTGTCCATAATAAATTTTATGATATTAGGGTGGACTTTAACTCTTTCCAAGGCTGTTAAAATTCTCGAATGAGGAATAGAATCGAAGGCTGCTTGTAAGTCGAGCGAAATGATATCGAGGGGCTTTATACCTTTTCTGGAGTATTTGATAGTGCTATTAAGAATAACATTGTTAATTAGTGTGCCATCCCGATTAACAAAACCTTGCTGACAACGGTTGATAGGCAATTCTTTTAATCTCCAGCTCATAATTTTATTTAATAAACGCAAGAAAATAGAGCCAATTGTTAGCGGACGCCAATTTTTAATATTTTTCAAATCCTTACCTTGTTTGGGAATTAAGATAGTACGCGATGTTCTCATAAATTCTGGAATATTTTGTAGTAAAATCATTGCATTAAAAAGGAGCCATAACTTGTCTTTAGGAAGGCGTTTAACGTCACGAATATTATATCCATCAAAACCCTTAGCACTGGATTTAGTTTCCATAATAGCTTTATTTATCTCTTGCGGTGAGATAGCTCTATATAAGTTCGGCCCAACCTCATTGTTGATAATAGAGGGATAATGAGGAGCAACATTTTTCGGAGACTCAAAAAGATTGCTAAAGTGAGTTCGGATTTCATTAACCGATGGCAGATCCTCAGAATTGTCAAAAGGCAGATCGTCTATGATTTTATTTGCAAGCTCTTTTTGGTTCTTTTTAAAGAGGATTTGACATTTTTTATATAGGATAGCCTGTTGGTGGCTTTAGCAAAGGGTCCGTAAAGTTTTGTGTTTGAGTTATGATGTCGCTTATCGTTTGGGCGTTTTTTTATTTTGTGTAGTAAATTTGTGCACCAGTGATTAAATACTTCCAGTTTCTCCTCGTTTGTTGCATCATAGTTACCTAATATCCGGGCAAGATGTTTATCACTGACAAGATTTAACGTGGCAGCCGAAAGAGACTCCATTACCGTATCAATGGGGCGAAAGGGTTGGCTATTAGGGTTTAGTTGGCTTTCTACCTGTTGGCCGGCGGTAGTAGGGGGTGAAAGTACAACGATAGAGGGTGGTAATGGTGAAGGATAATTATTAGAGTTTTCAGTGATAGATATATTATCGGACAGCTGTTGATGGTTGACGTATTCAGAAGGTAGAGGTGATATTTTCTCAGGAGGCTGGTTCAAAGGCGGAGGATCGGGTGGTAGGTCTATAGGAGGGGGTTCGGGGGAAGAATTATAGAGAGAGGTAGCAATAATGAAAGGATATTCAATAGTAACCGTAGTAGAAGGACTAAGGGGGGTAGTAGGAGGTTGAGGAGAAGGTAGTGGTACTTGTGATAGTTCTCCACCCGCCTCTATGATATCATTTTTGACAATATTAAGGAGATCCTGATAAGATTTTCTCCTTCTTCTGAGTTTAATTGTTTCTAGGGTTCTATCAGGAAAAATCGAAGCAATATGGATATTAACGGCTCTACCCGTGAATCGCAGCTCGGCATGTACCATATCCAATGTTTCCTGCGCTGACCATAGGGGAGTTTTAGTGGCTTCGTTCTCCATTTCTTGATTGTACTCGATTGGATGCTTTTTCGCAACATGTTGTCGCAGACCTAAATATGATGCATATTTGTCACCGCATAAATCGCAGGAGAATTTTCTTTCATAATCTTTAATTTGCAGAAGGCGACAATATCTTCGTTGGTGGTTTCGAAGATTTTTTTTCGATGAATAATTATTACCGCAAGGGCAAAGGTGTATTTCTGCATTAGCATCCATAAGGCACCGACGAAAATAAATAGAAAACTAAGTGAGGGGAATTAAAGAACTAAAAAAGAACACCGAAATAATCCAAGTTATTTCTTTGGACTATTTGAAATTTTAAAGAAAACAAAATGGTGTTATGCGAAAATCGCAGCACAATGCTGGGAAGATTCTCCAAAGTGGGGAAGTATAATACAACTATACCACGCAGCAGATAATTGCAACGATAGAAAAAGACCCTAAAAGAGACTTTATCAAGATAATTGTATAGATGCACCGTATTAAACTCACTCTCGGTTTGAAAGTGGAAAGACTCTCCGAGTGTTACACGTTATCTAACCAGTTATAAGTTAAGACATCACGCAAATGGCTAATGGATCGTATATTTCAACAAGATAATGATGGTCAAACTCGACAACTTACTTTGTTTTCTATCACTCACTTGATTAGATACATATAAAAGTGACTATAGTTTTGACACAGACTTTGTGTCAATATCAAACAACAAAACATAAATTAATGAAGGACAGACAAGATACAAGGAATAGGTAAACTAATGTAGAGGTTCATATCAATAAATTAAAGTAATTATGGGATTAAATGAATGTTAAGTAGTATTAACAAATTGAACAAAATACTTCTATTACAATTGCAATATTTAATTGGTTATTTAATGTGGTATTGTTGGATAATGCCAAGCCTTGTTGAATTTCTACCTGTTTTAATATTGAAATTACTGGCTTTGACAGTGTAAAATTTTTGGATCCTTTAGTTTTGGAAAAGAGTGTCCTGAATCAAGGATATGGTTTGAAAATATGAAATCTGTTTTTTGATATTTAAATGAGCGAAAATGTTCACTATAAAGGGCGATACAATTTCTTGTAGCCTTCCCTACATACAAACTGTTACAGTCTGGACAGATTAGCTTATAAACTCCAGATGTACTATATAAGTTATCTTTATCTTTGGCGTTAAAAATAATGTTTGAAAGTTTATTCTGAGATTTGTAACTGACTTTAATGTGAAATTTCAATAATTCTGCGATTCTGTCACTAACCTTTCCAAAGTATCTTAATGAGACATATCTGGATTGCTCTGTAGGTAGATTTTACAAAGGGATATATGTTTGATACACTAATTGTTGTTCTTTGCCAAAAATTAACTTATTGATTACAGTTTGAAAACCGTTATTTGCGGCTATAGAACGGATAATATTTAATTCATTAGATCAGTTTTTGACAAGGGAACTGAAAATGCTCGATGAATCATAGTTCTATATGCAGGTAGTTTATAGTTTAATGAACTAGCCGATGAGTGAAAGTAGATTTCCTGTGTGTATTCAACGATATAGAATTGTGGTGCCGGGTAAGCGTGAGGTCTAAAAAGGTAAGTTGGTTCATTTCTGTTTCAACAGTAAATTTGTATTTAACAATTAGTGTACCATAGCATTTATCCCTTTGTAAAATCTACATAGTAATTCAGATATATGACTCACTAATATACAAAAAATTGGCATTGTCAAAGCCAGTACCATAAAATTTCAATATTAGAACAGGTAGAAATTCAACAATGCTTGTCTCTTTCCAAGAATACCATCCTAAATGACCAATTAAATTGTAATAGAAGTATTTTGTTCGATTTTTTAATACATAGTTGCTACTTAAAGTTCATTTAATCGCCTATTTTTTTAAATTTATTCATATGAACCTCTAAATTCCTTTACCTTTTCTGGTATCTTGTCTGTCTTTCATTACCTTATGTTTCGTCATTTGAAAATGACACAAAGTCTGTGTCACGTTTATACATATCTAATCAAGTGAGTAATAGAAAACAACGTAAGTTTTTATGTTCGATCATCATGATTGACTATCACAAAGTAACGGCTCCTACCATCGAATTCTTGCTCGAGTTAGTTTCAACTTTTTTGAAGAGACTCATGTGAATCTGTTGCCATGGCCACCGAGATCCCTGATCTTTCGTCCATAAAACATGTTTGGGATATGATATGGGTAGAAGGCTCGGAAATTTACCCAGCCCCCACGGACTTTGGAGGTTCTAAGACATGAAATACAGATAGCTTGGGATAGTATTCCTCAAGAAGAAATAGACCAACCACCTTATTGATCAATGCCAGTGTGTGTGAGGAAGTGTATAGATAATCATGGTGGACAAACACATTATTAACAAACTTAAAAAAAATTAAACTCCTATCAGACCTCGTTTTCAATGGTATGAATACAAATTGAACAAAAAATTAAAAAATTAAGAGGATTCGCAATGACAGATATCGAAATCACAATTTGACATTGTTCTAGGTGTTGCGATTTCTTTGTCAGTGAGTAAACAAACAATATTATTTACATGGTGTTTGAATTTCACTGGTAATTAGTGTATAGGTATTTTTTATTTCTTTCTTATTTGCTATGGTATGTTAGTATATCGCTTTAAATGTTCTATTTGTTGTTTACTGCATGTTTGTAGTAGTCGCCGGCAGAGGGAGCGAAGTACCACAGCCAACACGACACCTCTGGTGACGGGCCGTAGAAGTATTAGGTCTCCGAAATTGGCTTTGATGCCTAGCAGTTCGAGTAGTAGGTAGGCAGACAATGATTTCGTTTTAGTTTTTTTTTTTAATATTAGTACTATAAACCAAATCCTGAGATTGAAAACCTATCTAATGATTTTTTACTACTAAACTTGATTTAAAACGTATTGTATTGCCGCTGTACGAACTTTCGCGATTTTAATTTCGAATTGATGTCGTTGCAGGTTATCTCGTTACTTTTAGGTAAGAGATGCTTTTATGGACAAGTAAGTAGATGAATCAATCGGCTGTGCATCTCATTATTCATACATCGAATGAATTGGTTCCAATTCTAAGACCGCAAAAATACAAAATAAACATTGTAAAGTCATTTAAAAAAGTATACCTAAAATTGTGACACATTAATACGAATTTTGTCTCCCAAAAGATTTTAGTGTTGTTTGGTGTTATATAAACTTGTTTTGTATTGGTAACCACACAAGATAGACGTTACAACTATTATCAGCCCTAACGAATATGTTGGGACAAAATTCACATTCATTACTCAGGTGTTTGGTAGTTGTATTTTATATTTTTTAATTAGGAGTATTTGGATAATGAAAATAATTGCTGTCACTATTTAACTGAACTTTTCAAAGCAAATATGTTTCTAGCTTTTCGAGACAAACTTTTTTGGACGTAAGACGATATAAAGTTTCTGGAAAGTACATACGTAAGAAACCCAACTTTTCCCTTCTCAATCAATGATACTTCTTTCTGGTCGCGATGGTTTTCATCCTCCCAGATACGTAAATAATGATATAATTGTTAAGTCTCTTTCTTGATTTGAGCTCTAAAAAAGCACGGCAAGTAGCTTTTTAATATTACAAACGCAAAGAAAATGAACTTACTTCAAGTAAATTAACATTTGTATTTACTACTTACCCTTTTAAATATTTGTCAGTTTGCAATAATGAACTATATAAAAAGTGAATGCAATTGTTTATAATATATATTTTAATTTTTTCAAATTTGTTTTAAACTTACCATTTTATTCTGAAATGTATTTAATTAAACCATTTATATTTCTACTCTGCACTAGGTGAAACACTGATTGTTAATTACCTGATTTGCCCCACGTTGGGCGCCAAAAAGTGAATATATCTATAGATATTAGAATATATCTTAATAATTAAAAATTTAAATCAATAATTTGTATCACAATAATTGGACTCGAAATGTGAAGCCCAAAACCAGACAAATGTCATAATAAAATAATAATTATTTTATCTTTACTCAGAAATTATTTTTACTAATTCATCGGGTTGTTCTTCTGGACTCTTTTTCAATTATCACTTCAATTGTCTCTTCTGGTTTATCTTTCTTGATCCTTGTCCTTTTCTTTTGTGCCATTTTGTGATTTTAAAATTTTTAAAATATATATTCTTTTATATGGACTAACCCTTTTAAATATTGGTAGGTTACATCATCTCGGTCTCCTGTTATTCAAACTTGATCGTCAGCAAAAAATGTATAGAGCATAAAATCATCGATAGGCAGTCTCATTTCACAGCATTTTCGTTTCAATTTTTAACTGACTTTCAAAAATAAAGAGGTTATCAATTTGGATTGATTTTTTTTCAAAGCTTATTACTACGTTTTTATATTGAAAATATTTAAATATGAAAAATTAAGTATGTTAATAAACTCAATGTAGGCACTTTTTATTGAAAGAAGAAAATTTAAAAACAATTTAAAGCCTTTTCCCCTTTAGCATTTCAAAATTTCAGCACTGTTGAGTATTCAAAACTAAATTTAAATAAAATACTATATTTTAATTTCTATATTCTTGTGTGGTTGCCTCTTGGTTCACAGTATGCAAAATCGTGTTTTAAATTCCAGCTCCTAGACTTTTTGTATTGGAATCAACGATTGAAATAATATAAATCATTTTTATATCACAGTCATATGTTGCTCTTATGGCTAAATGTTTTGTTGAATTGCATGTTTGCACTATGAAACTAACATATCGCCTTTGTGTTGAAATGCCAATTTTGGAACCTAACAAAAAAAATTCCCAGCAAATGATTTATTGAGTGATCTCCACCGAGTTGATTCGGGTATGGGAAAATATTATTTTTGCCGCGCCCGAGTTAATCCCATGGAGATTTGTAATTTTAGTTTTATAGGTGGTGCCAGGGGTTCCCAAACTGATTCAGTTGTGGTCACACAGGTTTGGTTTTTGTCAGGGCGCCCTATATCGTGCTCAACAAAGTGTAGTACAAGAATTGTGCTTTACAAAGTGCTTACTACATCATGTCATAGCTAGGAATCAAAGTTTACTCGGAAATGATTTCTTCTATATCGTGTAATAATTTTGCTTTGTCATTGTTCTTTTTAATTGTATCCTTCAATAATGAATTTTACTTTAATTGAAATATAGTGAAGTAAAGCAGATGAGAATCAAATATAGTTCAAAGGCAATAATGGAGTATGTTAATGCATCAACAGTATAAAAAACCTGGTAAAAGTGGCTAATTATAAAATGTGCTCAACACACTAAAATCCGTAAGGCATCTTGAAACTGAAACACATAAAAGACATGTCAAAGCAAATGATAAGAAAAATATGTCTTTACTTATAAATGAAGATGGGCATACCACTTACTTCTCTTGGATAATTGAAAATAAAGAGTGATAAGAAACTTACTTACTTTATTGAATTTTGTTCAGATCAAATTCCGTACTCTTCAACACAAAAATGTATTTCTGCCTCCGTGATGAACAATTTGACCAAAATAATATGGGAAATGCCATTTTATATTAAGTTTTATGAATCTTCTGATCGATAGGAGAATAAAATTCTATGGTAAACCGTCGTTTTATATTGGACACAATTGGAATGGATTCTCTTAATTTTGAAGCGATTATTAAAGAATTAAATTTTGGACTTCAAAAAATATTTGATCGTCCTGATGATGAATTGAAATTAAAACGTTTAATAGCCGATAAAGCACAAGGTTGTGTAAAAACGAGTTATCTTTTAAAGAGAAAACAAACAACATAAAATTTTATAAACTTTCTATGGGACTTTCTCTTCGAAAATCTCCAGTACCTATTGAAGTTCGCTCAAAGCTACACAATGCTCCTACAACCAACTTACTATTGAATTTTTTTAAATAAATCTATTTCAAAGGAATATATGATGGTTCATGAAAAGTTGCAAACACACAAATTATCTACTTAACATAGAGAGGGTCTTAAATCTACAGAAAAGTATTATATCTAGCAAAAAAAATCGGCATTGCCAAACCTAACCCATCACTATTTGAATTTAGATTCTGTAAAAGAGAAAACTGTTTATACTTCACATTTTGGGAGCCCCTGGCTTATACAATGTTGTGCTTATTTCCTCAGCTGCTTGACAAGTTGCGGGCTGTAGTTTAGAACTAAATCATTTGAATTGCGCTTTATGTGTCCATTCTCAATAATTCCTTTTGCCTGTTGAATCCTGATATAATTATATGAATAAATGTCATCTTTTTTTGTCCAAAGAACTTTTTCAAAACTTAAAACTGTTAAAATAATGTTAGTTTTAATGGAAGTTTGCTTTAATTCTACCATGATTTTCGTATTTTATGTGTACAGTATTTATGTGTGTGTGTTTAGAGGGATACTTTTCCTAGGGTGGTTGTCTTAAGAGATTTCGGAGCGATGGTTAACGAGGTCTTTGTTTATTTTTTCTGTTCATTAGGGTTTTCTTTCCTCAGGTTTTTACCCCAACAGAAAATTATAAATGGAAAACAAAGTGTAGTAAGGCAATTTCGAAAAATTGCCTGGATTACAGATTGTCTACAGAAATGCTTCCACACTGATGTTCTGAGAAAAAGAGATGTCTACAATATAATCGACCAGTATTCCTGTATATAAATGAGTGTCTTGTATATTGTGTGATACTTATCTTTGATTAGAGAGGTTTGAACTCCAAATTTCGTTTGTATCAATCGCTATGTGTTTAAAACACGACACTAACAGACTTGATGATGTCAGGTGTGACTACCGAAACGTCGGAATTTAACCATCGATCCCAGGAGAAATCAGTTATCAATTACGATAATAAAAAAGTATATGACATTTTTAGTACTCTGCGAAAGCATACGATTATATGTATAATGTACTGTTGAGAACGAAACCTAAAGTCTATAGTTTTATGATGTTTAAAGTATGAAAACAACACAATAACTTTCAAAAAATGCATTTTGAGGAAAAATGATTCAGATAAAAGATTTAGGATTTTCCCCGGATATTCAATGGTGACCCTAGATTTGACCTTGATTTTCAAGGTCATTCCAAGGTTAAGTTGATTTGTTCAAAGATCTCGTACTTTTGACCCCGGTAATGAAAAGAACGGAAAATTTTACGTTCAGATATGTCCTTGACCATTTTCTGAATTTGATCTCTGATGGTCGTTGAAGGTTCAAATCAAGGTCACACATGGTTTGGCGCATTGAACCTTTTTTGACAGGAATTTAGATGGACTGAAATATCTAGCCTTACTTCAAGAGAAAATTGTTCCAGCAATTCAGGATATAGCTGGTGCTGATTTTGTCGAGGTTTGGTACCAACAAGATGGTGGACCTGGTCATTTTCAGAGGATTGTGAGAAACGACCTAGATGTTGTATTCAATAATCGTTGGATTGACCCTATAGGAACTAAGGAGTGGCCAGCCAGGTACCCCGATCTGACTCCACTTGACTTTTCTATGTGGCTACATAAAGAGCAAGGAGTACTAAACCACGACATTTAGAAGATCTAAGACAAAGAATATTTATATATTTGCACTGATATTACACATGAAATGATAAGAAGTGCGATCGACAAATTTTATGTTCGTTTAGGAATGTGCCAGGCCGTTGATGGAGAACATTTTGAACACAAGTTATAAGCCTTGCCAAAACTGTTCGGATCATTTACTTAACTGACCGGGATTATAAGCCTTGCCTTAACTCTGTCCGGTTGGATTGCCTTGCCTCAACTAGTCGGGATCGTAAATCTTGCCTTAACTGGCCGGGTGAATTGCCTTGCCTTAACTAGCCAGGACCGTAAGCCTTGCCTTAACTGGCCGGATGGATTGCCTTCCTTCAATTAGCTGGGTCATTTTTCTATTGGGCATTTTTTGAGACGTGGCCTTGATTTGAACCTTCAACGACCATCGGAGGTCAAATTCAGAAAATGGCCAAGGACGTATCTGAACGAAAAATTTTCCACTATCTTTATTTTCGGGGTCAAAAGTAGGGCATCCCATTTGAAGAAGAAAAAAACTTGACCTTGAAATGACCTAGTAGGTCAAGGTCAATTCTAGGGCCACCATTGAATAGCCAGGGAAAAAATCCTAAATCTTTTGTCAGGGCCATTTTTCCCAAAATGCATTTTTCGAAAGTTATTGTGCTGTTTCCATACTTTTGGAACACCATATATTTGCACAGTTTGATATCTTGCAATTTTGAGTAGATATGTGATATATGTTGTTCTGCACTTGAGGCGATAGCGTTTTCTTGCCATTTATTTAACAGGCAACAATTTTCTTCAGTATCTGTCCCCAAACACAAGATAAACTATATACACACATGTTGGAGTTTGGTATAGTGTTTTGAGGTTTTGTTTTGGTGAGATTAGTTTTCATCGAACACAGTTTTCTTCCATGTTTCATTATTTTAAATAAAATATCTGTGTAATCTTCAGTTTACAATCAATAAGTTTAAATTAAAAGTAATATTTGATTAGATTGGTTATCTATAACATTTAGTTCAATTGGCTGATTAATAGATATTTTTAAATTTTCTCTCTTTGACATGTTAGTTAATAAAATGTCAATATTTTTAAATCCCATATAAGAACTATGCACACCACAAAAAAATATTTAATAAAGTGAGAAATTTTAACAAGTTTTGTTTGCACTTTTACTAATAAATATGTATTATTTAAATTTCAGCTCTCTTGCTAGAACTCCGTACAGCCCTCCGAATGCTCAACAACAGCAACAACCCAGGAAGAGTAAAAACGTAAAGACGGTATCAGGTTCACCAACACACGCCGATATTTAATCATATTTTTGTTTTCGTTCGATTCCCTTTTTAGTATTAGCCAATCTGCCAATTGCAAATGGTAGCAGCACACGTTCCGAAAGATTCCTTTCTATCGTAATTTATATTTTATATCTTTTTTTTCTGGGATTTATCGTTGTTGACGACAGCCTTAAATTTCCTTCGTTAACGGTTTAGAGAATTGCCGTAGAAAAAGTGAGCGTTTATTTAGCAGGGCTTTAGAAATACAAGAAGAGAAAATTAACATTGATAATGATCATAAGGCTGGATAAAAACCGTTTTTCGATTGTTTTTATTCCTTGATTACTGTAGCTGATTCAAAATGTTATACTTTTTGGTAGTCGTATTCAATTAAAAATTTTTATGCAGGATTATAATTTTTGTATACTATTTTAGTTATATTCACATTTTTTTAAATGAAATTACTTTAAAACGAGGATTAACCAATTAAAAAGCAACCCAAAGAATGCTTGATGTTGTAAACATCAATTGGTTTCTTTTTTGTATGTACTTTTTGAATAGCTGTATTACATCTCCTGCAAATAAGTTCACATATACATTGATATAAGGTATTAACTAAACCAGGAGTAGTCAATCTTTGCGTCCCTAGCATCACTTTTGTATGTCTGTTGTAGTGAAATTTTCTAACCCCCATCCGTTCTCTAGTAACTGATTTATAAAGTAGGGAACCAACTTTATATATCAGAATTATAGCAAGTTCAATATTCACAAACCAAATACTTTCTTGGACATCTGCTAAGTTTGGAAATTATGAAACGACCTATTGCAGTTAAATGTATTTAAAGTTGTCATACATATAAATATTTAATTAAAGATGTCTCTGAGGCTGATGCTGTGAAACAAAATACTGGATATATGGCTCAATTTTTGTAAAGAACAAATTGTCCGAAATATTCAGGCAGCTTCTTTCATTTATTATACTATATAGTCTTTAGAAATGCAGTAAGGCAGAGATTTAAAACTGTTATTAAATAAGTTTGTTCGAAGCAGAAAAAACTTTAATATACGTTTTTGTCGCAGTTTTTACAAGACTTTAATGACCACCCACCCAGATCTTGAATACATTAAGTCACAAAATACTAATGAGCAATAATTGTACTTTTATGTAACATCACTAATACATGTTCGCACAAGATATGAGGTGGAGAATGTATCAATAAATTGAAGTATCATTTTTCCACATAATTCCAGTTTCAATTTCAAAGATCTTCGTTTTCCAACTTAATTATCCTGTTGTTGCTACTAAATCTGTATGAGTTGCCGCGGCACCTTGATTTTTTTACTTTGACCACCTATTAGACTTTTATTAGCCAAAACTGCAAATGGGCATCATTGAATCTCTTCAAAATATCTGCCAAATAAAAGGCATCATTCATCTTTGGTTGTTTGCTCTTACTTCTTCCAAAAAATTGTATGACTCATTCAATACTACTAAACGGGCCGCTGACTTTAATCTTATATATGGTTCAACAACGATCAATTAAGCAACAAATCTACAAAGCTACCGTTAATAGAAATGACAAGTTCTGGAGAATACTTTCATCCACGTCAAATAGACAAATCTCTTAAAAGAAGAGAATTACGAATATTCAATCATACATTGGCATTCAAAATAATTCCACAGTTTTTGGCTACCACCACCTCTGGTAACTCAGCGATTGAAGATGAACTGAGGTGACTATGGTACTGTGAGTTTGAATACTAACAACTGCATATGAATATAATACTTCATTCGCAGTGTGTAGTTTCTTAATTCAAGCAAACATTTTGTGATTTTTAAAATGCTGAGTTCTATTTACTTGCTACAAATAAATTGCTATGTCCTAAAGCAAGCCATCAATCAGTCTATCAAGTGACTGATTATTGGACAAAGTCACTAGCGCTTATTACGAAAACTGGAATGCCCATTAATATATGGTAAAGATCAATTTACTACCTCTGAACTTGACTATAGTGACTATAACAAGAAAGCTATTGTTCTTCACAGATTTTTCCAATACATGTTGTCAATTTTTATTGCATACAAATATAAATGCTTTGTTAATTTGTAAGTGTATATATTGTCCAGTTATAGTATTATTCATTCATGAAATGTCCAAAATGGCTATTATACAGTCAGTTTAGCATACATCTGAAGTACTTTCAAACTTTAGAATTTATACTAGCAAGTAGTGGATCATGACCGAGTTTCTGTGAGATACAAAGAAACTCTGTCAAAGAAGTGGATTATCTCATTACAAACTAGATCAACACGTTATTGGAAATTTATCCGTAAAATGATTTGTTTTTTTTTAATCGCGTAGTTCATTGTGAGGGCATGCCAGTAATGTTTCTTTACCTAAACCTGTAATCAGAATGAATATGGGGTCTTTTTTAAGTAGTGGGACTAATTGAAATTGACCTTCAATGAGTAGATAAAATATTCTAAAGAGGGCAATACTGACTTACTAGTGGATTAAAAATATATTTCCACCTTTAATTTGTAAGTGGTTTAATGCTTTTTTTATATATTTTTGCAGTTAGCGTAGTATTTTGTCGGCCAAAATTAAATGTTATATTGTCTGTTGTTTGGGTTGCTTATTAATTGAATTACTTGTTTTCTTTTTAACTACATTTTATGCCTAGGAACTTTTTCAACAAATGTTTGTTTCGTATAAATATGAGCGAGTTAAAGTAATTTAATTTCAATTCTCAAATAATCAATGCGATTGTGATTTATGTTATTTTGCTTGAAGGTATATAAGGGTCATTTTTTTTTGTATGTTGTGAGCACATTTGAAGCTGGGTATTGTTGTTTATTGTCCAATATGTATTTTTGTGTAGTATAATGATGATCATTCAATAATAAAAAACAATTTGTTTATCTAGATTAGTGTTACAAGTGTAATATATAATAAGAATGATGTGTACTCTCTTTAGGATTTAAATAAATAATTACTATTATATTCACATGGTATGTTTCATTATCTTCCTACTAATACACATGAAATAGTGAAATTTTCTGCTCTAAACTCGTAGGTATATTCGTATTCTAAATGAAGATTGTGTAATTTTGTAACGTGAAAAAAATAAAACGTTAGTACCTAATCCAATAATCTAAAAACATCTATTTATTGTCTTCTAAATGTTATTTGTGACATGTTCTTGATTGTTTTGAAGGTTTCTTGAGAATAACACCACAATTGAATTAAATTGAAAGAAAATACCAAACGTTTCAAAGTCGATTCTGACTTCGTTGTCAGTGGCATTAAAATATGTAAATTGCAAATTAAAAGTTTGATTTATGACATTTAAGTTGACATAAGATTTTTGTTGTTTTTAAATATACAAGTAACACAAAAAATTCTAAAGATCATGTATTAAGTTTCAAGTTGGAAGAATTTGAAAGAGTTGTCTTTAGAATTTATAAGTGGCGTTCCTAGGTACGACTTTGTTATAAGATAGTGCATTCGCCAAAAATTCGATCAAAGAATTCTGCTGTTTAAGTGATCCCATTAACGTCATAAGGAAAAACCTTATGAACTATCCCGATAGTGGGTGGTTCAAAAGGAGATGACAACACGAACACCATTACATTATAAAAATGTAATGTGTAAATGGTAACCAAATCGGTAAAATCATTTTTTGTGAACGTACTGTCGAGTCACTGTCGCATGCGGTGACAGAATTCGATTTTGGTTCAGGCTAAGCTGGGGAATTTCCAAACTATTTCGGTGTGGTCAAATTTTGACGGACATTACTTTATGAGCATATTCAATGAGTTTGTCACTATTTGTATGTTTTGTTGAAGACTATTCATAATCGACTTGGTTTCAGTGCCTCATTGGACAATGTTTTTGAATACATATTGAAGGTTTATTATTTATTCCAAAATATACAAATACTTGAGCCAACTACACCGCCTCTCAATTTAAAGGGAAAGAGTAACAATTTATCCTTCCCAAACCTCGGGTAATATTCGTCCGCCACTGCAGTCAGTTGTAGGATCCAGGAGATGGATTTAAATGATATTTTAATTATTAAAAGGATAGTTACAACCAGGGGCGGCTGTCCACCAAATTTAATAAATTTTTAAAAGTTTAAAAATCAACACAAAATGTTAAACAACTATCATTTCAATACCAACGAATTTATCAAAAAACAACTTAAGCTCTAATCCAAACTTGTAATAAGACTTATATTCGCTTGAAAGAATATTTCACCGTGCACTTCGGCTAGCGCACGATGAAACTTATATAGCTTCTATGAGATACGATATAACACGCTTAAAGCGTGAGATAGAAGATAGCTAATGCAAACTATATGGGGTAGTTGGCTGATTCTCGTACGCCGCAGGGAAACATCGAGCTCTGCCGATATTGACCAATCCTACCCGACGTATCAATACTTCAAATGTTTGTTTACATGTACATGATTTAATTAGTGGTTGCTTTGTTTTTGTTCTCATAGTCTATGAAAGGATATTTTATTTTAATATACAGAGTCGGACATAGTCTGTGTTTGTTTAAATAACTGAAAATGAGTATCAATTTTAACATTGACTATATTAAAAACCATAATAAATCGTTTCTAAACAAATTAGATATAAAAGTGGCTGGTCCACCTAGGCCATATCTTAATTTAATATAAGCTAAACGAAAAATAAAATATTTACGCGAAGTTTTAAAAATGAAATTGATAATAAAAAGAAATGGTTGTGTGGATGTGATCGCCTCAAAAAATATTTTTCATAACATTATTTATGACGGGGAATCAACTTTGACGGAAACAAGAGTGAAGGATTAAAACGTTTCTTAGAAATACCAGATCTCAGGACCGGCTAAATGGTCTTTCTGTGCTCAGTATTGAACAAAAAAATATAAAAAAAATAATTTTAATTTATAAAAAATAAATGCAGTATTAGCAAATCTATATTTTATTTTAAAGTAACTATGAATCCTAATATTTGACAAGTAAAGGGCACCATCAGCTTCGTAACACACTAACCGCCACTGGTTACAACGCGTTAATATACCAATACAATTCTTATAATAAGAATGTTTTGCACATTTACAAGATATTTGTTTACCCTTTGTTGCATTTTTTCTCGAGTATGTATCTCATTTTTATCTCTTTTTCCAGTATTTAACTTTTTATCAAGTTTTTGTGACCCTCTTGAAAATTTATTTCGGTGTTTCTTGTTGTGTCCATAAATAAATTGAGATTTTAAAATTCACATATTCCTCAACTGTCATCACTACTACTTTTCGGTAGCTGAAAGTAATGATTTACAAAAGGTAATATATTTTTTCACAAATTCCCAATAACTAATTTACTAATTTTGTCATTCTGATGACAATTCGATACGTAATAGTCACTCGAATGTCAGCTGATTCACTGCTGCTGCACAGCGACGTATGTATACTTATCGCATTTGGCTCTAGAAGGATTTCGTAGTAATCCTGTGTTTCTAAAGTACACCATTGCTTTTTTGAATGGATTGGAATTTTCGGTACTTTTTTTTAAGTTTAAATTTTTGGCGGCAATTGTTTATTTCGGAGAGGTAGTTTTTTTATGTTATAGATGATTAATTTAGAGAAGTCGTTTTAGTATAAGCTTAATATCCAATTAAAGATAATGTAGTTTATATTGAAGTCTTGATTTCTAACCAAGTTTGCTTACAATAAACAGGTTTAACATGTTTATTATTTATGTTCATGTTAAATTGTTAACACAATTACTAGTAACTATTTTTGTTACAGTTCAATTACTATTCTTTAATTGAGCTTGGGGTAACTATGTGTACATGTCTAAAAAACCTAGGTTTCATTATTAGGCGCGTGCAATTGCATGTCATTGCTGAAAGTAGAGAATTCGCCAATGTAGCGTTATTAGTTGCAAAAATACATCGAAAAAGATTGCATTTTTCAGCTTATACAAAATATCGGCATAAGCAGAATCAATAATCCATTGTGAGAAAGCAATGTATCATAAAAGATTACCAGGACTTAAAAAACTCTTATTGACAGTCAACGTTAAAAAATCGCAATTTTCACAAACAGAAACTGAAGAGACTGTACTTTGACTGTAGGAAGAATTCATGGGAAAATGCCTAAGCAGTAGTTAAGAACTTACCATATAAAAAAACGAATTGAATGATGCAGTCTAGTTATTTAAAATTCTTTATATTATTAACTACTTATTATTTTTATAGAATAAGATGCAGCTACAAGATTATTTCATTACATGCAATTCATAAAATACACCAAGATCAGTTTTAGCAGGCCAATGCAAAACAATATCTCAAATTTACACTACTTTTAACAAAAAAATTACTATCGTTGTCGGTTCAATGAATTCAATCCTCTTTATTGTCTGTTGCATTTTTTGGAGTAATGACAGTAGATGGCGCATTTTGTTTGTTGCACGGTACCAATACGATAGAAATTTTATCATTCCTAAATAAGTTTCTGTTCGGTCCGAAATTGATATTGAGGTCGAACTATCTGTTTCGGAAAATTATGTCATCACCGTAATTGAAATATAACTAACTCTCCTACTAGCTATCACATTAAAATATTTCATTTAAAACAAATAATATCACTTTATTTTTCTCCAATACGGAACCATAACCTTCCGCAATAATTCCTTTATTACGGTCTACACTTGAACGAAAGCAAATTAATCCGATGTTGCCGTGGTTTGTTTCATTAACTCTGTTCAAAATATGATTTAGTTTTATATATATCCCTTAATTTGAAAATAATAGTGGAGGTTTTTATTCATTGTACTGTTCAGTTGATAAATGTTTCAGTTGTGCTAAATAATTTGGCGAGTATATACATAAGTGCCTACTTTGGGTGACAACTTTTGAACGATTTTTTCTAGTAAACCATAAACTTTTTAACATATGTTATATGAGACTTTTAATTTATATTGATCCGTTCTGTCATCTACCAAACTATCTGCATTCCATTATGTTACACCCTGTATTGTGATATTTCTGTTTCCTAGGTTATAGCCCGTTGGTGTTTTCACTTTCTATATTATATTGTCCACTAGCAGGATGAACCGGAGCGGGCTAAGCTGTCTCCTTGCCTTATTCCTTGTATTTATCTTATGTCTTCATGCAACTTCCTCTCTGTTTTTACTTTAGTTAAGCAATCGAGATTGAGATGTGTATAATCCTTATTAATTTAAGAGTTACGTCTTCTTTTTTAACTATGTTTACTACGTCGCTTAATCTTATTTTAATACTTCGCAACTGTAGTGGAAAAGCTGTGGAATCTTTTGTACCATAACACAATACCTTTATTTTTACACTTAAAGTCATTTCAAATAGCCACGCCATTTATCTTCATGGAATAAACCAAAACTTGTTGCTTTTGGTTTAGTTAGAAAACATATATTCAATAAAAGGTAGTTTTTTTATGGAAACGCAAAGAACTACACATTTATTATAAAACTTTTCTTTATTAAAGTTTAGATTAAGCTGGATTGCACCACCACCTATGCCTATAAAAATTTCGGTTCATAATAAAATTTTGCAATTTACAAACAAAAACAAATGCACGTTACGCAACTGGAAATAAATAAAATGAGGCTTCGATTTTACGATATGTTATCTAAGGCAAATTATACACAATTCACAAGTACACGGTACGTAGTTTTTCACATTTTATTTACGTACGATATATTTTTAATAAGTATAAATGCTTACTGGAAGTATTTTGGATGATACAAGTATTACATCGTTTCATTTGGTTGATAAGAAAGGAACTAAAAAATGCCTAACACCATAAACAATAACAAATTAATTACAAGCTTTCATTTAAAAAATCATTGAATAAAATATACGTTGATATGTTTGAAATGATATAATTTTAGCCAAATTCAAGAAAAGCGTTCGTTCCTTTCTTATACATTTAGGAATAATATCAACAAAATCAATTAAAATATTTATATTCAATGAGCAACAACATCTGGTACAAATGCATTCAATTTTTCTCTCTAATCAATGTTATTGAAGCATTTGGTATTTCAAATTCCTAGTGTATATGTTATTAATGGTCATCGTCATAAGATTGGTATTTCACTACTAAACAACATACATCAACTTAAAGCTCATATCATTTTCAGTATTGTGAAAATGGAAGACAAATATAAATACGATAACAAAAAAATTGTCCTGCTCTTCACAATAATCAAAACTTGGTTTTTGTACAGTTTATCAGAGGATGTCAGTGTTGTTTTAAAGTCTTATTTATACACAAACAACAAAAATTATATAAACACAACCTTTCAAACTCATCCAAAAATCGCACATTCTGATATGGTTTCATTCTAACAAATCCTACTAAATTTATAGTCATTTTGCAAGTTCATTAAGACGTTCAGTGATAAAACGGGGTCAGCGAAATTTAAAAAATTTCAATTGACTACGCCAATTTCAAAATATTCCATTTCTTTAGCCAAAACCAAAAATTATTTTTTAAGATCAATGTTTGTCTCAAAAAAGTTTAATAACGTTAAAATACCCGATTAAAATGTTCATTAGTAACATTATTGTTATTATGTTAGCAACATAAATTACGGAGTTGTAACATCCCAAATGAGTTTAACCACCAAAAGTTCAGTTGAGTATGTGTTAAAATATTGCTATTTATAATAAGGATTTAGAAAATGCTAAAGTTGTTTAAATCAAAGGAAATAATATAGTCATATAAATCATGTGTAACGATGTTAGTACAGGCTATTCTCTGAAACCGACCAGCCGATTTCAATTAAATTCTGTGAATGTGTATGATTAGTTCAAATTCGAAAGATAGTTTTGAACCCGATAAGTAGCGATGTTGACAGGATTTATACCTTTTGCAATAAACTCCGCCAAAATGGAATATGGCATGTTTGTGATTGTTAAGATTGAGAAACCTTGCGAAAGTAACGGTAACTAACCGTGCGAAGTTGGGAGGAACTTCGCTTATATATAAAAATTCAGTTATAATGTCCATAAAATTCAAAATGTAGTCGATAAATTGACATTGGAAAGTTTACACGAACATCATCGTCAAAGTTACTCCATATCCGTCCTTCCAACCAAGTTATTCGGATAATTGTAGATTGTTTTCGAATCACACACACTCTAGCTCATAACTCGTACAAACAAAGATGTCATACAATAAAGTTATTGCTGCTGTAGAGTCTAATATAGAGGAGGATCAGATTGGGTCGATTCGTCGCCATGCAATCAAGTCTGTGCCGATCCACTTTGTATAGGATTTTGCGGAAACATTATAGCTTACAAGATTCAACTTGTCAAATAGTTGAAACCGCGTGACCATTATGAGCGCCGTATCTTTGGTGAAGTTTGGAATTTTTTTTAATGTAATTAACGCTGGCCAGAATGTTACCGTCAATGGAGAGCGCTATAGAGCCATGATTTATGACTTCTTCGTTCCAAAGTTAAATGATACTGATATGGCAACGCTTTGGTTTAACTATCGAGATAATCTTCTGAAATGGACCTATAAACCGACTTCTTCGATCATCTGATCTTACACCTGTTGACTTTCTCTGGCTATATGTGATGTCCCTAGTGTACGCCGACAAATTGCAAGCGTTGGACATTTGAAGGGAACATTCGGCACCAGATACTCTATAATGTGGTCCAAAATTATACTTCGAACCAGCCGTGACACCAATATTTGTTAAATTAAGCAAAAACCATGGGCATCAATATTGTTCTCACGTATTTTTTTTATTGTAAATTTGAATATCTATAAAAAAATACTTATTACTTTTTATCATGGTGTTCAAAGCGTTTGGTAGGTTTGGATAAAACTTTTTTAATATCATTTTGTTTCACATCATAGCTTACCCTATTTTCTCAGTGATTCTTTGTTGAATACTTTTATTTACTTCCATCATAATTAATATTAGAAGTCCACAACACAGTGCGGTCGGGTTAAGCTAGTTAGCTATAAAAACGAAGCCTCTAAAAATGTATTAATCAACTTGTATAAAATGTAACAAAATGTTTAGGATGCTATTAAAATGTTACAAATAAAAAAATTTTAATCTGTATATATAAGAAAGAATTTATAACACCGTTTGAAACTTTCAGTACATTTAGGAATCTATCAAAATACAATGCCGATAAAATGCGTTGTTCAGAAATTACGACACTTAAATTTGGCAACTTTCAATTCCCATCCTTCTCAATGAACATGCAAGAGTAACGACGATGATATATCTGAAATTATTACCTACTATATTCTACAAAATAATTTAATCATCAATATGATTTGCGCTAACAATTTGAAATCATAATATTCAACCGTTGGTCATCGACTATTCTATATGTACAAATGGCAGTCAGTTAAACTTTTTTTCTCTTTATACAATGTATTAGTCTTACGATAGGAAGAAGAGAAATGCCGACAAATGTGGTCTAGTACAAAAGAAATGCACCTGCGTCCACAAAATTTGCATTTACACTATTCGAAGAAATGTACAAATTTAACTAAAATTCCTTGTATACAAGGAGAGCGGCAATGGGGATCTTCCAGATGACAAAGTAACAGAGAGTTACATGATTTTAATACCAATATAATTGCACTTTAAATCTTTGGTAATTGCTTTTTTCGTACTCGATTTGGGAAAGATATATTATACAACTTAAAATTTAAAAGATCCCCAATTGCTTACCTTAAATACAACATTTATTACCAGGTGATTTCGAAGTTGAGACATGTTTTTAATATGTAGAACTTGCCTAATATGTACTGGAACAATTACTAGGTTTATAACAATAACACTTAAATCATGTTCGTTGTTAATTTATGGCACTTGTCAGAGTGCTAATCTTGGTAGGACGCAGGGAGATCTACTGCAAACATACAACAAATAAAATTGTATCTTCTTCAAGTTAATCCCAAACTTCTTACCACACAAACATCAAAAAATCATTTTTAAAAAATCTGACAAATGTGTAGGGTTATATCCCTAAACATGTTCCAAACTTTATCTGTGCCTAAGTTTGAAATAATTGGATGAAGGAAAACATATATCCTAAATAATTGAAATGAATTAGGTGAGAATTTTTTTGACAATGTAACTGCTGTTGCAGCAACGAAAGTGCACAAACTGCTGGACGATTCCCAAGACGGTTTTACAAAATGCACGCGAGACCAATCTAGTCCACAATGAATGAAAGCTAAATTGCATGGTCAAACATGGAAATAAATATTTAGCTCGTGTTGTTCTCATTTGATGTTGCCAGAAAACTTCAGTGTTTAACAGCTTCTTCAACACAATGCACATCCTTATGATTCTGACAGTGATAGGGCAGCCTAGAGCTATAAGATTGTGAGGACTTTGTGTTTCGTTGAATTTTAGTTATTTTAGTGTCTGTTTCATTGCTCCTGTAAAGTATATTTATGACCAAAAAACATTCAGATAAAAAATACAGGAATAATGTTTCATAAAAGATATAAATCATTTTTCGAGGGCACAGTGATTTCTAAGACACATTAGAGGCTTTGCGGATATTTTCTGTAATGTCAAGTACCCCGAGACCTTATTGTTCCGGTGGTGCTTCATAATATAAGCACAATAATATAATCCTTCCCCCAGGTAATGTAAACTAATGATTAAAATTATATTGCGTCATAAAAATGACAAGAAAATACAATTTCGATTTATAGATTCCTTTTGATATATAGGATCTCTAAAACTTGGTATTCGTGGAGATTTTACGCAATGTTTCGTCAGAATCGCCCAAATTCATTTACCATGTCGATATCAACAATTTGTATGGCTGATCCCTAGTCAACTTATACCCTA
The DNA here is from genome assembly GCA_034190945.1 of Octodonta nipae. Classification (NCBI taxonomy): domain Eukaryota; kingdom Metazoa; phylum Arthropoda; class Insecta; order Coleoptera; family Chrysomelidae; genus Octodonta; species Octodonta nipae. The sequence goes on from CM067217.1 coordinate 19,358,946, forward strand.
AATAAAATGTTAAAGGGTTGTTACCAACGTTGAGGTCACTCAAATTCTCGATGATTCACATTATGGATAATTCCTGGAACTTGGCTTATGGTATTCGCATCATTTTCAAAGTCTTTTGAGCAGTTATACACAGTGAAAATAGCCATATTGCAGCAATACAACAATAGGATAAGTTATACTTTCACTTTTGTAGTTAATTAAATGCCCATTTCAATTTTGTTTCGGTTCTGGTTCCCGCCATATTGGTGCTACCATAAACAGTAACACTGGTCCCACTTTTTGGTATTAGAATAATGCAGTAACTAAATTCGACGTATACGATGAATCATTTTCCAATTTCAAGGCAACAGCATTTGCAATACTATTCTATTTTCAAAATTAAAAATATGACTCAACCTAGAAATCACCTTGAAGATTTTGAAAATTCTAAAAATAAAACCCGAAGACTGTAACTTTCTGAACGCGGATGCTCAATTTATATCAAATAATTCTGGAATGCAAGATAGGAAACAATTGAATAAATAGACATAGAAAAATATAATCATTATACAAAAGATTAATTAATTATCAAGGATAATGTAAAAATAAATTCGTTCAATAATAATTTGATTAAATCATATGAGTCCCAATTTCATTCTATCAAGTCGAACTGAATAGGGAAAATTAAACTAATTTTGGTATCATATTACCTTTTTTAAAGGTAATATAAATAAAGTGCGACATCCATTATATTACATCCTAAATCGGTAGTATCAAACCATCATTTCAGTAAATGCTCCATAAAAAATTCAACAAAATGTTAAGTACACATCAGAATATAATTAATGATATAAATGAATGAATGAGAATTCGGATGAGACACAAAATCTTGAAATATTAATTCTAAAATAGTATTAAATTCGAAATTCAAATTCGCACTTCAAAATATTTAACCTCAAATTTACATAAAATGTATTTTTACTAGGTAATAGGAAACTATTTCTTATTAGAAGTTTTAAGGCAAATAAAAAAACTATGAAATTGATAAAAGATTTATCACATAAAGGAAGGTGAACTCATTAAGGTTTTATTTGTTATCCATTAATTATATATGGTGTAAGTGAATTGATATTGACCACAATTTAAATAAAAGGTTAAACCAAAGTATTTAGCACAATTTCATCTTTATGTTGATATTTAACAATAGGAAAATATGATCACCGCGGCCAAACCTGCCCCCTCCCCAACCAGATCTGCCCAGTTGGCACTTCAAACCAAAAGCTGGATACGCCCATTTTATTTTTATTATACATACTACCAATTTGGGAGGCAATTATATGGAAATAAATTGCTATTATTTAATAAAAAATAAATTGTACTTACAGTATTGTTATACCTTTTGTAAGGTAAGTTTTATTAAACTAATTATTCGTTCGATTTTTATTTTATACACAAAAATTCAAAAAAATTTTAACCAATCTCAAAGGCCTTTCACTCAATTATTATTAAATACAGTTTTTAATTCATCTGATTTGAAAGAAATAGTTAAATTTCACAAAAATGGGATACTTTCTTTTAAAAATCAAAAACTTGCCTGATTAATATCATGAACTTGCTGTTTTCTCAAATCATTGCAACTCGATTTAATATATTGAACTTTGAAAGATTTTCAAGATTGGACCTGGAGGATCAACCTCTTAATTTTTTGATAATATCACAAGTCTTCAAAGAGAATCAAGTTAGATTTTTTAAACCTATCTGTCTTCTTGATGATTTTTAGCTTGCCATTTGAAGTCGCTGTCCATGATCCATTGCTGACCTTCTGAGTAGTCACAGGATCGGAGAAGTGGAAGATTCACGTCACTCATGTCTGGTTTTGTCAGACAACTGCCTGTATTGACATGTTTTATTGTTTTATCCTGGAAATAGAGATATGTAACACATTAAACATTGAGTAAGCACATTCTGGTTGTTTTTTTTTAAAAAAGTTATTGACAGCTTCACTTTTAAATTAATTGGTAAAATCTGCACAAAAATATGGCAATTTTTATTTATTTAAGTTTCTTATAGTCTTAAATCATGTTTAAGTACTTCTTGGGAAAAACACCACACGAAAAATTGCTAATCTTATTTTGAAGGAAAAATAGAGAAAATAGGTGAAGTATGCAATTTGATCTATTTAAATGCTGCCTGAACACGCATCAGACAAAAAATGCTAAATGGATTTTGATAAAATGTGGTGTGGAGGTACTTTAGTACTTGTGTTAATACAGAATATACGTTTTACCGCGGGAAAATATCTCATTTAGAACGGAAAATAGAGAAAAAGGGAGAGTAGGCAATTTTATCGATTTAAGTCCAAAAATTGATTTAATTGTGTAAAACATCTAAAACATCAAAACAAGCAAATGGCAAAAATACCTGCGAATTGAAAATATTGATAATTGTTAATAATAAGTCACAAATATGTTGGTTTGTCTACCTCGTGCGAATTAGAGCGGATCAACTAGTAAACAATAAAACTCACCACTTCATCGTAGACCCAAGCCTGATTGCCACCCATTCCGTGGCACCTAACTAGTTTCACTGGACCAGTCCTACTGCTAGCGTCCAGACAGTTATCATCTGACATAATCTGCTGCCTTTTAGTATAGGCAAATACTTGATTGCCGCCCAAGTGATGGCAATAAGTCATACCGAGATTTTCGCCAGATTTTCTACCCATAGTGTCCAAGCAACTTCTCACCTCGACATTCCTAATCTGTAAAGTCAAACAAATGAGTATACTTGGTGTATTTGATTGAATAAATACTTAATTTGAAAGATTAATTCACTGTAGTTCCAAAAAATGAATATTGACAGTGATAATTTCGTTCTCATATATTTCAAATTAAGAAGTGGAAATCCCTAAACATCCTCTAATATAAGACTTTTAGGCACAGCAAAATATGTATATATTGTATATATATATATATATATATATATATATATATATATATATATATATATGTCGGAGATAACGAAATAGCGGCGAAGGTCTAAAGACTATATAGTTTATATTATCAGAAACAAGATATTTATGCTTTCGTACTTTTGTTTACGATTATTATATTCTATTACAAATTTGCCAGCTAGGGACCGGGGGTGAATCACAATCACCCGGCGAGCTGTTGATTACGTGATAGTCTATGAGTCAGGTGTTATGCACGATGTTTTTCATGACTATTGAAAAGAATCATACCGAGAGGACCGAAGACAGTTCTGTTCGAACTCCAAGCGAGGTGAGATCGTGGAGGGCTGTCGCGTAATCAGGATTTCGCCGCGGTTCCGAGTAGAATACCTTGCGTACCAATTTAGATTAATAATATCATATCGCTACGCCGATCGAACTTATGTTAGGTGGCACCCAAGATAAACTGATCATCAACGTTATCTATTGTTCATATAGTTTGAAACTCCAGTGGTAGATCATTATGGTGCCTTCGGTCAATTTAGTGTGATTATTATTTGTCGAATAAATGTTTAGCCCACATTTATTCCCTTTTGGATCAAACCCGGCATTTATTCCCTCGTGGATTAAACCCCGATATATATACAAACTGACAAAGAACTCGCAACACCCAGAAGAAGATGTTTAAATTTAATAATATTTTGGTAAAACATAGATGCTATATAGTAAGGAGTAAATGCTTAAAATGTGGTAATGTTTGGTGAATGTTCATTCATGTAAACTTTTTTTTATCAATATTGTAGTCGTTTTTTTTTAATTTACCAAAGAACAAACTGATGGAATCCAAAATCGATATTTCGTAATATTAAAATGCCTATAGTACGTGTATGCTGTACGCATTGCCGAATAAGTGAATTTGAGTGAATTATTGGTTTATAGGAGGCGGGTTTTTTATTTGACGAAATCGTTAACCGCAAAAACACAAAAATCCAACTACTGCTACTAGAAGTTGTAAGCAAAGATTGACAATACCCAAAATCGGAGAAGAGTAGCCACCGGCCGTCAAAGGGGCATAAGTGAAGTTCAAGTTCGACGTCTAAGACATATGACCTTTAGAGACCGATTTGCGACAACTCGTAATGTAGCTGATGAGTGGTTAGGCACCTTGTAAGTTCGGGAGCGTTTACCGACGTATAAAGTCGTTAGGACTGCAGCATTTTGTACCCCATCTTGTGCTACCTCTGACCGCTGAGCATCAAAGGCAACGACTAGAGTGGTGTAGAGAACAACAACATTGGAATATGGAATGGCATTAGGTCGCTTTCTCTGATGAATCTCGATTCTGCTTGTGTGAACATGATGGCCGAAGAAGGGTTAGACGATGTCGAGTCGAAAGACGTCAACCTCAATTTGATGTTGGGTGACATGTACACCGAACAGTAGGGGTTATGGTATGGGGTGCTATTGCACATAGAAGTAGGTCACCGTTAGTCTTTTTTCGAGGCAACATGACAGCGCAACAATATCTTCAGGAAGAACTGGAGCCGTACGTACTCCTTAAGTTTAATTTACTCATGGATCCCACATGTCAACAAGATAATGCTTGGCCTCATGTTACTTGAGTTAGTTTAAAGATTTTTGAACAGACCCATGTGAATCTGTTGACATGGATCCACAGATCCCCGATCTTTCGTCCATAGAACATGTTTGAGATATGGTAGACGGTTCGGAAAGTTCCCCAGCCCCCACGGACTTTGGAGCTAGCTTGGAATAGTATTCCTCTAGAAGAAATAGACCACCTTATTGACTCAATGCCAAGACGTGTTGATTAAGAAAAAAATTAAACTCCTTCTGGGTTTTGCATGAGTATATATAGCCTTCACTAAGATCGTTTATTTGGTACCCAAATAATACATTATTAGGCTAAAATATATACATTTTAAATAAATTGTTGCTGGTGAAAGGGTTAAGTTTACAAGTTACACAATAAACAGGTCCGCAACAGGTACCTTGAAGAATACTGAGTGGCTTTAAAAACTGAATACGACAATAAAGCCTGAAAGTGGTAGACAATATAAGCTAGCTATGAGTTTCGTTCAACTTTTGATGCAAGTTGATCTCACGTCTCGGATGAAGTATGTTATTGACTTGAGAACGATAACAGATCGAAAGCAATTGAAACGTTGTGAGAAGCAAGTTCGAGCAAACTCTTAACAGTAATTATAAAATAACGAATGCATATAGCGCAAAATTTAAATACAAAAAAATATACACGGTTATCTCTAGCAATTGCTTTGAAGAAGTCAGTTTGCTGGTTAACTTACATCTCCCAAGTAGTAGTAATCCAAAGGCATTTGAGATTCTGGATAAACGTTTTCCAAATACCATCTGAAGCTCTTGCATTTTAATTTGTCCCTGAGTTCTCTTCTAGCGGTTATATCACCGACGGGTACGTTTCTGGCTCCTAGGGCACCAAGAAAAAAATCTAGCATTAGATGAATAGGTTTCAAATAATTTTCTGTCTTATAAATAAATGTGCATTATTTCCTATAAACAAAACAAAGCTATTTATAATAAAAGCATAACGTTGGTTTTTATAGTTTTCACAATATCCAAAAATAAGTGGATATTCTTTTTGCATTTTGTACAAAAAGGAAAAAAAATATATCTTAACGCCAGTTATATGAACATTCTATAGCAGTAGTCAAATTCATGCGAAAGGATAAAACATATTTGTTGTCCTAAATATACAAAATAATGAAAATAGTCGCGTATCTAATTATTTAGAATAATAAGCTAAGAAGTACCTCAATATTTATTTAATATTTTAATTTAGCATAGTGTTGCCTATTAAAGCATACTGTAAGCATAAGCAATCACCAAAAAGCAGAAAAAATCCTCAAAATCAAACACCGCAAAATAAAGTTCAAAACCCAATTGGTGTTGGTTGTTACAGGGGCGAGCTGAAATTATTTTATCTACATAAATGAATATCCTCCACCTGGTAAAAATATATTTACGAACAAGGTGTGTAAAGAAAACAAGTCGTCACCTACTCTTAATTTAGGATAAATCTGATAACAGCTCCTTTGGATAGCTCTTACAGTGTCTGAAGGCATATTATCTAACCAGGTATTCCTTAATATAAGACCTATTTAATTATTTTAAAAGTGTAATAAAAGAATTACGAATTGGCGTCAAACCAGATGAAATATAACGACTTTTACTTGTATTATATTAAAAAAAGTATATGGTAAAGAATGCTTATCGTGTGTACGAGTTGTTAAATTGTTTCTATGACAGATGCGAATACGTTTATCTGACCGAGAGAGCGATCAAAGAGGGTTGTTACAATTTTTAAATCGCAAAAAATCGACAGTATTTTAGATAGACTTATTGTACATAAAAATAGATTAAAATATTATACAGCGATTTGTTTCTAAGATGAATTAACAGGCACTTTAAAGTTCATTAAACGAACCTAAGTATTGAACAGTGTGGTGTCAGAAGTGGGATATTAATATCAATGATAAACCACTAGGTTTCTTCTCCTAACTGATGAGACCCGAAAACGTCCTTAAATATCGTTGGGTTAAGATGTTTACTGATTCGGATTCAATTTGACAAAAGCAAAGAACTTTTGGGATTTCGCAAATCTCCACGAATTTTGTGGCGCGTTTGACCATTGTGTTCACAGCAAAAGTCAGAGATCCCACAAAAGTAAAAGTATTTTTTGGTTCCAAGACCTGTGGGGAGCTTGTTTCGGCTTCGGTTCGTCTTTTTCAGTCAAAGAAAGTTCCCCGAGACAAGTAAATTTAGCAGAATTTTCTTCTGAGAAGTTGAAAATCACAAAATATGTGAAAAAGACAAATGACTCATCAGTTAGACGATGAAGCCTACGAGCTAGTGGTTTTATCATTGATTTTGATATTTCTGGTAGTTCAAGAAGTGATACTTCTAAAAGAGAAATGAAATTTGTTCAAAATTTCTAAAACACAATGGTTTTACCAAAGTTAGGAGTTCTCGAAGTTTCACACAACCTGGACGACTTTTGTCTTTAATAATAAAACCAAGAAATATTTTAAAAGTTGTTGGAAATTAAATGAAAATATTCTGGGAAAGAGAAAAGAAGACAAGTTAGATCCTAGATAGATTAAAAACCATTAATTAAAAAAGGTTGAATTAGACCATTTAAACAATCAAGCTCCATCTTTACAGAGTAAACCGTGGTTTAACAGTTATCTGGGTAATTATTTGTTTCAAATACGACCTTAATATTTTGACATCTTAAAATTTAACTAAGTTCTTTTACTGCATATTCTTCTGGTTTGTGTTTTGAGTATTTCGTCTATTAATTTAATTTCAAATCCGTAATTCATTGGTATGCGTTTAATTATTATCTTTACACTTTTATGATCACCTTAATAATGATCTATAAAAGAACTGTAGCTCCGTATGTCTAATTAATTCTAACGATATTATGTCTATTTAGCCTTGGTAATGGAGTAGTAACGGGTGTTTTTTTTTAGAGGTATAGAACTTTAAGCTGCGGCCATCTTGTCAGCCTGTCAAGTGATTTATGTTTAGTTTGGTTTGGCATTTCATCATGAATAAACTGACGCCTGAACAACTCTTCCAAATTGTGCAAATTTATTTTGAAAATCATGGTTCTGTTCGAAATACGTATCGCGCACTACCTCCATTTTACGGTCAACATAATCGTCCATCAGAGCAATTAATTCGGTTAACTATGCAATGTTTTCGCACCAAGTTTACTCTAAATGATAATACGCATCCACAGAGATGTCGTACAGTGCGTACAAAAGAATCCATTGCTGCTGTAGAGCGTAGCGTAGAGGAAAACCCGAATCAGTCTATCCGCCATCGTGCACAGGAATTGGATATGTGTCCATCCACTTTATTGAAGATTTTGCGGAAAGATCTTGGTTTACGTGCTTACAAAATTCAACTCGTGCAAAAATTGAAACACGATCACCTAGCAAGGCGTGGTGACTGGGCCCAAAACAAGATTGCCGTTGATCCTGATTTTCATAAGCGAATTTTGTTTAGCGATGAAGCTTACTTTTGTTTGAATGGATACGTCAATAAACAAAACTGCCGTATTTGGAGTGATGTTAATCCTCAAGTTCATGTTGAGACACCGTTACAACCAGAAAAACTGACTGGTGTGCTTTATGGGCTGGTGGAATAATTGGTCCGTACTTCTTTAAAAACTTTTTCGTTCATCAATGAACAATCATGATGCACACGAGCTGTGGTTTCAACAAGACGGGGCAACATGTCACACAGCTTGTGCCACAATTGATTTATTGAAAGAAACGTTTGGTAACCGCATAGTTTCACGTTTCGGACCCGTGAATTGGCCTCCAAGATCATGCGTTTTAACGCCCCTTGACTATTTTTTGTGGGGATACGTGAAGTCGCTAGTCTACGCCGATAAGCCCGAAACGATTGACCACTTGGAGGACAACATTCACCGCGTCATTGCCGATATACGGCCACAATTGTTGGAAAAAGTCATCGAAAATTGGACCTCCAGATTAGACTACGTCCGAGCCAGTCGTGGCGGTCATATGCCAGAAGTCATATTCAAATTATAATGCCAGAAGATTATCTTTCGAATAAAGTAAATTTCATATCAATTTAAAAATATGTATCCTTGTTTTATTCCATTTCAAAGTTCTATACCTCTAAAAAAATACCCTGAAGTTCCAACAGTTTCGATCAGTACCTAGTGTAGTCTTCAATTTTGAAAATTTTAATAAACTTCGAAGTCATTGTGGGTTACATATTATTATAGTTTAACACTTTAATGAGTTCGAATGTTGTTTCAATTGCGAATCTTTTCAAATTGTTCACTACATACCTAGATATACCTAGAAATTGATTGGAGATGTCGCTGATGATACCAGTCTTTATTTTTTACACAGCCTAGGTCTAAAATTAAGACGTTTATTGTTTTTTCACGGATTTATAACGATAGTCATTCAAAAAAGAAAATAACAAATACCGTATATTTATTCGTTCTAGAAACGAACATGTTTTGTGTTAGTTTCCAAGCAAACATGCAGTTAAACTAATCACACGGCAAGCAAACCTACACAAAGTGTTAAGTAACATTAGCATTAGACACCTGGGTTAATGTTATAGTAGAATTCCTTCCATTGGTCGAGCCAAACTTCCGCCAATCTTGCGTTGTTATGATTGACGATCCTACTAGTGCCACCTGGGAACGAATACGGCGTCGATTTGCGAAACACGTGACCGACGTGCGAACACGTAGCTATTTCCAATTGGCCACCGCACATCCACACCTATGCGAAGCGGGCACCAGAAGCAAAAAAATACAAATCTAATTTAGGCATGCTACGAATTGTTTACTGTTTGTCGGGAGTATTAGTCGAGGGATATTTGATAGGAATGTCAGTCAAAAACTTACGAAGAACATTTGGTTAGTAAATTACAATAAGCGTTTATTTCCAATTATTGATTTTGATTTAAATTATTTCAGTATATGTGAGGTGATAGTGAGTCATAAGTGATGGTTGTCCACTTCGTATGATGTATAATAGGAGAGAGGTAAACTACCAATTATGAGCTCATAAATCACTAAAACTGCTCGCCCCGCTCTATAGTCATAATATCAGATTGTAAACCTAATTCTTACGTAATGCCCATAACCGCCGATATTATCTTAAATACAATGACAAAGCTAAAAATTAAAATCGGCGAATATCGAACCAATGTACAGTGGCTTCTTCTCAGCCCTTTATCATAGATCTTTAATCAGCAGGACCATTAATCAGAAGACTTCACATATGTTGATATAACAGACATTTACAACATGGTTAAGGTGTGTATAAAGAAAGCTGCTATACAAACTTTTGGAAAAGAAAGCTGCTATACAAACTTTTGGAGAATGTCTTAGAAAATACAGAAACGATAAGTGAAGATACAACAATATCAATAAAAAATAAAACACTAAATACAAAAAATCGGGAACACCTTAGGAATTATGGAGAATAAAATAGGAAAGATAAAAGAAAAACATATGATTGGCGTACAGCTGTAAAACAGAACTTTCCGTAAAGCCGACGCATCAAGAAACTAAAAACCAACAATACAATATATTTTCTGTATATATATATATATATAGCTTATAAATAAATAAATTTTTTTAAAAAACAAAAACCGACTTCAAAAGAAAATTAACTTTAGTTTAGTTTTTTAAAGCATGAAATAAAAAATAAATCGTTTGATTATACACACTGTATATACATATTAACTGACATTTATTTTGATTAATTCATCTTATTCACAATTTACCCCAAGTTCCGAACAGTTAATACCAGCAACTCCATCAAATATTGTAATATCGGCGAATCCACCAAATCATAGAGTATAAGAAAATAGGTAAAAAGTTTTTCCCTATTATCTAAGAAATTATACAAGCTATGTTATTGAAAAAAAAATACCTGACAACTTTGGGATATCCCGGAACTAATCCTTTTTTTTCAATTTGTCCCACGTTCCGAATAAAATTTTCCAAATTTTAATAAAAATCGGCGCCTCCACCAAGACAGAGAATATGAGAATAGGTAAAAATAGCTTTTCCCCATTTTCTAAGAAACGGTACAAGCTCAACGCACACGTCGACGGTCGAAATTCCTTGAAGAAATCGAAACTAATACAGTAACGGTAAGAGGATACTTGCAATTACAAAAGAGATAACCATGTTTATATGCACAAGCAGAAATAAACGCACTTTGAGATAGTATCAGAAATACAATTCCAAATAATCTCAGTTCAGGTACACTGACAACAATAAAACTAATGAACGGTTACAAAATAGGCTGAAACGCTGAAACCACACTTATGACTCACTAACTCTTTGAATGAATAATAATAATTTTATTGCACACCCTGTGTCTACGCCTAGTAACAAATGAACAGGGTAGAACAAACGTAAAACATAGACAACTTTGAGCAAAATTGCTAATTAATTATTAAAAAAATTAATATCTATATTGCTACTTCAATATTCTACAGAGTATTTATAGTCATAAACAGGAAGTCAGTAAACAGAGGCAGATTGTGCCATACTCAGGAAAACAAACTCCAACAGAAACCTCTCATTTTTTATCAGTTAGTTGGGTTTTAACTTTTGTACATCCATTTTTTCTTTAATATAATAAATGATATTTTTCATACCTTTCCTTTAAAAAATAACAATTTTTTATTCTTACTGGTTTTCGACATACATTGTGTCCATCAAATATGGAATAAATGAATTTTTAACTAGATAAACAATTTTCATGAAATATCTCGAGTCTTGTAAACTTTTTATTTTAATTTAATTCATTTTTACCATATGTTATATTTGATTTTACATTTCAAAGCGATTCCAAAAATATGTCATACTTGTTTTCAGTAATTAATATTGTTAAAGATTTAGCAATTTCAAAATCAATTATGTTGAGGACATAACAGTGACAGGTGATCAATAAATTCTTGCTGAACCTGAATATTCACCTACAAGTAGAGTGTCAAGTAACTACTGGTCAGTTAAATTTACTAACAAGATTAATTTTTATTTATTTATTATTAACATAGATTTGTAAGTAGTTGTTACTAATTAAACTTAAGAGTTAATAACGAGACAGTAAGGGATCCCAATTTAATAGTAGATTTGTTTAAGACACACTTTACCTTGAGTAATTCTGAATATAAGGGCTATATAAAACAGGAGCTAGTTGTGAATTCTATTTTTTTGGATACGGACAACATTTATTAATGACTTGCAACCAAAATTTTCTTATGGTGTTGACAATATTCCATCATTTATTATTAAGAAAGTAGCTAAGTTTATATATTTACCTTTGTCTAACATTATTAATGCATGTTTAAGTACTGGTTTCTTCCCAGATGAACTAAAAATTGCAAAAGTAATCCCAATACATAAGAAAGGAACCAAAGTAAATATAAATAACTACAGCTCAATTTCAATTCTGCCAAGTATTTCTAAGATATTTGAGAAGGCAATATATAACAGAATAATTTCCTATTTGAACACGAATGATACCTCAGTTTGGATTTCAAAAGGGGAAATCAAAAGATTTAGTTATATACGAAGCATTGACATTTATATCAGAGAATTTGAAAACAAAAATATACCTGTAAGTTTATATTTTGATTTGACAAAGGCTTTTGATATGGTTAACCATAAGTTGTTGTTGGAAAAATTGGAAGACTATGGAATAAGAGGTGTATGTCTGGAGATACTGAAGTCATATCTTACAAATAGCTATCAAATGGTAAACCTAATTAATAATGGGTCATCATACTATTTAGAGAAAATCCTGTTCAGCAAGGGGTGCCACAAGGATCAATATTGGGTCCACTGCTTTTTCTATTATATGTACATTCTCTTTCTTCATCGCTGTCTACTCAGTATAGTAGAGAATTTCAATTTGCTGATGACACATCAGTCATTGTTGTTCATACAGATATGAGAAAAGTGGCCCAATATTTCACTAGTATAGCTGGTAAAATGAAGCAGTGGTGTGATGAAATCTTATTACAAATAAACTACCCTAAAACTGGTCTCCTTAGTTTCACTGTGAATAGAATCTCCTTATGTAAAAGTGAACAATACAAATTGATTCCAGATTGTGCTGGAATGAACATATTAGTAAATTAGCCTCAAAACTAGCTTCTATCTGTGGTCTTTTGACATAACTTAGACAACAAATGTCCACTACAGAGCGATAAAAGCGTTTAGGTCACTACCAAATCAGATCTCCAAAATTCATGATATTAAAAAATTCAGAAGTTCAGTCATTTTATACTTAAAAGAAAAAAGTTATTATAATTTTGAAGAATGGGTACTTTAAATCAATCAACCAGTTTTTATGTATTTTTTAGGAGTTCAATTTTCGCCTGTATGGTTTAGCTGATGTTTAAAAACCAATGATAACAAATGAGAAAGATTTGCTTAGAAAATGTTTTTCATAATATAAAAGCAAATAAGAACCACAAAATTAATTATTTATAAATATAATCAACTGAATTAAAATACCATAACAATTTTTGGTATTTTTTTAATGAGAAGGGCAAATGGAAAGTAATAATTTCACTCATTAATAGTAATCCAAAGATTACTTAATAGCCAATAATGATAATAAAATTTTAATAACACTGCAAATATCATTTAATTTCCGAAATTACTGAGTTAGACTTGGATGTTATAAATTACAATGCTTTAAAAATTAGTTAAAAAACTCCCTCCCACGAAGCTATGTTAGCAACATAACAAACCTGAATATAAACCAATTGGAAACAGCAAAATTAGTAAATATTAGTAAACAATTATTCATCAGCTGCTACACATAAGCATTTTAATGACTTCTTTAAACGATATAATCGATAGTAATCGGTTTAGAATTTATTATATCAAACCTGGATTCATTGCATAATAGAAGTCTCTCCATTCGTCCATCCAAACTTCAGCGACCCTAGCGGCGTTATGGAGTACTATTTTGGAAACACCACCCGGGAAACTGTACGGGGATTTGTCTCTAAATACGTGCCCGACATGGGAGCAGGGAATTATTTCCAGGGTACCGCCGCACTGCCACACCTGGACAAGTTTTCAATGGAAATTGAGATTTTGTTTTATTTCACTTTAAAGCTGTTCATCAACCAGAACAAAATACTCATGAGCGTTCATGAAATAAATGTAAACGAGGGTTCTGTACGTACCTTAAAATATTGAAGGTTGCGATTTTTGCTTAAAAAAATTGATTACACAGTTCTGTATTAATTTGTGTCGTTGAATACGAGTTCGTTGAGCTTTTTGCTCCAGCAAGACAATTTTTCGCCATTTCCAAAAAATGTTAAAAATTGCAATTTAATGCGAATGAGCAGTGTCACTATGAGGTGTTAGGATAAGAAGGTTTCCTAGTTTAAGGGTCTTTGAGTTACAGAATTGGGTTCTGTGGGTCTGAGGTTTGTGTTTGCTTGGAGTTTGTGTGATATGGTTTTGTAATTTAGAACGTAGATTTTGTTGGCTTTGTGGGCTTGGAATTGTGATAGGTTTTGTGAGCTTGTGGTTTTGGTGTTGTTTTATGACCCAATTCTGGCCAAGCCATGGCCAATCAAAAATATGTCTTTTGTTTTTTATCTTCTCAATCGAAATCCACTTTAAAAAATGGAAGTTTCCACTAAAAAACAACTTCCTGAGAAAAAGTAAAACTTCCGGTCCAGACCGGAAGTCGTAACATCATTTCTTGGCTCCCCTGGAACTTTTGTATGAAACATTTCTCCATGGGAAATATTCAGGTGCATCGATTAAAATGGCAAATCCGGTATATTCATATATTCAGATTTCATAGAACCACTCCGAATGCAAATATAAAAAATGCAACCAAAATATTTTAAAGTACGTAAAAATGTCATGAAGCAGATGATAAATTCAATATTTGATGTTACTGATGAAATATTTATAATGGGTAAAACTACCGTTAATTACAAATGGATTTTTGTTTACATAAAAAATCATTTCTGACACAGGGTGGTAAATATAGTTTTTGTACTGACCAAACTTGGATAATAATGTAAAAAATGTCAAAGAATCTATTTTCACTTGTAGAGAATATTGTTAACGAAGTCACTCCGAAGTGATCATAGAATATTTGCAAGATTTTTCACACAAGATAATATATTGTTTCTAGTCGAGAACCTTCATCAGTGGCGCTCCCATCAACTGATTGAAACCTCGACTAATGATTTATGTATTTAATACAACTGAATTTAATATTTTATTGCAAAATGAATTTCGACGTCTAGGGTTTTCGGGGAAATTGATCCCACAGAGACTCCAAATCGGGAGTCGAACTGTGTGTAGCGCCGTTTCTCTGTGATTCCTAGGATAGAAATCACACGAAAAAAATTTTGTAGAAATTCGTTTCGCCATAAAATATTAAGAACATTGTGAATATAAACCAAAAAGTGAAATAAGATTCCCGAATTAATTACAAAACCAATGTGATTTTCATAAAGTGGAAATTTTACCCTGAAGCTCATTTCGAGATTTTCGCCTCCCCATATGTCCATACCCTCATCGTACGAACCCAATTCGTAGAAATAATCCTTGTCGATTGAGAACAAACCACCCGCCATCGTTGGTGTCCTTAGCGGAGCTGTCCTGTCTCCTTTCCGCCTGTCCATTTCTCTTTGTGGGACGCGATACCTTCAATAAATAAATAAATATTGGAAACACATTGTTAAATGTTATATCTAAAGGTTTGCATGGTTAAAAAAATTAATAATACATGAAACTGAATAATCCCTCTGACGTAAGCTAAATAAACAATCAGCATTTAACACGAATTGGATAATGAGTGCGATTAGCAGCATAAATTCCACATATTTGCTTTCTTTAAATAGTTGCCACAATATTCTTATTTTATAGTTAGTTTTTCATTCTAGCAACTTTGCTAGATCAGTTTGCTGTTAGCCCTGATTTTGTTATACTCTCTTAGAAGGGCGTTAGCTGCGGTGGGGCTATTCCAAAGAGTACTTACTGGCAGGCATTGACTTGGGGTTGTCTTTATTGCGCCTGTGATAAGTCTCATAGTTTGATTTACTTGAATGTCAATTACGAGGGTGGTTCAAATATAAACCGGAATTTTGCTATAAAAAATTTTATTAAGTTACAGAGATGTACATTTTTTACAGTTTTTGTAGATAGTCTCCGTCACACTCTACACACTTTTGCCACCTCTCCGGAAGCTTTCGGATGCCTTTTCCGTAAAAATCTCCCGGCTTGTCACGTAACCATTCGCGCACCTAGGATTCTACCTCTGCATTGCTTTCGAATCGCAATCCGCCAAATGCCTCGTTCAATGGACCAAATAAATAATAGTCGCATGGCGACAAATCGGAACGATAAGGAGGGTGTTCCTCCGGTGTCTCCCAACCCAATTCGTTCAAAGTTTCCATCGTAAGCAGAGCTGTATGCGGTTTGGCGTTGTCTTGCAGCAATATCGCACTAGGATTGGAATATCGCATCGTTTTAATAGGCAGGTTTCACTGGTTTTTTAGAATGTTACTATAATACTGCGCGTTCACAGTTCGTTGTTCAATGAAAAAATCTACCGCAATTACTCCTCTCAAAACACGGTACACAACACCTTCCCCGCTGACAGTGTAACCTTCCGTTTAACTGACGCGCCTTCGTCTTTCTTCCTCCACTCCATAGACGCGCGTTTACTCTCCGGAGTATAGTAGTGTACCCAAGTCTCGTCTGTGGTGAATATTCAGTGCAATAAATTTCCTCCTTCCTCTTCATATCGCTGCACGAGACGCGTGCAAACTTCCCAGGGTGTGAATTACTGCTCCAAATTCAGAACTCTAGCTAAAATGTTGCCGTAACCATGAATTATTTGCTCAATACTACTTAAGCTGATGCCCAATTTTTCTGCCATATCACGTCCAGTACTGCGTCAGTCTTCCAAAATGAGTTTTTCTACAGTGCTAACGTTCTCATTGTTTTGGGGCGCCGCTCATGTGGAAAGTTTGCCACCATTTTTCGACCTTTTCGGAAAGCGGAACACAATTCATACACTTGAGTCTAGGAGAGGCACTCATTTCCGAACTGCTCGAGTAATTTTCGATAAATTTCCGCGGATTTTACATTATCATTGATCAAAAAACTATTAATGATGCGTTGCGCAACAGATACTGGTATATCCTTCCCGCTCAACGCTATAACTGCACTAAAATGCAAGGTTACGCGCTTCCGGCTGTTCTCGACACTTCGTAGCAGACCAGTCTAAAATCCAGTGCAGCCACTTTTACGCCACTATATTTTTCGCGCTTTTATTCAAAAATTCCGGTTTATATTACTATATTATACAGTACTCAGCTCATGAACAGACAAGAGCTAGGGCACTCGTTCGTAGAGTTCCGTAGCTCCCCAAGTCGTTCCATAAAGCTTTTGGATAATGTTACTGCGTGTTCAGTTTTCCTGCAGTGTTTGTGAGGTGTATTTTCTAGCAGAGGGTGGGATCCAAAGTTATTCCAAGATATTTTGAGAAATGGTTATGATTCAGGTGTTGGCCAGCGAAAAGAACTTGCAGTTCACGTTTAGCTAGTTTGCTACTGTTTTGTTGGGCCATGGGTACTAGTCTCCATTTCTTGAAGTAGCAAGTCGCTAGACACAGTATGCTCTATGTTCTCAAAGCTCTTATCGGATAAAGGTATGGCGATATCGTCCCCATAACAAAACTCGCTTAATTATAGAGTGCCTGAAGCATGTGCAGCTATACAAGTGGAATCGTAACGCCGGATGAGAGAGAAAGGAAACCGTATGTGTCCCTGTCTAGTGCTGCAAGCAATAGCTATACGTCACGGGACTGACGTTATAAAGCACTAGACGCCAGCTTAAACAGAGTTAGATAAGTCCACCTGTTTTTTTTTCTCTCTCAACGTGCGATACGTTTTTCTCGGGGCCTCACATACTCTATAATAAATATGACATCTATCGACGCAACTCCATTCAATTTTAATTTATTTACGTCAATTTTTGTAATTTGTTTTCTCAAAGATCTTCTTTCCAATTTTTATCTATAGATTTTTTGGTTTTGTTTGTTTGCATATTTGTAAGGGGTAATATCTGCAAGTACTATTAGAAAACTTCTGAGTAAATGCTCATTTTATTTTGATTTTATTGTTTAATAAGTATTTTAAGAAAAAACAATGTGAGAAAGTAGGTCTAGGGATTTGTCAACTAGTTTTCTTGTATATGTTGGGATCTATTTTGTGTGATGGCTATCTGATATGACGTTTCGATTCCTTATCAGGGATCGTTGTCGAACAATGTAGTTTGAAATAATTTACACAATATTATAGCTTGACTTTTTGGCAATGTCAATTGGTTGATCAATTGACTTTACAATTATTTTCCTGATTTGTCCCTCTCTAGGACTTTTTTTTCTGATTTGCTCCTCCCTAACCAAAAGCTGAGCACGTCCTTGGAGTAGTGTTTAGGTCTTTGTAACAGTATAAAAACTTTTCAATGAAGGCGAATGAAATGATTAAAATAATAAACTATTAAATAATTCAAGATTACATCAGTTGTTTAAATTGTCCAATGACCCCTTTTAAACGACACCCCTCTTTCGATTCCCCGAGGGTGGTCGTTCTTGAAAAGCGTTGCTGTAATTAGGCCGACGATAAATCATAAGAACTTTGAGCAACCATCTCGCAAGCATTTCCTAATTGATAATTTCCTTTGAGAAGTAAGGTCAATGTTTTGTATACAAATCGCCACATCCTATGTATTAAACCACATTAACGGCATTTCCATTGTTGGCACGATCCGAACACGACGTTAATATTTCTAACAGCGCTTGCATTAATTACTATTCATAATTAACACATGTAATATTAATACATTAGCATTTATCAAGTCGGGCGCAGATACTTTGATTTTTTAAAGTAAAATTAATTCAGTATCAACTTCTAAAACATGAAGTTGAAAGTATTAATTCGTTATTTGGTATTACGAGGGTGAATCAAATATGAACCGGACTTTTGTTTTAAAAATTTTATTGGTACGATCAATACAAATTTTAATACATATTATTTTTCTACATAGTCTCCTCTCTTATGTATACATTTTTCCCACCGAATCGGAAGTTTTTTAATACCTTTCTCAAAGAATGAAACTGGTCGTGTCGATAACCAATTGCGCACAAACGTTTCTACACCTTCGTTGTCCTCAAAGTGGTGGCCTCCCAGTTCTTCTTTAAGTGGCCCAAACATGTGGTAGTCACATGGCGACAAATCAGGACTGTAAGGCGGGTGTTCAAGGGTTTCCCAATGCATTTTGTTCAATTTTCCGTGAGTCAATGCAGCTGTATGTGGCCGAGCGTTGTCATGCAACAGAATCACACTTCGGATAGACATATCCCGCCTCTTTTGCCGATAGGCAAGTTTCACTTGTTGGAGTAGTTCGCAGTAATACTCAGCATTAATTGTACGGCATTCGTGCAGAAAATCGATCAGCAGTACACCTTTCGAATCCTAAAAAACTGTTGCAAGAATTTTCCCTGCAGAAAGACGGGTCTCTCGGCCATCTGAAAACTTTTTGTGCCAGTCGTACACTTGGGTCCTTGAAAGTGTTTCATTGCCGAACTGTACAGATAATCGACACAAAATTTCAGACGGTCTAACGCCCTCCAGCGCCAAAAATTTGATAACAACATGTTGCGCAACAGACGTATGCACCTCTTGCTCTGACATGATGCTACTAACAGCGCATCGACTACGCCTCGCCAAACCGACGAACTGCCCTCTTCTTAACATCCCTACCTAACATATATCGAGACGTCACGCCACTCGAATTACCTACAGGGCGAGAAACAGAAAAGTCCGGTTCATATTTGATTTACCCTCGTATTTTATAAGACAAGTGAAACTAAAAACTTATATATATAACTTATATAAATACCACAGACTAATGACATCCAAACGCGAAACTCTGATGTTTTGGGGTCAAGATTTCGTGACCTTGAACACAATCGGCCATTATTTTGACAGTAACGATATCCGGGCGGTAACTTTAAATTAAATATAAGGAATGTATTAAAAGAGGAACAACCTAGCTGAAAAATGTAATTTTTAGAAGCATTTGAGAAAAAAAACTAATCAGAATTAATGTGAAAATAAAGAGTATTTGTTTATATATTTGTGATATACCAAAAGTTCCACTTCAAATGGTGTGGAAGTAATAGGCCCTCAAGAACTCACAATCTTTATAAAGTATAATTTAATTCTCATACATTTTTTGACAAATTGACCTTACTTGTATACCTCGTGCTGACAACATTGTGCATATTATAATAAATAAATCTGATATATTTAGGGCTAATAAGGCGATCGTTGAGACTGTTTTGTTTTAAACACGTTAAATTTCAACTCAAAGTTAGAATATATATGTAGTTGAATATTGTGTATATGTAAGTAACATGTACTTAACAGATTCTTTGTGAATAATAGGATTATTTTTTTAGCTTTTACTCTGACGATAGGGTACATTTTTTAACTCGGAAATAATATTATAATAATGGAAATGCTGTGGATCCTTAGGTGTGTCACAAATGTAAAAACACAGTTTTGCACCCTAACACCAATTTTTGTAAACACTCAACGCTGTTTCAGCAACTCTAAGTTGTCATATTCAAGGACAGTTTAAAAAATGACCAAAAGCTGTCAAAAACATCTGGAATGTTACAAATATCAATATTTATGATTAAAAACCTCACATTACAAATATAACGAATTTCAAAATTTAATCTACTGAGTTTGGTGAGATTCTCAAGTCCCTGATGAAGACGACCTGATAATGACTATTTTATGGCTGCCGAAAAATAAAAAAAAATACTGACAATGTTCTATTAAGGACAGATAATCATGATCCTTAGCCAAGTAAGTAACTTGTGGTTATTGAACTTACATACTTATTCAGATAAGAAACAATAACTTATTTGAACTAGCTGTCGCCCAGTGGTCGGAATTCGACCAATTGTGTCAATATTTCTGGCAGATTAAGTAACCTGAAAATTTTATCGTGACATTCTATCCTAGGATTTTAGGAAGAACAGCAATTACACGGAACGGATCCAGATTCGGAACCTCTGTGTACTGATTCTCTTGAAAATCCTAGATGTCGGTCTTACATCTCGCTTCTACAAATAAATAACGAAATTCAAATTTTTTTCAGATATAATTCATAAGACTTAATTTGTGTTCAAATTAGCAATTCTTAATTTAATATGACAACAATTCAACCGCTAATGGGCTACCCTACATATTTGTTTTTTCTAAACTTCCTGTATATCTATAATTACGCTCAATTCTCTGACATTTATTAAAATCCTCATTATAATGATTCCATCTCATTATATATTTCCACCACCCTGTATATGCAACTGCTCATGGACCACGCATAATATTTTTTAACATTTTTGAACCACCCGGTAAACCATTCTGTATATGCCACTGCTTATGAGCCACCGTATTTACTCTTTTTGTTGATTCAATTTTTAACTATCTTCTGTAACTGTAATTCTACTCCGACCTATATTTCAATCATCATATATATGGGCTACTCTATAAATCATTTCCATTTCTAACATTTTTTATCATCATCCTGTATACTACCTATAATTCCTCTCACCCTATATTTCATCTTCCCTATATATACAACTGCTTATGGGTAACGAAATGTTGCATTTCCATTTCCGCCACCCTGTATATGCATCTCTGTATAATATTTTTTGCATCACCCTGTATAACTGTAATTCTACTGCATCTTCTATTCCAAGAACCTTGTAAATTCAACCGCTAATGGGCTTCCCTATATAATTATTTTATTAGTTATAATTGCACTCTACTCTATAATTGAAACACCCTATATATGCAACTGCTTATATGCCACCCACGAAAAAAATGATTTCTAACATATCTGGAATCGCCCTGTATAATTATCATATACAACGATTACTTTACCACTAAATACTAACAACGCTTGCATGCCACTTCCAGAAGTACATACTCTAAGTATATAACAGCATTGGTCCCTCTATATATAATTACTCAATGTTCTGAGTCTGGCGGCGGCACATTCAGTTGTTTGGTGTTGACATTATGGAAGTAAATAATGAATTTTTATTATATTTTATTTAATGAATGAACCAATATTATAAATTAATTTTAGCATTCTGCACTGAAGTTCGTCAGTAGCTACTAAACAAAACAAAAATGAAGCAAATCGGTTGAGACAATGGAGAAAATGGTACCTAATCATTTTGTCTTTGCCTATTTATATATAGATCCTCAGATGTAATTTTTTTATTAGCTAGTGTACACCGCTGATATCATTTGAGAAATTGAATAAGATGAAAAAAAGAATAAATCTGAAGGAAGTAATAATAAAATGCAAGAATAGCCACGTAACAAGTAACACACTTTGAAGCAGTTAAGGTAGTGGCTTCCAACTTGTGTGGCGCGCCCCCCTAGAGGGCGCGAGACCTTTGCGAGGGGGGGCATACATCTGTTTCCAAAATATTCTTTTGGAATACAAACCAAAAAAGTCGAATAAGTGTCAAAAAAATGAATCAGCAGGGACAGAAAGGTTGGAAACCACTGAGTTAAGCTAATAAGTGTTATCGTAAAATTGTTTAAAGAGAACTCGGAAAACACTTGGTGAAATGCTTGGAATCAAATAGTAACTGCTTACACATATTGGCATAATAATTGTTAATGTTTTTTGTCCATTAGTACACTCCTTAGGATTTTTCACTTCCTCTAGCGTTGTTTTGCAGAATACGTCACATTAAATGTAAGTCTAAAATTTTTCTTAAGCACAGTCTTTGAAAAACAGACTTACCATCTAAAATTCAGTTTCCAGTTGAACCCGCCCCAAGTCATGTCTGATGCTGTTATATACTCGAACGTTTCATCAGAAATAACATCGATAATAGGACACACCACGGTCTTCCTGTTCTCCACTATCCTTGCGAGAAGAGGTTCCAGCCAACCTTCTGTACATTCGCAATGGGCATCCAGGAACGTGATGACTTGTCCTGTGACGTGTTTAGCACCTAAAAGTCTGGCTCGGATCAGTCCGGATCGTTGGTTAGTGCGGAAGACGTGTACTGGGACGGGGAGTGTTTTCACGTATTCTTCCAGTTGTCTACCAAGATGTTCTGAAACAAAAATGATAATGTAATATTTTTTTACACACGATAAGTAGAAATGAATATTGCAGTTTTTACAAATTGTATTTCCCTAGCTAAAAAACGTAAAACGATTTGTTACATGCAAGGAAAGTTCTCTTTAGCTGCCACTAGGTGTGGCTCCCAGCAAATCAGTCGCTTGTTGTTGTTGGAGTTAAACAAAGTTCTGGGATCGACTCTTCCCACTAAAATGTAGTTGGTACTCTTCAAATATATAAAAGGAGTGGTTTAAAGTCAGTTAGTAGAGTTCGGATTTTCAATTTTTGTTACTGAATTCAATTGTAACACAGTTTTGCACCCTAACACCAAACCTTTATTTTAAACACTCAACGCACGTTTCAACAACTCTAAGTTGTCATCTTCAAGGAGTAAACCCAAACTAAATCTAAATTACAATTTTCTCTAATTTATACCTACCACTAAACTATTACTTAAAAATTAGTACAAGGGGTAAATCCTAAGTACCTGAATTCTAATTGACAGATTTCAAAGATAAGGCAGATTTTATATAATGCAAATATGTAAATTAGGATAATCCTATATTACCTACCTACTTTTACGCTACATTATTAAGTAATGACTTTTTGAATACTTATTTTATGGATTCTTAGAAAGTAAAGTATACAATGAACTGTATGGAATAGGACCCTTATCTGAATTCAATAGTTTATTATTTTTATAAATCATAATGCTTTCGTACGAGTCCAGTTCCCTAAAATTATTTACTTGTTTAACTAATTTTAAAGAAGATAAATCTACAGAGTGGTTGTGTTCTAAAACATGATGTGCAACACTAGATTTATCGGCTCTTCCGTATTTCAACTGGGCAATATGCTCTTTGAAACGGGTACTGATAGATCTGCGTGTCTGTCCATAATACTTTAAATCACAATCATTACATTTGATTTCATAAATACCGGACTTCTCGAAATCAGCAAGTTTATCTTTAGGATTGCCCAACAATTTCTGTAGTGTTGTAGTTGTTCTATACACCGCCTTCATACCAAGTTCTTTAAAAATTTTCTTAAAGCCCCTAGTATAACGACTGTACGGAACCGAGACAAACTTTTGTTCTTGTGACTCATTTCGAAAAGTTGACACTTCTTTCATTCGTAACCGAAGCCGTTTCTTCCTAATTAATTTATCTATAATATCTGTTGGATAACCATTACATGCAGCTATTTCTCTAATAGTTTTCTTTTCATTTTCTAACCTCCCTTTAGTGAGAGGGAATGTCAACAACCGATGTACAAGGAAATTAATTCCCGCCATTTTATGTTGTTTACAGTGAAAAGACGTATTAGGTAAATATCTATATGTGCTAGTATCCTTCCTATATACATCAAACTCTAACTTATCACTATCATTTCTTAAAACTAATACATCTAAAAATGGTAGAGTACCTGTTCATATGTAAATTTAATAGAAGCAAACCTATTGTTAAGATACATAACAAAACCATTAAAATTGAGCTCATTAGTATTAAATATAGCAAATATGTCATCCACGTACCGTATCCATACCCTAGGAAAATACTGGGAGTCATTTTTTGCTTCAACTTCGAACCTGCCCATGAACAAGTTGGCAAGAAACGGTGACAAGGGGTTTCCCATTGCAGTTCCTTCCTTCTGCTCATAAAAGCAACCTCCAAACTGAAAACAATTTTGGCTCATAGATAATTTTGTGAGGGAAATTAATTCATTAATTTTGCCTCACAAAAAGAGTTTTGACGCAGTAAGTCCTCCAGGTACTTCAGAATTTGTGGAATGGGTACACTAGGTAATAAAGAACTAACATCAAACAATACCAAAATTTCTCCAGGTTGCAGCGAAACATTTTGTATAGATTGAATAAACTCTAAAGAATTCTTTATGTTAAAGTTTTGCTGTGGACAAGGTAAATTTTCGAATCGTTTTGTTAACCACTTCGCTAATTTATAATCAATCAATCAATCGCTGAAACAATCGGACGTACTGTTTTTCCCGGTTTGTGAATTTTTGGAAGGCCATATAATTTCGGGATCGTTGGATTAGAAACATGTAGTCTTCGTTTCAGCTCAGGACTTACAAGAGATTTGCATGCTTTAAGGACCTTGTTTACTTCTGATGTCATCTTTGATAAAGGGTTTCTAATTAATTTTGAATACGGACCGTTCGTAATTAGGTTATCAATTCTATCAAAATAATCAGATTTGTCGAGGATCACTACTTTGTTACCTTTATCTGCTTTCAAGTAAAAAACGTCCCTGTTTCTCAATCGTTTAATAACTTAGTAGTAAGTATTGAATTGAACTTTCAACACTCGCCACAACATCTTCAGAGTTTTTTCATGTTCAGGAATCCATAAAATAAGTATTAAAAATGGCATTACTTAATAATGTAGCGTAAAAGTAGGTAGGTAATTTAGGATTATCCTAATTTACATATTTGCATTATATAAAATCTGCCTTATCTTTGAAATCTGTCAATTAGAATTCAGGGACTTAGGATTTACCCCTTGTACTAATTTCTTAAGTAATAGTTTAGTGGTAGGTATAAATTAGAGAAAATTGTAATTTCGATTTAGTTTGGGTTTACTCCTTGAAGATGACAACTTAGAGTTGTTGAAACGTGCGTTGAGTGTTTAAAATAAAGGTTTGGTGTTAGGGTGCAAAACTGTGTTTTTACATTTGTGACACACCAAAGGTTCCACAGCTTCTGGATTACTGAATTCGACAATAACGATCGACAATAACGGTTTTTATTATAAATAAACTGCTGGCATTAAAATAGGTTTTGAAATTAACAACGAAAAAATGGATGAGACGAAAGCTAGTTCCCAATTAATTGACCCTCAAAAGTAGTCGTTGTATTACGAGTACATAAGGTGTGATATTAAAACAATTCAGCAAAAATGCAATCATGCAGTCTTTTAAGGATGTTCGAAAGCAAAATGTAAATTGTCTTCTAAACGTTGTTTGTGGCATATTCTTGATTACTTTTATGTTTTTTGGGCAATAACACTACAATAGAAATAAAACGACGTATATTGAAGGAAAACCAAACGTTTCAAAGTCTATTCTGACTTCGTTGTCAATGGCTTTATATTTATTGATGTAAATCAAATTTTCATTTTGCAATTTTGCATTTTTCACATTTATTTATATATCTGTAACCAGCATATAAACAAAGTTTTCCGACGCCTCGCCCACACTTATAAGAGGCTTTTTCAAGGATGAGAAAACAAAACAAATGTTCCTTTTCTCACAGAGACTTTTTTAAACTGGTCGCAATGACGCACAAATTGTAAATGAACTATTACTTTGGATCTAGTCAACAAAGACATAATAATTGGCCCCCTGAAATTCCGGGTAAAAGAAGGGTAGGAGGCACTTGATAAGATTATTAGGGATTGTTTTATGAAATTTCAGGGGGCCAATTTTTATTTCTTTGTTGGCTAGATCCAAGGTATTAGTGATAAGTTTGAAAAAGTGAAGTTTCAAAGTGTGTTTGTGAGAAAAAGACGAAACGATTGGAGTCGCCCCAAGGTGAGTAACATTTGTTTTCTCATTCTTGAAAAAGCCCCTTATAAGTGTGGGCGAAACGTCGGAAAACTTATATGCTGGTTTCAGATATATAAATAAATTTACTTCAAAAAAATTACGCGGTCCAAATCCGGGAAAAGCAGAATCAGCTGGGACTCTGGCCGCGAAAACCTATGTTCTCATTATCCTAGCCTCAGTTTATTCATATGAAAGTTGAGCTTGAGCCACATCTGCTTCCTGGTCAACATGTTCCCAACTGGAGAGATCGTAACTTGCAAATTAGTTCTTACATTTGGTTTCAGTATGTGTCTAAAGGTTAAACTTATTTTTTCATAACAACACATTTAGACTGGGTGCTATGATGATATTTTTATATGAAACAAAATTCGTTAGGACAAAAAGCTTCACAAAAAATTGATATCACAACTTTTGACAAACAATAGGCCGTAAGGCTTAATTTAAAGATGTAGATTTGTTTTTGTTTCCGAACTCGACCTCTATTAAAAAATATTAATTTGTCCAACAATCATACACCGCGAATTTTAAATACAAGATAATTTCTGAGAACAGCTGTTAAAATGAAAATCATATACCATTATCAACAATTGTAATTTACCATACCCCGATCAGCCAAGGTAACCATTTTTACAGATTAAAAAAATATACTCTTCCATACAATTATATTTACTCTTTTCACCCATGTTCATATTTTAAATTGCTTCACCTTGTTAGTTTCCAACAGCTATGACTCCGAAGCTATTTTCAATTGCAATAAACGGCAAACAATTGCCCTTAGGGCTAATCTGCCTCACCGTCAGATATTTGAAATAGAGGGTTATTAATGATGGACCCATTTTTAACAATTAATTAATTAAAGTACTAATCCCAAATGAACAATCTTTATACCAATGGAAAGAGGAAGTTTCAAATTTTCGGCGGACAATGATGGTTCCCGAAGCGGCCGGTACAGTTTGCGTAGGAATAGGCCGCCATTCATTTTTCGTTTCCCTGTCAGTTATGACTTGTGAGTGAGATGGTTACCGTGGAGCACAACGTTTCTGCGTTCTTGAGTTCGCAAAAAGTGAGTCACAAATTCTAGTGCAGCGGAAATTTGTGACTACCAACTAGAAAAACATTAAACGTTAGTTTACACAATTTCAACAGTCTGGAAGTGTGTGCAAAGAGCACAGGCGTGTGTCAGAGGAAGAAAGTTTTGTTGAAAGTTCAAGTAGATCTACCAGTAGAGTTAGTACAGAATATCCCAATCAACTATCTGGAAAGTTCTGAGACGGCGTTTGTTGTACAAGCCCTACCGATTACCACTTGTGCCGGCTCTCAAAACTAATAACAAAGAAATGCATGTCGAATTTTGTGGTTATGTGCTAGTAATGAATGCGTTTCTGCAGAGCATTATTTTTAGCGATGAAGCTACTTTCCACCTAAATGGAAAAGTCAACATTCATAGTCTTCGCATATGGGGGTGTGCAAAATCCACATTTAACATTGTAACATGACAGAGACTCACAGAAGGTAAGTGTATTCTGTACCTTATCCCATACAAAGGTTTATGGACTGTTTTTCTTTACGGAAAGAATTGTAACTGGAACAACGTACCCGGACATGTTGGAACAATGGCTGTTCCCTAAAGTTATGAAAATTCACATAACTTCATTTTCCAACAGGACGGAGCTCCGCCCCATTGGCACCTTCTTATAGGAGACTCTGGTCTACACATCTCGTATCGAAAACTTCTGCTCTCACCCCATGTGACTACTTCTTATGGAGTTATGTTAAGGAAGCGGTTTACGTCTCACCTCTACCAATAACTTTGGACGATCTTCTGCTGCTCCATAGATGTATTGCAAAGAAACTTTAAAACTTCAATTTTCCATTGGTGTTAAGATTTATTCGTTAGGATTTGTACTGTATTAAATCCTCACCTTTCAAAATGGGTCCACCATTTATAATAACCCGGTATTTTACGGACATCATTAAAGTAATAAAAAATTGTAATGCACCTAACACATTTTTTTACGTTATTT
Source organism: Octodonta nipae (assembly GCA_034190945.1). Classification (NCBI taxonomy): domain Eukaryota; kingdom Metazoa; phylum Arthropoda; class Insecta; order Coleoptera; family Chrysomelidae; genus Octodonta; species Octodonta nipae. The sequence goes on from CM067217.1 coordinate 19,387,266, forward strand.
TAATGATATTCGTAAAATATCTGAATGTGGGGCAAATTACCCAGGCTCAAGGGCAATCGGTTCCTGTTTACTGCAATTGAAATTTTTTTTTTTGGAAAAATCTATGGTGGGTAATTTAAAAAATGTACGTGGGTGAAAAGGGCAAATAAAAATCTATAGAAGAGTATATTTTGCCATATCGACCTGGCAAACCAAAATCTCACTGAATGAAGCCAACTGTTCGATACAAACTGACCCCATTCCAATCAGAAGGGGTATATTCCAGGGAGGCTGTCTTAGCCCGCTGCGGTTCTGCCGTTTTAGAAAATAACAACTACAAGCTGTACTGGGACCTCAAAATAGACCAGATATAGTTTTGGTAGATAAAGTATCTCGGAAAACAACTTTAATTGACATAGCAATTCCTAACAACAGTAACATAAATACCAAGCAGGCTGATAAAATAATCAAATATAGAGATTTGGAATTTCAAATAAAGACTCAGTGGGACATGAACAACACACGAACGGTACCAATTGATGTGTCAACGAGAGGACTAGTCCCAAAACATCTATTGAACAATTTAAAATACCTCGGTCTGGACGAACATCTTTACAAACAAATGCAAAAAGCCGCCCTGTTAGGAACAGCTCGGATGGTCAGGAAATTCATGGGAAACTGCCGCGACGACTCCAACCACGGGCCTGAAAACCTGGCAAGGGCTCCCACTGAGCTAAGTCCTTTTGATATCTAGGATATCTGGGGTTTAGTGAATTGTCCCCTAAAGGCACTCATAGCGTGCCTTAGAGGGAGTGTGATGCCATACATTGTATGGTCAAGTCGGGACACAACAAACGTATTATAAGAAAAAATAAAATCCAGGCTGATAGCACATCAAGAAGATGTCGTAATTGAAAATCAAACTAGTGACAAAACGAAGATACCAACTACATATATGCCAGAAACTTGTGAATATATTCATAACATAAAGTCTCAATGGACAATGTTACGAGTAAACGACTGCCAAAAGAAACCTTATACTTTTAGACGCTAAGATACTTTTTTATCTGAGATTTACCAGCGTCAGATATTATAAGATAAAATTCTACTAAGAAATCTTGGTTCGGCAAAAGAAACACAATACTCACATCACAAACTGTTATTCATTATTACGACCTGAATTTAATTGTTACTCAAATAAACATCGGCAAAAATTTAAGTAGAGTAGAGTGGGTAACAGTGAATCGTTTTTTTTTCTAAAGTTCTGTAGTTCCAAAATTTAGGTCTAAATAATTAGTCTTTGAAATTAAATCATAATATGAATACCTATGTAATCTTCAAAATAAAACGCATTAACTGGCAAGATTTACCTAAACTTAGAAGTCACTTTTTAAAAAAATGAGAAATGATCTACTGTGACCCAGTAATGGGTCACTTTGGATCACAATATGGGTGACAGTGGATCGACTAGGGCACAGTAAATCAACAGTAATGTAAAATATAACAATTTCCATGTCTGAAAACGCGAGATGTAAGACCGACATCTAGGATTTTCGAGAGAATCAGCACACAGAGGTTCCGAATCTGGTGCCGTTCCGAGTAATTGCTGTTCTCCCTTAACTCCTAGGACAAAATGTCATGATGAAAGTTCCCTCACCAGAAATCATGTATATTATATATGATATATAATGTATATTGTCTTGCGTACAAAGGAATGACACCTCGAAGAGAGAATTTCCATGTCATTACTCATTTATTTGAACTAACGTTTTAACACAGATCACCATGAAATTACTTACATATAGGTTTCTATTAGGCCCAATCAACAAACATTAAAGTTGATTTTAACGTACATATACAGCCTAAGCTTTCACTTGACATATAACGTTTTAAATAAAAACATTGTCAACAAAACAACGATTAAGAACAAAAATAGTTACTTTCAAATGATTAAAGTTAAAGTAAAATAAAAATAATTATTTAAGAGTTTAGTTGGAGATCAAAAAATAGATTAACGTAAATTAAAGTTAGAAAACTTAATATCAAAGTGGTACATTCCCTGTTTTCTCTTTGTGTTGCCAGTAAACTTGGGTTATGGTAAAATCATCTTAATATCGTGCAACGTAACCCTGGCAATATTATCTTGCTTTTTGACAGACCTAAGAAAACTAACTTTGGGTCCAAAAAAATTGTTGTAGTCCACTATTTCTTAGTCATCTTCTTCATCGTCCTTCATTGTTATTGCTTCAGAATAAACGCTTATTTGATATTTGTCTTCACTGGAACTCTGTTGTAAAATTTTTCTCTTCTTTGTTTTCACCTTTATGTGTTTGAGTTTTCTTTCTGTTTCTTCCATTTCAATTTCATTTTTATTAGGTGATTCTACTAGCTTTATGCGGACCCGTTTTAGGTAGTCTTCGGAATTGGAATGGACTCGTTTCAATATTTTTGAATGAACTACCAGCTGCAGATAGAGTATGTGTTATTGTTGCTCACGAAAAGCAATTCATAATCAAAAAAAAAAAACTTAGTAGAGCAAGAGCAATAATTTTTAGAGCTTTATTCATTTGTTCTTCAGTGTGAAGCCCGATACTAGTTTTCCTTACACGATTGCGAGACAATTTTTACCTAGGAAAAAAACAGAAATGAATTTCAATTTCTGGGGTTACACTGGATCAGCAGTCCAGTGTGACCCAAAATGAAATGATTCACTGTGATCCATTGGCACTTATAGAAAAAATATAAAACCCAAAAAAATCTTCTTATCATAAAGACAAAACAAAGTAGTTTCTGACGAATTTAAGAAATAACAATCACCAAAAATATATAAACATTTGCATTTCTCATTCACTTTGGGATTCAACAAATTTTAAAATCATGTGATAAAATAGTTTCAATAATTACTGACAGACTATGTTACGATTGCATGAATTCCCTCTTTGATATCTGGTTGACGAGTAGTACAGTGCAGAATGATATGGAACAGCGGTAGCCTCGCGTTTGTTTATGTGTATCAGAGTAATACAAAGTGAATTATACTGAATAATCCACTGTACCCCATAATTCATTATGACCCACTCTCCTCTAGATTCAGAAATTATTCCACACCTTCATAGCATTAAAAATAATTCAAGTAAATTCTTACACAATCATAAGTTGTATGTTCTTCTCAGTAACCCTAATAAATTGGTGTCTCTTTCAAACCCCGAATTCAATATTTCTTTCAGAATTCGATACACCATAATTGTCCGTATCAAAATTTGACCGCACCGAAATCGTTTGGGAAATTCCCTAGCTTAGTCTGAACCAAAATCGAAATCTCTGTCACCGCATTCAACAGTGACGCGACAGTACGTTCACAAAAACCGATTTTACCGATTTCGTTACCATTTACACATTACACTTTGATAATGTAATGGTGTTCGTGTTGTCATAGAAATTAATTGACGAAATTCTCGAATTAATTTACATCACGCTTCTATGGCTTCGGCGATCGTTCAATATTTAATTAAAAACTCCATTTGCAATTGGGTTTTGTTTGGAATTGCGACTATCGAAAACGAGTCCGTTGGGAAATTTTTTGAAATCGAACCGAATACCGTGTGGACGATTAGAATAATAAAAAAACGCACAACGAAGTGATTATAGGTTTTACAAAATTATTTCCGGAACAATTGAAGGGCGCTGTTTCCACAATGATGACTTCGTCACTCAGATTTTTGAAAAGTAATGTTTTATTCAAAATGCATTTATGTAATGTATTTTATGTAGATCACCTTTTATACACTCGGCTTTGCCCGGGCTAGACAGATGGGCGTATTTGACTTATTTTTCTTGAATATTTTTTTCATTTGGTAATTCTCAAATCACCTACATTTTTAATTTTATTTTGTAAAACCGTTTTAACTTATTATTCATGAGCGAAATTTATATGGCTACAATCGCTTCTAAAAATGAATTATTATGAGATTTACGAGGGTGAATCAAATATGAACCGGACTTTTGCTTTAAAAATTTTATTGGTACGATCAATACAAATTTTAATACATATTATTTTTCTACATAGTCTCCTCTCTTATGTATACATTTTTCCCACCGAATCGAAAGTTTTTTAATACCTTTCTCAAAGAATGAAACTGGTCGTGTCGATAACCAATTGCGCACAAACGTTTCTACACCTTTGTTGTCCTCAAAGTGGTGGCCTCCCAGTTCTTCTTTAAGTGGCCCAAACATGCGGTAGTCACATGGCGACAAATCAGGACTATAAGGCGGGTGTTCAAGGGTTTCCCAATGCATTTTGTTCAATTTTCCTTGAGTCAATGCAGCTGTATGTGGCCGAGCGTTGTCATGCAACAGAATCACACTTCGGATAGACATATCCCGCCTCTTTTGCCCATAGGCAAGTTTCACTTGTTGGAGTAGTTCGCAGTAATACTCAGCATTAATTGTACGGCGTTCGTGCAGAAAATCGATCAGCAGTACGCCTTTCGAATCCCATAAAACTGTTGCAAGAATTTTCCCTGCAGAAAGACGGGTCTTGGCTTTCCGCGGTGCTGTCTCTCGGCCATCTGAAAACTTTTTGTGCCAGTCGTACACTTGGGTCCTTGAAAGTGTTTCATTGCCGAACTGTCTAACGTCTAACGCCCTCCCGCGCCAAATATTTGATAACAACACATTGCGCAACAGACGTATGCACCTCTTGCTCTGACATGATGCTACTAACAGCGCGTCGACTACGCCTCGCCTAACCGACGAACTCCCCTCTTCTTAACATCCCTACCTAACATATATTGAGACGTCACGCCACTCGAATTACCTACAGGGCGAGAAACAGAAAAGTCCGGTTCATATTTGATTCACCCTCGTAATATGATGAACTAAACATATTTGAGGTGTTTGAGATTTTTGTTATTTTATATTGTGGTTTTCCTGTTTTCCATTTTTCTTTTTTTTTGACATGTGTTATCATTTACATTTTTGATGTTTTTGACGTTTTCTGTCATTTTTCACATATTTGACATTTTTAACATATTTGACGTTTTTAACATTTTCGGCATTTTAAACATTTTTGAGTTTTGACATTTTTGGCATTATTAACATTTTTGACATTTTTTGATATTCTTGACATTGAACATTTTTCAGTTCCCAACCCTTACATTCAACATTGGAAAAATGACGAGAAATTTCCTTTCTTTTCATGTAAAGAGTCCGTTTATCAATTCTCATTCAATGAAAAAATAAATGATTTACACTAAAGCATTAAATGCAATTCTAGATATTTAAGGAGAAAAGTATGTACCAACATTTACATCTGCATCATTTTTTGTTTCTAAAACTTACTAAACCCATCTCCCTATTCAATAATAGAATTTTCTCAAAATTTCAATTTTCTATTAATTTAAAAAATTAATATCATAAATTTCATACCTGCCTTATTTTCGGTCACCGAGAAAATAGTAATTCTCATAAAATGCCCTACTTACCCCTAACGGAAAATTGAATTTTGGAAAAATGATAATAGCTACTTCTATTTATTTTAGAATGCTGGTTATCTAGATTTACACCCATATTACTTTCTATTTCTAAGATATTGAATTGTCCGTAAAACAATGATCACTACCATTTCCCCCATTTAAGTTTCAATATTCGTAAATAATAAAACTCGCTTCTATTTATTTTAGAAAACTGCATTTATCAAGATTTACACCCGTATTACCTTCTATTTCAAAGATATTGAATTCTCCGTACAACAATAGTGACCCCCATTCTCCCCATTTTAATTAATATTTCAATTTTCGCAAAATGACAAATCATGTACTACTTCACTTAACGAAAGGAGTCATGGCTTTTTTATTTTCAGTTCCCGACATAAGTAATATTTTTTTCAAAAAACATTTCCCCACCTGTCCCCCACAGATAATTAATTTTTTTATTCAAAATGACTAAACTCGGTTTTATTTATTTGGATTGAAGAGTATATTCACGTCTGTAGTACATTTTTTTTAAGATATTGAATTTAAGTAAAAACAACCCTCCTCTGTCCCCCCATCGCGTATTCAAACATTTTATCAAAATAAAATGTTGTCTATGTTACTCGCAGATAGTGTAACTTTCTAATAGAGAAAGAATTCATCATCAGTTGAGTACTTCCAGTGATTACCCCCTACAAAGAAACAAACAAATTTTACCTCTTTATAATGCTAGTATAGATATATATATATATATATCTGTTAGGAATGCACCATAAAAGATTCTTCAAAAAGAGATTAAATTTTGCTAATTACTATGGTTATATACGAGATATTTTCTTTTGGATTGGAAATGTATCCTAAAGAAGCTCATTAAAAACTTTTTGAATGCATGCTGATGGTCCATTAATTTAGGTTAATTAAAAGCGATTTAAACACCTAACATCGGGAATCTTAAAAACGGGACTTATGAGAGTATCAATAACCTTGAAATAGTTGATAAATATAGCTGCTGGACATTGCTGACAAGAACTCTGCACGACGGAGGCTACCCTCTTCTGTTAACCCAATCAATTGGAAGATGAACAACATCCATACATAATACTAGCTGACCCATCAAAGCTTGGCATGTTATACACTAATCGGGCTATTTCACGTATTTATCTTGATAAAAAAAATTCATTTGGTAATTTTCATATGCCGTACATTTTTAGATTTCTATTGTGAAAACCAGTTTAACATCATCAATCATGAGCAAAATTTATATTGCAACAACTGCTTCAAACAAACAATATTAGTTTGGGATGTTAATATGAAGAGAGAATATACTTGCAGTGTTTAAGATATTTGTCATTTGATACTGTGGATTTTCCGTTTTTATTTTAAGCTTTTTGACATATGCTGCCATTGTCATTTTGATATGTTTAAATTTCAACATTTATATAGATGTATATTAATTATTATTGATAACTTTTTCTTACAATCATCTAATTAAAATAATGTGAGCCTATAAATCTATAAAAAACAAGGTGCTAATGCATATTTCTATGCGAAAAACGTCAGTCCGATAATATTAGGGGAAGTGATGGCTCCCCTCCAAAAAGCTTTTTTCGAAGCCGAACTGAATTTACATACAGTAAAATAAATCCAAAAGAAAATTAAAGGATGAAGGAATGTACTCAAAGATTTGATAATTACTATATTCCTTTCAGATGGTTGTAAAATTATTTTGTCGTAAAATAGGAGCATGGTAAACTTCATGTAAAATAATACACCCTCGAAAGAAAATCACATTTGAAAGAAAAACCTTAAAAGTCAGGAAGTTATGATTCTGATGAGTTATTAACCTAATAAAATTGAAACTTCTTGTCAAGTTTCAGAGTTCTAATGTGTTATAGACAATAACTAAAAGCGACTGAAAAATGGGCATTTTTTACAGTTTTTTGCAAATAACTTGACAATTAATTAACTAATGGGCTAGATTAACCTATCATTTAGTAACTACTTAACTACTTAAAATACCTATAAAAAACTTAGGGTCGAGACTAAAACTTTTTTTCTGCTGCTGAAAAGTTAAAAACTGCTACTTGGGCAACTTTAAACACCTCAAATGGGCTTAAATAATTCCAAGTTCTTTAGTCTATATGTATGTAGCATGGAATTCATATCTAATTTTTTTGGCACTCTATTTAACCTCATTTTATGATTTTCAATAGAAAGCAAACAGGAGTTATATCAGCCACTGGTATCTTTGGTTTGTATTACAGATTTACAGATGTATAAATATACATGTATAGAGTTTTACAAGTAGTATTCTTTATGGGGTAAAGAAAAAATTAATCAAACGTACAATTCTGGCTTTATATACGATCAATAAACAATGGGGAGAACCTATTATATAAATTACAATAATCCTTAAACTTTAGCCTGAAAAGTAATATATTAATTGAATTTATAATGGATCTAAAATTCTAAAATACACATATTTCCCTGACTGAATAAAGATTCCGAAATGACATAAATATATTTCGTCAATATTGTATTACTAATATGCATAAATGAGGACCGTTAAAAAAGTTATTCGCATTTACCTCAAAAGTAACCTCAAAAAAACATAATGTAACCAATGTTAATATCAATTTGTTTTATAACGTAAAGGTCTTGCCAAATAACGATATTCATTGGATAGTCTATTCTTTATGTGATTCCTTTTTGTTCAGGTATATAATTTTTACAAAGTTTGTCTTCTACCAGTTTGTAGCATTCGCTTTTTTAGATTGTGTGTTTTTAAAATCGATTTCAATTTTTTATACAGAAATAAGTTTTATTTTTTATACGTTTTTAATATTACGGAACTACATGAATTAGAAATAAAATAAATAATCAAAGGATCAAATCAATAAAACTTGCCAAAAGAATCTTGGTTTTAAATCACTATACTCCGCCTTGGTTTTTTTTTTAATTTCAATTATTTGATTTATGATTAATATTTTGATACATGATTAATCCAAAATGTTAGACAATTTATAAAATTTTTGCACTTTGTTGCATACTTAAATGTTTTAGTAGGATTGTATTATTATTCTGTTATTCATATTATCTTTAATGTATATTATTCTTTCTTCATACTCATTTTATATATAGGACCAACTTATTTAGTATTTTTAACCATATAACTGATAATAAATTGAATTGAATTGGAATACAACTCACCTCTTTCGCTGGCATCGTCCACCAGTATGATTTCCTTGAGCAACGGCCTTGGAGACCTGTTTATGACACTCCATACTGTCCTCAGTAATGTAGTCCATGCTTCGTTGTGAAAGACAATGACAATTGACGTTGTGGGAAGTAGTTTTGGATAAATTTTATCCTTGCAGCTGCAACAACGACCAAAAAATTTTGATAAAAACCTAAAAATTGTTAATCTCATTTTATGATATACCAAGGGTAGGAACGGAACACAGCAGGGCAAGGACGATACCTGAATATATATGGAGTAAAACTGCTAGTGAAAGAAACAGTTGAAATTCAAGGACCTAGAATAATTTCTCTGAATATATAAGTACTGAAATTTAAATTAACACAGGTACAAATATATTCCCCATTTAAAATCATGGAGGAAGTCAGGGAATCCACCTGGCCCGTGAGTGGGGTCCCCCTATTATAGTCCAAGGCTGTTTTAGTATGTAATTGTAAAATTGTCTGAAACTAGTGCGTTATTCCGTTTAATGTATGTAGTACAGGAAATAACACGATGAGTCGATATGTATATGGGAAACTAATGGGAACATTAATCTGAAAATTGGTATACGGGGGGTTTTCGAGGGGCAGATTTCAGTTGTATACGACATCTGGTTTTAGCGGAAGTGTACTCCAACTATGTTTTTTAAAACGGAACGCCCTGTTGCAAATAAGCATTTTTGGAATCAACGATGAATTTTAATAAAACTTTATTGGGAACATCATACATTTCTGAAAGGCTCAGTGGAAAATTTTAACAGATGTAACCTTTCACAAAAAAAATAATATTTTTTTGGAAACAAAGAGGGTCAGATCAATAATTGCCAGAATTTGTCTGAATCAAACTTGTTCAAAAAATTATATGAAGCTCGAAATTGGCACCCTTTTTTTTCTCAACGCCAATATTCTACGCTAAAAAAGGGATAGTTTCAACAAATAATTTTTGAATAAACTTGGAAAAACTAAAATATCCGTGTGTTTATAACACAAATCTGAATTATCGGTAGCCTTTTTTGAATGATTCGACAAGAAACAAATGCTAGTATCAACAAACAATATATGGAAATAATTTGACGTTAAAGCATAATTATATCGAGAGCATTTATCATGAACCCGTAGGGATTCAGTAACGAAAATCTTCAATTAGTTAATGATTTACCAGGAATGTGATAAAGTTTTTAACAGGGCCTGTGAAACCTTCCGTTCGTGATACCCGGATAGCTCTGACGCGGATCATTTATAATTGCTAAAAAGAAAACCTGTCGTAGGTAATGAAGAGAATGAAGTTACAATCTTGGCATACTTCAGAGCGTATCCAAAAAATTCCTTAGTACCTGCAGAAAGAGATATACTATCCGTATTCATTCTCATAAATTCATATTGATCAAAATTCAGGAAGACGAACATTTTTTACAGAAAATGTTTTGGACGGATGAGGCAAAATTTAATAAAAATAGAATGTTGAACCGCCATAACTCAGATTAGTGGAGTGATACTAATCCACACGTATTTAGAGAAAGACAGCTTCAAGGTTACTGGAGTTTCAATGTTTTTGCTGCAATAAAAAACGATGGTGTGCCTGTGGTGCATTTGTATGATGAAAATTTGAATGGTAAGCTAATTGAAGATCGAAAGATATTTTTCGTTCATTTTTAGGTCAAAGCTATCTCGAAATTTTTGAAAATTATTTACATCCATTAGATTTGACCTGGAAGCTCCTGTGGTATCAAAAGCAGAGCCGTACCTCATAATATTGCATTTTAGACAATCAGTTTTAATATCGTTGGATAGCGAACAATGGACCTCATTGATGGCCTCCCCTTTCTCCCGATATCACTCCATTAGATTTTTTAATTAAGGTCTGTGCTACACCGCTAACAATAAAAGAAGATAAGAATTCAGTGTGACCTTCAGACATATGATGTTCACAATAAAGTTATATTGTAATCCATAGTAGATTCTAAAAATGTTATAAAAAACATTTTAAAAAATAAAGTCATAAATTCCATCCAAAAACTGTGTGTTTGTTTGTTGACTTTTTTTTGTCGAAGCAAAAAAAATATTCAATTGTATATTTAATTTTCCTAATTACATTTCTGTATTTTCTGCATACCCTGTGTAAAAAAATAGTTATTCTCAAGGAATACTATTTTAAACGCAAGATGGGAAATTATGAAGTACAACTTTTTTTGACGACAAATTTAAAATTGAATAAAACATTTAAAAAAATATATAACCGACTTCCACCTATAACTAAAAAGCTAAAAATAATTATTACAAAATACAACTCTAGCAAATAAATAATACATTCAATGTTGTTAGGTACCTACCCAGGAAGTAAAAAATGTAAACATTAAAAGGTGCTTATTCTGTACAAATTAATTACCTACCATTCTAGTATATTTTGAAGTCGCTTTAATGTTTACATTTTTTACTTCCTGGGAAGGTACCTAAGAACATTGAATGTCTTATTTATTTGCTAGAGTTGTATTTTGTTATATATATTTTTAGCTTTTTAGTTATAGGTGGAAGTCGGTTATATTTTTTTTAAATGTTTTATTTTCAACTTTTTAGTTTTGTGAACTCAGGTAGTTTTCATTCTTTATTTTTTATTTTGTATGTATAACCTTAATAGCCAGGACCAGGTAACATCGAAACAGCATTAATCAAACATTACACAATTATACATTTTCATTTAAATTTTCAGGTAAATATTTACGATAAAATGTACTAGTACGCGTTGACTTATTAAGCCCAAAATATGTTTATGCTTTATGGACCACGCCATGAAACTTTTTTCAACTTTTTTTGACAAATCTGTATAACTATAGATAAATCCACTCCGCCCTATGTACCAACCATCATGTACATACGACTGGCCACAGACAAGCATACATTTGTTAGCTGCGTTTTGTAAACTATAGGACGGAGTAGAATCCATCCCATATTTACCGAGTCAAATCCGTCCTATATTTCAACAATAGTATATAACTCCTCGTGGGCTACCCCATAAATTATTTCATTTTTAACATTTTATATTATCACCCTGTGTAACATTAATTCCTCTCCACACTTTATGCAACTCCTTATGGGCTATAAAAGAAATAATTTTTTAATCACACTGTATAAATATAATTCAACTCCACCCTATATTCCAACCATCCTGTATATACGGCTGCCTATGGACCACTATAATTCTACTCCGTCCTATATTTCAATCATCATATAAATGCAACTCCTTCTAAAACTTTACTTTGTGATTTTGTTTGATATAACTAAACACCCTTTGTATAAACGCACCAAATAGCAGTTTAAAGTTTGACATGTGTTGTCACTGAATTTTTTATTAGGCCGGGAGAATGTGACAACCAAAAGCACCGTCTTCCCAAAATGGAAAAATTTGCATTTAAATAGGTATTTGCCTGGTATACAAATAAAACGAGCTTGGTACTTATTGATTTAAGGAGCCGAAAATACTATGCTTTACTCCCTATATCTTTGAGATGTAAATAGAAAATTATCAAATTCGCAATTAAAACTTCCAGTGCCTAAAATTACCGCACTATTACGTTGGAATTAAAATATTTATGAGGGAATATCCGTTATGTCATTTCGATGAAATTTTTGTTAAGAATTTTGGAATTTTCGGCGATTTTCTGCAAAACTGCAAGTTGCAAGTCGCAGAAAAGTATATGAGATCACCTAAGGATCTTCCTTAATAGATTAAACGTTAAAAAACTATACACATCCATAAGGAGTTATCGAAAAATCGACTAAAATATTAGCGATATTGGTCGATTTCCATGCACGCATGTGTTCATTCACAAATTTCATCACTTTGCCAATAGAATTCTTTTCCAAAATTTGAAGTTTCACCAATCCGGATATATACTCTATTAGACAAGACCAAATTTATTCAAAACGAATTGATAACCTCCTCCTTTTTGAAAGTCGGTTAAAAATTAACAGATAGTGTTAAATCCATTCATGGACACTCCGTATATAATCAATGGTAACTAAAATTATTGCATTTTTTCATCCAAGAGATAATAGAGAAAAAGATCGCAGTTTTGAGGATAAATACAAACATCCACTTCAATTGTTAACCAATTTATTTTACATAAAAATTATTACCTTCATTAATTTATTACAATGCTTCATATGTCATTTTAACTAGTTTAGATAAATTTTAAAATACCAAACTGCCATTGCTATTAGTCACTAATTTCTTTTTTGTTTAAGATGTAATAATAAATTGGATACTAAAGAATATGTAAATGATATTAATGAATGACTGAAATATACAATTTAGTCAAGGTAACCTTGTGAAAAATTCTTGATCTGTGTCTTCAGAATATCGAACATTGATATACCCGAAACGAAGGAATCTGGGTCTTCTTTGACGTTATAATGTGTTGTTAAATTTAACTTCTTCGCAAGTGACATTTAAAACAGGCATACATATATCTCTTAGAGTGTTTAAAGGCCAGCATCTAATAATTTAAAATGTGTGTATTGTGCTCATTAGCATTCTGCGAATTGGGGGAAGGTTAAATATCGGGAAAAGTGAAAGTTACGACCATTAAACACATTTTATACAGTAAATGTGTTTTAATGGTGATGTTTCATAATTAAAAAGTTAACTAGTTGCAGTTGATAAACTTCTTCGTTAATGTTTTATACATGTTTTTAACGGTAGACACATTATGTCACAGAACTGTGACAATGCAACTTTCAAAGTCAAAAGGGTAGATCTAGTGGAACACGAACTGCACATTCTGCACATTACTGAAGATTCTAAAGAGTATTCACACCAACTCGAATTTTTATTCTAAAATGGTACTCACTTTCTATTTACTATACGTTTACTAAGCAAACAATTTAGTGACTTCACAAAAATTGGAGATAAATTATGTAAATGCTGTCTGTCACGTCTTTACTAATCTTAGAGCATTTACTTTCTAGAGATAGCCTGCAATGCACAAATGTCGTGGTAAGACTAAGGAGAGAGAGGGCAATAGAGAGGGCAAGAGGCTATTTCACTCAGTTGGGAGCTGCTTCCAATGAAATACGTTCAACATGTTGTTCATTGGCTGCTTCCACCCACTAAGTGAAATAGCCTCTTACTGTCTCTATTGCCCTCTCTTTCTAGCGTTGCCAAGATTTTATGCTTGACAGGCTATATCTACCCTGTTTTCCAATTAGCGCACAATTGAGCACAGTGCGGCACAGTGCTAGCACTGAGTGTTCCAATTACAGCACTAGCTCGCACAAATGAGCACAAGAAATAACTGTGCCTTTGGGATGTTTTATGTAGGTTTACCAAGTAAACATAAAACTTTATCATAAAACATGAAGTATGTTCCAAATAACGCACGAAAATTACGGTACAGGGCAACACAAAAACACTTTGAGCTCTAATAATTGGAATTGAATTATTCTGTAAATAATTTACGTACACTTAAACGCCAATTGATAACCTATGAGTAATACACTTTTAACCTTATGGTGATCAGTGTACTCTACCGGTTGGTTTTAAAACAACCATGTTCCAATTAATTGGAAAACAGCCTAGGGCTGTTTTCCAGTTAGCAGAGCACAAGTGATTTTGTGCCGCACAGTGCGGCAATTTTTAGGACGTTAATTGGAACATGGTTGTTTTAAAACCAACCGGTAGAGTACACTGATCACCATAAGGTTAAAAGTGTATTACTCATAGGTTATCAATTGGCGTTTAAGTGTACGTAAATTATTTACAGAATAATTCAATTCCAATTATTAGAGCTCAAAGTGTTTTTGTGTTGCCCTGTACCGTAATTTTCGTGCGTTATTTGGAACATACTTCATGTTTTATGATAAAGTTTTATGTTTACTTGGTAAACCTACATAAAACATCCCAAAGGCACAGTTATTTCTTGTGCTCATTTGTGCGAGCCAGTGCTGTAATAGGAACACTCAATGCTAGCACTGTGCCGCACTGTGCTCAATTATGCGCTAATTGGAAAACACCGCTAGATGGTAAATGATCTCAGTTACCAATAAAGGGTGTTTTTTTAGAGGTATAGAACTTTAAGTTGGCAACAATCTTTTAACCGGCGGCCATCTTGTCAGGTGTCAAGTGATTTATGTTTAATTTGGTTTGACATTTCATCATGAATAGACTGACGCCTGAACAACGCTTGCAAATTGTGCAAATTTATTTTGAAAATCATGGTTCTGTTCGAAATACGTATCGCGCACTACGTCCATTTTACGGTCAACATAATCGTCCATCAGAGAATTATTCGATTAACTATGCAACGTTATCGCACCACGTTTACCCTAAATGATAATACGCATCCACAGAGATGTCGTACAGTGCGTACAGAAGAATCCATCGCTGCTATAGAGCGTAGCGTAGAAGAAAACCCGAATCAGTCTATCCACCATCGTGCACAGGAATTGGATATGTGTCCATCCACTTTATGGAAGAAGATTTTGCGGAAAGATCTTGGTTTGCGTGGTTACAAAATTCAATTCGTGCAAGAATTGAAGCCACACGATCACCCAGCAAGGCGTACGTACATTCGGTGAATGGGCCCAAAACAAGATTGCCGTTGATCCCAATTTTCATAAGCGAATTTTGTTTAGCTTTTGGTTGAATGGATAAGTCAGTAAACAAAACTGCCGTATTTAGAGTGATGATAATCCTCAAGTTCATGTTGAGACACCGTTACATACAGAAAACCTGACTGTTTGGTGTGCTTTATGGGCTGGTGGAATAATTGGTCCGTACTTCTTTAAAAACGATGCTGGCCAGAACGTTACAGTCAACTTTTTCGTTGAATTGAACAATCATGATGCACACGAGCTGTGGTTTCAACAAGACGGGGCAACATGTCACACAGCTCGTGCCGCAATTGATTTATTGAAAGAAACGTTTGGTAACCGCATAGTTTCACGTTTCGGACCCGTGAATTGGCCTCCAAGATCGTGCGATTTAACGCCGCTTGACTATTTTCTGTGGGGATACGTGAAGTCGCTAGTCTACGCCGATAAGCCTGAAAAGATTGTTCACTTGGAGGACAACATTCGCGGCGTTATTGCCGATATACGGCCACAAATGTTGGAAAAAGTTATCGAAAATTGGTCATCCAGATTAGACTACGTCCGAGTCAGCCGTGGCGGTCATATGCCAGAAGTCATATTCAAATTATAATGCTAGAAGATTATCTTTCGAATAAAGTAAATTTCATGTCAATTTAAAAAATATATCCTTGTTTTATTCCATTTCAAAGTTCTCTACCTCTAAAAAACACCCTTTGGTATCCGATTTACAATTTAAAATATTGTAAAATATCCCAGAAATTAGGACAAAATCTTTCACAAACAGGTACCTACTGGTTAACGTAAAAAGTGTTATAGGCTATTTTTCGTCACGGGAATACTCAGATTTTTGCGCAATAGATAAAAAGATGTTAGTTAGTAAATATTGAGAAATGCTGTGGCTGCTGAACCATCCAGGTCTCGAACTATTTTTTATGACATTATGGAAAGTTATTGCAATAAGTTTGTAATTCATAAATATAGAACTACTCGAGTGTCTAGAATCCATTAGGTACACTATTATTCCTACACAATAAATTTGACGTCATCCTAATCGTAATTTTGAATTCGATTTACATATTTGGTTTAATATACAGTGATGGGCAAATGTGTGGAACCAAGTAAATATCTCTGGAATTATTAGAGATATCAAAATGAAATTTGGAACGTAGATACTGCAGTAGATTGCGTATTTGTTTCCAATTTTTTTTACAATTTTGATCTTCCTGTTTTACCGGAAGTAATGTCGATTTTAAAATTTGCAATGAAACACCCTGTATAGTATTTTAGTTTCTGATGAAACATTTTATTGCGAATACAAAAATATCGGGTTTGATATTATTTACTTCAATATCTACCGAGATATTAACAGAAAAGTAACTAAGGAAAGGAAAAATTCGATGGTAGCTAAACTCGGTTCCGATTTCATTTACGCCCGATATAGACAAACCGCACTGCTTGTTCCATAGTCGAATACACGTGCGTTTGTTTAAATCAGGCGCAAATTAAATCTGAATCAAGTTTATTAGACCATGATATTCATTGCAGAAGTGACAGTAGTTGTCAAAATAAGTTATTAGTTTTTTTTATTTGAACGTAAAAAGATTGCATTGTTTTAATTTGATCGTAAAATGGCCGAATTAAGTGAAAGAGAAAGAATAGAAATATTAATGATGATTGGGTATGGGGAGAGGAAAAGGACGCATCAAGAAGTTTGTGGCCTTTTTAACATTGTTCATCCGAATACACAAATATCTCGTTAAGTAGTGACGAAAACTTTGCGAAGGTACGACACAAGTGGAACAGTTAGCAATTTACCAAAAAGTGGACGGTTAAAAAGTGCAAGTAATGAAGGTGTAGCTCAAAATGTTACTATATCTTTGGAAGAAACCTCGCCAATATGCATGGAATTAGCCGTCGTTCAGTAGGAAGGACATTAAGGCGAGAAAAATATCATCCACACAAAACTCGCATCGTTCAAGAACTCTCCGAAGACGATTTCGACAGACGTTTGCAATTTTGTGAAAAGATTATGGATATTTGTAACCGTGATAATAATTTTATAAGAAATGTGGTGTTTTCAGACGAGGCTACATTTTGTTTAAATGGTACGGTTAATCGACATAACTGCCGCTACTGGTCGCAAAGTAATCCTAATTGGGTACAAGAGGCTCATACACAACATCCCCAAAAATTGAACGTTTGGGCCGGCAGTTATAGCAATAGAATCGTGGGACCCTTCTTCCTACAATAAACTTTAAACGAAGATAGGTATTTACAGCTCTTGGAGACACAAGTTATTCCGGCATTGGAGGTAAATGGACAATTTCCAAATAATATCTGGTTTCAGCAGGATGGAGCACCACCCCATTACGCTCGCATTGTTCGAGATCATTTAGATAGGACATTTCATCACAGATGGATTGGAAGAAGGGGTACTTATGAATGGCCTGCACGAAGTCCCGACCTTAATCCACTAGACTATTTTCTGTGGGGTTACTTAAAGTGTAAGGTTTATGTTGATAAACCAAATAATTTGCAAGAATTAGCTGCAAGAATAACTCAAGACATACCGAGAATTACACCAGAAGTAATAGCTAATGTTACTAGAGAATTAAAAAACCTACTTGCTTATTGTCAAGAAGTAAACGGTGCTCAGTTTGAACATCTAATACATTAAGTTTAGTTAAGTTAAGTTTCAATGTTTTGAAAATCACTTTGATTTAGTTAATAATTATGATTATGTATTTCTTTAATGGATATTAGATTTTTCCTATCCTTAATTATTTTTCTGTTAATATCTCGGTAGGTATTGAAGTAAACAATATCAAACCCAATATTTTTGTATTCGCAATAAAATGTTTCATCAGAAACTAAAATACTATATAGGGTGTTTCATTGCAAATTTTAAATTCGACATTACTTCCGGTAAAACAGGAAGTTCAAAATTGTAAAAAAATTTGGAAACAAATAGGCAACCTACTGCAGTATCCACCTTCCAAATTTCATTTTGATATCTCTAATAATTTCAGAGATATTTGCTTGGTTCCACACATTTACCCATCATTGTATAGTAAAACCCCTTTATAGGTGGGGGATTGATTCCGTAAATACAGTGTAGAACAGCCAAATGGAATAAATTCGATAACGAATAAAGAAGGGTTTGTAGAGAAAAACGCTTGGACACGTCGATTTGTATTTTTAAATGCGCATTTTTTCAACAAAAAAAAATATATAGGGTGTGTCATGTGACTAATACCAACTTTCTTATTTTAAATGCAAACTCCTGTATATTATTTATTTTTGGATTCTCCAGAAAATTCTAGACATAATTCATGTACAATGTCCTACACCTATCTTCAATTGTTTCGGAAATATTAAGTGTTTTCAGATATATTACAAAAATTAACATTAAAAGACGAATATTATTTTATTTCACAAATTCGCTACATTACACTAAAAACCTAATAAGTAATACTGATTATTTCTTAATAATATAAAAAAAAACAAAAAACCATTAATGTCAATGTAGGAAATGTGCAAAATCCTCGCCGCGAACGTCTTGGCAACATGCTAATCTGGTATTGAAATGTCTTCTAACGTTACTCAACATATCACGCTTGACTGATCTAATCGCAAGCATGATTCGTGTGTTTAGGTTATCTAAGTTGAGGGGTTTTGTTTTGTATACAGTACTTTTGACCTATCCGCACAAAAAGTAGTCCAATGGCGTCAAAACAGGAGATCGTGCTGGCCATTCTATCGATCCGCGCCTCCCAATCCACCGATTTGGAAAAATTTGGTTGAGGTACTGCCGGACATTGATTTCCTAATGGGGCGGTGCTCCATATTGCTGAAACCATATAGTATTGACAGGAACTTGTTGGTTTACTGGATCAGGACATAAGTTTGTCAAAGTTGGCACGATATTGTTTTGGAGCAGTTCTAAATATTTATCTCCATTCAAATTGCCATCAATGAAAAAGGGACCTAGAATCTGATTTCCAACAATTCCTGCCCAAACATTAACTTTTTCAGGATATTGCGTATGTTCCTATGTCATCCAGTCAGGATTCTCATTAGACCAATAGCGGCAATTTTGACGATTAACATGACCGTGAAGTGTAAATGTGCTCTCATCAGAAAACAAAACATCATCTAATTGGATCACTTTGTTATCTAACCTTACCATCATTTGTTCACAGAAAAGAGTTCCCCTATCAAAATCGTCTTCCATGAGCTCCTGAGTCGGCATCATTTTATAGGGATGCATTTTACTTTCCTTTAATACTCGAAAAATTGATGTGTGGCTAACGTTGAATAATGGGGCGTCTTTTCGACCAGAATTATGTACGTTTTCTTGAAACTCAAGCATAATATCCAATTTCCTATTTACACTTTTTACTTTCTGGGTAGGTAGCTAACAACATTGAATGTGTTATTTATTTGCTAGAATTGTATTTTGTTATAATTATTTTCAGCTTTTTAGTTATAGGTGGAAGTCGGTTATATTAAAAAAAGTTTTATTTTAACCTCATTCAACAAAGAATATGTATATATGCTCCTCGTTTACTCTAAAATTAATTAAATTGGATAATTTAATCTGCACTGTGTTAAGGGATATCATGGAACAATTTTCTATAACGTGAGATTTATCGTTTCCAGAATTTTGGAAAATAGAATTTATTCAAAAACTGTAGTTCAATGAAACTCCACTGATTTTTCTGAAACGTCTTAATCAATTTAAATATTTTAAGCTGTGTTCTACTAGGTAGATTCAGAGGTGTTCTAAAATGTAAGAAAATCGGAAAAATAAATACCAAAATCCGTAAACGCCAAAGGAATTTCACATAAATAAATCTATACAAATCTCTAAATTTAAAAGTTAGGAAATATTTTATGATCACACAAGGTATTTGCAACTTTTTTTTCTCTATTTATTTAGAAAATTTTATTAAAATTGATCAACTCTTGTTGTGTGTTCGGATTTTATTGATAGACATTAAATATTACTGCAAAAAATCTCACAATGCAGATTTTGATTGCTCTTGGTAATTCTAACATTGAACTACATGAGTGAATTCTGTAAGATAAATCGAAAAACTGTGTTATCTCCATTACCTGCAACAATGAAATAAAAAGAAATTGCCACAAGTTTCCTGTTGGATTTATCTAACGATCTCAATTAACCTTCAATTTGAATAATCTCGCAGAAAAGCAAACACAATCTACTCGACAACCCGAATTTGAGCAACAAGTCAATTTGAAATTCCAACAACAACAATTCCGATATAATTGAGTCTGCGGTAAGCAGTGAAAGTACACGTTTGTAAGGCTAAAAGCAAATATTCTTTCCTGGCAGTTTGTCATGTCGAAACAATCCAACCAGCATGACCGATAAGCCCATTAATTAATCGTTTGCACAAGCTTAACATTTTTATAAATCACCAATGTGGGTAAAGACCGACAAAATGCTGGCGATATCTCAAAAAGAAATTATTAGTTATCGTCAAATAAT
This sequence comes from Octodonta nipae, assembly GCA_034190945.1. Classification (NCBI taxonomy): domain Eukaryota; kingdom Metazoa; phylum Arthropoda; class Insecta; order Coleoptera; family Chrysomelidae; genus Octodonta; species Octodonta nipae. Next base: position 19,408,059 of record CM067217.1, read on the forward strand.
GTATCTGTACAGTTAGGTATTAAAAGATGGAAGAGGTCACCATATAGTACCGGAATTAAGTGACCTTCTGAGCTGTCATTTCATAATAATTGGATTTCGGAATGTGAAGAAAACTTTTGAATTACCACAAATTACTAAATAATGATTTTGTTCCAAAACGTCATTTAAGATAAAGAAAATCTAGTGCTTTCAAATAACACCGGAATTTTATTTACACATTATTACTTTTTTTATTTATTAAATTTACACCGATGCCACACACTACCTTGATCTTGAAATACCCATACAATTCAGTTCGCTGTGTAAGAAACAGAGACCAGGTCAAATACTTGTAAGAGTTTCTTCTTTTATAGAATATCAATATTATAACATCAAATTAATATAGAAAACCTGTACAAAATTTGCTTTTCTAATAAAAACTCTTATTCGCTCTTTGCAATATATTGCTACACACTGGCTCGATCTTGAAACAAAAAGTTATAACACAGTACATAAAATGACCAAACATTCCGGAAAGCATCTTCACCTACTTAGACATTTTAAGGTCAAGGACTTTCAAAGGTCTTTTTTAAAAATGATTGAAGATTACTATTACTTTTAAATCCAACAAAGACAAGTGGTCTAGAGCCTAAGGCGCATGGCTGCAGATCCAAAATTTCTGGGTTCGAAACCGAGAACAATTATACTTTTTTTTAACATTATGTCATTTTTAATTAATTTGATGTAATATTTTGAATTGACCTAAAATGAGTAAAACTCATTTTAATATTACATAGAATAAGAACTTAAGTTTTTTTAAATTGTTGCTACCGTTGAATATATAGGTATATAATTTATTGTTTTGTATAAATGCTATGTGTTTGCAATGATTTTAGCTAAGAACAAAACGAACTTTTCTTTGACATCTTGTCTTCAAATACTTATTCAGATGAACAAAACCATTTACAAACACTTGCCCAATATAAAAACTTAATAGTTTTTTGCAGATATATTTAATTAAAAATTAAATTAGGATTAACTTGACTCGTACCAAAGTAGTGAGAATTATTTTAATTCACCTGATATTTATATCTAGTACTAAGAGTAACAAAAATAAAGAAAAATAGAGACAGTGAGATAACGAGAAAAGGAAAGAAGCTTTCGCTTCCATCGTTCAGTCTCAAATGACTGCCACTCTTTTTTTTTAACTTCAATTTTGAGAGGATACAGAAGTCTTGCTACAATTTCCTGCCGCCCCATGTCAAAAAGTAAAATTTTCGATTTTATCGAAAAAAAGGCGCGAAGAAAGCGGGCATCTTAGGAGTGCAAGAACACAAGTATGATAATTAAGCTGCCATTATTTGCAATTATTGAACGGGATTTTAGGAAATTATTGTGGGTATTTCGAATTTGGCAGTTGGCACTGACAGAAGACCTGGGTTTAGCCTGGCGTTCCGCAAATGGTCAAGGGGACCGAAATTACTCCTGGCCCTATAAATATGATAAAAAAAGTAGATTTGGGGCTCAAACTTAATAGGAGAGATATCAAAAAAATAGTTTACTGACGAAACATTTTTTATTACATATCCCTTAAAAATGCACAAAATCACAAAAAATATCTGAAACAGCACTAAACCCTTTAGTAATTATGTATGGTATCTGTGAGCATTAAAACAAGATAATCTTAACTCCAAGAACTTAGAAGGTCCCTTCTATGGGCTTAAACCTCAGAACGACTACTTTCAATGTAATGGTCCAAGAAATCTGAGTTTAACGTTATATTTGGGTGACTGTAGTACAGGATCACAAGTTTTCAAGTGCATGCCCAGCTTTTAGTTTAGGGAGGGAAAATCAGAAAAAAATTGTCTTAAGAAGAAACGTAAATCAGAAAATTTTTGGCCAAGGGGGGGGGGGCAACTCAGCCCATTTTTGGGAATGTTTTGCAGTGGAGTGACCCAAGAAAGTACCAATATGTAAGTTTTTCAAAGTTCAGACAAGTCCGCCATTTTGGTTTGAGACAGCAGTCTGAATACAGGGTATATCGGCACCACAAGAGAATTTATTGCGAAGTTCTATTATTTTTGGGAACAACTCCCTGAGATTCTTTTATGTTGCAAGAACTACTTGTCATACACGCTCGAAAAATATTTTGCAAATAGATTTTTACGAATTCTTGACCAGTTTCAGCAAATTCCGAATTATAAATTATATAATTATGATAGCAATATTTTGCAAGAAAAAAACTGTCAGTTAGCTGTAACACATTTTTTTACTTTTTTGTCATTTGTGACTTTTTTGATGTTCTGGAAATTATTAACGTTTTTCACTTTTTTCACAAATCTGACATTTGACATTTTTGGTATTGCTGACATTTTTGACATTTTGAATTTTTTGTTAAGGTAAATGACAAATTTGAAATTAAATATTTCACATTAACCGCTGGCGTAATTAAGAGAATTTTCTGCTATAAATGCAAGGTAGCACTAAAAATTTACTACGCTCACTTCTAGTGTGGGAGTAAGCTAATCTAAAAATGAAACAGGCACATTGACAAATACACTTTCGCTTTTGTTTATCACTTTTGATAGAAGCAAGTTAACATTTCGATTCTGTTCAATATATGTCAGTGATGTGTTGCAAATATTTTAATCATATCTTTGTTTACATTTATTCGAATAAAGACCAACAAAACGTTGACGATACATCGAAAAGAAAACATTAGCTATCGGCAAATAACATATGTGTGCAATCCGGTACTAACAGTGTTGGAAGAGGTCACGATATAGTACCGGAACTATGCGACCTTCTGAACTCTCACTACGTAATAATTGAATTTGGGAATGTGAAGAAATCGTAAGATTTGTATTTTATATAATAGCAAAAGTGAAAATTATGGATTATTACAAGTTCTTATAAAATTAGTAAACATCATTCAAAATAATAAAAATAGTAATCATTCATTTGGTATTGTTTTATGTCAAGGTTTATGTTGCCAACGATTTTCTAATAAACAGATTGGACGCTACGAGAGTCATTTACAGGGTGAGCTATATAACGGATCCGATTAAATGATTTTGCAGCCGTGTGGTATTATCTCGCCTGGGTTCAAATAATTTTAACCCAAAGGTCTTGCCACCCAAGATTTTTTTAGGATTCATAAAACTAAACATTGTTAATAACTATCAATTAAAACTAAAATCGCAGGACGTGCCCTTCAGGAGTAAATACAATTTTAAATTTTATAACTTTTTTATAACAAAAGCAATATGTAATTCAAACATACAAACTAATAACAAATTGTTATTTTAGTCAAGGGGGAAAACGATGTAAATAAATTTGGTTTGTAATATACGTATTTAATATTGAGAATGTTTGCTGTTCTATCTGCACACTGCTTTGAGCAAAAAAATTCCATAGTTTTCGTGTGATGGCGAAACTTTAAACCTTGACTACGTAGACAAAAAAATCATAATGTACGGATTCCATAGCTTATTCACTGAAATAACCCAATCCTTTTTTAGTTTTTGCACAAAATTGACATTGATTTTCAAGCTCAAATAACTTTTTAAAAATAATTCAAATATTTTCGGTATAGCTTTCTTTCAGTTCATTCTCAAAACATCTGTTAACTACAGCATCGAACTTTTTAAGTACATCTACGTATTTCAAACACTCTAATTGACAGAAAGATCGCAGACTATCAACTTTCTTTGAACAAATTCTTTTACAACATTATACATTTTTATCCATTTATATAAACTAGCTGTCGCCCAGTGGTCGAAATTCGACCAATTGGGTCAATATCTCTGGCAGGTTAAGTAACATGAAATTTTTATCGTGACATTCTATCCTAGGACTTTAGGGAGAGCAGCAAATACACAGAACGGATCCAGATTCGGAATCTCTGTGTAATAGTTTCCTCGAAAATCCTATATGTCGGTCTTATATCTCGCTTCTACAAATAAGTAACGAAATTCAAGTTTTTTTCAGATATAATTCATAGAACTTTATTTGTGTTCAAATTCGTAATTCTTAATTTAATATGACAACAATTCAACTGCTAATGGGCTACCCCTACTACTATTTATTTTTTCTAACCCCCCTGTATAGGGAGCGTTCAAGTATTACGTAACGCGATTAGGGGGGGGGCGGGGGGTCTCGTAAAACGTTACGATGCGTTACAGGGGCGGGAGGGGGTCCTTCTTACAACACGTTACGTAACATAATTTATTTTTTTTATAAAAAAAAATAGGGAATTAAAACTCCCAAATTGGCAACCCTTTTCGTTTACGTTTTACGGGGAATCCCTAGATTGTGTTGTACGTCATTTAATGTTGTTTTTGTTGTCAGTATTCGTTAGTGTTTATGCAGAAGCATATTGCTGTAGTCGGTGTTATTAAAGTGAGTTCATAGACTTCATACTGTAATGTCCTCAAATAAGGAGATTTGTATCATCAGCTGTTCTTGGCCTATAAAGGCTCTGATGCTGACTTGCCAGCGCAACTGTGTCAAAAAAATGCCAACGAAATTTGGAAAACGGCTAAAGAAAAACTAAAAAATAAAGAAAAGTTTATAGAACATATAAATGATGTTATACGAGAGTAGAAGGTGAAGTCCACGAAGAAGAAAGCAACAATGCTTAGTTATTTTACACAAGTTTACTATTAAAATGTAATAATCACATAAGTATTATATTTAATCCAAACCTTGATTTTTCATAAAAGAACTGGTCATAAATATTTTATATTTCTAGCTACCTATGCAAACATCAAGCACGCCAGCAACACTAAGGCCCAATGTTCCCTCGACTTCGCGTGCTCCTCAACAAAAACAGGTGCATCTGCTTATATATGTTGTATATTATGTTTTTTTTATCGCATGTGTCAATAATACCTATTCTTAATTTATTTTCTCTTGGTCTATAGGATTCGAATGTTGTAGCTTCATCCACATGTTCATCTCTTATGGAATCGATTGTCGCAGTCGCTGAACATGAAAGCACTGCCGTCAAACGAAAGATGAGCGATACCCACGATGAGCAGTCAGAATACTAATGAGGAAACTGTGGAGACATCGTCTACGGAACCAGACAAGACTTTGGTTGGTTCGGTCATCACAAAAAATGTTCCAAGCAAACCGGCTCAAGAGACTCTTATGAAGAAAATTGGTCTACTGCAACAAAGAATAAATGTTCTCACTGAAGCAAGGGACACTGGTATAGCCAAAGATGATGTTCATGACGAAATAAAAAAGCTACGCAAAGAGTTGAAAGAAGAAGAGAAACGTTTAAAGAAAAAAAGAGATTCTGCTAAGCGTGCAAAAAAAGTTCGAGCCAAAGAAAAACTGGAGAAAACTGAACGTCAGAGAAGCAATCCTGCTGCAGCACAACCTCGAACTGGCCCTGGACAGCCCCCTTTAGTTGACTCGCAACCTGCTCTCCTAGAGACCATAATTAATATTGCCATTCTTGGCAGCGCTGCTGATGAACGCCGCCGAACAGAGATGATTAGGAGTTGTCTCACTCTGTCCGACCTGCATGAGAGACTGTTGTTAATGGGATTCCAAATTTCTCGAAGCGGCGCATATCTTCATTTACTCCCACGGGTTTCTAACACACAAGAGGGAAGAAGACACGTACGTACTGTACCCGTAAAGTTAGCAAGACCACAGACCGAGATGCCCAAAAAGCACGAGGACGGGGAATTTTGCACTGGTACAATCAGGTCATTGGAATCCCTCGCTTCGCTTCTGGGACCGCAGCAAGTATTCGTTCTCTCACAAGACGATAAGGCACGTGTACCAATAGGTTTACCGGCAGTGAGAAGTCAGAGCCCACAAACTTATTCCTTCTGTATACGCCGGCGTCAAGGTAGAACCTAAGGAAGAAGCTGTTGGGTACAGCGGGCCGACACACATATCCATAAGGAGCGGCAAACACTCATCCTCCACAGCGAACACCCACGCTTATGATTTCGAATCACTTTTATCAATACCTTCATTCAAACCCTTAATGATGACAGAATCGAACACCGTGAAGCCAGTAATCATCATCTTTGTAGATGGTGGGCCGGACGAAAACCCGCGTTATCGCAAAGTCAAGAACTTTGCGATTGAACACTTTAAAAAATACAACCTGAACGCCCTGTTTATAGCGACTAATGCTCCTGGGCGGAGCGCATATAACCGAGGTGAGCGTCGCATGGCTCCCCTCAGCAAACGACTGGCAGGCGTCATTCTGCCTCATGAATTTTGGTTCTCATCTCGACGACAAAGGAATGACTACGGATGATGATTTGGAAAAACGCAATTTTCAGCACGCTGGGGAAACACTTGCAGAAAAGTGGAGAGAAATGAAAATTGATAATTACGACGTTTCGGCGGAGTACAAACAGCCCGAAGATAGCATGCAGGATCCAGCAGAACCAAATCTGGCGTGGTATAGCGTTCACGTCCGTCCGTCACCGAGAAGTGCATTGAAATCTGTGTTTATGGATACTTTAACGCCGCCACCTTGCCCAATACTTCAAACCCCAAGCAAGCTCGTAGTACCCAGTTTGCTAGACAAAGGAAATTCCAAGTTTTAGCCACTTCTTGTGAGGTTGTCCGTTGATCTGTCACCTCCTCTAGAAGGGTTTAAGTAGATGCCTTACGATTTCTTTTGTCCATCTGTACAATCCAACCTAAAGAAAAAAGTATGTCCAACCTGTGGGATCTATTTTACATCTCCCAGGAGTGTTCAAATGCGCTGTCGTTACGTGCATGGCAAGACTGTCCAAGACCATTGTGAAACTAGAGTACGGCCACAGCGCCTTGCTGCCAGAAGGGCAAATGAGCTTCTCTGCATTGTGCGTCGTTATGAAACATCGTCTGAGGATGCTGACTGGCTCGACGAAGACGAAGTTGATGCAAGTGGGTTAACAATTCCAGAACCGTCTTCGTCTGCACTCCAGGTGCCAGTGATGAAAGAATCTGAGTGGCTAGCAAACCCGTGGACAGAGGAGCAGTAATTTCTATCGAATTGTTTTTATAGACCTACTTAGATACTTGGTTAATAGTTGATTATTTTTTAATTTTGTTAAGAATACGATTTTATTTCGAGTAAAATGTTTAATTTCAGTTGGGTGTCTGTTTATAATTGCATTGCCAAAGGTTAAAATAAATATGTTATTTTATTTGAAGACTTTATAAGTAAAAAAAGCTAAAATACTTAGGAGAATGAAGGAGAAAAACAATTGTGTGTAAAGTCAAAAATTTATAAAAAAATAAACAAAATACGCAGGTGTTGCGAATTAAAAATCTCTTGTTTTATTATAAGGCAATTAAAACTATACCAAGGATAAAAACTATAACATTTTTTTGCGACTTCAGGGTAACAATGATCACTTGAGTGTTACGTAACGTTTAGAGAGGGGGTGGGGGGGGGGGTAACAGGAAAACGTTACGGAGCGTTACAGTGGGGGGAGGGGGGGTCAAAAATCTTCAAAAATTGCGTTACGTAATACTTGAACGCTCCCATAGCTATAATTGCACTCAATTCTCTAACATTTATTAAAATCCTCATTATAATAATTCCATCTCAATATATATTTCCACCACCCTATATATGCAACTGCTTATGAACCACGCATAATATTTTTTATTTTTCAACCACCGGGTAAACCATTCTGTATATGCCACTGCCTATGACCCACCATATTTACTCTTTTTGTTTATGAAATTTTTAATTATCTTCTGTAACTATAATTCTACTCCGACCTATATTTCAATCATTATATATATGGAACTCTTCGTGTTCTATTCTATAAATCATTTCCTTTTCTAACATTTTTTATCACCATCCTGTATATCTATAATTGCTCTTACCCTATATTTCATCTTAACTATATATACAACTGCTTATGGGTTACGAAATGTTGCATTTCCATTTCCGCCACCCTGTATATGCATCTATGTATAACATTTTTTGCACCACCCTGTATAACTGTAATTTTACTGCACCTTCTATTCGAAGAACCCTGTAAATTCAACCGCTAATGGGCTTTCCTATATAATTATATATGCAACTGCTCATGTGCCACCCATGAAAAGAATGATTTCTAACATATCTGGAATCGCCCTGTATAATTATAATATTCAACGATTACTTTACCCACTAAACAATAACAACGCTTGCATGCCACTTCCAGAAGTACATGCTCTAAGCATATCAGCATTGGTCTGTCTATATATAATTACTCAATGGTTTGAGTCTGGCGGCGGCCGCACATTCATTTGTTTGGCATTGACATTATTGACGTAAATAATGAATTTTTGTTATATTTTATTTAATGAATGAACCAATATTATAAATTAATATTAGCATTCTGCACTGAAGGTCGTCAGTAGCTACTAAACAAAACAAAAATGAAGAAAATCGGTTGAGAAACAGAGGAGAAAATGGTACCTAATCGTTTTGTCTTTGCCTATTTATATATAGATAAAATTGTTCACATTGTTAGTTAAGCAGAGTGTTAACGACTCCAGACAGCAAATGTAATTCAGGCGGGGTGATAATATTTAAAGTTTCAGTTTCCACACTGTCACTGAAAATTGGTAAATTAACACAGTTCATAAACGTTTTTTCGTCTTCTTTTTCTGCTCCAGCTCTCTAGTTAGTTAAATAGTTACCATCAGTCCTTAATTTTGACACTTTTATCTAACTCACATTTTCTCGCATGTCACCAACAGCATGGATGTATTAAATAGTGGGTCATAATTCCCAATAAAATTTGTGAATTCCAAGTCAGTTGCTATAGTGTATGTACCAGAAAATTGATTGATGTTGAGTAAATTCCATAAGTCTATATGACATTTTTATAATTCTCCTGAGTATTTGGTGTTAACAACGCAATTATAAATATTCTTTTAACACCCGAATCTTTACAAAAATCTACTCCGACTCGATCACTAAACTTTCGGCGTTTGGTTTGATTTGTCATCGATGCAATGCTCATGTTCTTGCAATGACAGACAAATCTTAAGAAATCCACCTCCAGTATCTGTTCCAAATTTAAGGTGCTCATTCAAAAGCTAACGATTAACATAAGTTGCTGCATGCCTTTTTGGAATTTTTTATAACTTTCATTATTTAATTTTATGAATCGAATGTAAATAGTTAACACATAAACTAACTGAAATATACTAAGTACATTTACTATTACAAGACTACAGTTCAACTATCCAAATTATTTTTCGAATTGATGTCTTTAATCTGAAGTTGGTAGACAATGTAACTCGTTCCTCGAAGTTTCCTTGGACTTCCATCGTCTTGAAGTGGTCGCTCTGTCTCTCCAATGTAAAGATACCGTTTGAATGTGGCAATCTTTACATTGGAGAGACAAAGCGACCGCTGGACACCAGGATTAAGGAGCACCGCACAGCTACTCAAAGGGCGCAGGTAACGAAGTCTGGGCTAGCTAATCACGCATGGACCGAACACCATAATATCAACTGGGACCAGGGTACACTGGTACAAAAGCATATATAATCTCGAACGAAAATATAATTAGCGAGCCCAGTGTCCAAAATAAAAATATTTGGTGAGCTCTTCTTAGGTCTCTGCCGCTACGCATTACCGGCAACAACCGCCAGGTACGACGAAGCTGATTGGACTGCATAAGGCTCAATGACCATGACCGGCGACGCATGACCGGTTAAGCGTATAATATAAATACGACCGATAATCTGAATTTCACAGCATTAACCTGATGACAATAGCAGATACACAGCTATTGAAACGTTGTGAGATCAACCACTTCAAGACGATAGAAGACCAAGGAAACTTAGATGTCTTTAAATTACCCGTGAAGTGTATTGACTGGTAGATAATGAGCTATAAACCAAGTGAATTATGGAAATAAATTGACGACTTTTTCAAGTATTTCGCCACTTTTTTTGTACATAAATAAAACAACCCTACCTATAACGTTGATTTACGAGGGTTTTCTTCATAAAATCCACAGTAAACCAAAACCAGTTTTGATTTACTGTCCCTGAAAGTGACAACTTAGTTATTGAAACATAAATACATTCTTGGGCTTGGGGCTTATTGCATGGCCTATTCTACTATTAAAAGGTTTTAAAGAAGAAAAAGTTAATATTTACAATTAATACGTACGCTATATTTGAAATAATCAATTGACAAATTAACATCTTAGTTTTAACCATGTACAACTTGTTGAAAAAAAAGAAATAATATATTTTATATGTTTTCAATAATTTCGTTTCGCTGTTAACTAATATATCTTCATTAGTTTTCAATTATATAAAATAAATTTTTACTTGTGAAATTTACAACGCCATTACAATACTTCTAAAACTAATACAAAAACCCTTAAAAATGAAAAACTTCTTTATTTTCGAAGGGCACGTCATACGATTTTTTGCGGCGCCCCCTCAAAAGCAATGGGATATTTTTTTAAATTCAAAACAACACGTTTTTGGGAATATTTCATAAAAAATACAATTTTATTCAAAATATAAAAAATATAAAACTCAAAGCAATAAAAAAACAATATTTGATCAAAATACCAATAAATAAAAATTTTAATTCAAAAATTTTCCCAGTTAATGTGGTCTATTAAATAATGATATATTCAAATTGATATTTTTATTTTGAATTTAAATTTATATTTAATGTTATTTTGATCAAATTTTTTTTTTTATTGATTTGAGTTTTATATTTCGAATATTTGATCAAATATTGTTTTTTTATTGATTTGAGTTTTATATTTCGATAAAATTGTATTTTTCATGAAATATTCCCAAAAAAGTTGATTAATGATTATATCCAAAAATTGACTTAGATCGTCTAGAGGCACGTGTTGTTTTGATTTAAAACAATTAAAAAAGTTTTCCCAGTGTTTTTTCATAAAATGGAAACTTTTGACGGGGCGTCGCAAAAAAATTAATTTTTAACGCCCACCCTAGTCGATATAATCGTCCATTTGAGCGCACTATAAGCCAAACTGTTAAAAAGTTTGATGACACTAGGTCTGCAGCAGATGTTTTAAGGCCAAGACATATTCGAAAAGTACGTTCGTCCGAGAATACTGCTCTTGTTAGTAAAAGTGTCGCAGAACATCCAAATCACAAAAATCACAAACACTAAGCCACTCACAATATGCCAAATAATTTATCGAATAAAACTTACCCTTCAAGTCTGACATCAGCCAATGACCTGTTCAACGATATCATATCGCTGGCGAGTAAATTGAATTGATTGAGCTTGAATTTTTCTTTAGCTAGAGCCTCTTTATCTTTAGGAACTTTGACAGCCTTGCCCTTTTCACCAGGTCGTCCTGGTACGGCAGGAACGGGGGGCAAAGGCCTCCATCGACGCAACGTGTTAGGTTTGTAGGTCAACGGCACACCGGTCAAGACGTTAGAGCTAAAACAAAAAACTGTGTTAATTTATGATCATCTTCATAAGTAAATATTTTGCAACTTTTATTAATTTTGAAAACATTTATATTCATAATTAGAGGCTTTAACAAACACAGGGCGTAGAACACCGGGTACACTGAATTTCTTTAAAACGTGATTGCTCTATGGGGGAGGTCACGAGTTTTTATTAAGAAAACCTGGTTATAGAGTCTATTTCATCCCCTATTTCCACCCTTAGGGGAACAATTGGTTTTTTTAAATTGAAATGTGACATCTCTCCAAGTATACGTTATTCAACAAAAACAGGATTAATAAAATCGGTTCACAAACGAAGATATGAAGTAACATAAGCCTACAAAATAGTCAAACTGATAACCCACCCCTTTTCGTAAATCAGTAAAAAAATCGTGCGAGACAGAAGAGTGGGAGGGTAGCAGCCCTCCCCCTGGACCTTTCCTACTAACCTTTGGTGCTTCGTTATGTGTAATATTAAACTTGTATTTATTAAAGTTATGTTGAAATTCTACAATAGAAAATTTCTGATTTCCTCCCCTCTAAACGCTCATGCTTCTTGGCCGAACACGAAGGCAAGGGATACAGAATACATTCTTTAACAATATACAGCGAAAATCGAAACTTTTCGGGAAATAATCAAACTCACAAGCTGCTTTAGCCACCAGATCCCCCGATCTATCGCACGCTGAAGTTATATAGGATATTATGGGTAGACCATTGCAAAATTTACAAGGTACAGATGAGATTCCTTAGAGGAAAATAGAAAACTTCATTGTAAGGGAGGCTATCGCTCCTGTTCCCTAGAAATTTTGATAGTTTATTTTCTTTAATATAATACACATTACGGGTGTAGCAGGGTTGAATCTAACTTATTGTAAAGATTTTCATATTTTTATGGGAGGTTTATGGGAGGCGAGTTTTTCATTTCGAGAAATCGCTAACCGCACAAACTACTGTTATGAGATGTTATCAAGCGTGATTTGATAAAACCCAAAATCGGAGAAAAGTACTCACTACTCCACATTGCGAATTAAAAAAATGCATCACACTTTTTGGTGAAATGGAAGTAGGATACGAGAAGATAGAACATGTTGATTAGTCTACTACAAACTTTGGAGAATAGATATACGATAATTCTAAATCAGACAAGCTGAGTTTATTAATTATTGCTAAATCCACATTGACAGATTATCAATCTGATTTTTTTAAGCTCAACATTTTAAAGATAACATCTCAAGAGGTTTAATAAAGCACACTCAAGGAAAGTGCTTTGTATGATTACAATCTTTTGAAAATTAAATAATCTCTTCAAACCTGTAAAATAGTGAGTGAATCATACGGTTAACAACATTTACTTAGTCACCAATTGCATAAGTGCGATTGAGTGTTGATAATATCTCAATAGGATTAGCTTTTAAAGCGACAACATACTCAAAAAAAAACATGTGTAAGTAAAATCTTCTGATCCTCAGTTTAATCATTGGATAAGATTATTAAATTTGATTTGTATGATTCATACAGTTAAGTAGGCTTATTTATCAAACTAAGCGAATAATTATCAAGACAATCGAATATGCAAGAGCATATCTAAAAGTCGAAACGAAACAATGACTCATTGTTTGATAGAAAAATAAACTCGTTCTAGCGAAAGATTTATGCTGTTTAGTTTGAACAATGATGGCCGCTTGAATGGTCAACAATAAAACATTTAAAATTTTCTTACGGCCTTTTATGCCGCTAATGCCACGGCAACGTTTGTAGCCGAACTCAAAAGGAATAATGGATAACATTAAACGTAATGAATGATGATATAACCTCCATTATTTGAAGGTGCATTAGAACACTTTTTTACGCTACGTTCAATAAAACTAACGTACATTTTTACACCTCAATATGAAAATAAGTTCATTGTCACTTTTTGTTTAGGCCAAGAAATCCTTTTTCATTAATTTCACTATACCACAAAATACGAGGCTGGTTTAACGGAAGAATAAGTTTTCTAAGAAAATCTTGTTTTACAATACAAAAGTATCACACGGCTAATTTTACTTGGAGACGTTTCTACTTTCCAGTCTAGTTCACAAGTTCAAGAGTTAAATTTTTGCTACTGCTAGTAAAAATATTAATGAGCAATGCCTCATTAGATTTAGAATGGCGTTCAGAGAAAAGATTCAAACTCGCATACAAACAACTGCTAAAGTTATTAACAAATTATAATTTAAACACTGGAGATTATTTTTTGCAAATATATTTACAGGGTGTAAACCGTATGAGCGCAAATTAGGAATAGCAATTCAGGTGAAAACAAACGGCAACAAATAAGTTTGCTTTCGAAACGCTTATAAAGCATCACATGTAAATAGTAAACAGTTTATATAGCATCAGTAATTAAATTAATATATAAATGCACCCAAAAATTGATCAAACAGAAATTGCAACATCGGGCTGTTTATAAGTTTATTTTGTTTCCTTACTGGTTATTCTAATGTTTTTTCAATGTAAAATGTTTATTTATAGTAGGAACTGTTAATTTTTTATAAAAATCGCATCAAGTTGTGCAGTTTGATACAGTTTTTGTGTTGAAAATAATAACGCTAGCAAAAATAATAATAATTAATATTGTCTATACGTACAAGCATTAAAGATAAACCATTTGTTATACATGTAAGACTTAAAGTTGATGGTAGCTATGAAACAACAGCTGCATGATATGCTTAAAATAGTAGAAGGGTTCTCTAGTGGCATCCATATGAAATTTGGTCTAGACAAATGCCGAATTATTAATATACTTAAAGGCAAAATACAGCAGGGGCACTTCGAAATGGGAGATGGCACCTCAATTGAATCTATGGGAGAAGGTCATACTTATAAATACCTTGGAATAAAGCAGGCTCAACGTATTTATCTAACAGCAGAGTTTTATAGAAGGGTAAGACGACTGTTTAAAACCAAACTAAACAGTAAAAATCTGTTTCAGGCTATTAACACCTATGCATGTTCAGTGCTCAGTTACTCTTTCGATATAGTTAATTGGTGCAAGACTGACATTGAACAATTACAACGAAAAGTTCGAGTTTTACTAACAAAAGCTCAAAATCACCATCCAAAGAGCTCTGTCGAACGTACAACTTTGCCACGATATGAAGGAGGAAGAGGATTGGCAGATCTAAGCAAACTATTAGATCAACAAATCTCTATTTTGCGTAGTCATTTCCAGAAACTCACTGAATTTTCTGATCTACACAGAGTCATGTGCCAGGTTGATGACTCAACACCACTGCGACTGACACAACAACACGTCCAATTTCACCACCAAACTACTGATCAGAAACTGTTGAAATGGAAAGAGAAGCCCCTTCATGGAAGACATATAAATGACGTCAAGCAAGATTATGTCGACAGTGCAGCGTCGAACTACTGGTTGATCTCTGGTCATATGTTTCCAGAAACGGAAGGCTTTATATTGGCAATCCAAGATCTAGTAATACCAACTAAGAACTATCTAAAGTACATCGTTAAAGACCCTTCTATTAACAACGACAGATGCAGGTACGGTTGACAAACATCTGAATCTATCCAACATATTACAAGAAGTTGTCAAGCGTTCGCTGCAACTGAATACAAAGAACGACACGATGCTGTGGCAAAAATACTCCACCAGGAACCAGCACTGTAACTTGAACTATCACAGTCGGTGAGATTACCATACTATAAATACCAACCAGAAACTGTTTTAGAAAATAACAACTACAAGCTGTACTGGGACCGCACTATACTGACTGATCGGACTGTTTCTCACAATAGACCAGATATAGTTTTGGTAGATAAAGTCTCTAGAAAAACAAATTTTATTGATATAAGCAATTCCTAATATAATAATATAAATATCAAGCAGGCTGAGAAAATAACCAAATATAGGGATTTGGAATTTCAATTAAAGACTCAGTGGGACATGAACAACACACAAACTGTACCAATTGTTATGTCAACGACAGAAGTAGTCCCAGAACATCTATTAAACAATTTAAAATACCTCAGTCTGGACGAACATCTTTACCAACAAATGCAGAAAGCCGCCTTTTAGGAACAGCCCGGACGGTCATGAAATTCATGAGAAACTGCCGCCACGACTCCAAATACGGGCCCGAAAACTTGGCAAGGGCTCCCACAGAGCTAAACCCTTTTGATATCTAGGATATCTGGGGTTTAGTGAATTTTCCCCTAAAGGCACGCAATGCGTGCCTTAGAGGGGGTGTGCTGCCATACATTGTATGGTCAAGTCGGGAAATAGCAGTATATGGAGTCGTTTAAGTTACGATTTTGAAGAAACGAAAATATTTTTATTTCCTTGATACTTGATTCCTGGAAAAAATCCAAATTAATTAAGTGGCTATCATATGAACCATAATCATTTTCAGCGGTAGTAAATTTTCCAATTTACTCGAGATTTTCTAACCTCAAAAGCATTTTTTTCCTGAAAACGATAGCCATTTGGTTATTTTTATGTACCTATTTAAATAATTACATAACACTACATAATAAAGGGGACTCTTGGTATATAAAACATATACTATTTATATAGCCTTTATTGAATTTTAATTTCAAATGCATAAAAATTTACTTCATAAATTTGACATAAATGCAAATGCTTAATAAGGTAGTTCAATCACTTAAATTGTAACATTCTTTCACAGTATTAAAAAATGTAACAATTATAGTGTGTCAAAGTTGTGCAATAATATCACTTTATTTATAGTTGTAATTGAACAAACAATATTGTTTACATCAAATATTTATGTTTTCCTAAGATATTAATTAGTAATGCAATTCACAACAAAATAAAGACATAATTTTTTGTATAATACAATTTTGATAGCAGTTAATTCATTAGTTGAATCCCACAACATGCAATCACTTAAAAGACATTTGATTGTTTAATGAAACCATTTTTAACGTGACTACAATGTCTTCTATTTATTTTATTTAATGAATTAACTTGTATAAATAAATTATAACTATTCATATTAAATTTTAATCATGCAATATCTCATTTTACTATGTGTGACCAGAGTGCTCACAAAGTTTGCTCTTCACATATTAAAATATACATTTTAATTAACTAATCAATCATCTTCTTCGTCTTCTTCATCTTGCGAGACGGTTATGGCTTTGATCTTTTCGATCTTATTAGCCAGATACCAGTGATTTGAAAAATCTTAATTTTCAAGATTGGCCTTATGGCCAGTTTGGTCAAGATCTACCGATCTTTTAGACCATAAACCAGTAGTTTGATATTGAAATATTTACATGACGGGACAGCCTAGGAGTCCCGGCTGAAAGTGGTATTAAGTTCAATTCCTGAACTACATCACGTTTCTAGGCAGGCGCCAGTGGAAGTGATAACCGAGGATAGTTACAGGGTGTGAAAATGGTATTTTTTTTTTGGTCATGCTCATCATCGAGTAAACGTTCCAAAATTGGCTGCATACAAGATTGTGATATATTTAAGCAAATTCCCAAGAGGTGTCTGCCTAGAGCGTTAGTTACCATCAAGTTGGCGGACAGGGGTAAACTTGTCAAAATTAGGGGTAAACTTCGTCATTCAGTAAAAAGAACGTCATTTGTACCATTTTTTTGCTTACACAAAAGAAATCATAATCCAAAAGGACGTACAGCAAAATGACATAAATATATTTTTCATGACGTCATTAATGTGGTCTGTATGACGTCATACACAATTTTTTTAAAGGATTTTTTTTTATTAAGGATTTTGACCATGACCTTGAACTTGATCTTCCGGGTGATTCCAAGACAACGTTTTTCTGAAAAATCAACCAATTATAGCTAAATTCGGTGTACTTCGCTGATTTCGAATCAGAAATCAGTTTTTCAAAATTCACATTCCAAGATGGCGGACCATTTTTTTTGAAAAGTGAACGAATTGATGCACAACCAATTAACGGTAATCGATGTTTTTAATCCTGATCCGAAAGATGACTGATTCAAAGAGGGTATTCCAAACTGAAAACAAATTTGACGTTGAACTTGGCCACTACTTGTTTTGAAAATTTTCAAAAACTGATTTCATATTCGTAATCATCGACGTCGAAAACCCCCGTATACGAAATTGGGAGTAGGTTGGTTGATTTTTTTTCAAATTGACAGTTTTCAAAATCTGATTACGAAGCTGAAATCAGATTTTCGCAATCCAAGAGGGAGGACCAGTTTTTCAAACAACAACTGATTTCAGATTTGAAATCAGCGACGTCAAAAACCCCCCGTACACCTAATTTGGCTATAATAGATTATTTTCCAAACAAACTTTGATCTTGGAATGACCTTGAAGGTCAAGTTCAAGGTCATGGTCAAAGTCATATTCGGACCTGGAATTTTCCGCTGTTTCCAAATCAGTAATGAAAAACGTGCTTCGCATTTAAAAAAAATGTGTATGACGTCATACAGACCACATTAATGACGTCATGAAAAATATATTTATTTCATTTAGCTGTACGTCCTTTTAGATTATGATTTCTTTTGTGTAAGCAAAAAAATGGTGCAAATGGCGTTCTTTTTACTTAATGACGAAGTTTACCCCTGTCCGCCAGCTTGATGGTAACGCTCTTGACAGACGCCTCGCGGGAATTTGCTTAAATGCATCACAATCCTGTATGCAGCCAATTTTGAACGTTTACTCGATGATGAGCATGACCAAAAAAAATTACCACATTCAGCCCCTGTAACTATCCTCGGTTATAACTTCCACTGGCGCCTGTCTAGAAAGGTGATGTACTTCAGGAATTGAATTTAATACAATACATTCTGTCCATTTTCTCGATGACGAGCAAAAATCGGCTCTATCTCTTAGACTAATGTAACATCACTACTTGAGCGTCTATATCACTTTACAGTGTCTTGTTACGGGAAACTACTTCAGCGGGTGCCCAACATATTAATCAATGATAATATCAACTCACTAAATTCACTTATGCGCACTTATGATTATGATGACTGTAATATAAGGTGATAATTTAAAATTAATTTCTAAGACAAAACACTGTACATGTGGCTATCCCGCCATCTTTACCGGAACTCCGAATTTGTAGATTTCAATCAATCATCATCACCATCACTCAACATTCTCTTATCCACTGCTTGAAATAGGCCTCTTAAATGTATCCAGTTTTTTTTTTCAGTTCTGAGCTGTTGTCTGTATCTTTTTGTTATCGTCAGTCTATATTGTAGGGGGTGTTCCTTGACTTTGCTTTATATTTTTGGTTATTCAAAGACTGAAAAGATATTGAATTTTTCTTATTAGCATAGGTCCTCCTATTTTTATAGCCTCTATGACTACTCCATGTTTTCCCAGAGCGGTTATTTATCATTTCAATAAAGGTAGGTAGGTATATTTTGTCCAGTAATATAAATATCAGGGATGTCTTCAGAACCTATATTTTACACTTTTTTTTATTTTTAGGTTCTTATTAGCACAGGTCATCCCATTTTTATAGCTCCATAAAACTGGCAGTGCCAAATCGGGAAAAAATTTAAAAATATATCTCAGAATTTGTTGCTAATGTGTTGCTAACAAATCGATTTTGTTGCACGAAATGATCTCGAGAAATCGACGACCATGCTAGCTTTACGTACAGGTAGCAGGAAAAATACCTAAATATGAGATAATCAAAAAACGAATAGACCAAAATTTGTTGTTAATTTGTTGCTGTAACACTCCATTAAAACAAAAAAATAATAATAAATCGATTGTTGCGTGAACTGATAATCAAAAATACATATACAGGGTGTTTTATAGAAGGTTCGCCGAACAAGAAGGGCAGATAGGTGGACTTATGCTCTATATTATGTAGCCCATATAAAATCTAGAGAACTTACGGTTTTTGTTTTTTTTTAATATTTTTTTTTCTTAATTCTCAGATTATTACCTTCAAACTATTGAACTTTTTTATTTTTCAAAGTATCTTCACCAAATAAACTTAAATCGAATCTATGATGTTTATTTGCTCTTCTGCTTTCGATATTTGACACGAATAATTGGTTGAAAAAATTATATGAGTCCAGAAATGGCAAGGTTTCAAAAGCAACATTTATTCTTGCTCTTAACTGCTCCTTGGTTTTTATTTCTCTCCCATAAACGAGTAGCTTGGCCTTTCCCATACAAAAAAATCAAAGGGTCAGGTCTGGCGATCTTGGAGCCCAGAGTATAGGGCCAGTTCCCTGAATCCACGCGTTTGGGAATAAATTGTCTAGGAGCTCTCTGATAGTTCGCCTATAATGTGCTGTACAGCCATCTTTTTTGAATATTTTTGGTATGTCTTCCAATAGGACTTCATCTAATAAGATCGATAAATAAAAAAAGCTAAGCTATCTAGATGTTATATGGGCTACATAATATAGCACATGAGCCCACGTATCTGCCCTCCATGTTTGGGGAACCGTCTACAAAATACTCTGTACCTATATACCAAAATTTCTATCTATTTATCTATTTTTTCAATATTAAAATTATCACGGTCTTGTCAGCTTAACTCTCGTTCCAGAACGATGCTCTTAGTAGCAATGATTGTTGATACCTGGAGAGTCAGCAACAAAATATATAACCGGAAACTGGATGATTTGCTAACTGTGGATTTTTTTGAAGTAAACAAAATAATCTTGTTGTTGATTTTCAATACCTGCAGTTTTAATTTTACCGCGCAAGTACGTTAATAAATCATATTAACCTTTCGGCTTTCTATACCTCTATGTGTATAAGAAGCATTCTCAAAACTTAGTAATTGACTGATATTAATTTCAAACGTAATTTTCACAATTTTAAGTTTTTACAAAAAACGTTGAAATTAGTATCAGTTAATTGTCTATGAATTTTCATCAAGTATCGGCCGAGCCAATTCAGTATTCAAAATGAGTATTGAAATACCACGTATCAAGGTCTAAATCAGACCTTGAAACGTTTGGATTTTGAAATATACAGACTTTCAAGTTTATGTGGTGTTATTCCCAAAGAATAAATTTTTCCTTTACTTGACAGGCAAAATTAAATATGAAATTCTTATAACAATAACGGTATATCTAAAAAATAATCAATTGTTTGAAATCGCTTTTCTTCTTTCAAAACCCTCACTGGCATTTAAATGTTAGTTAGATTACAGGTATACTAACTTATATATTATTATTTTAACTTTGATATTTACATAGATGGACAATATTGTATGTTTTAACAGACAAAAAGGAAGAATTAAAACGAATGATTAAAGAACTAAATGATGAAATGACAAAAATAGGAGTATAGATGAATTATAATAAAACATAAACAATTATCAATCAATATCAATAATTTGAAGACGCGAGATGTAAGAATGACACCTCGAAGAGAGTATTCAATATCAATAATCACAATAGGGCAAACAACAATAAAACAAGTAAATCAATACATAGGGTTGTCCAAAAAAGGCATTTTATTTACATGTTACAACTAATTTATTTACGAACCGATTTTAATTAAATTTGACTTGTTTAAAAGACAATTGATGCAGTCAGAGTGCCGTTTTCATACTTTTAAAATTAGTTTCAAAAATAAGATGCCGAACGTGTTTGAAATTTAACAAAATTTAAAACATGTGTTAAATTTCAAACATGTTGGTACTTTCTTGGGTCACTCCGTATAGCTTAAAAAGTAATACTTTGATATTTTGAATATATATATATATATATGTGTGTGTGTTTTAGGTGGTTTCCGGGAATTCATACGCGTAGTTGATAACTGATCCCTTCCGGGATCGATGGTAAAATGACGACGTTTCGCCAGAGTCACATCTGCCCTCTTCAGGTCGGTTCGCATAATTCTCGTAGCCTTCTGCTTTCGCTTCTAGTTACTCGAATACTCGAGTAACTAGAAGCGTATAAGTTAAAGATGTTTTAAAATCCTGGGGACTAAAATCTCCTATATTGCAAAACAAAATTGGCGTAATAACAAATCTCGCTTGGCTCGGAACCGTTGCTATTTAGAATTATTGACAGCTGCGAAAGTGGTGCTAACTAATGAGCTAATACAGGGTGAGTGAATTCCTGGTACGAATTCCTGTTACGCGATATAAAAACAGCACCGAAATAATTTTCACGAAATGAATTTCGATAAATATGAATTTCAGGAAAACAAGCGCACAAGGTCGCCAAATCAGGAGTCGTACTGTGTGTAACGCCGTTTCCCTGTGATTCCTAGTGTAAAATTCACACGAACAATTTCGTAGGTTAACTACAACCTATAAAAGAAATCTTTTCGAAACTTTTCAATCCATTAAACATAAGACAATATATTGTTTCTAATCGACAACCTTCATCAGTTGCGCTCCCTTCAACTGATTGAAACCTCGTACAATTCTATTAGTGTATCTATTTCCGAATTTAACATTTTAAACCAAAATTAATTTCGACATCTAGGAGTTTCAGGAAAAACTGCTATATGTCGAAATTTTCTGTTGCTGATTCTTAATTCAGTAATTCATTTGATTTCCGGTTACATATTTTATTGCTGACTTTCGAGGTATCAAAAATTATTGATATCATGAGTAACAAAATTATCTCTTTCATATATTCTGGAATAATCGAGTGATAAGCTAACATGGCCATTGTAAATTTTAATGTAATTTTTGAAAAAATGTTTTTACTTGGGGTCTTACAGCAACAAATTTTGGTATATTTGTTTTTTGATTATTTCATATTTAGGTATTTTCTGGCTACCGGTACGTAAAACTAGCATTGATGTCGATTTCTCGAGATCGGTTCAAGCAACAAAATCAGGTATTTAAATTTTTGTTTTAGTGGGGTCTTACAACAACAAATTAGCAACAAATTTTGGTCTATACATTTTCTCGATTATCTCGTATTTAGGTATTTTTTCTGCTACCTTCACATTGTTGTCGATTTCTGGACATCGGTTTTAGCAACAAAATCGTTCTATTTTTTAATTATTTTTCTTTTTGTGGGGTCTTACAGCAACAAATTAGCAACAAATTTTGTGAATTCATTTACTTGATTATCTCATATTTAGATTTTTTTCCTGCTCCCTTTACATAAAGTTAGCATGGTCGTCGATTTCTCTCTACTAACTAGTAACAAATTGTGAGAAATCTTTTTTAATTTTTGCCGATTTGGCAATGCCAGTTTTATGGAGCTCAACTTTATAACCTCTATGACTACTCCATGTTTTCCCAGAGCTCTTATTTTTCATTTTCATCAAGGTATGGTATATGTTGTTCAGAGATATAAATATCAGGGGTGTCCTCTGATCCTACATGTTGCCCTTTTTGTTTATTCACAGGTTCTCGATAGGCTTTACTTATATAAAATGTTCTGTGAATCTCCTCTAATATGTGTAGGAAGTCTTCTTTGTAACTAGATTTCCACTTGCATGTTTAAGCTTAATTACCTATTTCTTTTTTACTGCTTGTGAGTTTTTTGTATCATAACACTCATGTTTTTATTCTTGTCAAGTGTTTGTATAATCTGCTTATTTTATATTTCCTTATATCATGTCTAATCATTTCTGATATTTCTCAATTTATTTACATTATTTATTAGTAGTTCATTCATAATTTTTTTGAGACATTTGTTTTGTGCCTGGTTGATGATGTATACAATTTGGTCACTTAATCTATATATGGTTTGCTGTTAGAATATGCACAGATATTCCAATTAAATAATACTGTTTCCAAAAATTTATATTGATAACACTAAATCTTGTTAATAGGTACTATACAAAAAAGGTCTAAAGTTATGATTCAACTGTCAGAGTTTTCATTGTTATGAATAAAGAACAATCACACTTGAATGGGAAGTACACTTCAAAGTCAGACCTCATTAGGTCTAAGGAAATACAATTACATTAAATTCAGATATTTACAAATTGTTTTATTATAACAAGAATCCTGGATCTTAGTCTTTTTTGAATCACAGTTAACTAGTAGGATTTTATAGCACGAAAATCATTAAATAAACTGCTATTTTTGGATTTAATAAAAATTAGACATCGACCAAGCAATGAAAGTAATATTAACAAAAATTCGACGTCAAAAATATCTCTCAAAAAACTTGAAATCTTGCAAACTGTCGGTTTACTTACGACAAGGAAATCTGGTAGATATATAAACAAAATTGCTATATTTAAATATGTTTATTTTTTCGTACGTAGAAGAAAATTTGAAACCTACGCAAACTAAATTAAACGTGTACATTTTTTAAATTACATTATTAAAACGAAAAATGGTGCAAAAATTACATACCTTTCAGCATCAATCTTGTTTTCTTCGACTTGATCATAATCTTTGTTAACATTGTCCATTAGAGCCTGAGCTTCCGGCTTGGAGTCTTCGGATTTCTTGCACGCACCCCCGAGGCATTCAGAATAGAAGGACAACACCACAACATCGACTAAAAACCATACTAGCGAAGTCAGAAGTATGATCCTGCAGGTGTGAATTCTAAGTTTGCCAAACAACATTTTCGAAATATTGAATTCAAATTTAAAATGCGAACATCACACACGAACCTAGACCGAAGTATCACAGATTTTTCACTAAAAAAATCAGATTTTCTGAGTTCTATATGTCAGATGAAATAAACATTCAAACACTGCTAGTTTTTATGGGATGCGTACTATTTTAACCGCACAGCCGCATTGTCAGATGAGATAATTAATTGAGATTAAGGTAAGTTAAAGATATTTGGTTATTAACCCGAACAGTACTCATGTTTCACACCTGCTAACACGGTTTACACGTCGCACATTCCAGCAATTGCCAGACATCAAACCACTGTCAAAATCTCGTTACCCTACAAGCTTGACCTTGGCGGTATGTTTGAACTACTCAGGAACAGGGTATTGGTTTTATTAGCTGCGTTCGTTTTATTAATGATGTCATATTATAAAAAAAATACTTTCCGTATAAATTTCTTACATGCTCTAAGACAACATTTAACAGATTAACTAGTACAACATATAACTATTTTTATTAAAGAAATAAATTGAAGGTAAAAAGAAAGAGTAATCTTCATGCTATGGAAGCCATTATTTATCTTATTTCGAATCTCAGCACTACCTTCTCTCAAATCTCTCACATTTTATGGATCCACCGTGTACAGATCGTATGTATACCGTGTACAAGTGAAACAACAACACGGTGTAAACATATTACGGTGTTTTCACGGTGCCATCCTAATTTAATGCTTTTTGATATACCTTTTCATGTAGACAGAGTACGTCCTTCTTAGCTCTTATTAAGACTGTAGCCAGCGAGGGTGTCTGTAGGTTCAAACCCCTCCCCGAAAATTTTGAATTTTGAGTTTCAAGATTCAATTTTAACCAATTAATCATCTTTTTCATGAGAAGAAAATTTATATTTGTACAGTTTTATAAAAGCTGGAAATACATGAACAAATATATAAAATTTGCAGTCCTAATCAACCCATCACCAATCAAATATATATATATATATATATATATATATATATATATATATATATCCAAACCATCCCAACAAAATTTTCTGGCTTTGTCTTGGCGCTCAAGTCTATAGTTTTTATTGTACTCCCAGTCCCAAGAACTCTCTCTATAATTGTATTTAGGTGTTGCGAAAACGTTTCAATAATCATTTCTAATTGACACGACATCCAGAAATCTCAACACTATGTTTTCAATAGAGGAACTGAAAAAATATTTTCACTGCTCAATGGTGATTTTCTTCTTAGAGCATATAAATCTGGAGATAGACTGTAATGCACAAATATCGTGGAAGATTATAAGAGAGGGCAATAACGAGAGCATTATCTTAACGCACTTGGTGGGTGGAAGCAGCCAATGAACTACTTCCTGGACGTAATTCAGTGGAAGCGCTTCCAATCGAGTAAAAATATTGCTCCCTTTTTCTTGTCTTATTAAGACATTTCTGCACTGCAGGCTACCGCCACGGGTATAGGCTCTAAGGTTACCGCTTTTTTATCGTAGAGCATATAAGTTTTGGATGGATCACCCGTTTTTCATATTATCCAAAAGGAACAACATTATTGCCGTCCAATCGGTCTGAAACTCTGAACTTAAAATCACAAAACAACACATTTGTCAGTTTCATTGATGTCATATTTGTCATAAGTCATAAATATAACCTTACTTTTTTTTATTTACACTTCATCTTTCGCAAAGATGTATTAACAATCAAAATGTAAATATATTTTCGTTATCTGTAATTTTTTTTCCAACATTAGTTAACAACTAAACATTTTTATTGTTTGGCATTAAAATCTGTTAGTATGTATTTGTTTCAGGAATAAAGAAAAAAGGGTAAAATGTCCTTTTAATCCACTCCACATTGTATGGGAGAAATCACTTCAAAGACATATAATACATTGTATGCTTTCCTATCCCAATTATGTTACTTGCCCTTACAATGCATTACACAGATATGCTAACAATAAGTTGCTAGGTGAACATATGTTGGAGTGTGAATCTCGAGAAAAAGCTCATGTTTTCACAGAAGTTGAGGAGCCTGAAAGAGAAAATGAGGAATTGGTCCATATGGATAAAATTAGAAAGTTTAATCTAGAACTTGAAGATTGGGATAAGATGTAACAATTATTAAGTAGTGATGTAATAAACTTGAAACAAAAATATATAATTTTATATTTTTCTAAGTGTTACGATAAAAAATTGTACAACTTGATATTTGATCAATTAGGTTTTTAAGATAAAATAATAATAATTGACTTTATGAAAGTAATTTATTACCACTTTTTTTTAATAACCCATTATATTAAACAAGCAGCGTATTTTATTTTATATTACTTTTGTCTCTTACAATTGGTTATATGGATTTCTTGTTAATTTTTATGAAGACAATTTTGATAAATTACTTGGTAAAAGTAACCATTTTCTGGTTTTGTGAAGTGTACAAGGTTCAACTGAAAACAAATTTTACTTACTGTCATAATAAAATTGAATCATCCTCTTGCTGAGAAAAGGATTTAAATACATAAAGTAGTAAGGGCTAATGAATCTTAATAAATTATTGCAATACAAAATTAACCAAGTAAAAATCAAAGGAATTTTACCAAATTCGAGTAAGTTATTTTTATTTGATGTCCAACAAAATAAAACTTGATTCACTGTGGTTTTCTGTCTGTTTTGCTGTGATTTAGTGGAATTTTTTCCAAATGTTTCATCTGCAACTGCAGCACACATCTTCGGCAGTTCCAAATGAAATGTTTAGAAGGAATTCCACTAGACTGAAAAAACTGCCTGGAAAACCAGTGAAACCATTAACAATGGCCATGAAAGTCTACATACTTTGATCAAATAGTACTTGCTCAGCTACCTAGAGCACTTTACAAAAACATGTAAACAATGATGAACAAAACAAGTGAAGACACTTCCAAATTAATAATTAAACATGGATAATCTATGTAAAGCAGGGATTCTGACAGGTAATTAAGTAAATATAAAAAATGAGAGGATAAATTAGGCTGAAAATTGATTGTGTGTGCTGCTTGTACTTACACAAATAAGTATTTATGCCAAAAAGGGGTCTGCCCTACCGATTTTCCATGATTTCCAAGAACTTAAGGAGGTTCTCGCCCTTTTCTTTTGTCAGGAATTCCCTCGAACGTAAAGGCCGGTCTAAATAAAACGACTAAAGGTGTACCTCAAAATGTGCGTTTTGTTTAAATACAGTGAGGTTGAACGCTAAATCGAACGACTGAATATCAGGGTATGCAAACTACTTTGTCATTCAATTTTATTACTAGGTTCTCATTTCTTTCGTAATTTTTGAGAGAATTTATTGAATTGGAACATGTTTTTTTTTATTTGTGGCAAGTTAGTGTAGATTATAGTAACAGAAATGAAAAAAAAAACAGGCCAATAATATAATTGAGAAGCAATTTGAATCTCTTCAGTAGCCAGTATAATATATAATTGCAATACATAAAATGTCAAATGACACTCCTTTAAATTTACACAGGATATTCTCTTTGGGACTGAAATAGTTTAATTTACTTACAGACAGTAGAATTTTGTTTAGAGATTATCTGACTCTCAAATTACTCCAGAAACTGTTCTTTTAAATGTCACTGGTCATTCAAAGCATAATACCAAAATGTTTTCCTATTCTTTTTTCTTCGTTTTTTTTTTTCAAACAAACAGTGGCAAATAAGTTTGTAGAAATAATTTCAATAACAATAAGCAACAACTGAAAGCGATTTTTAAGCGCTTGAGGGAACACTCATGGGAACGCCACGAAACATGCATTTTTTTAGCTCTCTAGCGAAGTATGAATAACTTTTGCTGATGATATATACAAATTACAATTTCATTTTGGATGGTTTACGTATTATTTTAACCGGGTCATGAAATTTGAATTAATGTAACCCTCAATTCACAATTTATTATTTGGAGCAAACACATTAAGATACAAACACATTAATACATTTAAATATTTATTACCTACTTGAAATTACGTAGCTATGGGATAAATTGTAATTGAACCTAACTGTAGCAGTTTTTAATACAGCTAGACAAGCGCGTCGCCAGTCAGGGCCCCTTGCAGCTTTAGTTAGTACATCGAGTAGTAAATTCACATTTGTATCTATATTAAGATATTATTTCTGAATTGTTTCCCTCTAGTCAAAACTTACCATTTTGACGACACTTATAACTGTGAGAATGTAATTTTATTGCAGCTATAAGTAGACATGGTGTTGTTTTCAATATTATATCACATACATACTTATTATTTAAATATAAATGTTAGTTAACTTTTTACAAACATCTTTTTCAAACCATCTGTCTAGTTGGCGCCACAGATCATACAAAGAGAGTTGGCGCCACACATCCTTAATGAGCTGGATAAAAGAATTTGAACTACATTCTACTAATTTAAATACTCAAGGAAAACCAAATTGTTTTGAACACGTTGATACAGACGATCTACTTATATTCCTTGTTCCATGTCAAAAAAAATCGTACGACTGTCAAGGCGTCAAGGGTTCCTATTGAAATGTTAACCTATTTCAATTTTGAATTACATGTACATGTTTTCATTAAAATTTTAACTTTTCAGTTGATAATATAAAGTATTTGCACGCATGTAATAATATACAGTTCAACCACATATGTTTATTTGTTAGGACAATGTCTATTTCAGTTTCAAATCTGTAAATTTCTTGAAGTTATCCACTTCAAATATTATGGTTTGCAATTCTAAAGAAATAAAAGAGAAATTTCTCAAAGATTTAAATGAAAAGTATGGAAACGACTTGCTGAAGCTCGAAAAATGCCTAGAAATAAAAACCAATTTACTTGAGGAGCAAGCTGGAATTATAAAAGAGGTATCAGGGTCACATGCTTGAGGGATTTTTTTGAAATAATAATTTTTAGTTAAGTTTTGCCAGTCCTGAGAGCTCTCTAAATGAAATTGTACAAAGTACAGAAGAAGATATACAAAAGGCAGAGATTTTAGTTACAAAATCTAAGAGCCTTTTGCAGACAATTGAAAAAGATTTGAAAGATGTGGAAGATGTTAGGGTACATGTTAAAGAATATTTTGATAGATTAAATGTATTACAATGTACTCATCAGTACATTAGAGTTATCCAACATATTGAATATTTATGGTTAGTACTTACAATTTTGTCTTGTTGAACATGAGTTATGTGTATGTTTTAGTGAGGAGTTACAAAGAGAAGTTGTTAAAAAGAATGATGAACAGTGTGTTACTTTATTTGCTAACTTGACTGAAATTAGTAGAAATTTGGAAGATTTTAGTGGTGCACATTTAGTAAATTATTTAAAGGATACCATTCACCATTGGCATAACATCCTCAGAGATAAATTAGATAGGTGAGTCATTTATTATCATATTTGTAAGGATAATACATTTTCTTTTGATTATATCTTTAAAATTTCATTACATTAATGTTTTTACTGGGAAAATTGTGGGATTTTTATGTTTATATATAATGTTATATGCTAACATCCATATATGATTTAAATATTCATTGCACTGAAAAATAGTATAGTTGCTAATATGATAAATTAGATAACAACAAATATCCATAAAATCATGACCCCAATTGCAGTCATGGAATTAGCCCAAATTATTCTGTCTCTACTAAAGGCCTACTCATTAAAGGTGAAAGACAAATCAACTGTTGACTGGTTGTAAGGTCATGGCCAGTGAAATTTTGGGATTCAATTTTAACCAATTTTATACAAATAAATTGCATTTTATACTTTTTTATATGTCTTGGATAAAAATAAACAAAAATATAAATTTTCCAATCAAAGTCACTCCAATCAGCCATAAAAAAAATCATCAAACCCTCTTCCTGAAAATTAATTCTGGGTTGGCTGTGATTGGTTGTTTGTAAAAAGTTTAATAAATCACATGTGTTATGTATTAAATAGGCCTTTTCATATTCAAAAATTTTTTGTTGCCATGCATCATTTTTTTGGAGTAGTTGGCAGACCATTGGCATGTAAATACAATGTTTTTTTGCTAGAAAAAAATGACAGAAGTTGACGCTAGCCCACTAGAAATTTTCATATATGAAAAGGCCTATTACCCAGATCTTATTATGGACTTCACATGCATTGTTTATTAATCATAAGTACTTCTGGTCATTTATTGAATTCTGCAATTATATTTATTACTAACAAAGATGTTCTATAATGACAAGGGAGCTTCAGAATCATTCTGTATATTTTTTGCCCCATTTCATTGTAAGCTATGAATAGGTCATGTTAATCAGTCTTTTGATTACCCCACTCACCTCTCAATTAGTCAAGGTCTTGGAAAATATCCCACTTCTGGGCCTGATTTGGTACTTTTAACTTGCCTATATCAAAATGTTAAGTCTGGTGTCTATTACAGCCTTAAATTAACTCTAAACTAAGTGAAGAACTCAATCCCCTCAAAAATTTAAATAAGTTTGGTTAAGGAAAGTTCCACATTATCTACTTTGATAATTTAGAATGTTTTTATTAACCATCTATTTTCTGAAGGATATTATAAGTAGATTTTACAATGATTTTTCCTTGCACAATTCTTTAACTTTGGAATTACAGACAATATCCGCAAGTGGTTAGGTCTTAACTTACAAGTAGATCTATGATGGTTCAGCTCTATATTTTTATTTATTAATGACACCAATCAAATAATAATGTTCTCATTTTTTCTTCTTTTTGTGAATGATAATGTGTATAATGTTTATAGAACTGATTCTAAATACATACCCATTACCCAGCTGACAATCTGTAAGTGCAATCTGATCTGATCTCAAAAATATTTAAATATAGCTACAGTTTATTTTGATCTTTCAAAAATCTTAGAATATGTTTAATTGTGAAGCCTACAATGTGCTAGGATAAATTAAGAGGACCTTGAACAACATAGCACTACTTCTTCTATAGCTTAGTTAGTGCACCATATTTAATCTTTTTAAAAAGAATTAAAAGTAGGTGTAGTAAAGAATGAAGTCATGCTGTTTTCAAATAAAAGATCAAAATAATTATAACAAAATACAACTATAGCAAATAAATAACACATTCAATGTTGTTAGGTACCTACCCAGGAAGTAAAAAATGTAAACATTAAAAGGTGCTCATTCTGTACAAATTAATTACCTACCAATCTAGTATATTTTTGAAGTCGGTGACAAGCAAATCTAAAATCCTTCATTGCGTACTTGATTGTTGCTTGGCACCGACTTGTTGTTTGTTTACATTTTTTACTTCCTGGGTAGGTACCTAACAACATTGAATGTGTTATTTATTTGCTATAGTTGTATTTTGTTATAATTATTTTTAGCTTTTTAGTTATTTATAGGTAGAAGTCAGTTATATATTTTTTTAAAAAATGTTTAATTTTGAACTTTTTAGTTTTTTTTGAACTCAGGTAGTTTTCATTCTTTATTTTTTATTTTGTATGTATAAACTTAATAGACAGAACCAGGTAACATCGAAAGCCTCAACATTACACAATGATCCTTTATTATTTAAATTGACAGGTAAATCTTTACAAACAAAATGTACTAGTACATGTTGACTTAATAAGCCCAAAATATATTTATGCCTTATGGACTTATGTAACCTTTTTCCAACTTTTTTTGACAACCCTGTATAACTAGATAATTCCACTCCAACCTATGTACCAACCAGCCTGTACATATGACTGCCCACAGACAAGCATAAATTTGTTAGCTGCCTTCTGTAAACTATAGTACGGAGTAGGATCCATCCTATATTTACGGAGTCAAATCAGTCCTATATTTCAACCATAGTATATAACTCCTTGTGGGCTACCCCATAAATTATTTCCTTTTTAACATTTTATGTTATCGCCCTGTGTAACATTAATTCCTCTCCACACTGTATGCAACTTCTTATGGGCTATAAAAGAAATAATTTTTTAATCAAATTGTATAAATATAATTCAACTCCAGCATATATTTCAACCATCCTGTATATGATGATGTCCACAGTTTTTTAATCACCCTATATAATTTTAATTTCACATTTTTTTAAACATTTTTATACCACCAAACGTCCAGTCCACCCTATATTCCAACCATCCTGTATATACGACTGCCTACGGACCACTATCATTCTAGTCCGTCCTATATTTCAATCTTCATATAAATGCAACTCCTTCTACCACTTTACTTTGTGATTTTGTTTGCTATAACTAAACACCCTGTCTATAAGCCACCAAGTACTAGTTTAAAGTTTGACATGTGTTGTCACTGAATTTTCTATTAGGCCGGGAGAATCTGATAACCAAAATGGGAAAATTTGCATTTAAATAGGTATTTACCTGGTATACAAACAAAATGAGCTTGGTATTCATTGATTTAAGGAGTCGAAAATACTATGGTTTGCTACCTATATGCTTGAGATGTACATAGAAAATTTTCAAATTCGCAATTAAAACTTCTAGTGCCTAAAATTACCGTACTATTACGTTGGAATTAAAAGATTTATGAGGAAATATCCGTTATGTCATTTTGATGAAATTTTTGTTAAGAATTTTGGAATTTTCGGCGATTTTCTGCAAAACTGCGAGTTGCACGTCGCAGAAAAGTATATGAGATCACCTAAGGATCTTCCTTAATAGATTAAACGTTAAAAAACTATACACATCCATAAGGAGTTATCGACAAATCGACTAAAATATTAGGGATATTGGTCGATTTCCATGCACGCATGTGTTCATTCACAAATTTTATCACTTTACCAATAGAATTCTTTTCCAAAATTTGAAGTTTTACCAATCCGGATATATACGCTATTAAACAAGACCATATTCGTTCAAAACGGTGCACCACAGGAGAAGAAATCAGGTAACATACAAACAAAAAAAAGCGAAAAAATACGCGACGAATTGATAACCTCCTCCTTTTTGGAAGTCGGTTAATAAGGAGTAATGTTTGATATATTGTCAACTACATGTAGCTTATATGGTTTCTGAACTAAATGATTTAGCAATTATGTTTAAACTAACCAGGTTGACACCTAGTAATATACTTTTTTCTTGAAGCACTCCAATTATTATTATGGACTAATACAAGCATCTAACTACTTAGAAATTCAAGTCAAGACTAATGTAAAATACGATTATCATAATTCAACAAAAATGCTTAATGAAATGTAATCAAGGCGACACGATGGCGCTGCTGGCTCTGTGCTCGTGTCGTCTGTGCCTTGTCAGCGTATCCTTTGTGGATTGTTCATGTAACTATTGGTTCGTTCCTTCAACCGATTGTCGACCGATCGGCAATTGGTTAATGCATCAGTACATGAACCGTTTATTGCGCAACTCCATCCATGTACCAGTCGATGGCTGCACCACCGATTCTACTCTGAAGCCGGTGATCGAAATTACCGTATATTAACTGGTTGCGAATCAATCACCGTGTCACTTGGAACACAACATTGAACCGTTCACTAAACGGTTATTGTTTTGAAGGAACGCTATTTTTCTAGCGCAGGTACGCGACCATTGTGCATCGGTTATCTAGGCTGAAGGAACGAACCTTAAATAAATATGTAAATATTACATACGTATAAAGCTATATTTACAAACATAAACAGATAATCTAAGATCACATCTGTTATAACTGCTTCATATAGAATCATACTATTTTTTAGAGATTTTGATGAAGTGCTCAAAGCAATAAAATGGCCTTTTGTAAGTGCAAACATTTCACTGGTACTGCCACTACCTACACATATTCAGAAGCTGCAGGTCATAGCAGAATACCTTTTACAAATTGAAATACCTAGTGAAAGTGCTAATCCTGATACCAGACCTGCACTTTTGGCTGACTTTCCACCATTATGTTTGCCAATACAATTACTGGTAAAGCCTTTAAGGAAAAGGTTCTTGTACCATTTTTATGGTGCCAGACAAACAAATAGAGTGGATAAACCAGAATGGTGAGTACCTTTATTCTCCTTTGAATTGAAAAATTTAAATCATTCAAAATTGCATGTAGAGAATAAATTTGTTAAATATTAATCATTATAACAGTTTGTTCTAAATTGTATTGTGTTACTTAAATAATTATGAAAGAAGTAATGTTTTAATGTTTTAACAAAATTAATGTAAAGTTTGAAACATATGGCAGTAATATGAAGTCTGTTGTATTCTTTAATGAACATAGTCCATAAATTAGTATTGAATGTTGCATATTGTATCTTTAACCAATTCTATAGGTTGCAAAACAAATTTTTATTTTAACCTACTGGTTCAATGTCAAATTATAGGATCAAACCTATTTTTATACAGTCTGAACCATCCTATTGGGAATATGAGCGAGATATTATGAATTTACAACATCTCAGAGTGCTAACACCTCTCACTTAATAAGTAAGATTATAAAAACTCATGAAATTTCTCCTGATGACTTTTTCTTTGCATCACTTTTTGATGAATGCAATGGTTTTATCTGTGGTTTTGTCTTATATGCCAATTACTATAATATACAATAACATAATGTTTAGTCAGGATTTTCACCATTTCTGTAAAAGGGTGAATTTCAAGACAAATGACTAAAGTATGTTAATATTCTTCAAAACCTCAAATGATACATTAGATAATTTAGGTGAATTAAAACTATTGATAATTTTGTACTGTGATTACGAGGTTACTACTTCACCAGGTTTTATTTATAGCAAGCAATACAATACTTTCTCTCTGAGATTAATTTGATATTCTCGCGGGAATGTGTTTTCAAATATCAATATTTTATAGATTACATACATATTTTTGTAATTAATAGGTACTTCACACAAATTCTTACCTGGATTCGGGATCACCGAGATTTTTTAGGCAAATATATACAACCTGTTTTAGAAAAGCTAGGTCTGCACCATATTGATGCCAAGGTAATTCTTAATATCCCATAGTTATGATATATAAATAAATAATATGTCATTATATCACATAGAAAATATTTTATAATTATCTTTGTACTATGAAATTAATATTAATTCTTCATTTTTCAGTTGGAATTTATTAGAGGCCTGGTACAAATTGCTGTTGAGAAACTTTATTCAGAATTACCAAATCTTCAGTTTGACGATTTCATATTTTCTCATTCTGTAGATGAAGCTTTAAGTTTCAATAAAGAATTAAGAGATGTGTATGATTATCCGACAAATCAACCAAGCATTTTGACTGTTCTTACACAGGCTATGGTTTTTAACAAATGGTTAGCAATGGAAAAGAAATGTAAGTGACAGTAGATTTAGGCTCCATTCTATAGAAGTAGAACTTCAATAAAAAAATCATATTTCTGATATGAAAAACAACTGTTCAAATATTAGTCATGAGTAGATTATTGATTGTATTTATCAAAACTATTAAGTGGTTTCTTTACTGTCAAATTATACTACAGATGAAAGTGAGGATTTTTTAGCACCTGTAAGGTTGTGTTCTATCACTTAGCTAAATAACAGGGTAAATAGTCTCTACACAGGTGCCATTATCAAATTAATGAATATAATTGGAATAGTTAAAAAGTTATTATTACAAAATTAGCAGTGATCACTAACTTGTTTGGAAAAGTTGGTGTCTAAATCACTAAATTACTCAAGTTTCAAAACAGTAAAATCAGTTTCCAATCTCAAAATAAATTTTCATTATTTTTAATGTCAAAGATAAAGTGGGAATAACCACAAGGATTGTTATCAAACATTGTAAGGTTTCACACTTTCAAGTATCAAATGAAACAGACTCTACATGTTTGAATAACATTCTTGATTTCAAACACTCATCCCAAACCTTGAAGACCATATATATAGAAAATATCTAAATATATCGCACTTATGCATTTTCCAAGAATTTCATTCTTAAATTGCCATAAAAATATCCATTTTAAACATAATAATACTTTAATGTAATATAGGTCAATATAATCATTGTAATTTGTACTAATAGATTTCTAAATATATTTATTAGCTTACATTTTGTATTTCTTTCATTTAATAATAAGACGAACTGTTTTTTGTTTGATGATTGCCTATTGCAGGGCAAATGCTTCCACCATCAAATATTTAAATTGTAATTTATCTGATATCTGAATTTGTTTCTATATTTTAAATGACTACTAACCCCATCATATTATTTAAATTACTTAAATATAATTGAAAACAGTCGTTTAAATATTATCATAAAAAAGAATTATTTATTATTAGTGTAGGAACTTTAAATAAACTAAATTGCACCATTTCTCATATTTGATAGACGCGACCGAAAAAATGGATGCCATGTTACCTCCCAATGCAATAGACGCTTTCGAACCTCTAATATCAGATGTGGAAGATTTAAAAATAACCACTTGTGCGGATGCCTTCATTACACTCTTGCAGACAATAACTGAAAGATATGAACCTTTACCTCAGCCTGGACATAGGTTACAGTTTTTGGAATTACAGCTGGAACTTCTAGACGATTTTCGTGTTCGTTTGTTGCAGTTAGTCAATGCTGTGGAGGGAGACGTTATAGAGTCTACTGTGCCTTCAATTGCCAATAGTATTTATTATATTGAAAACGTACTGATAGATTGGGGAGCCATGTTGGTAAGTATAGTAAAACGTCAGAGGGTAAACTCTTTGTCGGCTTGGTTATGCAGTTATACAGGAATGCCAAAATACAACATAACAAATGAATAGATTGTTATTTTGCCAAAACATTTCAAAATTGTTTGATTGTGTTGTGTTGACTGCGAATTTGTGATTTTATTAACATTTAAATTCTTTGGTCTTTAATCCTGACTGTGGGGGCATAGCCCGTCTAATTACCCAGTGTAGGTCGATATTCTCCAGGATTTTTAAGAGATCGGGGTATTTGTGTAATAAACTAAGGGATGAAGGGGGAGTGAATGTCCCTTTTTGAGGCATAGCACAAAGATTGAGATGAAGTTTAATATGTTAATATTTTACATATCCAACAAAGTTATTTACAAATGGTTGTTGAAATCATTCATTTAGTAATTAATCAATAGGTCGAAATATATACTAACAAGTTATAAAGAGGTTTTTCAAATATGACAAGGCTTTTTACCAGCATTTAATTTACACCGCCGTGATTCGTTTTTTTAAATAAGGTATATATTTTTAGCATTACTTGACACTTTACTATTACAAAAGCCAAATGGAAACCGCCAAACAGCCGAGCAGTCCAACATCTGTAGAGTTTCTTGAGGATGGTTTCGTGTCAGAACTTGAAACAGACAGTGTGTTCTCTGAAACTCTGTCACTATACAGGCACATGAGGAAAGACCTTCTGTGTACTTTAGCTGAAACTGTTATTGCTGAGGTGAAAATTAGGAGTAGAACATATCGACAAGAAAGGTAAACTATATGATTTGCTGTTGTTTTCTGAATGATAATTGTGGCATCTCTGGTTTTTATTTTTTCTGAGTTCTTTGGGAATAACACCACATAGACTTGAAAGACTGTATATGTCAAAAGTCCAAACGATTCAAGGTCTAAATCAGACCCCGTTTTCAATGGTATTGCACAAAATGAACAAGAAATTAAAAAATTAAAAGGACTCGCAGTGACAAATAACTTATATCACAATTTGACATTGTCAAAATGTCAGATTATTTTTTTTGCCATATTGTCTGTATTTATGTATTTACCTGCCAGTCTGCATGCAGTAGAATTGAGAGATGATTTCCGGAAATTGTGAACACTTCTAAATGTCAAGTTTTCATTTTATGGCATGTATGTTATACAGGGTGTAAACGGATTGAGTGCAAAGATTTTGAAGAACAATACTTCAGGCAAAAACAAATCAAAAAGCTTTATAACATTTTCTAAAATAAACTATAGTTTTGCCAAAAAGAACACATAAAGTTAGATTTTATGTAGCCCTTGCTACAGTGAATAATACAATAATTTCGATTTCAAAATTTCGGTAAATCTAAATATGTAAATACTCAATAGCTTATACATCTTTAATAGCCACATTAAAAATGAAAATTGATTATTTAAACTCGAAATATGCTTTTATAATTTAGTGCAAGTTTCTCCGAATAGATATGGCAACGTGGCATACAGACCAACTTATTTACTACATTTTTTACTTTAACGACGACTGAGAGTTACGATTGTTTTTTGCGATTTCGATTCTTGTAAATAAGAATAGATAAACGGTAAAGCGATTTGAATGATATCTATTTGATGTAGACTTCGGTGGTTTGCTTTAATTTAATATATTTTTTAAATAAATAAAATCGGTTGTGATTAGTG
The DNA here is from genome assembly GCA_034190945.1 of Octodonta nipae. Taxonomy (NCBI): domain Eukaryota; kingdom Metazoa; phylum Arthropoda; class Insecta; order Coleoptera; family Chrysomelidae; genus Octodonta; species Octodonta nipae. Next base: position 19,446,301 of record CM067217.1, read on the forward strand.
TGTAAGTTCGAAAATTAAGAATAGTGCGACAGTAGTTATTTGTGATAAATAATGGCCGATTATACAATTAGGGAAAGACATGACATGCTCTTAATTTATTTCTCGCATACGTGAAAATTGGATTAAACGGTGTCGTGCTTTTGTCGATAGTAATGGTGGGCATTTTGAACATTTGCTGTGAATAATCCGTTGTTTCAACTCAGTTCTATCGTTATAATAAATTCGGTAAGTAGGATTACATATTTACATTGTCTAATATAAATAATATTAATTAAATCAGTAATAATGACTCTTCGAATAATTTAACTGGTAAAAAACTACATATACAGATCTCTTCAGTTGAATATCATATTTACCCAACTTTGTATAATTGCAATACCTTGTATTAAAAAACGTAAATATTTTCAACAAAATATTTCATACATTTTTATTCAATTCTAAGGTCAATATCATCAGTCAATACAAAAACACAGGTGTTTAAATTTTTTTGTCGGCGTAGTCGTTCCTTTATTATTCGCGCTAAGAGTGAATCTGCTTCGAACGCGAGCGACGTTGCCGGATTGCCAATAATTTACTTAATATGTTTTAGGGATTTTCTTGGTTATTAAGGCCTACTGACCATAGTGGTATAAGAGTTTTTTGTTTAATTTGGTGTATACTACCTCCACCTAAAATATATGCACTCAAACTATTTACACCCTGTATATTTCGACATTGAGTTGATGTTATATTGAGCTCTTATCTTATTGTTTATGTGAAAGCTCCATATTTCTGAAATTCTTACCAGAATTTTTAAGTATCTAACATCAATTTAGTAATATTTTAAAAGATAAATTGCATTCCGTATTTATAAAAATTTTTGTTTTTAAACTACCCAGAAACTAACTTAGAATGAAGAAGTACAATCCTCTACCGTTTCTGTTTCAGTTGGTTCAGATTAAAGGTGTCAAAAGACTTCAGAAGTCTTTCATTAAGCCCGACAGCTTGCCCCATGTTCGAGGTTTTATCCAAACGTTTATACCAATTAGAAAAAAGTCTACAGAAGAAGCTGTTCACGTATATCTGGCGATCTGTTGCTCAACAGTTAGACACGTATCTTTTTGAAGATCTGGTGCTAGATAACCGATTTAGTGAAGGCGGAGCCTTACAATTGAAATTCGACGTCATCAGAAATCTGATACCAATGTTTGCACAATACAGTGAGCGATCAAGCAAATATTTTAAACAGTAAGTAAAATATCCTTTCATGCTGGGTTTGTATAAAGCAATTTTTACTTTAACTCCATACAAATCAAAATTTGTTAAAACAAAAAACGCCAAAAAGCAACTTACCTTTATTTGACTAACTTTGTAGAATAATATTATGATATAATCTTAATAATTCATTCTTTAATGTTCTCCAACAAGTCTGGCATTCCCTGCAGTTTCTGCTTGTTATTCCGGGCGTGCAACTCTTCATAGCACTTTGAAAATGTAGTGTAATTGGGGTTTTTAGAATGTATGTTTCACAACGTTATGTCAGTACTGGTAGAAAACATTGATCTAACTGTTTGCTCTATGTTGGACTGGTTTTCTATACTTGAAAGACTGTTGAATTCTTTCTGAATATCATCCATGCAAATTTGGTCCTTGTGTTTATTTTGGGTAGTAACGAACATTATGTATGTATTAAGTGAACCAGGAACATATATATTCTTCCCTTACTTCCAGGATTGGTTTATATATTGTTATGTCCTGAGTATATGCTAATTTGTTGTTCATTATCTTCATTTAACTGGTGTTTATTTCTTAGCCGTTTTATTACTTTGTTAATTCCAGTTCCTCTTATGTCAGACTCCTCTGTTGCTGGCAAATTATAAACTGCCTTCAAATATTCAGATCTAGCCTTTGGGTTCACTGTATACAGGGTGGTCCAAAAATAGGGAACCCCTAAATGATTCTTCAGGACTGCATTTTTTGAAAAATGTGAAATACAAGTTTTAACATTTTACCTGGGCATCTAACGATGACCTTGACCGTGAACTTCACGGTCATATCAAGGTTAAATTCATTTTTTAAAATGAGAACCGCCATTTTTTATTCCAGATTCGGAAAGCGAATAAATTTTGCCTCCAAAATTACCTTGGCAAAGGTCAAATGGATTTTTACAAACGGAAACTCTCACTTTTCATTTTGGATTTGTAGAGGAGCAGTATTGGATGACCAAAATGAGCTTGACCATGAGCTTTAGGGTCATATCAAGATCAAATGCATTTTTACCATGAGATCCCTCATTTTTAATTCCAGACCTGAATAGTTTTTTTCAAATGAGAACTCCCATTTTTTAGTCTGGATTTGTTGGGGTCGCAGTATTGAACGTCCAAACACCTTCGTTTGTCCTTGACTATGAACTTGACGGTAATATTGCAATAAATTTCGTGGGTTCAAAATTAATTTAATATTCACGTTCACTATTGATGAATTTATTTACACCAAAAAAATCCACTATTTATTTACTACAGCTGATTTCTGTCGATACAATTCACACGGCATATAAACTAATATAAACTACTCGACATGTACAATTGTCCTTTTTATAATCAATCTAGAAAAAACTCGAATGCCAGAATTATTCGTTTGTTGTAGGAGCGTTCTCAAGAAATTTCTCGAGGTAGTTGCTTTTTGTGCCCATCGAAACTTCAGGAGAGTCCCCTTTTTTTATTACCTCAGTTGGTGGCATGTTTATGTTTTTGTCGGAATGATTAATTTAGAAGGTTTGTTCATTTTTCTTTTGGCGGCATAAAAATGAATTATATAACAATATCAAAGTAAAATGCGCCTCTTACAAAACCACATTAAAAAAATAGAAGTTCTCAAGGTCATTTTGAGGTAACGTTTTCCGCATCTGTAATAAACATGGGGGTTTTCATTTGAAAAAAATACTTCTGACCTTGAAATGACTGACGAGTTCATAGTCAAGGTCACCGGAAAATGCTAAAACTATATTTTGGCCAACCATTCTGTATATGACTCATTTGCCCCTTGCTCACTCAAGACACTATCAGCTTTATGACCTTAAAACCGCAAGTCACTTTACAAGATCTTACTAAGAGCAATCCAAAAAACGAAAAATGTACAGGGTGTCAAAAAAGATCGACGTCATTCCTCAAAATGGCCACATCACTAAATTCTTTGCACTAGCGCAAAAGATTCGCATGATTTTGCTAAGCAACTTTTGAAAAAAATTTTATATAAAGGCTGATTAAGGTTGTAGAACCATTATTCCATACCCTTGGCAAACACAAAATAATTGTGAGCTGCGTCCAATTTTTTAAACTTATTGTAACTATGGAATTATATTTCAGGACTCTAGAAGCTATTAATTTGTTAAACATCAGCAAAGGAAGTGCATTATTGCTTCGAGAAACTCTCATAGCACTTGAAGGAGCGACTGGCGTTGAAGATACAAGAGGAAGAGCTCTCAAAGAAATCGGTGTCAACAAGTGTACACCGAAAATGGCTGTAAAAATTTTGAATCAAAGAATGGACATCGCGCCCAATAGGTTAAATGTTGATTAGATGCTGGTCTACGAAAATAGGGGGAAACAATTGCTTGTGATAGATAATTTTTATTACATATTTTAGGTAGAAATATTGTTATACATTTTGGGATGATTTTTTATGGAAATTATGTCTGTAACTGCTACATATTTTCTAATTTTAATTGACTGTCCTTATCATTATTCCAGTAGCTCCAATATTAAAATATTTCTTTTATATGCGTGGTTGTATCAGATTTTTATTTGAAATGTTTTACTATTTTTTATAAGTTATTTATGATCTTTCTTATTAAATATATTTTTGATGGAATTATTTTGTTTTGAGAGTCTAGTAAATTTAATTTCTATCTAGACTAAAGGGCCGTTCAAGTATTACGTAAGCAGAATTATTACTAGTGGTCGCCCAGTGTTCGAAATTCGACCCTATTTCATGAAATTGTAAAAAGTATATTTTTATAAGAAAAAGATTTGCGGAGGAATCGGAGAAGTAGATGTAATGACCAAAATTGTTCACTCATATTGACAAATCTATTGAAATAAAAAGAAAATAAAAATGTAATCAAATATCGGTATTTGAAATATTTTTGACAAATGAATGACCCCAAAGTTTTTGACTGGAACCGCTCCTGGCAAAATATTCGATATAATAATTGGAAGATTGTTCTTTGCAACCTAAAAGTTTTCGTCATTTACGGTTTCAATCAAGTTCACGAATATTAAAGAAAAGAGAGGACCAACAACCTTAGGAGAACTTAAATATTTAATACATTCTCTATTGTTCCCTGTCTGATATTTTTTAACACAACACCTTCAGGAAGGTTGTGATAATAATATATTAATCAAATAATTAAATTCACATTCAAAACAGAATATTTAATATGAAAGTTACTGCAACGCGTCCGAAAAATCAATACTGATCTACTACATTGACTATTTTACCACTAAATAATAACAACGCTTGCATGCCACTTCCAGAAGTACATGCTCTAAGAATATAACAACATCTAACGATCGCTCCCTCCATATATAATTACTCAATGTTTTGAGTTTTGACCGTCTGTCGGCGGCGGCACCACAGATCAAATAGCCGGTAAATTGTTTGGCGTTGACAGTATGGACGTAACTAATTTTTATTATATTTTATTTAACGAATGAACCAATATTATGAATTAATATTAGCATTCTGCACTGAAGGTCTTCAGTAGTTACTAAACAAAACAAAAATGAAGAAAATCGGTTGAGAGACAGAGGAGAAAATGATACCTAATCGTTTTGTCTCTGCCTATTTATATATAGATTATTTACCCCCTTTCTCTCTTGCAAACAATCTACTTTTTTTGAACAGAAAGTAACATGCATAAAAATTGATAAACTCATTCCTTTCTTTAAATTAATAAGGACTTGATTATCCATTTTGCGAAAAATCAGTTCATTATAAGGACGGGGTGAAACGATTTTGGGAAATGCGTTGCTGTATTAATTACATGATGAATTTCGGAAAAATCTAGAAAATGTCAAATATGGAAAATTACAAAAATTTTTTACTAATTAAAATATCAGAAATGCCATAAAAACCTACTGTATTCGATGTCACCTTTGGCTAAATAAATTTAATGGATGAGAGGGCGTTCAACTTGTTTGCAGAAAAATCTAGAATTATCACAAATGTTAAAAATAACTAAATTATTTTAAATAAGAAGTTGTAGATTTTTGTTAATTTTCCGAAAACAAAGGCCATAAATGTCGACGTACAAATATTTTCAGCACAACAACAAATAAAAAGATAAGGTAAAATAAACCTCATATTTTTGTCAATTTTTATTAACGCTTTACATTAATACAACAAAAATATTTCATAGTCAGTTGTTCAAAAATCAACAAATGTTAACACAGTCATACATCTTGTGATATGAAATCTATTTAGAACAAAATATAAGTCAACTAGGTACATTTATGAGAAAATTGAACCTTTCAATTTTTGCATATATTATGATAAAATAATAAAAGTATGACCGAAAATGATTTGTTGGAGAAATCGATAATTTTCATTACATAGTAACTAAAACCTAGTTATACATACTTGCTCAAAAAATAACAAATATAAAGATAAACAGTTTTTTAAATATACATAATAATAACCCGAATTAGTTTCAACCCTGAAAAAAATAAATATAATGGTACTTGAATTAAATTGTGTATATGGCATCGCGTATAACAGCACCATCTTCAACAGGAAATAATATTTAAAAAAATGAAGGATTCAGTAAATTATATAGCCAAAAATTTGTTGAGAATTTTTTTACTTTCAGTACTTCTTAAAAAATCGAAAAATTGCACATCATACATTTGTTGAATTCACAATTTAAATATAATCACTTAATTATCTATATCTAGATACACAATTGTAAAAATATATTCATCTCTTACTATAATACAGTAAAAACGTGTGGCACTAACTATTTAAGTCTACCTTTCGCTTGTACTTCGCATTTGACAACTTTGACAGCAAAACTACACTTGTCATTATTGTCAAACATACAGCTTTCAGTGCATTGTTCAATTCCTAACGAAACTATCTTGACAACCATGGTACGTTGCCATTCTATGGATACCTTAATCGATTGTTCGTGTCTATAATACGACAATACCTGGATCATTGATTAGTTGGTTAGGGAAATATTTTTCGAGTATACCTATGTGAACATGACATTTGAACTATCAAATCCTGCTTTGAAGTGGAAACTCAAGTGTTGCTCTTTAAATTTTGCAACTAGCAGAATCTATTACTAGGAAATCTATTGTTTACGAGATCATACTTCACAAAAATGATTATGTGTAACCTATCAATATGAGAAACATTTGTTGCTGATCGGAAAAAAAGTACATAGCAAATAATAAAAGTATAAGAAACAGCAAATAAAATCGTCACTGCCTTCTTTATCGTTAACAATCTTTTTGTATTGTTGTGGGTCTCTGTATAAAGTAAGTCAAATATTATTAAAAGTAATCAATTTCATAAAGTTAGTGTTACAAACGAGAACAATACAGAAATTCCCTCTTTGTTTGCATTGAAATTTGGGAAGATATATAAAGTTTTTATTGATTAAGTTTGTTCTGTTATTGCAAACAAACAAAAGATTCACGAATTGTAGTTGAAAGTAAATATGTTTAAACATTAATGGATATAAATCTGACTTTCCACACACAAGTTTGATTTAAGTTTTTCAAAATATTTCATTTTTAATACATTTTAGTGAAATATTTCAATTATTTCATGTTTAATTTGAAATATTATTAATACTTCTGAAACAATTTATTTGTTAGAGATATATATTTTTTAAACATTTCTGTAACATTGCAGCAGATTTTTTCGCCAATATTTTCAGTGAAATATTTCTTGGGGTGTGACCGTAAGTTTCTATATCGGATAGCCACAAAGAAATGATTTTAAATTTCCCTGGTAATCCTGTTTGTTTAAAGTTTTTCCCTGATTAGAAATTTGAATGCACAATTATTTATGTACTTATAAAGAATAAAAAATTTAAATAACCTTAAAAAAAGAAAATAAGTAAATATTTTTACCAAACTATAAAATAATAGTAATTAACATCTCAAGAGACAAAATGAAACCAGTTAAGGAGCAATAAACAAGTTATATATGCCGTACTATTGAGAGTTTTTACGATCAAACAAATTCAAAATTGTACTTAAACATTTCAAAGTTTTGATTTGTCGCAATTAAATCTCCTTTTTACTTTTGGGCACTCTGTATATATAAATGGCTATAAGTCTTGATTTGTTATATCTCTATAATATAATTACCTGAAAGTGTCATTCCATATAGTTGCACTATTTGGTTATTACCACTTCACAACACCAATTTTTATTTGTTAATACAACTTCAACATGGTTGTATATATTAACCCTACTATTTTTCCCGTTTTTTCCGAACCGACCAATCACTATTCAAGAGATCAGTTATGCTTGTTTAGAGAAATCATGTAACGAATGGATTGAAAAAAGAAAGCCCATTGGTACTGCATTTGATACTTTAGATGATATGGATACTGATGAAATCCACTAAGACAGCAACACTATCACGATAGATGACGTAAGACTTTAGGACCTAGTATTTTAAAACAACTGCTCTAACTAGAGTAATGGAAAAAATAGGCCGAAAGTGGAATTAGAAATGGGTAGTTAACAGAAAAAGCAATCTAATTAGTTGTTTCTCTGAAAAAAAACACTGCTATTTTAGAAATATACTTCTTTATCAAGATGAAGACTTTACAAAATTCTATCAATTTTGTTGTTCTCAGTATATGTAATAGTGTAAGTTTTAAAGTATCTTTTCAAACATCTACAATTTAGTAACAATAAAGAAGATTATAATTCGGACCATTGTCACCTGTAATTAGAAATGGAAGAAACTGCTAAGCTTTGGAGGAATCTATGAAATCCTATTATGACAGACATTATTTTCATTTTGCAAGTACAACCAAGAAACAATAGAAGAGAAAGGTCTAAAGCTTCTGAAAGAACAAAGTGGTTTTCAAAAAAAAAAAAATTCTGTTTAGGCAATTAACAGAGAAGAACAGGGAGAAATCAATAAAAACATAGATCTGGAATAGGCATATGGTAATGTACCAAGATCTAAGGTTGGGCAGGCAATTTGAACAGTGACTATAAGAGAAAATGGATTAGTATAATTAAGAGAACGTTTATAAAAAACGAAAACAGAATAAATATAGGGAACCATCACAAAAAACCTCTCATAATGGATAACCGCTTAAAACAAGGGTGTACTTTATCAATGGGTACAATGCATTCTAGTCATGGTAACACTGAATTTTCCTGTGTTAATATGATAGCACCGACACTGCTTTCCATATTAACACAGTGTGTAAACACAATTGTGTCATGACACAAAACCCAAATTGTTTGAAATGCCCCGAGTTTGTTGCCAGCGGCCAGCGTTGTGTCTGTGTCCGGGCCACTTCGTGCTGCAGGCAAGCACTTTACGCTTGGAAATACTTAACGACTGGGAGTTTGTAATTGCCATTCAGGTGTTTTTTGTCGACTGACAAACGACATGTATATAATAATTATTGTATTACGTGAGTATTTTTACTAACAAATGAAAATTAAGAGTAGGTGGTCGGTAATCGTTAAAGATAGTTTCATGAATATCATGTAATATTGAACAACTGATTTAATTTTGAGCATGTTATAGTCCCGGCCAACAGTATATTTTGATTTCGAAAACCGAATGAATGTATGGTTCGCATCATCACACATCAGCCTAACCGACAAAACTTGGCACCGCTTCATACAACGCTGACTTATAGTGAGTTACATTCATGAACGCAGTTTCAGTACCGATGACACAAAAAGTGTTTCAACACAATGTTAAACATGACTAATGCATTCCCCAATATATGCTGATGATTGATATTGGCCAAGATCAGGAAGGCATGCAATTTATGTTAAAGAAATTATGAGTGGAATAAAACAAATGGGGTTTGAAGTTCAACTTCCAAAAAACAGAATATATGCGCATCGGTAGGGCAGCAGAAAACTAGAAATAGACAGCCAAGAGATACAATCTTGCTCTGTTTTTAAATATCTGGGAACAACTATAACGTCTAGTGGCACCGGTTAGCAAGAAAGCTTAACGAGGATAGGTACCATAAAAATGACGACAAACACCTAAGTCGGGATCCAAAGGAAAACCTGTGGAAAGTACAGTACTGTATTGTGCAGAGATGTCTCCAATAACAACTGCAGTTGGAGATAAGATGCGGAGATGTTTAAGGGTTATATCACAGGACAAATTAAGAACCAAATATATCTGACAGAGAAGAGAAATAAATCATTCTTAACAAATGCACTGGAAAATCGAGCACTGCTATGGTATGGAGTGTTAAAAGAGTACCAGCAAACAAATGGCAAAAAAATACAGAATGGTCGCTAACGGGATAAACGAAAAGAGGTTGACCAACTTTGACCTGGGACAAACATAAAAAAACGTGAAGGTTGAAGAGGGAAACCTAGGAGGGTAAAAAAAATCGAAGAAGTAGATTGTTTGGATTAGTTAATAACTTCTCTTTGCGACAAGACACCATTAAAAATAACTACTTTTCGGTAATATCAAGAATTTAAATTTTGTTGGAAGATTTAATGACGAACGTCCCTAAGGTTCACCAAGAACTTCTAAAGTTGCAGAAAACACTGATGCTCTAAGAGAATGATAATGATCGGTGATATTGTTTGATATATTCTTATGACCTAGAAACCATAATACGATATGGTTGTTTCATGACGATGCAATGCTAACAAACTATGCTAGAAGTGTATAAGCAAATGATTGGTTGGTTTGTGTTAAAAACAAAACAAGCTCGAATAGTTTTCATTAGTCCAACAGTAATATTAATTAATAGCAGTATCAGGTGGAATCAATGAACAGCCTCCATACAATCCTGATCTAAGTACATACGATTTTTATACATTTCCTCAAATAAAAATCAATTGCGTGGTGATAGTTTTTGAATCACATAAGATGTAATTGATTTTTTTAAATACCATGATGTTCATTAACTCATTACCATCTTCACGTTGAAATACATGTTATGTTTATTCACATGAAAAATTGCATGGATTGTCAAGGGAATATTTAGAAAAGCAGTATAGCCACTTTAAATTCTAAATATATTTTGATTGTGTCCATCCCGAAATTGAAGCGACAACCTTTATAAAAGAAAATTAATATTTTACCTTTTTTAAAATTAAATGGCAAGCAAAACGGAACCGATAGAGACTGCGATTTCAAATCAATGATACTAAATGAAGGTTATACTATGAAATAAACCCTTTAAGCCATCTTTCTGGCTCTAATTAATGTATATGTAAATCTAGTGCATCTAAATGGAACTATATATATAATATGTATACAGAACAGGTCTCATATAATTGTTTGTAAACAGTCTTACAATTTCGAATCATTAAATTACTAATCTCATAAAGAGGTCATTCTTGTTGGCAAAAATTACCAACAGTTTATAATACCCTAAAATAAAACGAAGTACAACTTAAATTCCTATTGAGAAGATCTAACCATTGTTTTGCCTATAATAAAACCAATTGTTGATCATTCTTTACCAAGCTTGTGCTCCCACAACTCTCACGACTTGTTCGTAGGTTAACCAGAAGGTCAAAGACCATGGTGCCATCCTTAACCAAATCGGTACGAAGCCCTTATAAAGGGCAGAAACTCCTTCTTCTGTAATTGTCTTCTTTAGGCAATCAACAGATGAACTATACATCATTCCTCTGCAAAAACAGTATTGTTTAAAAATGACTGAATACAATAAATTCATGCGATATTATGGGACTACCAGTTAGGCTAGCGGGTAGGTATGAAGTAAAAAATAATAACTCAACATCAGCAAGGCCAGCAACATATTGAATGATTGTTAGTAGCAATGATTCAGTTTGTTGATTAGTCTATCCTGAGTTTATAACTGTGGTAACAAATTGTTTCATGAAAAAAAAAAGCTAGAAACTCAGTGTGACTAATCAACATGTTCCATTTTATCGAAATCCGAACATAAATAAACGATAATCAGTTGAAAACAGGTTTTTACCCGATTTTTCAATTGTTTATGCTTATGTTAGTAAAGTAATTAGTCCAATAGTAATTATTAAGTAAATTGCTATTTTGATTGTTTGTTTGCGATTTCACGCTCATAATGGTTTCTAAAAAATACACTAAGATAAATGTGACAAAAGCTAAATCGGAAAACACTACTCAAGGTTCCAAAAATTGTGTGTACAGTGTGCCTTGTGCCTGAGGGCAAACTTCTCACTAATTTTCGTATGTGTAAGTGTTGGCCTTTAAAATAGAACTACACAACTTAGGTTCAATGGATGACAAGCAGATAATATACAAGTCACAAATTAACAGTGACACCAAAGGGATTCTGTCTTTATGGTCGAAACGGAACGCAATAGTTCGTACAGAACAGTACTGGCACAACCCCGAGTACAGAAATCCTAATTGTATAAATGTCACAAACTAATACACTCGAACTCACAATTCACAACACATTTTATTTATTTCTCAAATTTATTTTTTTAAATTAAAATCAAATCACGACCGCTACGTCGAATATCACGCAAAAATCACCTTCACTTTCTTACAACAACCGGTCAGACAAAAACAATCGTGGCAGCGGTCAGTTGTAGTACTGAGCAAGGAATGTTGCCACATCTGTACGGAGAAACGTACGCCAAAAATAATAGTTACTCATAAAATTAATATTACTTATGTTAGATACTTGTAATAGAGTAAATATTCAAAATTCAACATTCTTGCTATTACATCTGCTTTCCCCACAAATTAATAGCTTGTCAGCTCCTTACCTAATTGTATAATTGTCACAAACTAATACACTCGAACTCACAATTCACAACACATTTTATTTATTTCTCATTTTTTTTTAAATTAAAATCAAATCACGACCGCTACGTCGAATATCACGCAAAAATCACTTTCACTTTCTTACAAGAACCGATCAGAAAAAAACAATCGTGGCAGCGGTCAGCTGTAGTACTGAGCAAGGCATGTTATATGCTATGTTGCCACAGCTGTACGGAGAAACGTACGCCAAATTATAACCGAATATTTATAGTTTAAATATTAATTTTCTTTGTTAATACAGTTATTAAAGGTGTATGAGCTATTGAGTATTTACATATTTAGCTTTACAAGCATTTTGAAGCCGGAAATAGTCTATTATTCACTCAAACAAACAAACCTTGTTCGTATTATAGTATTAGATAGATAAATAGTTGGAAAAAAATCTCTTCCCATCTTTATTTACGTGTTTTTTAAAGATTTTCTTTACAAAATAGATATTTATTTGACATTTTGGTGGTTACTCGTAAAATTTCATATAAAATTCTGTACATCGGTGGAATAATTTGAAAATGGTAAAAAATCGGTAGACTGCAGAAAAGTCATTAGAAACGGCAGCACTGCTTGCCAACAACGCAAACGGTTTGAAAAATTCTGCGCGAATCGAGTGTTGGCACAGTCGACTGATCTCCACGAACAAACCATATCCCACTATAACACAAAAAGCGATTCGGAGTCCCAAAACATTTAATAACTTTGCAGTCTATAGTAAGGTTATAAATACAACGAGTTACAGAATACGGCTGCAGAGGAAGAAGAAAACGATTTTTTCACTTACTTTCCATGTTCATCGAAAGGTTGATTCATAACTCTTGTTTTGATAACATCAGCGGGAGTGCCCATGCTGGCGGCCACAAGACCCGCAAGACTGCTGCACAACATATGCAGAAAATGATTATCAGGTAAGTTGGTATGTCTCATAATGAATCTCTTCGAAGAATCGTACGTTGTTAAATCGCCTAAATTTACCAGAGCTGCTCTTTGGACATTAGGAATTGAACCTAAAATAATTACGTATAAAGGTTTAAACAACTTTTTTCAGATTTTGTATCTTAGTTTACCTTTCCAAAGTCCCCTAACTCCTCCTGTGGACCACACTTTGAGGAAGGCGTCCCACATACCGTCTACCCTGGGAGGTAAACCCATGAGTTTCCTTTTACCCTCCATTTGTATTTGGACCTTGAGCAAATCGACTGGGCTGGCAAGATATTGGGCAAAAGCACCTGCTGATATGCCACCTTAAAATTAAGTTTTTCGTTAATAAAAACGAGTTGGTTACAGTTATACAGGGCGAACCAAAAGTTATGCACAAAATTGGATGGATCTACATATTCTACATAGTCCAGGGCCCAGGCCTATTAACTTAATATCTTAATGTTTAATTAAATGTGGCTATTAAGTATTTTTTTTATTTGTATACTCCAAGAAAATTAATGATGCTCAACTTTTGGTATATTGTATAAAAAATGTATATCATACTGAAGTTTCATAATTCTTGATAACAATCTGGACAGTAGAGGTCTGTGGGTTTTAATTGGAGGAGTCATTAAGGAAATCGGCGGGCACCTAAAAAAGGAAAAACAGGAATATTAATTACTTCTTTTAAAGTTTTAATTTGCCACTTCGGGGTCATCACTGGTTAGGATTATACAGGGTGTTCCAAAATCCGAGTATGTTAGAGAAAAAACTTAAATGGATAACTTTTAATATTTTTCCCCGGCTACCCAATGGCCATTGTCGCTTTGACCTTGACTATGACCTTGAAGATCATATCTAGGTCAAGTCGATTCTTTCAAATGGGAACCCCATTTTTTTACGGAAATGAAAAGAGCGGAAAATTTCCGTCTAAATACGGCCTTGACCATTTTTTGGCATGACCTTGATGGTCCGTGATGGTCAAATTGACGTAAAGCATGGCACCGAGCCCCGAGGACTAGAGGGCTTAGAAACATTTCTTTTATTACAGAAACTTAGGATTTCTACCCGGCTACCCACTGATCATGTAGGTTTTGACCTTGCCCATGATCTTGAATCAAATTTTAACTAAATATCACTGTTTTGTCGAATATTCAAAAATTGGAGTGTTTTAGTTTTTTTACCTCAATTTGACCTTCACTGACCATCAAGGTCATGTCAAAAAAATGTTCAAGGCCATCTTTAGAGGTGAAATTTTCCGCTCTTTTTATTTGCGACATAAAAAATTGGGGTTCCTATTTGAAAAAATCGATTTGACCTTAATATGACCTTCTAGGTCATAGTCAAGGTCAATGCGGATATGGCCATTGGGTAGCCGGGGGAAGATATTAAAAGTTATAAATTTAATTTTTTCCTCTAAAATGCCTTCCCACTGAGTAAATCAGCCGTAATCGGACTTTTTGAACACTGTGTATAAGAACAACATAGTGAGGATTAAGATAATACCATTTATATTATTTTTGTTATACGTAATGACTTGTTAAAAAATGCCAGATGGTAGATTTTGAAATGTGGGTATGATGTTATGGTCAAGGTTGGGGTTCCCAAACGACACGCAGCAGGGCCCTAGAAAATAACCAGGAACGCAACGTGGTGTTAAATTCGTAGAAGTAATTTAATTAAGTAATAAAAATATAGGTTTATTTTGTCTATATTATGAAAAATAATGAAGGAATCGTAATGCTGCCAATGGAAATTTATAAATAATCCAAAATTCTTCTAATCAGCGTTTGTAAGTCCTTTGTGAACATTTTTCACCGACAGAAGCCAGAAAAACTGGTAAAATGAGAATTTTTGGCAAAAATATATGGGTTCGATACTATCGAATGAGATTAATAAGTTAGAGATATTTTGCAAAGCACACCGTATCAACCAGGCTAGTCCGATCGGTATATACCAAAAATAATTAAAAGTACATACATAGCAGTTATTATTTAATGAAATAATAACTGCTAGTATAAACCAAGTTCCCGGCATTATAAAGAAACTCCAAGATAGACAAATTAACGCGCATTATATGTACTTTTAATTATTTTAAAGGTGGGAATATGTGACAGAAAGTCAGCGGACCAATGTCAAAGCCATGGGCTGATCTAAGATGTTCTAGATGAGGGGCATAAGATGAAAATTATGATGAACTGTATATGTGTTATTCTCCACCGTTTATTAGGTTTTATTTAACTATCTGTGATTTGGAAATACTGTATACTTTTATTAATTAAAATAATTTTTTCACTGGTTGAATCCGCCACTGTTAAGATATTTGAGGAAAGCAAGAGTCGCCTGTTTAAGCCAATATTCACAATAATTAATTAATAAATTTCACGTTACTGCAACAAAAATGCACTTTCAAAATATATTTTGTATATCTCAATCGAACATGTTCTCCAAAATATTTCTATAAATTATTTAAATTTTAATTCTGCAAGATCTATTTAATGGCTAATATAGGATAGTGACTAATTTTCCAGCGCTCTATTACCAATAACTAATTACCATAAAGACATGATTTTTTGAAAATACTTTTTACAGGTTTTCCCAGCTTTTCTCTGTAATAAATGTTCCGATCAACATTTGTAAACACTGACTTTATATTTATTGTATCATGACACTGACTGATTCTGTACAGCTTTTCAATTGACAGCATTAAGATCACGTCATCACTTGTCACAATATAACTAAAACACAATAGTTTCCTGATTTTTTTTACGGTTTTTAACGTTCACATAATTTACTTTTACGAGTTTGCTGTTAAATTTTATGTTAGAAAAAAATCTTTATTGATGTAATATATTGTAGTCATGAAATAGAAATTCAGATAGAGAATGAGGTTTGTTCCTACCTGCAGTATCCGGACCGCCATGAAACTGTCACTAAATCGCCTACATCGAATTTGTGCGCAACTGGGAATTTAGCACCGTTCAACGTACAGTCACAAAAAATATTAGTTGGAACGGTTTTCTGACATGTTTGTAGTCTCAACTCTGCGACCTGCATTCCATAACCTAAATTTATTGATAATTTCTACTGCGCATGATTAGTAAGAATCACCAAACGATTCTTGCTCTTCACCAAGGATTGAAATGACGATGCGAGAAACGGTACATTATTTTTTTGGAACACCGTGATGCATCGTTTACTGAACCGTCATAACTTGGTTGGAACAAGTTTTCTTTAATGTGCATGACGGTGACAAACCTATTGTCGCTACAGTTAGTGGCGCCATCTTAGGAGAATCACGTGTACCAAATTACGACAGTAAAAACGGCTACATATGCACACTTATTATCGCCCGCTTAAAGACTCTCGCGGGTCGACGGTTATTATTTCTGTGATGATTGTTTTTAGGAACTAGTTGCTGTTCCACACTGATCGTACAAATGTTATTGCGTGGTGTCTATAAAAGTTTTGGAGCGTCCATTCTTTACATTATTAACCTTCAAAAGCACGGGAATATCGTACCAGTCAAGGGCGGATCCAGGATTGTCATTTGGGGAGGCTTGATCTTGTTTGGGGGGAGGGGCGGAACGTCACTGAAGATTGATTTTAGCACAAGAATAATAAAAAAGCATACGGCTCAGATGATTGGGGGGCTTTAGCACCATAGTCCCCCTTGGATCCGCCAGTGGTACCAGTCAAGCGATTTGTATACAACTAATGGAAGTAATAATAAAACAATGAATTATGGTATTTAAAGCGTTTATTTATTAAGATAATTTTAAGCATTATTTTTTAATTTCTGCTGACCCTTACTGTAATCATACGAAATACGAGATTTGTGGCAAAGTCATAAACTATGAAAAGATTTCTTACCTACATAAAATTTACCCGGTATGTTAAAATTAACACATTTATATTAGCTCAACTTGTCACTGTGTAAACAAATCTTGAAAATCAATTCTAATTGTCCTATCTAAATGAAAATTTCCATGTACATGTAGGTTGAAGGGGAAGAAAATAATTTAGTATAATGGAGCTCCTCTGATTTATAAGACTACCATAAACATAATTTTTTTAGTGATAATAAATACATACACCAATTTATAAATTTTATAAATGTACCATTTTTGTAATTCACTACTGAAAAAAATGACAATACAAAATTCATGCAAACTTTAAAATAACATATCTTAATAAAAAAACTCTGTATTAATGAGGTAAAAACGTGTAAGGACAAAATTCAGAGAATATGAGAAATTGAATTAACAGTTTGTTTTGATTTTATTATTAATCAGAAGTTCCAAAAACCCATACTGTCGTCTATCTTTTTTAGTTTTTAAGAGCTAAATCCCAATTTTGGTATAAACTTGGACATTTATCCATTAAACACGGAAAATACTTACATAGTGCAGATTGATACAATGGCAAGTAATCTTGACCCGGTCGATTTTTGAGAAGTTTCTCCTTGAATTGTTTGTAGGTGATGATTCTGGTGCCCGAATAAATGATGTGACGAAAACATGCTGCGTGCACACCCTGCCACAGTTTTAGCAATCCTTCTTCCTTGGTAATTCCCAGGGCCGTTTTCAGCATACCCCTATGTGGTGCCTAAAAATTCTAAAGTTAGGTTTAATTCAATAATCCATTCTCTACGAAATATAAATGGATTATGGTTAAAACGATCTAGTATAAAAAAGAAGAAAATGCGAAATTTAGTTTGTTTGTTACGCTTTGACGCTTATACCGTTAAATTGATTATGATGAATTTTGGTACCGAGATAGATGAAATCCTGGAGTTGGTTATAAGCTACTTTTTTCGAAAAATTTATAGGTATGATTTTTTAATGCGTCATACAATTTTCTTTCAAATTTTTCAGATTTATTGTTTATAAATAGTAATTAAAGTGGGCAAATATTTTTTTCAAACTACTCTCAAAATAGGAGGTGAAATATGGTGTTAATGATAATATAAAGAAATCGTATTCATGAAGCTAAAATTTGGCAGCTAGAAAGTTGATATATAGTAGACATCCGCTAAAAATGGATTCTTGAAAATTGACCATTTCACACAATGCACATTAAGATTTGTATATTTATTTTTTTAACTACTCTTTAAAAAGGGTGAAAGTGGGTAGCAAAATTTATTACTTTTTTACTCATTTGAAAGAAGAAATCTTTTCTATCAGTAAGCGTATTTTGAAATGAAAAATTAATCATTTATTCTCTATGTTTGAAATAGATTTACAATTGTTGAAATGGTTTCATAAAAAATGGAAATCAATGTAAAATTTTAAATCGACAAATATTGATTCAGTTATTCAAACAGTCTGTCGTATGACGCTGAGAAAAACATATAAAAATCTATTCTCACAAAACGAACTGATAAACCGATCTTATCTGTATATTTTGTGTATTTACTTATTTTTGATATAATTGACAGATTCATTTAGCCGAATCTAAATTTAGAAGAGTGAAAACTAATCTGTGTTTGACTTGTAGGTTACATTAAAATTATCACAAAAATCTCGACCGCCCACGTTTTGACGCCACTTTAACGTGGTCACTCGAATATTTCTGCATTGGAAGCTTATAAATAGTTCTTTAAGAACAATGAACTATGTCTGGAAAAACAAATGAATTACACCAACGTAATGCAAAACAAAGTTCACATGTTTCACTTTTGAACGTTTTCCAAAAATCAATAATTACTTTATTTTACTTAACTACATGGTAGAACAAATTCTCTCTAAAAATAATATTACTAATGCGAAGACTGAATATTATAAGAGTAACTGTTTGGAACAATCAAATGATGATTTTGTCCTTGAATGAATCATTTTTCACAAGTACGAAAAATTGCTCTCTAATTCCCTTTTAAATACATGTAAAATTAGACACAAAACACTGTTCCAGAGGTAAAATCAAAATTCGCAAATCTCAATGATAATAATATAGCAACATTAAAACTTTAGCAAACTTTGTCGTGATTTAAACATTTCGAGAAAAAAATCAATTAACATACAAGTCAATAGCCAGTCTAGTTATAGATATAGCAGTATTTGCGAATTTCAAACGTTCAAAATAATTGATAATTAAGTAAAATATGTTCAGTAATTCAACTAAATTCAAACAATTGTGATAAAGGAATATGATTAAGTAAAAAGGGGTTATATTTATTTTCCTAATTATTTTAAATAACAAACCTTACTGATAGTTGCAGAAACTGGAAATGTATTAAATAATATGCAAATTAATTTTATTTATTTTATCTGTTAATAAACAATCTCTTGATGGATATATCTATTTAAATTACTTAAAATTATGTATTTTCATTTGTTTAATTTTAAATAATACTGTTATATAAGGTAAATAACATTGACTGATTGAAGGGATTATGTTTGTATCTACCGCAAGTGCTCCCTCTCTTCAGAATTTTGCAACACTACTCTTAAAATTATTATTAAATTGAGAGTCATTAATTGAAAGAGGTTTTAAAAATATGACAAAACTGTTTATACTGTAAGAAGAATTATTGTAAACTACAGTACGTGTCCGACATACCTACTCTGAAAAATAAACAAAATATAGTTTCACAGTCGATAAACGGGCGAGGCCATGAAATACTCGTTTATTAAGGATAAATATTGTTATAAAATGTATCTACGCCGTCCCTGACTATAGCAACGTAAAACATTATTCATCCCAATAAAACATCAATCGCTGGGATAATAAAAAAAAACTGGAATTTTCGACTCGGGCAAAAACTTTTTATCTTTTATCTGGACGCTGTGCGAACAAATGTAGAACGACCAGACAATTCGATGTAGGATATATAAAGCAATATAGAATTCCTAAGTTTAATTAGTACAGCGTACATAGTGTTACCATTTCGATGTGAATTGTATTCAGAATCAGCTGTTGTAAATATTTGATTTTTACGTGGAAATAAAAGTTCTAGAAAATGAAGTAAATATCAGTTTTTAAAATTAATTAAGGTTATTGCAATATATTAATTAAGACTTTGAAGAGAGTGACGATGACGAAAATAAAAACAGCATTTCGAAATTATAATATTCGGATTGAAGAAAATAGTGGTAAAGAGGACGAAATATTAACTTATCAATGACTAGCGTTTGCCCGCGACTTCGTATGCGTGGATTTTGAAAATGCACTTTTTAATTTTGAGTTGGTTTTGTTTTCAATGTATTTTTATGGTATTTCTTGTTTTGAATGCTTTTTTGACATTAAATCTGTCGCCTATTCTCTTCAATCCTTTTGACAGACCTTGTATAAAGAGCTTTCATTTCTAAACTAGCCACCTAAAATAACTTTTAAAATATCTTTAAAAGAAAAAGACAAAAAAAAAAACGTTAATTTATAATTACGGGGGGACAAATTTTACATGTATCCGTGACCCTGAAGTTTCAACCCATAAGCGTGGGTGAATATCACTTCTACAAGTTTAAATACAAAGGGGTATCATATGTCAATCTTTATTAGTTATTTTTTATAGAGTAAAGAACTAGAAACTGTAAAAAAATAAATTTTGGAAAATAATTGGCACTTACACCAAAATTGGTTTAGGGTCGTTCTTAGGCTTTCTGATCACGAATCCGAGGTCAGATTTGGAAAATTCAAAATGGCGGATCCAAGATTGCGGATGATTTTTTTAAAATTAACCTATATACGCTAATATTGACATCTAGGGGTTTTTGGGGTCTCTGATCATGAGTCTGGAGTTTACAAAATTCAAGATGGCAGACAAAATTTTCCTCTCGTGGGTTATTTTCATCGTCCATATTGGAATTTTGTCTATCAGATTCGAGATCCCCAAACCCAAAAACCCCCTTATAAGAAGTTTGGTGCAAAACAGTTGTTTTTTTTATTTTCATTCCCAATCTTGGATCCGTCACTTTGAATTTTGCAAATCTGACCTCGGATTCGTGATCAGAGATCACACCAAACCAATTTTGTTGTAATTGGCAGTTATTTTCGAAAATTTAATTTTTTTACCGTTTGTAGGTCATTTCTCTGTAAAAAATAATCTGATTTAAAAAATAATGTGTCAAAAGATTGGCAAAAAGAGACCTTTAAGAGATATCACATGATACCACTTTGTATTTAAACTTGTAGAAGTCATATTCACCCCCGCTTAGGGGTTGAAACCGATACGCGTAAAATTTGTCTTTTTCTTTTAAAGATATTTTAAAAGTTATTTTGGGTGGCTAGTTCTGAAATTAAAGCCCTGTATATGATAAAGTTCTTCTAGAAGTTTGTTATTGATCCTCAATACTTGTGTTGTGTTCAATTTTGTTTATTCTTTGATGGTGAATGTTGTGAAGTAATTGTTTCGAGAAATCAGAACAGTTGGTCTTTACCCATATAATGATATAACCTCTCAGGTATCTCTTGGAGTGAGCTGGTTTCCGATAAACCTCCGTTTCGAATAAAAAGTCTATACCAGTAAACTTCATATATCGATTTGATAGAACAATTTAGATTTAGCATGTTAAACAATATTTTCACTGCAAAAAATGGGTTTTTGCTATACGGTATCGGTTCTTAATAATATACTTCAAGGACATTTCGATTTAGAAAATGGCTATTCAATTAATAATTACTTTGTGATGTCAACCGTATCGATAATTATTTTGTTATTGGTCTGTACAGGGTGGATCAAAATCGATTGATGTAGACTTTAACGACAAAAGATAAATAAACATCTGATTTTGCTACTTGTAATAATTTTAAAATCACAAACAGCTATTTGGCAAAAAGATACACATAGTCACTAAGAGGTTTCAGATCGTATTAGTAAATATAATCTGATTATTTCTTTTTAGTATCAATTATAAATATGTATTAAAGATTGAGCCCATTAAAACCATATTAAACAAAAAATTATGAACACGTGTACACGAACTATCAGTTGAATGAGAGCTTCAATGATCTATTAAAAAGAAAATGAACCAAATAGGATAAATACACAGAGTGATAAAATTTAAGAAACAACCAAGAAGAAAGCAAATAAAATTTTAGAAAAAATAGACTCAGAGTAGTATATGGGCCTGTTCACGTCACTACGACCTCGATTGACTCTAGAGATGGGCATGTCCGGATGGACACGCATGCCCGGACCTGCATCCCTAGTATTAATGATGGATGTACATCCGACAGCAATTCGGACACAGATCCGCGGACCCGTCGGCGTGACAAGAAACGCATGCAATGAGCGGGACTGAATATAGTTTTAGAGATGTGTAGGTTCGGAGGGGCACGAATCCTCGGACCTGTGTGAATGAAGAATGTATATCGTTACCGATCGGCGGAACCACTTGTTGATATTATACGCGGAAGCGGCATCTAAACATGCCATGAGCGGTAGTGAATCAATGATGGCGGACTGGGAACTGCGGATAGGAGTGAGGCGAACGGTATTACCGATAGTTTGATCATATAGAAGTATTGTTGGTTTATAGTTATATATTTTTATCGTAGTTGTCAAATATGGGTATTTTTATTTCTAATTATTATTTTTGATAAATCATTATAGTTTTCTCGTAATTTTATTATATAAAAGGCAAAAAACAACAATTCAGCGCCATAATGTCTTGCTAGCAGTATTACAATCCAACACTCCGCCTGCAGTCCGACTTTGGTAATCACAGTTAGACAACCCGACCCATATGGATCCGACGGACACGGGTCTTGGATGTATATCTTTAGAACTGGATGCATATCCGGATCCAATTCCGAATTATGAGCGGACCTACCCATCTCTAATTGACTCCCCAGCTTAAATCACTGTATCATCGGCATGTAGTGTAAAATACGGTAATAAATGAGCTAATCCTATTAGATCGTACCATTTTATTACCCCAACAGCTCATTAATTGCCGAATTTAACACTACATGCCCATGGCCTCCTACGATCGACAACCGTGATTAATTATTAATACTTAAAAAACAGAAAAGCCTAAGACACCAGCGTAAATAGTGTAAACAAACCCGTATGGAGAACAAGAGAATTAAACAGACAACAAGACAATCCCCATATCCACTATAAGTATAAGTAACTTATTATGAAGAATCAATTGCATATAGGGTAATGAAAACCGGGAACAAAGATAAACGATAAAGTAAACAATAATGTAACGAAATTTCCCTAAGCCAGGCCTGGTTTCATTCCAGTACGACATCGATCGCTTTTAGGACAAAAAAAATGATCTCGTATTGGCTCGGCAGCTGTAGAATTGATAATGGATGGTACGAGAGTTTTCGATACTGATTTTAAAAGGAGCAGCCCATTATCGCGGCAGTTAATTAGTGCAGCGAAGAGCTTATGTTGAATTATTGTTGTAATATTCGAATCAGCTGTTGTGTATATTTGATCTAAATAAAAGTTCTAGAAAGTGGTAGTGAATATTAGTTTTTAAATTTTAATTGAACCCACGGAGTATATAACAATAAAAGAATACCTACCTAGGTAGGAGAAGCGGAAAAAATATTTATCAAAGAAAATAAGGATGGTTTAGATGAAATTGATTTAGACGAATCAAAAAAGGGAAGTTATCTACATAAACAGGAAAATACCAGATTTAGATGGAATAAACAAATTGTAGAAATACGGAAGCATAATATCATATCTACGACTTTTACATCTTTGTAATCGATGTTTGAAGGAAGCAAATGTTATCAGAGACCAAGTTAGAGTTGAAATTATTTCTTTTCAAAACAAAAAGGGAACAAAACTGGATCTAGTAACTACTAAGGATTAACATCATTCAAAACATATTTTACAATACTCAAAATGACTCTTAAAGTAATAACGGAACTTATGATAATGAATATCAAATGGAAGTTACAAAAGGACCAAAACTCATAAGAATAAACCGACGAAAGATACCCAGCTCAAATTTTAAAACATCTATAAACAATAATAGTTAACCAAACGATGAAATTAAATTAGATAATTTTGCGCTATATCTTTTCTAGTAACCAAGATACTGAATATCGAAAAAGCTGAAAAAAAATTGTAAAATACCCATAACCAGCTAACAATAATAATTATTCTGTTCAGACCATTAAATATTAGAGGTGTAAATTTTTCCATAAGATACAAATGAGAGTCGTTAGATAGATAGAAAAATTATACCAATAACATTTACCCATATAAAATATGATTTTTTTCCCAAACGTGAAAGCTAAAAAACATATGATAACAACATTAATAACTACGTTGACCGATTTAAAAAAATTAAATCGAAGTTGTATTTGTTTAGATTTTGCAAACATTAAGCATCAATAGAAACTTTGTTATTATTGTTATTTATGTCAGCTGATTTGCGAACTTTATTGTAACCTTGGCGGAATACAAAGTACAAGTATCAATATAAATGGATAAGCGGATTCTGTCTATCAAAATAATTGATTAAATCTTTAAATTCATTTTTAATTAAATGTGTATTTTTTACATTAACAATGCACTACTTATAAACGTTATTTTAATATTATTAAATTATACAGGGTGCTTCAAAAATGAGGTAAAATATTTATAGTTGTTTCATGTTACTATATTTACATGAATTTTCACATTATAGTCATATGACCGTGCAGAAAAATGTTTCTTTTTTTACCGTCGAAATTTTTCAATTTTGACTATATTAAAATTCTAATGTTATCTTAGCTATGTTTAAAGTTTCAAGAAACTCATCGGGAAATTTGTTCGTTTTCAACAGACAAACAAAGACACGAACAAGAGAGCAAGCTAATTAAAATGTGTTATCATTGCTGTGGCTTTTGTTTTGTCAAAATAACATATAGCATATATTACTCATGAATGTTGTAAGTTTTTATTAGTAAAATAATTTACAAAATAGGTACAGTAGTTCCAGAGATTATTCCGTATAATTAAACCAGTTTTACCTCTTAATGTAATATATAATATAATAATGAAGATTTACATTTAGAAGAGAAGTACTCGTTCAATTTTGTTAAAAAAAGACAAAAATAAAATAAAATTTATATGGTGAAATAAAATCTTCCAATGATTAATTAAAAGCTTGTAAATATATGAATATATGAATCCAATCGAACTTCCTGATGATAATCCTCTTAAAAAAGTAATGGAATATTAACGTCACCTAACCAGCACGATATCTCTATTTTTAGATTACCAATAGAGTAAATAAATTGCACCAATTTCATATCGATTATCTCTTAATTACATGTCACTGGAGATATAAATATGCATGGTGACAAGGAGAAGTTCTATTTTTATTTATTTTTTTTTTTCGGTGGCAAAGACAAACAACGATACTTTCACGGACATAATTTTCTTCAAATTCTGTTAGTCACGATATGGAAAATAATATTCTAAAGAGTAGTTTGGTGACAAGAAGTTTACACTTGTTATCAATCAGTGTTTAGTAACATCACTATAAACTAAAGAAAAGAATCACTTTTATACTAACCTGTCCAAGTTTTGCGCTTTTTTCTCCTTGGATTTGAAGGCGAGTTTTGATTAGATCCAAAGGATAAGTTACTGTAACAAATAAAAGACAAATATGAAGGTACAGGTATGTCTATTCGATGCTATTGCATTTAAAAAACATGCAGCGTCGTATGTAAATACGAGATTTGGTACAGAGCGTCCAGAAAGGCTATTAGCATTACAATACTTTTTTGAAATTTCATACCTTCGTACGGAAGGCAATATACAGGTGTCCCGGAACTTAATACAAGAAATTCGGGAACTGAGGTGAAAATAAGGATATATATTTCTTTTGTTCGTGTGTATGTTACTGAATTCCTCCTAAATGGCTGGACCGATTCTGATGAATTTTTTTGTATATGTTCAAGGGGATTCGAGAATGGTTTAGATTCACAATTTGATCCGGTAGGTGGCACTAAGATCTAGGAATTTCTTTTATTTTCGACAATTTTTTTTCCGCACATTTGTATAGGATTTATTTTATACTGGTAGTAGGTACACCAGCTGTAGAGCAAACTGTATTAGAGATAGCTAATGGTATCCTACAAATAGTGTACGCAAACTCTCAGCTCAATTTAACTTATTAAAATTAAACTTTAATAATTCATAATGTTGTCCAGTAGCAACTTCTTTCTCCATTTCATATTCAAGCAGGTTTCTAAATAAACAAATACGATACTACATTTGTTGGAAGAGTACTGTTTACAGTTGAGGCCGAATTTATGCAAGAGGTTATTAATGTCCATAATTAACATGTATGGGCCCCAGGGTATCATTCAAACCAAAAATAAATGTCAAGTTTATGTTAATGTTTAGACAGGAATAGTGGTACAATATAGTTATAGGGCAAAATTTAATTTATTTTCGGTCATAAAATCCAACAGCAATTCGCTTATACCATCACGTCAGTAACGGTTTATAGATAATTATTGATAAGATTTTTACAGCAAACTCCTAGAAGTAAAGTATTTAAATAATAAAAACCCGCAAAAATACGAATTCCTTTTGTTTTTAACCGACTTCCAAAAAGGAGGAGGTTATTAATTCGTCGCGAATTTTTTTTGTATGTATGTTACCTGATTTCTTCTCCTGTGGTGCACCGTTTTGAATGAATATGGTCTTGTTTAATAGAGTATATATCCGGATTGGTGAAATTTCAAATTTTGGAAAAGAATTCTATTGATAAAGTGATGAAATTTGTAAATGAACACATGCGTGCATGGAAATCGACCAATATCCCTAATATTTTAGTCGATTTTTTGAAAACTCCTTATAGATGTGTGTAGTTTTTTAACGTTTAATCTATTAAGGAAGATCTTTAGGTGATCTCATATACTTTTCTGCGACGTGCAACTTGCAGTTTTGCAGAAAATCGCTGAAAATTCCAAAATTCTTATCAAAAATTTCATCGAAATGACATAACGGACATTTCCTCATAAATATTTTAATTCCAACGTAATAGTGCGGTAATTTTAGGCACTGGAAGTTTTAATTGCGAATTTGAAAATTTTCTATGTACATCTCAAGCATATAGGTAGTAAAGCATAGTATTTTCGGTTCCTTAAATTAATGAGTACTAAGCTCGTTTTGTTTGTATACCAGGGAAATACCTATTTAAATGCAAATTTTTCCATTTTGCGAAGACGGTGCTTTTGGTTGCCACATTCTCCCGGCCTAATAGAAAATTCAGTGACAACACATGTCAAACATTAAACTGCTATTTGATGCGTTTATAGACATGGTGTTTAGTTATAGCAAACAAAATCACAAAGTAAAGTGGTAGGAGTTGCATATATATGAAGATTGAAATATAGAACGGACTAGAATGATAGTGGTCCGTAGGCAACCGTATATACAGGATGGTTAGAATATATGGTGCAGTGGACGTTTGGTGGTATAAAAATGTTGGAAAAAATGTGAAATTAAAATTATATAGGGCGATTAAAAAACTGTTATATGATGTGGAAATAAGCAAATCATATAAAGGATGGTTGAAATATATGCTGGAGTTGCATTATATTTATACAGTGTGATTAAAAAATTATTTCTTTTAGAGCCCATAAGAAGTTGCATAAAGTGTGGAGAAATTAATATTACACAGGGCGATAATATAAAATGTTAAAAATCAAATAATTTATGGGGTAGCCCACAAGGAATTATATACCATGGTTGAAATATAGGACGGATTTGACTCCGTAAATATGGGATGGATTCTACTCCATCCTATAGTTTACAGACGGCAGCTAACAAATTTATGCTTGTCCGTGGGCAGTCGTATGTATAGGATGGTTGGTACATAGGTTGGAGTGGAATTATCTATAGTTATACAGGGTTGTCAAAAAAAGTTTTAAAAAAAGGTTACATGGCGTAGTCCATAAGGCATAAATATATTTTGGGCTTATTAAGTCAACGCGTACTAGTACATTTTGTTCGTAAAGATTTACCTGCCAATTTAAATGAAAAAGTATCATTGTGTAATGTTGAGGCTTTCGATGTTACCTGGTTCTGTCTATTAAGGTTATACATACAAAATAAAAAATAAAGAATGAAAACTACCTGAGTTCAAAAAAAAACTAAAAAGTTGAAAATAAAACATTTAAAAAAATATATAACCGACTTCTACCTATAACTAAAAAGCTAAGAATAATTATAACAAAATACAACTCTAGCAACAATCAAGTTTGATGAATTAGTAGATAAGTATGCAATGAAAGATTTTAGATTTGCTTGGCACTGGCTTCAAAAATATACTAGATTGGTAGGTAATTAATTTGTACAGAATGAGCACCTTTTAATATTTACATTTTTTACTTCCTGGGTAGGTACCTAACAACATTGAATGTGTTATTTATTTGCTAGAGTTGTATTTTGTTAGAATTATTTTTAGCTTTTTAGTTATAGGTAGAAGTCGGTTATATATTTTTTAATGTTTTATTTGCTTATATAATGAAAAGTCTACAGGAAAGTTGTAGAGAATAAGAAATCCTTCTCAATGAGTTTTTATAGATTCTGATTGGATCATTTTTACCGAGTAAACTCAGAAAAAAAGCTCAAAATTGGATTTTTTTTAAAAAAATTATAACTTTCTGGTAACTAATACTGGAATATTAGTCATCTTCAAAATGATAGTTTATGATATTAAGTTTATATGGTCTCAGTATGTATACTGTTGAACAAGTAGTTTTTGAAGAATTCGTATTAAGGACCGGGATATACTAAAGATATTTTCAAAATTCATAAATTCCACTTTAATTTGCCAATCTTGGTTTTTCGCTATAACGCCGAGAAATTGGTAACTTACTAGTAAACATTGCTTTAAGTGTACGAATATGCGACAGTCAGCCAGCGGTGCACTGACAATAGCTGTCAAGGCACATGAACGGATATAGAATTTTCTTTAAGGCCCGAGATGAAAATTATGGTAAATTGTATTATCATATGTTTTACACAGCAGTTTATTACATTTTATTTACGTAACTATTGCCTGTGCATATTGGTCTATTTTTCCATTAGTTTATTAGTTAATGGTTATCTGTATACAGTTTACTGATATTAATTAAATTACTTTTTTTTTCACTGACTATGAAAAAATGGCGCGATCAAAATTTATAATGATTCATTTTGAAGATTTTCTGATTCTCTACAATTTTTCTACTGGGGGATTTATGGGGTTTTTGACCCTAAAATACTTTACTTCTACGAGTTTGCTGTTAAAATTATCTCAGTTATGACTGATAAACTATTATTTACGTGATGGCTTATGCGGTTTGCTGTTGAATTTTATGTCACTTAAAAATCGCTATTGACTAATGTATGGGTATTCATTTAGCAGGGCCGTAGTTTTTTAATAATAGCCTGAATGGTTAGCAGTACCTGGAATTTCTCCAAAATAATTTTTTATCTTTATAAATTCGCAGAGACATAAGTTATATGCACCATGAAGCACATCCCCTATCCCAAGGTGATGTACAAAGAGTCATCATCTTTTAAGATGTTTAGTTTGAAGGCTAACCAACAATTTTATTTGCTAAATTTATTATTGCGATAATCATTAATAATGTTTTATGAAGGCTTATGCTATCTTCAAATGTATTCAAAATGTCTTTTTAGATGTGAAGGCACCGGCTTGTATGCATTCTGATCTAAAACGCTAAATATCTCTTAAACCACTTTATCGACTTGAAGAAAGTATGTTTTTTTGCTAAACCGACTAGAAATTTTAAAGCATTATGCAGGTTGTCCGTGTAAAAGTTATTGATTAATTACCATCGGTCACAGGCCGCCCTGAGTAAGTAGTGTATGAAAAAATATATATATTCTCACGTTTTCTGCAGGAGCGGTTTAAAGATTTGAATAGTAATAGTTATTAGCATACTTTAGCGTCTACTTTAGTCGTGTGATATTGGAAATATTGAAAGAAGGCATATATTTTTTATACTCTTTCCACACCAGCTTAGAGGTAGAGAACTAGGCGCGATGTAAAATACAGTCAAATATCATTTTTTATTGATTTTTCCGGCTCTTGATGAAAATCAATTTGAAAATTTTCTGCTTCTCTACAAGTTTTCCATTGAGGGCGTTATGATCACTTCATCACTTTTCACAATATAATCAAAAAAACATTTTTGAAAACTTTAATTTTCGAATAATTTACTTCTACGAGTTTGCTGTTACTATTACGTCAGTTATGATTTATAAGCTATCACTTAAGTGACAGAAAAGCGGTTTGCTGTTAAATTTTATGTCACTTAAAAATGTGTACTGATTAGGTTAATAATGTAGTACACGCTTCAGGATTATTTTCAAAACTTGTATATTTAAAAATCGAAGCTTTTCAAGATTTTGATCTGGTCTAGTTTACTTTGAAACGGCATAAGGTTATCATTCAAAAATTGCTGACTACGCAACTAAAACGTACAAATTCAAAATGAAAAAAAAATAGTAGCCTTTCGAGGTTTTTTTCCCATAAAGTGAATACTTATTAGGATTGCAGGAGTTATTTGATACATTTGAAAACTTTTTGTAATACTTGTAATGCTGTGTCTTTATTTAATCTATAAAACATACCGGACCTTCAACTAAGTCAAGGTCTAAACGATAAAAATGACTAGCGATGATATAACGAGGAGATAAATTTAAACCGCACGCACCAATTTAATTATGAGGGAAACAATTCGTTACCAGAACATAAAAGTTATTCAAATGCGACACTAAATAAAAAGAAAATCGATTGTTAAAATGGTCAACATAAAAATACCCAGAGGAAATTCGTACAAATAATAAATATTACTGTTTTTATGGGAAAAATTAATTGGAATAAAAAGTAAAATATTAGTGAGAAAAAATTCAATTACCAGCCAAAGGCGTAAAATAATTCGTAAAAAATCACGGAGCTGAAAATTTATACAAACCTTCAACCACAATTGTAGAGACAAATTTACCCCAGTTAACATAAATCGGACCCTTTCGGCAAAAGCAAGTACATTATTTACGTAATAAATTTGGTAACTAATTCTATTAATAGAAACCATTGCTTTAGAGTAGAAAATGTCAATTCTTTAAGTATTGGTGGGAAGACCCCATACAAAAATCAAACTAGATAAATTCCTCATATACATGAACTCCAGAAACAACAAGATACAGTTCACTCGAGAGAACAAAATAAGCAGTTTCCTTTTCTAGATGAGCTGAGTTGAGCCAACACACTCATATTCAGATCCATGCAATTAAAAGACACACAAACAAAAGAAAAAGAACTAGCCTTCATGAAAAAAACTGCTATAGTAACCATACCATTCAAAAAGCAAGAAGACAATTAAAACAAAAGCAATGAGCAAGACAATGTAGGCCAAGTCAGTCTATGATACATCAAAGGCACAACAGAAAGCATAGGACGAATCCTGGGGAAACATTCAACTATATACAGACCACACATACGAATCAAAAATTTGCTAGGGAACCCAAAGGTCAAGAACCATCTAGAAAACCACAGAGGCACAGAGGGTACCTATTCATATCATGTTTTTTATAAAGGTGAGTGAAAATACATTTACGTGACCAGCAGGATCAGTTACCTGGCCTAGGTATGTCAGATTCAGATGTCAATACCGACTAAAAAACCCTTCCTCTTTCTCCGATCTGCGATTCCCCGCGGAAATCGTCGTTAAGCATTACTTCAAGGAGAGGATTTAGCAGATTGCCCTTCCTTCAGGTGGTTGAAGTCACTTCATGTATTCTTCTAGCCATTGACTTTGCTGATACCAGATTTCACCTGAATTAATGCAGGATTGACCTGGTTTGGAAATAAACGAATTATGGCAGGTACAATTTCAGCCCGCTAAGCGTTTTTTGTGTAAGAAAGAATTTTACCTAACTTTATGTTCTTAATTGCATGTACCACAATTGACAGGAGAATGTATGGCTTATGTTCATAGTTTAATGGAGGAGAGCGACCATGAGCCTCAAAATAGGAATTCTCGCAATAAGTGCGCCATACCTCCACAACTTCACTCAAATTGGTAATTAATTGTCCTTCGATGTTCTTAACATACCAAATTTTGAATTTCAAATCTCTAATGAGTCATTTTAACTTCAGAAACATGTCCCTGGGTAGATCAGGATTAGCGTGGAACTGTATTTCCTTGCACACTTCTAAAAAATAATGGTTCATATCTTGTCAGCTAGGTGCTAATCCATCGTTTCATCGGTTGAATACTGCGCTTTGGTTGAGTCATAAGAGAAATTCCATTTTAGTGTTTTTAAAAGTTAACTACTGAGCTGCGATTTCATATATCGGCTACAAAGGCATTGAAAGATCTGCGAACAATTCGATCTAAAAGCAGCAGGATCAAGAAGCTTCGTCGAAGTTGTCTTCTGCGCACGTGGACATATTTTCAGGACTTCTCTGAAGAGAAATTGGTTATCTAAACAACAATCCCGGAAGATTCCTACAAATACTGACCGATGACTTCCATCGTGGTCTAATCAACATGTCGATTTGGTTGCGATACTGTTCTTCCAGTGAAGTCCAGGTGTACAGACGTTTATGCACTTAGGGTGTTGGTAATTGAGTATTTGTAGTAGTTATAGTCCCTTCCAAAAAGGCAGGGATCTGCGATACCCTACGTCCAGGTTAGTGTTATAAAATTTAAATACTCATAGAACAGATGTAAATATGACAGTCTTCTGTACTGAAGTCTGTGGCTAGGTCCTACTAGCGCATGTACAGCACCGCTGTACTCTTTGATGAATCATATTAACACTTCCAAAATGAGCTTTACTGACATACTACATTATAAAAATCATTTTTATTTTCAATACTATTATGGAATTTATTTATACTTACCAAATTCTGCATTCCATGCTCCTACCACAGATACTAAATAGACGCACCATAATGAATCAGCAAACTTTGGAAATTCGACCTTCTGAGGTGGCAGAGGAGGCATTTTCACCAAACCTCCTGAAACAAAATTATAGAAATAATACAACTTCTAATACCAACTTGATTGACAATATATAGTTATGATAAGTATTGTTTTGTTACTGTCAAAAATATCTGTGAGATTACTAATACACGAATAAAATCTTATAGGCAGACATCCGCTGTAGACAATCACTAGCATTATTGGCGGGGGCTAAGCGGCTCAAGCCCCTCCAAAAGCAAAAGCGTTTGAGTTGTATGCTTTTTTAGTGTTTCATTTTGCTAAAACCTGCCTTCCAGCGCGGGTCAATGTCCCCCCTCAACTACGACAAGCCTCCCTTCCCCAACGAGAACCTTGGATCCGCACCTGCCTTGCATATAAGGTAATTAAAACGTAAATAAACACAAACATTACTAATAACATAAAAGAAAAGAGAATGGGACAGCACTATCAACAACTATGGTTTAAGGAAAAAATAGGGAAGGTCTAGATTAAATGAGCCTTTTTCCTGAAAGTAGTTTGGAAACTTCTCACGAGAGGCAGCACTTGCAGTAGATAAAGCTTTGCTCATTTTGTACAGTGTTGTAACTGAATTGTTTAAAAAATTAAACAAACAAAAATATATATATATATATATATATATATATATATATATATATATATATAACCACATTATCAACAAAACATTGGAGATTTTTTACAAACATTTTAGAGATTAGGTGTTGTAAATATATGCATCAAAGAGCAGGTTTATGAGGAGATTAATTAAATAAATATACATTATTCCAATTTGTGCAACTATTAGCAGAATATCTAAAATATGAAGGTAAAAAATAAAGAAAAAAAATGGAAAGCACAGGAAGGAAAATATGCACACCGTAACAGGCAAAGTGCCTAAAATCTGAAGTGAACAGTTTGAAGGAGAATGTGTCAGGCATTATTGAATTATTACAACTATAAATTATGTATTTTGTTAGAAAAATAAAACTGTATCCAATATCCCTAACTTTTGTCCACGTGTGTATTAAATATCCGTGAAAAATACCATACTTTAATTTTTTTCAGCAGTGAGGACTGAATGTGGATCATGTATCGCGGTGATAAGTTAACAGGTTGAAGTGTTAGTGGAAATGTATCTGTAAGAGTGAATTATTGTGTCATAAAAATTTTTTTAATAAAATTGAATTCAAGATTAGTTTCTGATGAATGATAAAGTTTCATAAGCAACTATGCAAATTACAAAACAACAAATTCTGTCAGGAGAAACAAATTACCTGAACCATTTTCAATAGACTTCATCGTTCTTAATACCGACAGTGAACTGTTTGTTATTGTTCTCTTTGTTAACAAACGGACGTTGTAAAAACACGAATTTGCAGATAAATTAACGCCTATAATTAAGTAGCTCTATCTAATCTAATAGGTTATTATATAAAAAACAAACAAAACATCGCATTGCGAAAGAGCAACAAAAATCGATGATAAAAATATTACTAGGTGAATTCATTAGTAGATGTTATGTTGCTGTTAGACTAATTGCACCGACAAATACACAGTCTGGTATCTTCGTTTGTTTTTTGATAAGTTTTGGATATAAAGTCCAGAAGTGTTGTATAAATTTGGTCTATATTTTTAGATTTATGACAGTGGTTCCCAAATATTTACGACGTCTGGTTTCGTGGTGACTTTGTTTGAAAGATTTCCCTGTGTCGTCCTATCCTAAGGCTTACCCAGATGGGATGATGACTTTGTGATATACTATCATTATGATTGTAGAAAATCGAATTACTTTGTTTTATATTACTAATTTATTTATTTATTTTAATAAATAAACATGACTACTTTTGACAATACTGTGTCATTTTCAAACGGTAACAAATTCATGAGTGACCGAATGACGACAAAACATTTTGAAACAGACTGTAGGGTCTTGTCTACAACAGTAGGTATGTGATGAATTCTCGGAAGGATTACATAAATATAGCATTTTTGTGTACAAGAATATTGAAATATAAACAAAGTGGGAAACTGATTACGAAAAATTTAAATATATCATTTTTGATTATTAGTTACTTAAAAATTTCAAATAGGATGCGCTTTTGAAACTCTACCTGCTCGTTAAGTCGCAAATTACAAGAAACGGAATTATTATGGCTTTTGTAAATTTCTATATTCTCAAGTGTTTCAATAAATGGCTTAAAATTGTTATAGTGAATGATCTCTGTTTCTTGTAATTTAGGAAATGTATGCCCTGTAGTAAGAAAATGATTAGCAAATGTTGAGTCAGTATTACTTAATCTAAAGGAACGTAAGTGTTCAAGATATCGAATATTGAAATTTCTACAAGTCATACCAAGGTAAAAGCTATTGCACTCTGAACATTTTAGTTTATGTACTCCAGATTTCGAGAATTTATCAATTATTTCATCTTTGGCGTTAAAAACTTGAATTGGAATCTAAAACTAACTTTAATATTATGCTTCGACAAAAGTTTCGCTATTCTCTCATTTGTGTTTCCAAAATAAGTAAGGCTAACGTATTTGAATTGAACATTGTTATCTTTGATTTTTGGATGGATTATAACCACTATTAATGGCTATGCTCTTGAGATATCCAGTTCGTTCTTTAAGTCTTTATTAATATATTAAAGTTAGTTATTTTTAACGCCAGAGTTAAAATAAGTGATAAGTTCTCGAAATCTGGAATATATAAACTAAAATATTCAGAGGCAATAGCTTTTACCTTGGTATGACCTGTAGAAATTTCAATATTCGATATCTTGAACACTTACGTTTCTTTAGATGAAATAAAACTGACTCAACATTTGCTAATCATTTTCTTACTACAAGGCATGCATTTCCTAAATTACATGAAAAAGAGATCATTCATTATAACAATTTTAAAGCATTTATTGAAACACTTGTGAATATAGAAATTTACAAAAGCCATAATAATTTCGTTTCTTGTAATTTACTACTTAACGATCAGGTAGAGTTTCATAAGAGCAGCCAATTTTAAATTTATAAGTTACTAGTAATCAAAAATGATATATTTAAATTTTTCTTAATGAGTTTACCATTTTGTTTCTATTTCAATATTCTTGTACACAAAAATGCCATATTTATGTAATCATTCCGAGAATTCAACACATACCTACTGTTGTAGACAAGACCCTTCGGTCTGCTTCAAAATCTTTTGTCATCATTCATGAATTTGTTTCCGTTTGAAAATGACATAATATTGTCGAAACTAGTCACGGTTTTTTATGTTTATCTATTAAATAAATAATAAATAAATTAGTGATATAAAACAAAGTAATTCGTTTTTTTTTTCAATCTTACCAAGATAATAGCGCTGGCGCATTCTATTTCTACACTTGTCCGTATATTTTTGGGTTATAGTTCAAGTCATTTACTTAGAAAATAAATACTTTTAGGTGACAAATTTAATAGTAGAACAAAACCAACATCATTCTAAGGATAAAATATCTCTAATTACCATAAAATTCAATTTTTTATAGATGTGTTTTTGTTTTTAACCAAATAACCTCAACAAACCATTAATTTTTTTTTGTTACCCGAAATCTACCGATGAAACCATGTTTGCTACTATGAGCAATGTTGTAGGGAAATGAAAAACCTACATAATGATCTACCAAACGCTGAACTTCTTTAATTTTTCTTTCGATAATGGAACCCAAATTCGGGATGGGCTGTCGTTAAGGAGGGGCTCCACACAGCTGTAGGTAGGTTTTAGCAAAATAAACATTAAAAAAGCTTATAACTCAGATAACTGGGAGTTTGGGGGGGGGGAAGCCCTTTGGTTTACAATTGAAGTTTTGTAAATACTACCCAGACTACAGTATTTACTGTTAGCACACAGATTAAATTGGGTATGAGAAGATCTATCCTTTCAGTTAATAAAAATGTATTAACTATAAAATAGAAAATAAATACATTAAAAAAAACCGACTTCTTCGCTGTTCAAATTGGCACCGATTTCAGAAAAAGTATTTAATTTTTCTATCAATAAATTATATAAATTAATTTAATGCTAGTTAATTTTTTTCAAGTGGTTTTTGTTTTTTTTTTAATATATTTATTTTGCAATTTTTAGTGATGCAATGGCTTATTGGATGGAGTTTTCAAATCTAATTAATTTTTTGGATATTGCCTAAAATAAGATATTTTATTTTCATTTATTAGCTTGACCAACCTCTTTTACTGTAGAATAGAATAAAATTATTTTCTAGATATGTATATGTATTAAGAAAATTTTGTATACGATTCTAACTTAGGTGGATCCACTATATTGTAGACAATCTGAGTATCATCATTCTTTAGGTCTGTTAATTATACTGACAATCACTTAATAGTTTCCTTTCCGCGGAATCTTATAATAAATCGTCATATAGTTTTAGTTTATATAGCATACCTAGTAGGACATAGTATTCAATTCTAATTAACTTTGTCTGATAACAATTTGAGTTATTATTAAAAATAAATGTACTTAACTCAAACAAAACTTATATTCTTTATCAAACGTAGTACACAATTTGGAAAAGTGACATGAAGATCTATTATACAATTTTTAGTGATGTTGCATAATTAGATGCATTTTATAATTCTAATTACTCCTGTTTGATAGTATTCCAAAAAATAAAGGTACTTTAAAATTAAGCAAAATTCATATTTGCTGACAAACCTCGTATACAGTTGAAAAAGTGACATGTAATGATTACAGTATACATTTCCGACAACGCAAATATTTTTATGAAGAATAACTATTTCTCTAAATAATATTCCTAAGAACGTTATTCCGTTTGAATTCAACTTATGAAGACACACTGTATATAGAAACCAACTGAGAACCTCCACCTTGAAGTTGATTAACTGACATTTAATTCGATTTATTTCCAATCAGATTTCAAATTTAAAACAATTTCAATAATACAGCACAATTGGATGCAGTTTTCAATTCTAATAAATTTGGTTTAACTACAATTTGAAATATTATAAAATTATAAATATACAACAAAATTGATATATTTTTTAAAACCTAGAGTTACGTATTATACAAAAATAATGAAGATACTTTAATTTGCAATCAAAATTCCTCTTTGATGACAAACCTGGTCTACAGTTACACAAGTGATATGGAATGATTATTGTTTATGTTTTAGACCATGCAAATCTGTTTATGAAGAATAACTTATTCTCTTAAAATCATTTATGAAAATAAATCGTTTGATTTATGAATACACACCATACCAGCAACTCCATCAAAGCTTACTGTATAAGAATGTCGTTAAAAAAGTTTTTCCGGTTTTCTAAAAACAGAAACAAACTACGTTATTGAAAAAAAATATGGGACAACTTCGGGATCCCCAGAACTAATCCTTTGTAATTTTTTACCCCATGTTCAGAAATGATTTTTTTCCCATATTTTTAATCCAGCGACTCCACCAAAGTTTACTGTATAAGAAAGTCGGTAAAAAAGTTTTTCCCGATTTTCTAAGATACGTGACTTGATTATAGCAAATGTTAATTAATGCTGGAATTGCAATTTCTCAAATATATATATATATATATATATATATATATATATATATATATATGTTAAATGTACATACCTGAACATAGTTTTCAATTACAATCAACATTTCTTAACAACAATTTTGAATTGAGTCAAAAATAAAGGTACTTTACTCTTGAGTAAAACTCATATTTTGACAACCCTTATGTATGCATTAAAAAATTTGGCATTGAATGATCACATTTTTTTTATAAAATATTTATAATAAAATCTCCCACTGGTGGCTAACTTACAGAATCATACTATAGAATAGAGTAGTATAAACAAATATACAAGGTGATTAAAAAAACATGGAAGAAGCTCAGTGTGGGATTCATCATTGAATAATAAGAAATGATTAGTTTTCAATACAGTGTGTTAAACAATAACATATACCACAAACACTTAAGTCATTTATATATATTTTTTACATTAAGCCACTGAAAAACAAGTTTTTAGCCTCTTAAAATATTTTTCTATGTTCTGCAGCACTTAAGAACACACTGTTTATTCACAAAAATAGTTAATTTAGGTACTTACTCATGTCATAAATGTTAATTTTAAATATCTTAATCCCTTGTGGTTCTGTCAAGTGTTTGGTGGCACAGTTTTATATTTTTAATTTTTAGTAACCATATTTTGGTGAAGAAATGTGCATTAGTCCAAATTAAATTACTTTTTCAAATATAAATTTGTCAACAGTTCCGATATTTTCTTGAACTCTTGTCTAATAATCAATATGAATTAAAATACTTAAAGTAGTAGCTTTTAAAAAATATATCTTTAAATAATTATCATGATTCAGATCATAAATTAGAAATTAATTATCTACCTATGTCAAGTATGCAATTTTGATGACATAATAATAAAAAAATCACCTCAACTATTTGTTAATATATCTATTACAATAATGACCCTTATATACAAAATCAATTATTCATATATATATTTTAGTAATATGATATTTAAAAATTTGATTCGGGCTTACCTTTATAACATAATTAGTACAAGGTTACAAATATTTGTAATTTTCCATATGACTATAGAATCAAAACATACCTAGGAAAGGCTTTAGATTATTTCCATCAATCAAACGTGGACTAAATTACATAAAAACAATAACCTTTAGTCATTAAATTTTGATTTGGTCAGAAATTAAGTCAATATGCTCGAAATTTTAAAAGTGAATTACGGTACATTGGACTTGGACTTTCACACCAACTACATGACAACAGTTCTTAAAATAAAACTAATTTGTTCGTATGGAAACTCTTAACTACAAACACTGAATTAAAATGCATAATATTGAAGTTTAATATGTATGTACTCACCATCTAATTGCAATATTTGCACTGAATGTTAAATAAACACTCATATATTGTAAAAGTAGTCCAGTTTTCTTGTGTTTAGGACATGTTTATGCAACTTTTATTACAGCACAGTTGCATGTATAACACGAGAAAACCACGGTATTTTTCCGAATGGAAAAAATTGTCTTTAAGCCCAAATGTTACATATAAAACAGCGCGAGCTTCACTATTTATTATTAACAGTTATCGACCACAATAAGACTACTTTCAGTAATCCAACTTAAACTACAGTGCATTTAATCAAACTGTAACCTCAATATAAACGAAAACAAAACAAACCTCTCTCCAAAGTGAAAAGTGTGAAATGCACGAACCTGAAAGTAGTGTTTCGTGTTCTAATCGTTTTTTCCATATATCGTGGAAATGTGGATTTACATTGCGTTCGGTACACAACCATGAATACAACTACCCTTAAAGCATATACACGGTGTTCAAAAAGTCCTGATACGGCTGATTATCTCGGCGGGAAGACTTTTTACAAAAATATTGTCAATACAAAACTTTTAGAATTTTTCTCTGGCCACAAAATGGTCATCATGGATTTGACCTTGACCATGATCTTCAATGTCAAATCAAGGTCAACTTTATTTTTTTAAAAGGGAACACTCATGTTTGGTACTGGAAATGAACAGAGGGGGAAATTTTACGTTCAGATATGTCCGTGGCCATTTTTTTTCTATTTGACATTGATGGTCACCAAAAGCCAAATTTAGGTCGAACCAAGTTTGGCTTCGTACAACGGACATTATGAGCCTAAGAAAAAGATTTTTTGACAGAAGTATATAAATTTACAAAATTCATATAACCGTTGGGTAGCCATGATAAAATGACAAATGTCTCTGTCAAAAAATATCTTTCTTGGGCCCATGATAGTATGGTATGACCTCAATTTGACCTCTGCTGACCATCAAGGTCAAATGGAAAAAACTGCCCAAGAACATATTTCAACATAGAATTTCCCCCTCTCTTCATTTCCGGCATCAAAGATGAATGTTCCCATTTGAAAAAATCAACTTGAACTTGATTTGACCTTGGAGGTCATTGTCAAGGTCAAAACCATTGTCTGGCCAAGGACAAATTCTAAAAGTTTTTTATAGGCCATATTTTTGTAAAATGGGACTGGGACTTTTTGAACACTGTGTACTTCTAGCGGTAGCCTGCAACAGACAAATATCGTTACTAGACTAGAAAGAAAAGCAATAAAGAGGGCATGATGTTATCTCACTTGTTAGCTGGAAGCAGCCAATGAACTACATACTGTACGTAGTTCAGTGGAGACCACATTCACAGGCTACCTCCAGAAGTATCTTCAGGAGATAATTATCACATAACCCAACCAATATGCCTTGAGTTTAGACCACTACAGGTATAACGGTGATATTAGTAATTTCCTATATACGTCCAAATCAAAGATAAAAGCCTCATGCAACATTTTGGGGTTCAGAGGCACATATGGGAGATGCTTGGTATGTAGTCACCGAAGAAATCTCCCAAACTAACCTCATTATAACTTTGAGAACTTATATTGGGTCAATTCTGATCACTGAAAACCAGTTCTTTGATCTTTGATCCGATAAATCATGCGTAAAACAATCATAAAGAATAATGTTCATACTTTTAGACTTTGTGCCTTTAAGAAATTAATTTATCTACATTGAAAAATGGAAAAAAATGAATTATCTGGTTAAAAACAAGAAAAAAAATGAAGAAAACAAATTTATACGTTTTAATATATTTTTAAGGTTCCACATGTACAATAGACGAATACTCTTATAATATCACTCCTGATCATATTGTTACGAAATGTACCCAAACCCGACCCTGTTTCATCCCACTTCTGACACCAAATTGCAATATAGTTCGTGGGTTCAATTTAAAAATTATAAAACTAATATTCACTTTCACTTTTCTAGAACTTTATTTACATTCAAACAGCTGATTCAATTTATGTTCATTCAGATGATAAATTAATGTCACAGTTGCAGTAAGCATATGATTTCCACAAATACTTCTATGGTCGCCATTTCTTAATCCGAACAGATCATGCCGCACTCAAATGGCTGCTGGACATGAAGACACCGGAAGGACAACTGGCCAGATGGATGGAGAAATTACAGCAATACGACTTCAAGGTGGAACACCGTGCCGGCCGGTTGCACAATAATGCCGATGCCCTATCCAGAAGACCCTGTAGAGCGGAATGCAAGCATTGTCTGAAGACGGAACAGCGAGAGGGTATCTCCATCAGGCAGATCCGAGTGCAGGCCAATGAAGACTGGACAACGGAACAGTGTACCCAGGCAAAATGGCTGATCCAGACATCGAACCAATCTTGTCACTCAAAATGAGAGGGGCACCCAGGCCACGATGGGACGAGGTAGCTAGATACTCCGGCGTGCTGAAATCGTTATGGGCTCAGTGGGACTCTCTAAGAGTAGACAATGGAATACTCAAGCGAGTTTGGGAAAGCGCTGATGGACGAGAAACCAAGTCCCAACTGGTAGTTCCGAAAAAAAAGGTACCAGCCATCCTGACCGAAGTACATGATGGAATTACCGGAGGCCACCTGGGCATGAATAAAACCCTAGACAAAGTTCGCCAGCGGTACTACTGGGTGAACTACTTCGAAGACGTCAGAGCTTGGTGCCGCAAATGTGCCACCTGTGCAGCCAGTAAGGGCCCGAAGACGCGGACCAAGGGCAGAATGCAGCAGTACAATGTGGGCGTCCCATTTGAGAGAATTGCCATCGATGTCGCCGGTCCGTTTCCCGAGTCTGAGAACAAATACATTCTGGTCGCAATGGATTACTTCAGCCTAAACCTACTGTTCTAGTATCAATAAATTCAATGAAGAAAAAACGTTTATAAAAAATGTACTCTCTGCCAATCATTACCCAAATAAATTTATTAATAACGAGTTAAACAAAATGGAATACCAAACAATCCCTAACAACCAACATCAAACTTCACCAAGCAACACTGACTCCCAAGATAATCACATTAATACAATAACTATACCATACATACAGGGTATATCAGAAAGACTAAAAAGAGTGGGAAACAGATATAATATCAAAACATCATTTAAAACAAGAAATACACTAAAATCAATTATGTCAAAAACCAAACCAAATAACACAACTCAAAATACAAAAAATTGCATTTATAAAATCCCGTGTGAATGTAATAAATTCTATATTGGAGAAACCTCTAGACCCCTGAATGTTCGAATAAACGAACACAAAAATTACATAAAAAACGACAATTTGAAAAATCCAAAATTTGTGAACATGCTTGGGACCTTGGTCATAAAATACAGTTTCAAAATTCAGTTATTTTACAAAAAGAAGAACACAACACTAAAAGAAAACTAAAAGAGTCTGCTTTAATTTTGTTAAATGAAAACGATTGCATCGCTACTACCTCCGTAGAATTCAGTCGTTCCTGGTTGCCGATGATTAAGGAAGAAATTGTTAATGGTCATGTCCTTGTGAACAACCCAATATCGGGATAGTTCATAAGGGTTTTCCTAGGTTTTCCCTTATGATTTTAATGGGATCACTGAATCAACAAAGTTCTTTGGTCGCATTTTTGGCGAATGCACTATCTTAGAACAAAGTCGCACCTAGGAGCGCCACATAAAATTCTGAAGAACTTTATGATTATATGATCTTCTGTGCTACCCTGTATATTACAAATAAAATTCTCTTAGTTACGTCAGAAATCAAATAATATTCATTGTCAAATATTTTAATTTACATCTTAGAATTGTGCCTTTTTATCCGTAGTTTCTTAACCATTGACAATGGGGTCTGATCTAGACCCCGAAACGTTTGGAATATACAACAATTTTCTTTAAACTGTGGTGTTATTTCCCAAGAAGCACTTAGACATTCCGAGAGGGATTTAAAAAAATCCACCATTCACCCCCTTATCTCCGAAATAATTGACCCAAAAATTTTGAAAAAAATAGGGAATACAGAACGTTGGCCAAAGTTTACAGGAAAAATAAAAGGTGGTACGGAACCCTAAGGCATCATTCGCACGAACGCTTTTTCAATGGATGTTAAAAAAGTTTTCAAATGGGACAAATGTATACCCATGTATTTTTTCAAACGGAAGCGGTTTTAAACCGCGGCGCTTTTTTATCGACCACTGTTCGATTTTCGCCGTTAAGCTTTGGACGTTAAGGCCGGGCACAGAAAGAGAAAGAAAGAAAGAGGCATGGATTACGTGCAAACTCCATATATCGGCACACACAGCCCGGTTGCAAACCGGCGCCGGCGATTTTACCACGGTTGTCTTCTATTACGAAATATGATATATTCGATGTGTCTACGACAAGCGCTAGATAACGACTGAGGGCAAATCAAGAAAGCCCATCGACCGGTAAGTGTGTGGCGATGATCCGGATTCTCTTCTGTTCTTATAAGAACAGAACAGAAACGGTAGGTCTGTGCCCGGCCTAAATCTAATTGAGCATACGGAAATCCGTGTTTCTGTTCTGACGGGAGTTAGAAAGCCACCAGAATATAACTTACCCACAGAACATTATTGTAATTATTAAACATTAATGCAAAGTGCCCTGCAGTTATTACACAATTATTTCAAACTAATTAACAAAAACAT
This sequence comes from Octodonta nipae, assembly GCA_034190945.1. NCBI lineage: Eukaryota > Metazoa > Arthropoda > Insecta > Coleoptera > Chrysomelidae > Octodonta > Octodonta nipae. The sequence goes on from CM067217.1 coordinate 19,490,721, forward strand.
TATTTTTTAATAGTCTCAAATTTACCTCAGACCACTTGTCAATCTCTGCACAGCTGGTATTGCAATATCACAAATCTCATGTTGGTGTCTTGAAGAGATATTAAAGGGCTCACGATTGCCAATAATTCTTCAAACGTGCCTACAGACATTCGAAAATAGATAAAAAAAAACTTATCAGAACAAACCCTCAAATCTCCATAAAGCGAAACAAACTGTCCTTTTACACATCGTTGATCATTTAGGTCATGTACCAAATATGATTTTATATTCCTTTTCCGGGTTCTCTCCACACAAATAGCTATTGCCAATAATTTTGGATTTGAATTCATAATGTTCTGTACGTCTCCAGAGTGAGTACGATTCAGAGTGCGCCCACGTCCGGTTTTAACGCTACGCTTTTTAAGCTTTCGTGCGAATGAGGCCTTAGTATACAAGACCAACTTGCCAAAATTATTTACAGTGCAAGATTCACAAATAAATTCGATATAGTTTGTTACTTGGGGATCCAAGGTTGGTCATTAAAGGGCAGCGCAATTGAAGACGGGTCTTGTATAGAAACAATATATCGTTCTGCATTGAAAAAATATAAGGAAGTCTGGAAACATAACAAGGAAGATTTTATTTCATGTTAGCTTCATGAGAATATTTGTAGTATGAACAGAACTTTCTGATTATGTAGAGATCTTAAAGGAATTAATATTTGGTGTGTTAAGATACATGAAGCTGGACCATAAAGTCAGACTCTGATTATTTTTTAATTCATTTGAATTTGTGCCGATGTACCAACTAGAAAAAAAAAATCTCAATATATTTCATTGTTATTTCTGCAACCAATAATACGCAGTCTTTGAGCATATGTGTACATACATTTTCTTTCCAAGACTGTAAAAACTAAAGAAATCCGTTTTGTGATTGACATTTTACCAGTGACGTCTTTTTCCGAGTTTGTTTACCGTATCGTGGCTGTCGAGTGTTAGACGAGTGTCAGATCTCTGTTCGTAGCTGAAGTTATACAACGATATTTACCAAGAAGAACTAATTATTTAAAATAAAGAGCTAGTGATTTTTTAGTAGTGAAACACATTTGTGATATTAGTAAATCGCGAACATCATCCACTGATTAAATTAGTTTATTAAAAAAAGATACTATTCTGTGACTCTGAGGACGTTCGTGAACTGTCAGATCTGATAGTGATGAAATTTGCTCCATAACAATCCGCCATTGTTGCTATATTCTGTTGGGAGTATAGAATTTCATTTGGTGCAAGGGAGTGTTCAAAGTTCGCTGATAAATTAAAAAAATATATCGAAAACACCAAGAAAATCCTTCCAGCTTCCAGTAGCGTGACAATGAAGTGTTATTCATAATAGAAAATTATGTGTTGAATTATTCATCGGTGAAATTTTTGTGTGGTGAATGATAGTTTATTGATACCTATTAAGGTTGTTTTTGGACTTGTTTTTGTGTATTATTATTAACAATTATGGAAGCCATAGCTAAACACGAATTTAATGCGACGGCCAATGACGAACTTAGTTTTAGAAAAAATCAAGTTTTAAAAGTAAGTCGTGGAGAATTTGAGTCGTCTCATCTAAAATAATGAAACGTATATTTTTTTGGTTTTCCCAGATCCTCAACATGGAAGATGACATGAATTGGTACAGAGCGGAATTGGATGGTCGCGAAGGCTTGATTCCTAGCAATTATATAGAAATGAAACCACACAAGTAATTTTTATATATTTTTTTACATTGTAGATATCATTTTCATGTCCTGAATTTTTAGTTGGTATTATGGAAAAATAACAAGAGCTGATGCTGAAAAATTGCTAATAAATAAACATGAAGGGGCCTTTTTAATTCGTATTAGTGAATCCAGTCCAGGAGACTTTTCCTTATCAGTCAAGTAAGTATAATTTAAATATTTCACATGTGATGATCAATTTTTATCTTTACTTTGCACATTTTACAGAAATTGACATTATAACTTATTAAAAAAATGAACCAACTTAAAAAAAAAGAAATCATACAGTATGTGCAAACAATAATTATTTTCTGCTGTAGGTATATGCACTTACAAAGAAAGTTTAAATGAAACTTTAGATGTTTATGATTTACTGCATTGAAATTTATGATTTTCTAAAAATTGTAAAAGTTACTATATTGGAAAGTATGTGATACCCCTTGTTAACAGTTCTTAGTACAGTTTAAAGTCCCCAAGTGAATAAAGCTGTTTTGGAGTAATCAGTGACCAGGAAAGTATAAAATAAAAATTCTGATGAATTGTGAACCTTCTCCTTTTTAAAGTTGGTTAAAAATTAAATTAATATTTATGGGTGATTGCATTATTTCAAATACAAGTAGTGAATAAAATCATTGAGAATTTAAAAAAAATTAATTCATTATTTAATGCTTACTTTTTCACAATCATTTATTTTTCTCTATAATGCATAATTTGTCAAAAAATTATTATTATTTGACACAAATTTTAGTATAACTGTTCCCCTTTATATAACTTTAATTTTATTTCAATGTGTCTCTTGTTAGTGTGAATGATGCTGATTTATCATTCATTTGGAGGGAGTACTAATCAAATCCTTGTGAAGCATTTGCTAGTCTTTTCTGTATATTTCCAATTTTAGTACATTTGAATATCAACATTTGTTTATATTAAACCAGAAATGTAGGTAATTCACATGTTCTCTTTGTTACATTACAGAAATTATAAATTTGCAATGCACAAAATTGTCATTGTCCATATTGAATTATTTAACCAGTGTAATTAAATTATTTAACCACTGAAATTAAATAAAAAGTAATAAAAATACATACAATTGTCACCACTTCTAGTTTAAACACAGGTTGTAGAAAATGAAAACAACAAACAACTATAACAATTCACTAATAATTATAATAGATTTGTAGATCAACCATTTTATTTTTATTTATTTATTATTGTTAGTAACATTTAAAAATAATTTAAATTGTAATATCTCTATATTGTGGTTTATCAGTTACTAAAATCATTGGAAACATGGACTATGTAGTTCAAATATATGTGCTTATAACCAGTTTAGATTAATTCCTTTTTTTCCAAAGGAAACAATAAAAATTTATTACTACTGCTTTAAAACAAGTACCCACATTTTCCTAAATAAATTTATGAAGCCCTTAACTCTCAGACAATTATATATCCAACTCTAATTTATGGCCCTATTATTAGATCTTTACACTTGTTAAGACTTATAAAACCAGAAAAATTTAATATCCCAACCAAGGCCATAGCCAAAATTTTTTTTGCGGGGGTTGGATAATATTTTTCATTGGTGATTGGGACTGCAAAATGTATATTTTTGTTCATGTATTTCCAGGATATATAAAATTGTATAAATTTACAATTTATTTTTATGAAAAACATGAATTGATTAAAATTGAATATTGAAACCTTAAAGTCCAAAATTGGGAGGTTGGGTGTTGAACCCCAGACCCCCTCACTGGCTAAAAGCTTGTTCTCAACTATTGGTACTTGTTGCTTGTAAAATTGTGGGAGAGCTTAATTTTAATGACAACCAAATACTCACAAGTAACAGTGAGGCTGACATTTTGTTTGTGTTAAAGAATTATTAGTGGAAAAACTGTGGAACATTTTGTCAGAAATGTATGAAAACACAGTTTTGCACCCTAACATCAACTCTAAGTTGTCACCTTCATGGAGTAAACCAAACCAGTTTGTTAAGCTTGGAATTCTCAGAAAGGTTAAATAAAAATATTGTGATATTTTTTACAAAATATGGACAAGGAAATGGGGAAAAACCCTATTAAGGTTTTTAAAAATCTGTGACTTACCAATTTGTTAAAGATGCTTGTTCATTAAGTAGCAAATTACAAGAATGGCTCTTTTTAATTTCAATAAATGGGTTAAAATTGTTTTATTGAATTATTCCTCTTGTTTTTTGGAAAAGTATGGCTTGTAGTGAGAAAATGTCTAGCAAATGTTGAATTAGTTTTATTTAATCTAAGAAAATGTATGTGTTCATGATAGCGGATACTAAATTCTCACAGTTCATTTTGAGAATTTATTAGTTATTTTAATTATAACATTGAAAATTGTATTTCACAGTTTGAATTGGGTTGTAAAACTAACATTGATACTATATTCTGACAAAAGATTCAGTATTCTATCACTTGTGATTCTAAATTAAGTAAGGCCAATATATTTTAATTGAATTTTGTTATTTTCAACTTATGGATAAGTAAATTTTGGACTATTTGACTTTCTTTCTTAAGAATAAGTTTATTGATTAATTTATGGTCATAACCATTATTAATATTATTAATGGGCATGTCACTTATGATATCTAGTTCGTTTTTAACTGACTTCAAAAAGAAGGAGGGTCTCAATTCACCTGTATCTATGTTTTTTATGCTTGTTCACTGATTACTCCCAAACGGCTCAAGGAATTTCGACTGTTTATACTGGATCCTGTTCCGGAGGATCACGAAGTGGTCCCATATTTTTTTCATTAACATAGCTAACAATACCCCGGTATTAAAAAATATGGAATTTTTTTATATATGGTACAATAAATGAAACAGGAACTGGATTCTGGGGAAGTGGTCCCACATTTTTTTTCAATAATGTAGCTTGTTTCGTTTTTTTAGAAAATCGGGAAAACTTTTTTAATGATATTCTTATACAGTAAGCTTTGATGTAGTTGCTGGTATTAACTGTTCATAACTTGTGGTAATTTATAAATAAATTGAATTAATCAAAAAAAATGTCAGTTAATGTATATATACAGTGTGTTTTCATATACCAAACGTTTATTAGAATTGAAAACTGCGGCATTTTCAATGTTTAGCACCCTGTATCTTGAAAACTAGTCATAGAATCTGTTCGAGCCCATGGACTCTTTTTATCAGAACATCAACTTCTACAACATACCAAAATTTCAAACAATTTGACGGAAGTCCATTTTTCCATTAGAAAGGTGTCTGGTCCTTTAATATTAAAATGAAGTAATCTTAACTCCAAGAGCCTAGAAGAAGGTCACTTCCATGAGTTTAAACCACATAACGACTATTTTTAATGTAATAGTCCAAGAAATATGGGTTTAAAATAATATTTTGGTACCCCTCCCCAAGCATGAAATCGCCACTCCCCGGAAGCACAAGTCTGGATCCGCCCCTGGGCTCATTTCTAAAATAGAAACTGGGGGTCTTCATTTAAAAAAATTAATGTGCCCTTAAAATATCTTTCAAGGTTTTGGTCAAGGTTATGGCCATTTACCATATTAGAGACACGAGGATCGATTTGAATTCCACAATTACCTTTAACAAACAAAAATTGTGTACAATTTACTTCTGTTGCGATTCAAAGATTCCACATCCGCAGATAATAAACAAAGTTCACCTACTTTTTACCTGTCTCTCTTAAATAATAATCCACTCCTTCCAAAGTCCCTCCCCCCCGGGGGCACATGTCCGGACCTGCCCCTAATGATACCGACACATTAAAAAACAATGCAGGGGACAATTGACAAAAATTTCAATTATCCTAACAACATTCAATTAGTTAGATTAAGGGTGGGAGACTTTTCGGTCTGTTCAGCTTATTTTTTCTGAGTTCTCTGGGAAAGGTCTAAACCAGACCCCGCTTTCATTGTTATTAACTCAAATGTATAAGAAATTAAAAAACTAAAAGGATTCGTAATGACAAATTTCGTAAATCACAATTTTTTAATTTCTTGTTCATTTTTGTTAATACCATTGAAAACGGGATCCGATTTAGACCTTGAAACGTTCGGGCTTTTTGAAATATACAAACTTTCAAGTTTATGTGGTGTTATTCCCAAAGAACTCAAAACAAAACCAGAGATGCCACAATAATTGTTCAGAAAACCACTGTTCAGCTTACTTCCCGACTTTAATAGTCACCATCAGATTTGGGGAAATATCTTCATAAATAATAATTGTAACATATAATTCTTTGGAAAATAGTGATATAGACATAATTAATAACCTAAAACCCACTTATCTCATTGGAATAACGGCATTACACAAATTTTAAAACCAAACCTTGGAAGAAGAAGAAGTTACTGCACTGGAAAATCAAGAAGTTGCTGGCTTCTCAAATTGCCCTTGTATATTAGCTGTTAGTTATCATAAAGTTCGATAAGAGCTTCTAATACCTGAACCTGCATCACTGTGAGATCGTTACTTGTCGTATAACTCTTTTTACATGCATTTTAAATATCAATCAACTCGGAATAATACAGTAATTTATTTTTTACAAATTTCATATCAATCATAAAAATGAGCTATTTTGACGGTTCTAACAATAACTAATGGACCGTTTGACCAATTTACATGCTTGACCTCTCATTTTGTTAGTTTTTTTATTATCTACAATTTACCTGTGCGTCACTTTTCACTATAATTAACGGTTTCCACGCCATTACGCAAAACATGATTTTGCCTAATAAATTATTTATAGATAAATTTCCGTAGCAAAATTGTTGTTTCCAAAGACGAAAGGTCTTCACAGTTCTAATGACATTATCAATAGTTTTTAATATTGCAAAATGCAATATTGCATGTACTGCATTCTGAATGTAAATAAAACTACATTGTCAATAAGTGTATTTAAAAGAAATATAGCAAGTGACATAAAACAATAAAGACGGTTTTACAATTTCAAATAGCATGAAGACACAGTAGGGGTTGATCCAGAGAAGAGCTTGGGGGGAGGGGGGATCTCATCCTTCAGCGAGGCTCGTATTGTACTAACTATATCCAAATAGGATGATGAGGAAGGGGCTTCTCTATGGTAAATGACACATAGTATCTCCTGGGCTATTACATTAATACTGGTCGATCTGACTGTTAACCCACGGAAGTTTCTTTCATCCAGGCCCTTGGAGTTAAAAATCTATCGTTTTAGTGTTATACTGACAAACTTTGAGGCTTGCTATGGGGACGATCGTCGCCCCTTCACTTGGATCCGCCCCTGGTACATAGTGTCCTATTTTCCGATAGTTTTGCAGGGCATAAGAAAGATCGCAAGGTGTTTTTTTTTCAAAAACTGTGCGTTTTTGTGAGATGAACGATTCCGCAAACAGAAACCCATAGCCCTCTTAGTTTTTGACGTATAGGGGTCCTTTTAAATTTTTTTCGTTTCAGGCGCCCCTCGTATCTTAATTGCGAAAATACGTACAGCTAAGGTAAAAACTGGTTCGCATACATGTTTTCCTGTAACCGTTCAACCGATTCGACTATTATAAATTGTAATTTCATATGTGCATAAAACGGTAAACTTCAAAAGTAAATGTCAAATAAATTTTCTACACCAATCTCTAAGGCCGGTTCCACACATTGGCTCGAACGTTGGAGCCAACGTTGGCTGGTTTATTTGCTTGGCGTTCACACTTTGGGACTTACACCAGTTTACTCTCTACAGGGCCAACGTGAGGATGTCTTACATCGAAATTGTTTTACAAGTTTTGACACTTAGTACATACATTCGATGGAAAAGGATTATAAATAAGTTAATTTAAGAGCCTTCAAAAGAGTTTGATGAGTGTTGTCACACGTCATTGATTTATTTTAAATACCTTCGCATTCATTCACAACCATCGTGGGACAGATCACGAACATTTGATAAAACCGACTCTGATCGGCCAACCGCCAACGTTCGCGCCAACCTTGGGGCCAATGCCATTTTCTAGGCCCACGTGTTGGACGCGTGTCGTTGGCGTAAAAGTTCCGGCCAACGTGTGGAGCCGGCGTAATAAATGTCAAGATTTGTCATAAAGTAGGTACTATATATACTACAGGATAGTTCTACCAGTATTCATTTTGATTCATTTGAAGTTGGTTCTTTTTTACAAATAATTTACTTTATAAAGTCGATATTTGTATTTAGTCATTTTTCTCTGCAACCGAGTTTTGCAAACACCATAATCTTTTTCTACGTCGCTATACATCTTCTTGACCTTGTTATATAATTTTGGTCGCGTGCGTAAAAAAGCTCCAATAAAATGTGATATTATTTTGATTCTTGAGAAAATATTTGGAATTTTATACAATTAGTTACGGCCATAGGCAGTTGTGTTCCACCCCAATTTATATGGAATGAACTTATAGAGTAAAAGGTGTGTATCTAACCAATATTCTATTTTCTTGCTCCCACCTCCAAAAAAAGATAAATGATGTTGAAGATACGCCCCCTGGACACGGCCCATTAATAAACAAATGACCTTGGCACTGCATGCAGGGTTGGAGTTAGTAGTATAACTATTTGTAGTATGGCAATGTCTGGAATGTAAGCTCTTCAAGAAATTAAATCTTTTTTACCTTCATATTTAATCTTCAATCTGAGGAATTTATTTTGGCATGTCATCAATCCAGAGAACGGAAAGAAACTTTTAAATAACGACTTCCTCTATCTAGGAATTGGTGTGGCAACAAAAATCAACTTAACAATATTTCAACACATGTACAGAATTCTTTGGAGAAACCGCTTAGCAAATTGAAAAAGATGGGAGTTTGGCAACGAAGCGTTAATTAAAATTGCTTTATTAAGCCCTTTGTGACAAACTGTGCGAGAACAAAATGAAAGCATTCTGCCAATCGTCACAAACTTTCCTGGAATAGTTGGCATGGAAAATATTAATCTATTTCAAATTTTCGATAATCAGAGGCGCACACTACAACTGGCTGCATTTGTAGAAGTTATCAAAGTCGAAAAGAGGGCAGACGTTTTTTGGGAAAAACTAAATGGATGGAGTGACATGTCTGGAAACAAACCATGCAAAGAAATTAGTAAATTTGCATTCGATTGTCTTGTTTTACCCATTGCAAATGCCGAATGCGAAAGAGTGTCCAGCATAGTAAATTTAGCAAATACGAAAACTCGCACTAAACTAGCAACCCGGTCAAACGATTTCCTATTACTTTCATGTCCTGCTTTTACAGATAGTAAGTCTGAAAATTGATGTTCCCATTGAGGATAGGCAGACTAAGTTATTATACCTTGAAATATTTATTATTATCAATGAAATTAAAATAGCGTTCACTTACATATGATTTTTACTATAATCTAAAATAAAATCGATGATAGTTTCAACCCTCACTTGATGAAAATTCATTTTTAAGATTACTTATAAACAACAAACACTTGGTTTTGTGTTCACTTTTTTATTTCTTTTAACTTGAATCCCAATTTCTTATTCAGCTAGATTTGGCGAAACATATGTCAAGTTAAAAGAAATAAAAGAGTGAATATTTAATTAATCTTAAAATAAAATCAACCCAAAAATAATTTGTTTAAAAATAGTATCCTTTTAATGTCCACACACAATAATTTTATGACTGCCTGATTCCAACCCTGACTGGATGTACCATGTGAAGATGTTTCGTTTTTATCTTACCTAAAAAGTGTAGCGTAGGTTTGGTTTTTAGTTTTTACGTTTTTGAAATGTTACTTAAATGAAGAAAAGTTGTATATTTCGATATAGTATGCGGTGTCTCAGGCCTTAATTCAAATTATAAATCAGAAACAGGTGTAACTACTTTTTTGATTGCGTAAAAATGATAAACTAAAACTAAAAGCTTTTGACGGCCAGTCAAGTTATTTGTCTAAGAAAAAAATAGAAAATAAAAAGACTACTATTGAAGAATATAACCCGCCCGCCTAGAATCCATTTAATATCTCAATAAATATTTTTAATTTAAGTGACATTGAAGTTCTACAAAAGTAGTAATTGTATAATTAAAACTGGATTTTTTATCAAGACAACGACATTTTTTTGCTTATTTAAAAATCATTGATGACATTCCCAAAATTGAAGCTTCGGTGTGCATTCGACAAGACTTTAGGTACTTTTAAGTTTGTGTGTGACAAAGGAAAATGTTATTTTGAAAATAAACTGAAAAGTTATGATGAGCTTGTTGTAATAGATTCTTGTTATTAACCAAAATTAGCCAAAATGCATATAAAAATATAGTTTATATGATAGCAAGCTATTGATTAACTAGTAACTTGGGGTCTATTTAAACACAATAAAGTAGTTGCGTTTTCATTACATGAATAACATAAATTAACATGCTATATTTTTCCTATATTTCCTTGATTGTAATATAAACCATTATACTAACAAAATATTACGTAAAACACTTGACAACAATGAAATTCTGACGTAAGTGCACAATAAAGACGTATAAGAGTTGTCATTAAAAGCTTTCGTTATCGAGCGCATCACTACAACCACAGCCAACTTGTTTTTTGTTAATAGTTTCGAATTGCGAGCTTAAAAAATAATTATTTAACTCTCAGATAACGTCTTTTGAAAATGTAACATAAGATTTTGGGAAATGTTAACGCAATATTCAGCAGTTTCCACTGATGAACGGATGAACACCGGAATAAAACATCAGCAAGTTTTGTATACGCTTCAGCTCTTTGAATGCACATTTGGTCCGCGTAGATTGTTTTTGATGTGCAGGAATAAAAATAATTTTTCACTATTTTAAATTTAATTACTATGTAACTAGTTAATTAACAATAATTGGGACTAATCAGCTATTCGAAAATAAACAGTATACTTATTCTGTCGTCATTGATTAACAAGAAAAATTTGCATTTGTGTTGCAATTAAATATTGGAATTTGCTTTTTTTAGAATGTCGTGGGAATAACACCATAAATAAAAAATATACTATTTGCTAACAATTATCAAAAAATCATCAAAAATCAACACAAAACAATCACTATAACATTCAACACCAAGCTGCTCCAAGAAATACTGGTACCAAAATAATTATATTACAACCACACAATCATATCTCATATACAGGGTCGATCAAAAAGACTGGGCAACAGATTTACAACATTCAAAACAGAAAAATCTAATAACTCCAACCCAAAACTCCAAACATTACATTTATAATGTTACTTATGAATGTAATAAAATTTATATTGGTGAAACCTCTAGGCCTATAAATGTACGAATAAATGAACACAATAATTATATAAAGACAGACAGATCGTTCCAAATCTCCCCATTTTGGCTTTCGGTTTTGAGAATGAGTTTTTAAAAACAGTTAGGTCACGTCTGTTGGAAGGCCAATCTAGAGATTGTTAGGTGTATCCGTCATAATTCCTCTGTTTTATAACAAAATGCATTTTTGGCAGTCAGATTAGTTCGGGCTTGGCTGCATCTATCTAGTTCTCGTTCAATCTGACAAAAAACTTAAAAGCTTTATATTCTTTACAAAATAAATTTAGAAAGTCTTACCACTTTACAAGCGGGATCCCAGACACCATTGAGTAAAAATAGATTCTAGTTTTTATTTCCATTAATCTAAAGTATTCTTTGTTCTTATAACTTTTTTTAAATATTCCTTAGATGTTTTAATCCAGCCGTTTATCTAAGTGCATTCATATATTTGCTCATTTATGTTAGTTAAAACTATTTCTCAGCATTAATTTTTTTTCAGATGTTCAGACGGCGTTCAACATTTTAAGGTTTTACGTGATGCGACAGGCAAGTTCTTCCTGTGGGTCGTTAAATTCAACTCGCTCAACGAATTAGTGGAATATCACAGGACGTCTTCGGTATCAAGATCACAAAATGTCATGTTGCGGGACATGGTGGGTGAAGAAGTAAGTATTGTTTTCTCAATATTTTATTAAATAATCATAGCGCTGCAAAATATATAGTCGAGCTTTTGGGTGCTTTCACGATATTAACGTAAAATTTGCCATTTTTTTACAACAGTTCATCAACACTTTATTTAATTACTAGAAATACATAAAATTTAATTTCTAACGTGGTACACATCCGTACTTGTACATGGGCCCTGATATACTTTTAGAGATCGTTCAGGCATGATGATAATATTTAAGCAATTGCTTCTTCATATGTCACGATAGATCCATCAAACATGCTGTTTAGTTAGATATCATTAATAAGTAGCAAAAAAAGTAATGGAAGAACTGTTCCTTGTGGTATACTTATTTGAAACATATTTTGGTTAGTTAACAAAATTTGTATTATTAATTTTAACCCTTTGCTCTTTGTTAACAACATAAGTTAGTATTAATGTATTTATCTATTGATTTATCCTCTCAAACGCTATTGCTTAATTTAAAAATGCTACTATTAGGATGATTCTGTGAAAACTCAACCGCCTGGTGGCGCTAATGCATGCAAGGGTATAATGGGCGCCAAATATACATTCTCATGCATGGCTTCTAGATTCGTGATTTTAAAGTGAATCTTACGATATCACGATATCCGTAAATAAAATCACGATTTTTGTAAACAAAGTGCACTTACATATAGAAATACAAAGAAAATAAATTAAAACCATACTGCCAAAAGTAACAAAATTTTATCAGAAGTAAATTGACCAATTGCAACATAATTCTGATTTTAGTTGATAGACATGTTTACAGTGTATAATTGCAAACTTGCAACTCCCAGGGAATTATAAAAACCTGGCAATTATTACGTAACATCAATTACTGTGGATTGAGTCTAAATAAGAATGACGCTGTAAAATAATTTTGGGTGAAAATTTGACCCCAAAAAAGCATCACAAACTTCATGATCTCAAGACGATTATGTTCTTTAAATTCCATTTATAGTAAAATTTAATTTACTTTTTATTCATAATTACAGTCAATTGATTCAAATATATGCAGTAACTATAAAATAACAACATATAACTGAATTAAATTGTTACTTTTTAAACATTAACGATTTCTCAAGATTTTTTCCAATCCATCCAAAGAGTCTAACATCTATGGCTTATTTTTTTGATTGAATTTTTTTATAAATATTATTGCTAATCCATGTAAAGATATCTTTAAAACTTGTTCTTTGGAAATCTAAATTTCATTATATTTTACGTTCTAATACACATTGTATACATTTATTTCACATCTTTGAATATTGTGTAATCAATGAAAAGTACTATTTAACTAAACGGTGGTGGCTATTGTACCCTAATATGCATTGGCGCCACCATGCGGTATAACTTTCACAGAATCATCCTCGTAGTTGCCTTACTCTTGTTTAAACCAATATATATATATATATATATATATATATATATATATATATATATATATATATATATATATATATATTATAGTTTGGATATAATTGTTGTATGTAGTTTACTAAGGTTTTTAGGAGATCTACACTGATTATCTTAATATAGTCTAAAAATCTTATCATTTTTAAAAATGTTTTGGCTAGGTCAGATATTCAAGATATTGACCCAAATTGTTCAATATATGATTATAACCAGCTTTGTGTGTCAGATTAATTTCAACTTTTGATAAAATGCCTGCTAAGATAATTGGCTCGATACGGAAGTTGAATATAGATGAAAAAGGATGAATAATTTTACCGGTTGAATAAGAACGACTCTACATTTTGAGTTGACAAGTCTCTGTAAGACATATAAATATGCACTATTTCTGATACAAATTTCAAATACTTATCAGTTTCAAAAATCATTTGGTTGTTTTCACCTATATTTTTTAATAAACGGGTTATTGCATACTTTAGCCGTATTTTCGTTGGAAGCAGGTACTTGCGGCTAAAAAATCATACATTTTTAAATTTTCAATTAAAGTTGCTCTTACCAAATATTTTGAAATGAATATAAATCACAAGTATTTTAAATAAATTTTCTAGATATACCTGAAAAATGTACAGTAATAGCCTTTTCAAGGTCAAATATTAACGTACCTGCAACTTATCTGTTAGATAGCCGACTTGTCAAAATAGCGAAAATAGTGAGGGACCTGATTGATGATCGATTAACATTCTCAGATCATTTAAAAAAGTTTCGAGATGCAAATACACCGCGCCTTTTTACCAAACATCGAAGTTATTGAAAAATCCAATGTAAGCTTTGTTAATATTTGCTTTATTTCTTGCGAGCTGATAAATATATGGAACGTCTATGACATATACAAACGCGTCATGATAAGGGGCTTAATTGATCGCGGACCTGTCAAATTTCTTCAAGGTTGTTACTGGTATGATTGATTAGCCGGAAATACTTTTCTCAGTTGGCTTTGATCGGTTCAAGATTTGACTTGGCAACAAGCAATTTACTGAACTAAAATCACCTTGAATTGCACTTTCCACTCTATTTGGTTTTTTAAAAAACCTTTTCTGACGCGTTTCGATATTAACTATCTTTGACAAAGACAAAGTGCAATTCAAGGTGATTTTAGTTCAGTGAAATGAATTTCCAACAAGTATCGGCTGAATCAATCCAGCAATTTACTGGCCGTGGATACATCAAATAAAAAAATATTTAATTTTTGGACCAAAGGGTAGAATTGCAGTTTGGTGTAATTTCTTAAGTTTCCGCGCCAAACTTTAAATGCCACACACCAAAGTTTCAGCAAGCCGCGCCATGTTGTTGGTGTTTGACAGTCATTGAAAGCAGACAGAATTTTAACAAAAAAAGGAAATAAGTGAATTTCGTGGGCGGATTATTCATTATTTTTTGCGTAAATTCTATGGGGAACCACCATTAATTTCAATACTTAAGAAGTGGTTTACCGAGTTCCGTTTGGTCGTACCACCACAAGTGACGTTGAACGTTCAGATCGTGCAAAAGAGTTCGATGATCCAGAAATCGTGGACAAAGTCCACGGCATATTTTTGGAGGATAGGAGAATGAAAGTGCGTAAGATGGCTCAGGCTGTAGACATTCTACATGATCGCTCACAGTCAATCATAAGCATAACCGTATCACCACTTCAAAATTGTATTTAGCGAGGTTCGTGTTGATAGTTCTTTGAGTTGCCCACAGTATAATTCTGATCGATTTGTAAAGGGTAAAATGATCACCGGCGAATATTACTCGAAGCTTTTGGACTGTTCTATGAAGACATTGTATGGGTGCACACATATGTACTTTTTTGTAGTTGAAATCCTTCACCTTGTTATAAATCATGCATGCTGTGCGTCAGTTTTCGACTTTCGCATACTGACTAAAACACCCTCCAGCTACCTGGAACCATCGCGACTATAGCATCAGGTACCCCTCTATCCAACAAGTCCCTTAGGGTTAATTTTCTGTTCTCGTTCTTTGCGTTGTATTATCTCGCGCAGGTAGTTACTTATATGACCCCATTACTACCGACTCTCCACCTTACACACAGAAACATTATGCTTCAGGGTGGCCACCTATCCACAATAAACACGTAGATTGTGAGTCAATCTTTTCATCCTATTCCACTAAACATTAAATACGCCATGCTCAGTTAAAAACCTATGCATCCTAAAAGGTCATATGACCCATTTCCTAACATCTCCTATCAGAAATTTGGTTCATTAAGTCTTTTTCTGGATACCACCTTCTCTGCTATATTTCTTTATTGAACAAATGGCTCGGAACTCGGCAGACAAGAAACCTACCTGTTGGTACCTCAATGTGGACGATACTTCTGTTATACATAGCCGTGGAAAGGAAGAACTAAACAACTTCAAGAAAAGACTGAATTTAGTTCTTTCTTCATCTCAAAATCAAGTTCACGATGTAGGTCAAGCTTTCTTTAGCCGCTAAAGGCACTCCATTGCTCGAGCAGGCGCCGTACTCGCCTGATTTAGCACCCTGTGACTTTTTCTTTTTTTCGGCTCTAGTCGATGTAAGAGGTGAAGCGAAAATCAGGGGAGATCCTAAATGCTTCAAAAGAAAACTTGTAGATTGCTTTGACCAGTGGAAAAAAGAATGGAAAGGTGTGTGGCTAGGGGAGGGGAACAGTCTCGTTATTTAATAGCCAGTCCTCGTATCTATTTAAAAAGTATCTGACTTATCAAACTGTCGTGGTATAATTCTAGGAAATCTAGAAAGTTCCAGACTGCTAACACGAATCGGGACTCAAATTCTCAGTAACTTTAAAGGATACTGTTTTAATAACTTTGCTCATTCATTTATAATAATAATTTGGTGTGAATAATTCAAAAATTACTTCCTTATCTTGCGTTATTTTTTTTGTCGATTTGACATCGAAATCTTTCAGAAACGATACGATTTTCTGATTCTTACGTCGACGAATGGTAATTCCCATAATTTTCGGACGTTCGCGTTGCTTTATTTTCCACAAAGCTGAAGGTCGACGTGGTCGTGACTCATTATTATAATATCGTTTTTTCTCTCTCCAGTAACAATAGGTTACGTTCCGATATTCGATGCCTGATTGGGATTTATCGTGTTTTTTTATCAGCACGCGATATGTAATTTTTAATGTTTTTAATGATTCCATATGTGAATTTGCATTGTGATGAGATCGCTGTTGTATATTAATTACTACTAAATGATGCGATATCGCCGCATTGAAATGTATTGTTTTCGCGGTATTTTTATTTTGCAAAAAGTCTCCCGGGATATGATATGATAAACTGGCTTGAAGATTTCTTTTTCTGTAGGCCAATCAACTTGTGTACTACTATTATTAAAATAAATCAAAGTAAAAAAATAATAATAAAAAGCTTTTAGTAAAATGCACTAAAAATGATAAATAAACCAAGGAGTTCTTAAATTCGACAAACCTAAACATATACCTTGAATTTAGCTGCTCCATAGAAGTGTCCTTAGCAAAAGTATGGATGAATAGACACGGGTAAAAGAAACAGTGACAACATGCAGGACTCGCTCACACAGCGAGTGGGCGCGATTTACATATTCGAAAATAAATAAGGTTAAAGGCGACGGTCACGTGACGACCGGCAAAAGCCGCGGTCACGTAACGAATAGCAAAAGCGCCGGTCACGTGGCGACCATCAAAAGCGTCGGTCACGTGGCGACCGGCAAAAGCCGCGTTCACCTGACGACCGGCAAAAGCCGCGGTCACGTAACGACCAGCAAAAGCCGCGGTCACGTGACGACAGACAAAAGCAGCGGTCACGTGATGGCCAGCAAAAGCGCCGGTCACGTGACGACCGGGAAAAGCGCCGGTCACGTGACGACCGACAAAAGCGCCGGTCACGTGACGACCGACAAAAGCGTCGGATATAGCATTGAAATTGTATAGGAATCATTTCTACCTAACCCAACACTAAAAAAACATATAAAATTATACGCACAGCAAGATGAAACCATTTTATAGAAGTGCTATAAATACATAAAGGATGCAAATACCTAATAAACAAATTTATTTTGATAAACGGAAACACAAGGTAGAACTTGACACAACGTATTAATTTCGCAACTTTGCCGGTCAGCAGCTGTTTGGTGATTGGTATCTTTGTTTCAAGTCGTCACTACCGCATCTCACTCTGTACAGTCCGTCCATTTGTAATATTATAAGCTCGATGCTCGATGCATATATTATGTTCTTGCGCCGACTTGAAAGCTTATCGCATTATTCCTGAATCCCTTAAATTTATAGTTTTTTTTTCATTTTTTTCTGTTTATTTATTTTTTTATTTCTCTCTCGGCAAACCGTTCCTTTTGAAACCCACATTATGGAATAGATAAGAACATATTTCTAAGTGACTTTTCTTTACTACAATCAACAAAGGCTTTATATATCGCAGCAAATAGAATCCCGATGTCTCTAATGGTATTGATGAAACTCTGGGTAGCAAGCAAATTACTCTAAAATTTCCTCGGCCACATATGCATTATAGGCTAGATTTATGATAATTTTTTTTTACAATTTCGTAAGAACAACAGCCTCCTACTTAACAAAGTATTATGAAAATTGAGACAATCATAGAAAAAATAGCAGTAGTTTATTGATTAATCAATTTTTACTTTTGTTATAATTTTCTGCTTAGAAGATGAGTCGTAATTTCGAATGAAATCTCATTTTCTTCGCTATTAAATGAAATAATGCACACAAAAAAGGCAATCGCGTCCTTGAATACCAATAATTGTCATCGTAATTTACAAAGTATTACAAACAAGCAAGAGATTATCGTTCAATTAACAATTGTTTATTGTTTTTGCAGCACTTTTTATTATAAATAACACAATAAAAGTACGTCAATATTGAAACAAAGACGCACGATAATTAAATACACATTTCATTTTGATTTATAATTGATTTTTCCTTTTTTGTAACTTTACTTATGGACTTTTATATCAAATAAAGTAATTTCTAACCATAATGTAGAACAGCTGTCTAAATAATTTTAAATATTAATTAAAATTTTATCTTACGATCTACTTTAGTTTAATACCGAATAAATTTTATTAGACACACTAATTTTTATTTTCGTTTTTAGAAATACGATATACAGTGTGTCTAATATTTGACTTACATGTATTGCTATCTCAAGTTATAGCTAGAAACATCATTAAATTATGAAAGTTGTAGTGAAATTTATTGCAAATTCAATCCTTTTCGAAGGTATGATTTATCTGTGCAGGTTTTTAAGATAATAAGGAAAAACTCAAAATGTGCATTTTTCATTTTTCTCTGTAATTACCCAAATGCGAGTGTCATGCTCTTGGGAATAAAATTAAGCCACATTTTTAAGAAGAATTTGACGAAGTAAAAAATAAAACATTTTCATAAAATTTGAAATTTCTTATGGGTGCCATTTTTGGATTTTTGCATTTTTGGAAAGAGCTCATCAAGAGCTTTCGAATTACGTATAATAGCTTTATTCGCGGTAACAATTCGTTATCGATTCATTACTGATCGCTTGCGCAGTTGCAATAAAAGCATTCGCGGTACAGAAATTACTGAACGGGCACTAAGAATTCTGTGTTCGCGGTGAAAGAAAATTCGATTCATTATTGATTCTTAACCAGATTATCAGTTCTTGAACTATAGCTAGGATTCCTCGTACTGACATGCGCGTTTGAATAATTTTTACTCGAATTTAGTAAATTGTTATTTTGTGTTGCCTACATCGGGAAATTTACATATATGTTAACTGTGTTTACGTTTGGAAATTGTTTAGAATATTTGCTGAGATGGACCACTTAATTTCAAGTGAAGGGGATTTGGAAGAAATTTTGGAAATTGTGATTGTTCCAAATACAATTGATTATTTTGAACATATTGTGCCACAATAATCATCAGTTTGAGTTTCATTTTCGGATTAGTCGTGGAAGGGTGGAAGCAAATCATTTCGCCCCGTCACAATATTGAAACCGCTACCATAAATAGCAGTAGTAGAATGTAGACTGGCTCATTTAATTGACAAATACGTTTTTATATACATCCTAGATGTCGGTCTTACATCTCGCGTCTTCAAACGTATTTATATAATTTGACAGCAGGGAAGAGTAGGTATATGAGATTTCTAGGATAGTGAATTAGTTGCAACGGCATTCGCGGTACACAAGTATCTTTTACTAGTTCTGAATCAGGCATGCGCTCTTGAGTAGAACTGGATTGATAACGAATTGGTTCAGAATTGTGTTCCGCGAATAAAGCTAATACTCTAGGTAACCAATTCCCTGTGCTCTAAAATTAAAAATTACGGTTTTTCCTAGTAGGCTGTGTTTATACCTGACGACCATAATGAAACAAATGAAATCCCCATATCAAAGCAAGCTAGAATTTTATGTTTTACTTCGTCAAATTCTTCTTAATAAACAGTCTTAATAACGTATTATTCCTAAAAGCATAGCACTCGTATTTGGGGAATTACAGAAACAATGAAAAATGCACATTTTAAGTTTTTTCTGATTATTTAAAAAAAGATAAATCATATTTTCGAAAGCAATTGGGAGTAAAATTCTGTACAACGTTCCTAGTTTAATTTGTTTCTAGCTATAATGGTTCTCGAGAAAGCAATACATGTAAACGAAAACTTGGACACATTGTATGTATTTTGACCTGCTGAATTCTAATTCACCGTCGAATCGATATTCGACAATTCAGTTTTCAGATAAATCCGGCAAATGTTCTGAAAATCTTTGAGGTGCAAAAAATACAGCTTTTTTTAAAACACCCTGTAGTTCACATTCTGGGCTGTGTTGCCTGGTCGATAAATTTTTTCATTGCCTAATTTTTAGTAAAACAGTGGAGTAAATCTGAGAAGTTAATATTTATTTTTAATTTCATTGTGTAGTGGAGAATTCGAGAATTGTCAATCCATTGAACGCAAGACTACACATTGTTTCTAGTCGAGAATTATTATCAGTTGAGCTCCCCTCAATTGAAATCTCGAATTATTGTTTATGTAATTAGAACATAATGTAATGTTTATATTTACACACTCGGGTTCAGTTCACTCTAATTTATTTCCACTATATTAACACAATTTATATTCACAGAACTATTTACAATTTAACGATACTATGTGGTAGTCGAATACTGACCAACTGCTTCCGTCAGCTC
Source organism: Octodonta nipae (assembly GCA_034190945.1). Classification (NCBI taxonomy): domain Eukaryota; kingdom Metazoa; phylum Arthropoda; class Insecta; order Coleoptera; family Chrysomelidae; genus Octodonta; species Octodonta nipae. The sequence continues at coordinate 19,511,061 of CM067217.1, forward strand.
TCCGTATCTATATATTACTTCTCCGAATTCTCCAGAACGCCAAAGAGCCGCCGAGAGATGGGCCAGACGCACAATATTTCGGATTCCCCGAAATATCGGATGAATGCCGCTTCCACGAATTATAGGATGAATACCCATCACAATATAACTGAATTTAATATTTTATCGCGAAAAGAATCTGGACATCTAGGAGTTTCAGGAAAAACTAGCTCACAGAGACTTCAAATTGAGAGTCGTACTGTCGTACTGTGAATAACGCTGATTCTCTCGGATCCCTATGATTGAAATCACACGAAAAATTTCATAGGTTAACTGAAACCTGTAAAAGAAATTATGGTAGTATTTTTTTCCTGAAACTCTTCGATGTCGAAAGTCAATTCTCCTTTAAATTATTAAATTCAGTTATATGTACTAAATACATAAATAGGTATTCGAAATTTCAATCAGTTGAGGGAAGCACAACTGATGAAGGTTCTCATCTAGAAACAATAAATTGTCTTGCGTTCAGTGGACTGCAAAATCTCGACAAGATAGTAGCATAATTTCTTTTATAGGTTTTAGTTAACCCACAAACTTTTTCCTTCGATTTCTATGCTAGGGATCCCAATTAATGCATTATTAGAAATTTTGATTTTTGTCAACTTTATATTTTCTCGCAGTAAATTCCTTAAAAGCAGTTCGAAATACATTTATATCCTTGACGTTGGTTGAATATGAACCGGACTTTTCTGTTTCTCGCCCTGTAGGTAATTCGAGTGGCGTGACGTCTCGATATATGTTAGGTCGGGATGTTAAGAAGAGGGGAGTTCGTCGGTTTGGCGAGGCGTAGTCGATGCGCTGTTAGTAGCATCATGTCAGAGCAAGAGGTGCATACGTCTGTTGCGCAACGTGTTGTTATCAAATTTTTGGCGCGGGAGGGCGTTAGACCGTCTGAAATTTTGCGTCGACTATCTGCACAGTTCGGCAATGAAACACTTCCAAGGACCCAAGTGTACGACTGGCACAAAAAGTTTTCAGATGGCCGAGAGACAGTGGAAAATGAGGCTCATGCACGCCGTCCCACGACAAGCATCAATGAGGCGAATATCTACGCAATTCGTGAGCTGATTGAAGGTGACCGCCATCTTACAGTATTGGCAATTGCTAAACACGTTGGAATATCATACCGGAGTGCTCAATCAACCATTTCAGATGAGTTCGATTACCGAAAAGTGTGTGCAAGATGGGTTCCTCGCCTTCTAAGGGAAGATCAGAAAGCAAACCGTCTTGCCGTATGTGAAAGGCTGTTAGCAAGATATCGAGCAGAGGGGGATGATTTTTTGAGACATATTGTCACCTGTGATGAGACATGGGTGCATCATTATACCCCGGGGTCCAAATGTGCAAGCATGGAGTGGCGAAAACCTGGAGAGGCAGCATCGCGGAAAGCCAAGACTCGTCTTTCTGCAGGGAAAATTCTTGCAACAGTTTTTTGGGATTCGAAAGGCGTACTGCTGATCGATTTTCTGCACGAACGCCGTACAATTAATGCTGAGTATTATTGCGAACTACTCCAACAAGTGAAACTTGCCTATCGGCAAAAGAGGCGGGATATGTCTATCCGAAGTGTGATTCTGTTGCATGACAACGCTCGGCCACATACAGCTGCATTGACTCAAGGAAAATTCAACAAAATGCATTGGGAAACCCTTGAACACCCGCCTTACAGTCCTGATTTGTCACCATGTGACTATCACATGTTTGGGCCACTTAAAGAAGAACTGGGAGGCCACCACTTTGAGGACAACGAAGGTGTAGAAACGTTTGTGCGCAATTGGTTATCGACACGACCAGTTTCATTCTTGGGGGAAGGTATTAAAAAACTTTCGATTCGGTGGGAAAAATGTATACATAAGAGAGGAGACTATGTAGAAAAATAATATGTATTAAAATTTGTATTGATCGTACCAATAAAATTTTTAAAACAAAAGTCCGGTTCATATTTGATTCACCCTCGTATTACTAATTTGTACGAAATTTTCTAATTCAACAAATTTAATTTTGTCTCAGCAATCAGGCTATATTTCCATATATATTGAATTCCTCATTAATGAAGAGCATAAACTGGTTGTGAATTGATTCCTCAAACAGGTTTTTTCCGTTCACTTTTTTTCTAACGATTGTAAGAAACAATACCGAGCTGTCTAAAATACAAAATAAAATCGCATAGTTACTTATAAGAAACTGATATCCTATAATATAACAATAAAAACCAATGTAACATATAATGATTCTTATCGTTGCTGTGGTGAACATCCAGATTACTGATAACGGTCTATTTTAATAATTTCACTGGCCTTATCTACAGTTGTGGTTATTATTTCGTCGGTAATTTGTGTTCGTGATTTTGACGCATATATTTATTTTATAATAGGTGGTCTACGACAGGTTATTGCCTTGTCTTGTTTTATATTTTATAAAGGAACGCGTCATAAATATTTTGTTATAATGTTTTTTTATTAAAAACATATTTTGCATAAACATTATTGTTTATTAACAATTACACAAAGTCCAAATATTTGGAAAATGGTACACAATATGGAAGTTTATAAAGAGAATAATTTTATTAAAAATTTCGACCTAAAATCATAACCTCAACAAATTTACAATTACAAGTACTCTCTATGAATCATATAACGAGCTCCCTCTTTGAGTGTCAAACATTGGAGTGCTCAGATGTGTCAGCTTTAACAAAACGTTCCCAACAAATTTCATTATAATGGTTTCCAATCGTTTCCAAGCAATTGCCAAAAATGTGTGTAAAATAATATTCTTTAACACCCTTTATCTCGAAAACAGAGGCAATTAGGAATATTTTTAAAGTAAACTCCACTTATTTTTGACCATTCCACCTATCCTAGCAATCATGTCATGTTTTTTTAAACACCCTGTATATTCAGGAATTTGGTTACGTAGAATTTAGAGGGATTGGATGCTGAGAAAAATATGTATAGAGCAACTAAGAAAAAACAAGTATTATTTATTAGTTTCTATATTTTAGTAACAATTTGTTTATCATTGTTTAAAATTATTTATTACTTTTATATTGTTGTAAAGTCCGTGGGTTCAATATAAAATTATAAAACTAATATTAACTTTCACTTTTCTAGAAACTTTTATTTACATCGAATGTACAACAGCTGATTCAAATATCACAATAACAATGTTACATATAAGCTCTTCGCTCCATCAACTGATTCGCGATCGTGGCCTCCTTCCTTTATAAAACCAGCATAGAAAATTCTCATAAAAATCATCCTCACTCCTACAGGTGCCGAGTCTTTTCGAGAACCATTTTTTATCTCAAAGCGTTTGTTGTCGTACTGAAATGAAACAGGGTCGGCTTTGAGTAAATTTCGTAACAATATTACCATTTACTAATATGATTTATTTTTAAAAAACAACCGACTTCAGCTGACTTAAAATAGAAACCGAGTGCAATCAATCACTATTTTCAGACATATCTTTTTTTTATCTAATTTAAGGTACGATTCTATTGAATATTATGTCTCTCTTTCTCCCTCTCTAATTTGTATTATTTATCTATATTTTCCAAATATTTTTAAACTATTTTTGTTTGTTTTATTATTTGGACCACTTTCTATAATTCACTTTATATTGCATCCACACTGTATATGTTTCTGTGTATTGGTCATCCCTATATACTTATTTGTCTTATTTTCGGAACCACCCTGTACAATTATAATTCAACTTCACACAATGTTGCAACGGTTCTGATACCTGATACCACCCTGCATAAGTATAAATCCTCTCCACACTATTGACAGTTTCTATTTTTCTATTGTTTACATTATTCCTGTGTACCTATGATTTTACTTCGCTCCTTATGTCTAGTATTCTGTTTATGCAACTGCTCATGGTCTACCCTATATAACAAAATTCACATTTTTGAACCACATTTTATGACTATATTTTTTTTAACCCATGACTATAAATATATTATTTCCCGGCCTATAATTGAAATATCCTAATTGCTTATGCTTATATAACAAATTTTTGATACACCCTGAATAACAATAATTTTACTCCACCCTTACTTCAAATACCTTGTATAAGCAACTACTTTTGTTCCACACTTTATAACTTTTTTATCCGCTCTGTATTACTGTAATTGTACTCTATCTTATATTTCAACTATCCTGTATATTCAACTGCTTCTAACATTTTTTGAAGCCTTCTGTATAAATGTAATTATATTCTCCCCTATAACGCAAATATCCACTCTGTATAACTATAGTTTTGCTCCACTCTTATTTCCACCACCTGGTAAATAATTTTTCCACCTTATATTTCAATGCGCCGACTTACCACTTAATATCACATGCACGCACGCACACACTACAACCGTATACCATATAGAAAAGATCGCACGCATAACAAATTTTCGTTTCGATAAACTATTCGAATATTTTCTGCCATTTCACGCGACTATAATATAATATAACTTAACTTCGTCTCTAAAAGAAACTGACTTCAAATGAATCAAAATGAAAACCATTACAAACACTCTGAACGATATACTTTCATGGCATATCTTGACAACTAGATAGGTATTTATTATAAAAACTTAGAGCATTTACTTTCTAGAGATAGCCTGCAGTGCAAAAATGTCGTGGTAAGACTAAGAAGAGAGAGGGCAATAGAGAGGGCAAGAGGCTATTTCACTCGGTTGGCAGCTGCTTCCAATAAAGCTTGTTGTTCATTGGCTGCGTCCACCGACCATCCACCCACTAAGTGAAATAGCCTCTTACTGTCTCTATTGCCCTCTCTTTCTAGCGTTGCCATGAATTTATGCTTGACAGGCTATATCTAGATGGTAAATGATCTAAGTATAAAAATGCGACATTTACTTTTAGTTGATGTTTACAGTTTTTTGCACATATTTTTCCTATTTTCAGAAAAATGGTATGTTCTACGTTATAGAAAAATGTACGGAACGAAGCTGGAACATATCTTTGTAGAATAGAATTTAAAATATTCAAATTGTTTGAGCCGTCTTGAAATTTACTGAAATGTAGTCCCTTAATTACTTTGTTTTCCTGATTTTCTGGATCAGTATAAATAAAAAACTCTTATATGTGCAAATAACATATGTCAAAAAGTTTTTGGTTTACGAGAAAAAGAATTGTTCAAAGTTGTCGATCCAAGTAAGCACTTAAGTGTGTGTATTTTTCAATTTATTTCCAAACAAATTTATCAACTGAACAGTACAATAAACAAAAACCTCTACCATTCCCATCAAATGAAGGGAAATTAAAAAAATAGTTTTCAACGGAATTAATAAAACATAAATTATGGTAACATCGGATTTTTGCTTTCGATGGCAGACCGTAATAAAGAATTTATTGCGAAAGGTCAGGTTCCGTGTTGCAAATAAGTTAGGGAGTATTTATTTGTTTTGAATGTAATATTTTGGCGTGATAAGCTAAGGGAGTTTTATTTCAACTGTAGTGTTAACTAAATATGTCACAACTATGATTCAGAAAACAACCGTGCAGATTTTGTTTATGTTTACGAATTATGAGTGTGGAAATGTTAAGCACGGAATAAAAACAACGGAATATTGGTGAGTTTTGTTATGATATTGCAGATTCTTGTTATTTGCAAAATTTCTCAATTCAATGTTGGTAAAGTCGGATATGATACGTTTTAAATATTTACACTTTAATTTAATGTGTTTTTTTTGTCGAAATTTCAATGTAAATGATAAACTTATTTTTACTAAATGCTTACTTAGACAATGTAATTTTAAAAACAACGCTTAGTTGGATAGAATTCCCTTATAATGCTTCAGAAAATAAACATATATTCATAGTGTTTTCATTGTATCTCTTCTTTTTAAAAGAATTTATTAAGAATCTGTTGAAAAGTAGCACCAATAGTTTCTCATAAATGAATACAATAAATACAAAAAGTAGTTAAATACGAGTACATTTCAGTTTTTAGTATATATACTCTTACCGCTCCTAACAGTTTTATTCAGGCTTGGCAAGGTTGCCAGATGTACAGAAATTTTCAAAAACTTTTTGTTGGATATGTCTTTGTTAAGAGTTTTTAGTTCATACTAACCAGTACTATCACCTATCAAAATATATGCACTGCAATACGTTACACCCTGTATACGCTATTTGGAGTTAAATTTTATTTATTTTTTTCATTTCAGAATCTAGTGCAAGCCTTATACGACTTCACGCCCCAAGAAGTCGGAGAACTGGAATTCAGAAGAGGCGACGTCATCACCGTAACCGACAGTTCAGACGAGCACTGGTGGCACGGAGAAATCGGACATCGCAGAGGTCTGTTCCCCGCCACATACGTAACGCCTTATCGCACATAAGTCTCACAAAAATCGTACGTCTCCCAACACTTTACGCGTAATCCCTTTGTTGAGAATGTTTAAAAAGAATATTTTACGATATATACAAAAACGATCGCACGAATCGACGTTGAATATGAGAATCGAAACTGGCATGGAACACAAAAATATCACTGTCATCTGTCATACGATGTTGATGTTTTGTGATGTGTGATAAGTATCTACGATCCGAATCTCACGCGAGAGCTGTTGCTGTATCTTGTGATCGTTTTTTAGGATTATTATTTTTAAATTTAAATTTTATTTGTTTGGATGAGCATAGAATGTAACGTATTAGGGAATCTTTAAAGACTTGTAATTGTTCGATACATCACGGTTTACCATAAATCTTCGTTAGATGTTGATTTGTGATAGAAATAGTCTTGTAATTGTTCACTTTAAGTTACATTGTATTCTCATCTTATCGATAACATCTTTTAGAATTGTCAGTGGCTTTAAGGAGGCAATGCACTACCTATTGAAACTACTCGAAATTGTATGAAATTCTTAAGACTGTTACAAAAATGTGAAGTTATCGATATGTTGGGTTTTCTTTGTTAAATTTTTAATCATTTCACTTATTGAGTTATTAACACTTGTCGAGCTACAGTTATAGTATAAGGCTGTGTCCCACGCAAACGCGATATGCGCGGTGCGGGCCGAGCGATACGTCAATGTAACAATTACAAACTTCAACTAAAGGCTAAAACCAACCAACGACAACACAAAATCGCTATTTATTTTTCAGTAATGACAAATAGACTTTGACGCACGAAAATCGCGTTTACGTGGGACCCCACGGCGGTGCGGGCGGTGTGATACATCATTGTGATAATTAAAAACTGCAACTGCAGGCGAAAACAAACCAACTGAGGCATGCAATACCTTAAAATTGCTGGAATCGTACGAATTTATTTTCCTGTATGGTCAAAATGTATTCATTTTATGTGTTTGATAGTTTGCGGCTGTCACTTTGATGTATCGCACCGCGCATATCGCGTTTACGTGGGACACGGCCTTAGGCTTGTCCACGTAAGGGAATTATGCGCGTTGCGGGCGGTGTGATCCATCCAAATGAGTGATGCGACAACACAAAATCGCCACAACCGCACGAATTTATTCTTCAGTAAGGACAATATGATTTTTTTATATGTTTGATAGTTTGCGATAATCACATTGATGCAACGCACCGCCCGCAACGCGCATATCGCGTTCACGTGGGACACGGCCTTAAGTTCAGTCTGCAGTTTTTTTGAGATCTGATGTTTTTTTCTCATCTTCTATTGCAAATTTGTTTTCCCCATTTGTACCATTTGTACTGTAGATGAAAATTTTCAAGTCTAATGAAATATTAATGACACCAATCAATTTTTTTCTAATGGAATATGGAGTTCTAATTGGATCGTGAATTCTTTAGTGCATTGCCTTTTTGCCCTTTTCATTAAAAAACTGAATGTAGAAGAAACGAGTTGGCTATTTTAGTTTGAGCTGCTAATAAATTATAGCGAAATAAATAATTTTTTTTGGATTACGTTGCGGCCAGAAAGATATATCGATGGCGAACATTCTTGTCATTATATTTGATTATGGATATCTCTCAGATTAAATAAATACAATGAAGTTTGCTTCTTATCAAAGAGCTTATTTACATACTGACATTATTGCGAGTGATAAGCGACGTTTTTTGTTTTTTGAATAATAAAAAAACGCTGTTTATCCACTATACAAACCAATTATTGTGATTAATATTTTTAAAATGTCTAACGGGGTAATAGATGACGGAACATCAAGATTTAGTGTTCATTATCATCAGCCTCTACGTTCCTAGGTGACTATTTAATTGAAAAAAAGAAACGCTCATATTTCGGTACTTAATGTGAATATATTTGCGGAAATGGCAGATTTTTTTCGGTGAGTCGTGTTTTCTAGGACGATTCACCGCTTAAGGACTGAGTTTTTTTTTCTGATTGTTTGTAATAACTTAAAGAACATACTTTGTTTTGTAATTCGAGATTTTAGGAGGAATTGAGTCATATAGGTCTATATAATTTCTTTTTTTTTAGTTAAACTACTCAATAATAAATGATGTTCATCCTTCCAAGATATTAGACATTAAAGTGAAACTGTTACATTGGGGCAGTTATTTGGTGAAATATAAAATCTATGGTGAATTAGTAATATAAGCTATTACACAGCGTTTATTTGAAGAATAAACATGTTACAATTATTTCTCTAGCACTGTGGCTTCTTCAGGCAGTAAGGCATTGAGTGTAATTTACAAAGAGTAGAGTTTAAAGTAAAAATTACACTCATTGTCTGACTGAAGAAACTGCAGTGTAAGTGAAACAATTGTTACATGTTTGGTCAAGTAAAGTGAAAGGTTTACTAAATTGAAATTACTTTGATACCAAATATAGTTTTCATTTTCTTACACAAAACTTATTAAATATAATGGTAATCAAAATATTCATTGCATTTTTTCAATTTTATCAGTGATGGGACTTACACTTAGTCGTTTTTGGACGAAATACAAAATTAAGACCATCTAGTTTTTAATGTCTCCAAAAAATCGCCATCTTTTTTTGTAGTCACAAATTAACTACAATTAAACTCTAATTTTGATATTGCAATGATTGTTTCTACCAATTACATCAAGAAAAACCAATATACGATTTTTGAAGAACTGAATTTATAGGTTTACTGTAATAGTAATGCATTTATATTCCTTAAGCGATTTCTCTTAGGTTCTTAAAATACAGTGACAAGTGTTATAAATAAATTCGGTGCTCTAAGATAAGAAATTAACCTACCAGACCTATGTTCAATTATTACTTGTAGGTAAATATTCAAACAATAAGGATGAATTTTAAATAAGTTTAGTCCTATCACAACTGATGAATAATAATTTTATGAAATTATTGTTAATATCCTTTAAAGTAAAAAACATAAGCGTAAGATGATCAAGAACTTGACCTGACCTATGTTACCACTAAAAAATCTAAAAAGACAGACAATTCAAATGATAAAACTCCCCTTGAAAACAATTTAAAAGAAAATTTAAAAGCGATAATATAATGAATCAAATTTTTACGAAATAATAGACTAAACACCATAATCCAATGTAAAAAAATCACCAATTAAAAAAACCTTAATAGTTTTAATAATTTTTTCTTAATAACATTAAAAGTAAAAAATATAAGTGTAAGATGATGAAGAACCTCATCTGACCTGTTAACACTAAAAAATCTAAATCGACAGATAATTAATTGATAAAACTCCCCTTAAATTTAACAGAAAATAAGGAAAACGATACTATACTGAATCAAATTTTTACGAAATAACCGACAGAACACCACAATACAATGTAAAAAAAGACTAATTATAAAGAACCTTTTAAAAACATGATTTTGATCAATATTTCTCTTATACTAAAATAAAAATAATGTACCATCTTGGGGCGTGCCCGTATTGAATGTAGAGTGTTTAGTTTTAATTTTTGTTCTCCTATGCGCACTTTTCATTTAACATCCACATCAGGGGGGCATAAAAATCGGTCATTTTTAATCTTTTTAAAATTTTCTTTATAACATTAAAAGTTAAAAAAACATAAGCGTAAGATTATGAAGAACCTGATCTGGCCAATGTTAACACTAAAAAATGTAAAACGACAGATAATTCAGTTAAACTTCCCTTAAAAACAATTTAAAAGAAAATAAAGAAAACGATGATATAATAAAATTTTTACGAAATAATCGACAGAACAAGACAATGGTAAAAAATCACTAATTAATAAAACTTTTTGAAAACAAGATTTTGTTCAATATTTCTCTTCCCCATATTGAATTTATAGTGTTGAGTTTTAATTTTTGTATTCTTATCCATCTAATGTTTACATCATCAGCCATTTTCGGGAGTCCGTCATATTAGATTTTGTTGGACGTCAGTTAGCTAGCTGACCATGCATTGTTATCCAAACTAAACGCATATGCAAAATTCTATGTCAAACTCTTTATGGTATAATCCTTCCATAGCTTTCCGCTTAAAATTGATATTAACAACTATTTTTTTTAATTTACAGAAGTTTGACTGTAACACAATTTTGTAGTAGTTGAAAAAGTATTTGATGTCAGATCTTCAATATTTCTATGTGAAATACTATCAGTAATAGTATCAAACATTCTATATATAGTAGCCTTAATGTGGATAACGTTTCTTCCAAATTGTAGACTGCCGGTCTAACACATGCTATCATATAGGTGAGATTACTGTAAATGTATTGTATATACCCATTTTGGGTTTTTTCATCACCCAAACAATTGAGATAAACAGTCCAATATTAATGTTCACAACTTCTTTAAAAGTACTATCACTGCCCCCCGTCATTTCAGTCTCTATGACCCAGCCAAATCAACTAATTGTAACTTTGCCTGTTTGTTTTCTTTATTGTCAGATGTGTGTCATAGCACTGTTTATGATGGAAATTGCATGAATTCTCGAACTATGGGTATTCATTGAAGTTGGCGTGGTTCTACCTAGAGCATAATTAAATTGGAAACCAACAAAACGGTGCAAATCAGGGATATCCTAGATATCAAAAAGGTTTAGCTCTGTGGGAGCCCTTGCCAGGTTTTCAGGCCCGTGGTTGGAGTCGTGGCAGCAGTTTCCCATGAATTTCCTGACCGTCCGGACTGTTCCTAACAGGACGGCTTTTTGCATTTGTTGGTAAAGATGTTCTTCCAGACCGAGGTATTTTAAATTGTTTAATAGATGTTTTGGGACTAGTCCTGTCGTTGACATAACAATTGGTACAGTTCGTGTGTTGTTCATGTCCCACTGAGTCTTTATTTGAAATTCCAAGGCCCTATATTTGGTTATTTTCTCAGCCTGCTTGATATTTATATTATTGTTGTTAGGAATTGCTATGTCAATTAAAGTTGTTTTCCGAGCGACTTTATGTACCAAAACTATATCTGGTCTATTGTGAGCAACAGTCCGATCAGTCAGTATCGTGCGGTAACAGCTTGTAGTTGTTATTTTCTAAAACAGATTCTGGTTTGTATTTATAGTATGGTAATCTCACCGACTGTGATAGTTCAAGTTTCAGTGCTAGTTCCTGGTGCAGTATTTGTGCCACAGCATCGTGTCGTTCTTTGTATTCATTTTCCATTATTCATTGTTAATATTTTTATATAACAAATGTTAGGGTTACTAATACATTTGATTAGTTTTTGTCTGCATTTAATATTGACATAAGGTACCATGGAAGAATCCCCCAAACGAGTCGACTTTCATAAAATATTCATTGGAGATCTTGAAATATATTCACATTATTTGCCTCAAAAATTTATCGTTAAGTAGTCTTAAGATATATTACAATTATTTAAAATATTTTTCTAATATTTTCACCTCGTCAAAGGAAGAGAGAATAATTTTTTATGTTTTTTTCCTTTCGGGGTGACATGGAAATCAATGTGCATAAAAATAGATATAGTTTTCTAGTGCTTATATTTTTCGAAATGGTAATTATTGTGCTACATTAATCGATTCATCGAACAATAAGTAGCTTTTGAAAAACAAAATATCGAGCATCTCAGTCCACCATGTTTTTAAACTAATTAATGAATATGCAAAGAAACACCACTACGAAATAGGAGATAATTATTATTAGGCGATTTAGTACTAATGATGACAAACGTTGTGATCATTTCTCCGAGATTTCATTTATTAAATCATTATTGTTCACCTTTTTATTATCAAGATGCCATTTATAGATTTTTTCTATATATTATTGTTTTAGTTTATTTTATATGCATATTTTATTGAAATTTGATTTTTTATGTATATAGTTAAAAAATTGTGGCAAAAAAATATTTTTTGCTGGAAAATTGATCGGTTTTTCCAAATATTTTATTTACTGTATTGTGTATTTCTTGCGTGATCTGGCTTATTATTATTATATTATATTTTTAATTAACTATATTATGTAAATACTAACTTAGAACATATGATTATTGATTATAAGTGCAAAACATATTTAGTAAATATACTATGTTATACATATGTGCCGAAGGTGTTTTATTGGAAATATCCCGTACTTTAAATTTACGAAAATACGTAATTAATAGTAGAACATACAATTCAAATTTTTTTTTTAAGTTATAACCCCAAAAATCGCAATTTAGTTTTTGCCTATTACGCGCAATCTATCTTTGAAACCGTGTTTACTACTATATGTTCAATTTAGTAAATTACTTGCTTAAATAATTTAACCTAAATATGAATTTTGACAAGGGGGTCTGATATATATATATATATACCTCGAAACGTTTGCAAATTACGTAATTTTCTAATATATGTTATATTACCCCAATAAGTTCATAATCAAAAAGTATAGATGCTACAACTCTCATTCAAAAAACAATTGAGCCTAAAGTCGAAATTAAAAATTAAAAAACTATTCTAACAATTTATGAGAGTGTGTACTAGTTTCCCCTAAGTCCTATATGTCAAGGGTTAAGTTGTCATCATCAAGGAGTTGCAGTTTGGTTTACTCCTTGATGATGACAAATTAGAGTTGTTGAAACGTCGTTGAGTGTTTAAAATAAAGGTTTGGTGTAAGGGTGCAAAACTGTGTTTTTACATTTGTGACACTCCAAAGATTCCACATTTCCATTTTAATAACTTTGTGGGAATAAAGATTGTATAATAATAAAGTTCCTTTTAAACGGGAAGAATTTGATAGTGTTATGTTCCGAATTGTTATGTGACGCTCCTACTGCTTTGTTACAAGATGCATTCGCCAAAAGTGCCATCAAATAATTCTGTTGTTTCAGTGAACCCATTAACATCTCAAGGGAAAACCTAGGATAAACCTTATGAACTATCCCGATACCATTAGCAATTTCATCCTGAATCATCGGCAACCATGAACTATTGAATTCCACGGAGATAGTAGCAATACAATCGATTTCATTTAAGAAAATTATAGCAGACTCCTTTAGCTTACGTGTCGTGTTTTGCTATTCTTTGTGCAATATAAGTGAATATTGAAATTGTATTTGGTTTTTTATTGCCATTGAAAACAGGTCAGACCTAGACTTCGATATGTTTTTAAATATGCACAGGGGAGGACTAAAGCCTATGCATCCTAGGCACGTGCCTGGGGCCAGAAAATTGTTGTACATGTATATTTTTTCTTGGAATCCGATAATTAAATAGAACTGCATACTATATGCTTTAAAACCAAACTACCAAACGCAAAGTATGTGTCATGACCGCCACTGAATATGCAGTATTTTCAAGTATTGTGTTGTTATTCCTAAATAATGCTTAAATATGACAGCACCCCATGTTTTCAAAATGTGGAGACACCCTAAGAAAAGGAAAAGTAATTAGGACTTTTGATTTTTGTAGGTGGATACTCGACAAAAAGTATACAAATATATAGCCCTCGAGTCAATTACATGTCACGATATACTAGTCTGTTGGTTATCTTTTTGCCAAAAAAGTAAAATCCGAGCTTTTCGTGACATTTAAAACGCATTTATAATTTATTTTAGCTCGCTAGACGTTAATATATTTTAGTTATTGATGGTTTATTTAGGAATGTCTAAACATTAATTTATTTCTTTCTTAAATGTGCCTTGCTGAGACCCACAGACTTGAGAATTAGTATATTAATTCCCAGTCTACGTTGAAGTAGAATGCAACAAAAATTCCGTCAAATTGGAACTGTTAAAAATCTTCCCTAACTTGGGAGATCGAAATTGAATGAATTGGTTATATTGTTAAATATTGAGGAATACCTGCAGAAACCTATAAGAGTGATATTGATGTAAGTGTAATTTATACTTAAAAAAGAACCGACTTCTTCTGACTTAAAATAAAAACCATTTAGAAACCGTGTGCAATCAATAACTGCGTTCTGACTTATTTTTTTATCTGATTTTTTAAGGTATAATTCTATTGATTATTTTACCTTATTGTTATCTCACCCTCTCTCTCTCTCTCTCTCTCTCTCTCTCTCTCTCTCTCTCTCTCTCTCTCTCTCTCTCTCTCTCTCTCTCTCTCGAATTTGTATTTTTTATATTGTCCACATATTTTTAAACTTTGTTTAAATCACCCTGTAAACCTATAATTTTAATTCGCCCAATATGCCAAGTATAAGCAACTACTTATGCTCCACACTATATAACATTTTTTTTAACCACCCCGTATAACTATAACTCCACTCCACCTTATATTTCAACCATTTTGTATATGCAATTGCTTCTAACATTAACCCTATAACCCTCCTTACTGCATATGCTTATTTAACCATGTTATAAAGTTTTTTTATCCACTTTGTATAACTATAGTTTTACTTCACTCTTATTTCAACCACCTTGTATACGCAATTACTTATGTGCCACTCAATACAACGTTTTTTGAACCACCCTGTATAACTTTAATTCTATTTCACCTTATATTTCAACCATCCTAAATATCGAACCACCCAATATCACATTTATTTGTAAGATTTATTGAACTCACCTGTCTAACTGTAATTTTACTTGGCCCAATATTTCTCTTCGATACACTAATGGAATATTTTCTGCCATTTCACTCGACTATAATGAAAACCGTTGCAAACACCCTGTACGATATACTTTCATGCTATAACTTGACATTTAAGCTAGATATTTATGATGAAAATTTGATGTTTACTGTTTTTAGGGTTCCATATATACAAAATATACGGATACCCTTATAATATCACTCTGGATTTCTGCCTCTGTCACATCACAGCCATTTTCTCCTAAACTACTGGACGGAAGAGGATGAAATTTGGTATCAATGTATAGTTTGGTGACCCGATCAGGAGTATATATCTTAAACGAAGAAATTCTGATTTTAGGGGTACTTCTGGGAGGGAAAACTAAAAAAATCGACCGTTCCCCCCTTGATCTCCGAAACTACTGAGACTAAAATTTTGAAAAAATAGGAAATATAAAGAGAAACTATTAATATTAATTTTGGGGGGCAAATTATAGAATTAAATGAAAATTTATAAATAATTTTTTTTTCAAACGCATTATGTAATACATCAAATGAAAGGTCCCCTTTCTGAGTAACACAAATATATTTTTTTCATATTTAAAAAAGAATAGTTAAAAAGATATTGACGAAAATATACCAAAATTTACCCATTCCGCCCCCCCTCTTATCTCTGAAACTATAATTCGTAAAGTTTTGAAAAAAAAATAGTGGTGTAGGGTCCGACCTGAAGTTTACTGGAAAAATAAGGAGAAACCTCTACTTTTACTTTTTGGGGGGCAAATTACACGATTAAATGGAAAATATAAAATTATAATTGTTTCTAACGGATCAAGTAATATATCAAATCACAGGGCTCATTATGACAAATAAAAATATATTTTTTTTTTTTATTTTTTTTAAGATGAGTATTTTAAAATATATTAAAAAATATTTAAAAAAAATTTTTGTTTACAGGAAAAATACGAAGAAATCCCTAATATTAATATTGGGGGCCAAATTATAGAATTAAACCAGCTTTCAAACTAGAAGACTTTGAAAGAGTTGTCTTTAGAATTTATAAGTGGCGTTTCTAGGTACGACTTTGTTATAAGAGAGCGCATTTGCCAAAAATGCGATCAAAGAATTCTATTGTTTCAGTGATTCCATTAACGTCATAAGGGAAAACCTAGGAAAAACCTTATGAACTATCCCGATATTGGGTTGTTCAAAAGGAGGTTACCATTAATAATTTCTTCCTTAATTATCGGTAACCAGATACGATTAAATTCTACAGAAGTAGAAGCGATACAATCGTCTTCATTCAAAAGAATTAAGGCAGACTCTTTTATTTTTCGTTTTGTGTTATGTTGTTCTTTGTGAAGTATAGTTGAATTGTCAAATTGTATTTTATGGCCTAGGTCCCAAGCATGTTCACAAATTTTTGATTTTTCAAATTGTCGTTTCTTTATGTAATTCTTGTGTTCATTTATTCGTACGTTTAATGGTCTCGATGTTTCTCCAATATAAAATTTATTGCATTCGCAAGGAATCTTATATATGCAGTTTTTTGAGTTCTGGGTTTGGTTGTTGGTTTTGTTTTCGATATTAAAGATTTCAGTGTATTTCTTGTTTGGAATGGTGTTTTAACATTAAATCTGTTGCCCATTCTTTTCAATCTTTCTGACAGACCCTGTATATATGGTATAGTTGTAACTGTAATGTTGTTGTCTTGAGTAGTAGTAGTGTTAAGAGAAGTTCTGGGTTGAGTCGGAAGGTTTGTTTTCTGTTCAAGTCTGTTTAACTCTTTGTTGATAAATTTTGTGGGGTAATTGTTTCCAGTGAGAACATTCTTTATAATTATTTTTTCTTTGTTGAATTTACTATCATCAGAACAGTTGCTCTTTGCTCTATCATATAATGACTTAATGACACCTTTCTTTACTGTATTCGGATGATTTGAATTGAAATTTAGGTATCTGTTTGTATGAGTTGGTTTTCTATAAACTTCTGTTTCGAACGAAGATCTGTTTTTGTTATTAATATGTCTAGGAAAGATAGTTTGTTATTTTCTTCAATTTCTAGGTTAAATTTGATAGTTGGCTCTTTGTTATTTATGTCATTTAATAATTTATCTAGTTATTCAAGAATGTGTTCCCAAATTACGAAAATGTCGTCAACGTAACGCCACCAAATTAAAGGTTTATTTTCTTTTGATAAAATTACTTGTTGTTCAAAGTTTTCCATAAATATGTTACTTAGTGCTGGTGAGAAACAAGAACCCATGGCCATGCCAAAATCCTGTTGGTAAAAGTCATCGTTTAATTGAAAGTATGTAGTTTTGGTACAATATGTTAGTAGTTCCATTATTGTATCAATTGATAAGAGCAAAAATTGAACTCGAAAAAACCTGTAAATGTTAAAAATAACCTTACTAATAATGAATTATGTGCGATTACAAATTTAAAAAATGACAATTCTATAAAAATTTTACCTGCTGACAAAGGCAATGCAACAATAATTTTAAATAAAACTGATTACGATGACAAAATTCAAAATATAATAAACCAAGGACAATACAATAAACTAACAAAAGATCCAACAAGCTCAATAGAAAACAAAATATACCGTTTACTGTACAACCACAAACATGAATTCACAGAACAAGAACGTAAAGCACTCACTCCACACTATACTAAACCACCACATTTCTATGGGTTACCAAAAATTCATAAACCTAATATTCCTTTAAGACCAATTGTCAGTTCTATAAATTCTCTGTGTAGTGAACTTTCAAAATTTCTTTTAAACATTATTCTTCCTCTTACAGGAAGTTCTGTTTCTCATCTAAAAAACAGTGCACATTTCTTGGAAAAACTCTCTCATATAGAATACAAAAATACTTTTACAATAGCAAGTTTTGATATAGTTAATCTTTATAACAATGTTCCTGTTTCCAAAACACTTCCAATAGTAAAACAACTACTAGAACGGGACTTTTCATTAAATCAACGAACTCAGTTATCAATTGATACAATAATGGAACTACTAACATATTGTACCAAAACTACATACTTTCAATTAAACGATGACTTTTACCAACAGGATTTTGGCATGGCCATGGGTTCTTGTCTCTCACCAGCACTAAGTAACATATTTATAGAAAACTTTGAACAACAAGTAATTTTATCAAAAGAAAATAAACCTTTAATTTGGTGGCGTTACGTTGACGACATTTTCGTAATTTGGGAACACAATCTTGAAGAACTAGATAAATTATTAAATGACATAAATAACAAAGAGCCAACTATCAAATTTACCCTAGAAATTGAAGAAAATAACAAACTATCTTTCCTAGACATATTAATAATAAAAACAGAATCTTCGTTCGAAACAGAAGTTTATAGAAAACCAACTCATACATACAGATACCTAAATTTCAATTCAAATCATCCGAATACAGTAAAGAAAGGTGTCATTAAGTCATTATATGATAGAGCAAAGAGCAACTGTTCTGATGATAGTAAATTCAACAAAGAAAAAATAATTATAAAGAATGTTCTCACTGGAAACAATTACCCCACAAAATTTATCAACAAAGAGTTAAACAGACTTGAACAGAAAACAAACCTTCCGACTCAACCCAGAACTTCTCTTAACACTACTACTACTCAAGACAACAACATTACAGTTACAACTATACCATATATACAGGGTCTGTCAGAAAGATTGAAAAGAGTGGGCAACAGATTTAATGTTAAAACACCATTCCAAACAAGAAATACACTGAAATCTTTAATATCGAAAACAAAACCAACAAACAAAACCCAGAACTCAAAAAACTGCATATATAAGATTCCTTGCGAATGCAATAAATTTTATATAGGAGAAACATCGAGACCATTAAACGTACGAATAAATGAACACAAGAATTACATAAAGAAACGACAATTTGAAAAATCAAAAATGTGTGAACATGCTTGGGACCTAGGCCATAAAATACAATTTGACAATTCAACTATACTTCACAAAGAACAACATAACACAAAACGAAAAATAAAAGAGTCTGCCTTAATTCTTTTGAATGAAGACGATTGTATCGCTTCTACTTCTGTAGAATTTAATCGTATCTGGTTACCGACAATTAAGGAAGAAATTATTAATGGTAACCTCCTTTTGAACAACCCAATATCGGGATAGTTCATAAGGTTTTCCTAGGTTTTCCCTTATGACGTTAATGGGATCACTGAAACAATAGAATTCTTTGATCGCATTTTTGGCGAATGCGCTATCTTATAACAAAGTCGTACCTAGGAACGCCACTTATAAATTCTAAAGACAACTCTTTCAAATTCTTCTAATTTGAAAGCTGGTTAACTATAATTCATGATCTTTAGAATTTTTTTGCTACCTGTATATCTAAAAACAACAAATTTTCTAATGTCAATTTTAAATGTCATAAATCAAATTTTCATTTTGCAATCTACATCAATAAATATAAAGCCATTGACAACGAAGTCAGAATAGACTTTGAAACGTTTGGTATTCCTGCAATATACGTCGTTTTATTTCTATTGTGGTGTTATCGCCCAAAAAAACATAAAAGTAATCAAGAATATGCCACAAACAACGTTTAGAAGACAGCAAATTACAGGATTAAATGGAAAATATAAAATTATAATTGTTTCTAACGGATCAAGTAATATATCAAATCACAGGGCTCATTATGACGAATAAAAATATATTTTTTTATTTTTTTTAAGATGAGTATTTTAAAATATATTAAAAAATATTAAAAAAAAAATTTTTGTTTACAGGAAAAATACGAAGAAATCCCTAATATTAATATTGGGGTCCAAATTATAGAATTAAACGGAAAATAAAAAAATATTATTTTAACGCATCATACAATACATCAAATGAAAGGGCTCATTATGAGGAATACAAATATATATTTTTCATATTTTTAAAATTAATTGTTTACAAGATATTAACATAAAGACATAAAAAATTCTCATTTCTCGCTTTATTTCCGAAACCATACTACCTAAAATTTTGAAAATAATTAGGGGTACTGGGCCTCACTTGAAATTTATAAGAAGAATTATTAGAAAACCCCCATAGTAATTTTAGGGACAAATTATACAATTAAATGGAAAATAAAAATTCAATTTTCAAACGCATCATGTCAAATAATTTAAAACTTGACCTACTTTGACCTTTATCTTCCAATCTACGGAGCCTCAAAATTCAGACGGTAGATTATAAAAGGCTTCCCTGAAAGTTCATTAGTAAAATAAAACTCTAATGTTAATTTTTGGAGACCAAATTGGAAAATCAAATACATATGTATTCTTATAAAAATCAAGCGAATCCTAGAGCAGATAAAATAAAAAGTCTATGTGTGGAAAATGAAAGTGTATATTCTTTATAAATTTAAAACGTTTCCCTTAAGAGATATTAGGGTAAACATTAAAAAATGCACTCATTCCCTGCTTGTCTGAAACTGGAATATTAGAATCTTGAAGGTGGTACGGAACCCTTAGTATGCGAGTCCAACCAAATTATCTTGCACAAATTTTTACGATTTTCAGAAAAACGGTATGTTTTATGTTATAGATAATTATATAGAATCAAGCTGGGACATCTCTTTGTTGAATACAATTTAAAATATTCAAATTGGTTGAGCTGTGTTAGAGAAGACAGAGTAGATTTATTGAAATTCACTAAAATGTAGTCCTTTATTTACCGTTTTTTCTAATTTTCTAGAAAACCGTAAATCTCACATTATAGAAAATTATATGGTACCTTTCTGTAATATTCCTTAATACAATGCCGTTTAAATCCCAAGCCGTTTTTGAATAATCAATCACTGAGCATACATAAAAAACATGACGACAAATTGATAATCTCCTCCTTTTTGGAAGTCTGTCAAAAACAGCTCTGCCGAGAATTTTGAAAAAATAGAAATAGCATCCATATCAACTTAAATTGGTTTAGGAACTGAATGACGATAATCCTTATTATCTCCGATGAGGGATCGTTTACCCTACATGGATTTTTTTTGTCGATGCCCAGTTTGAGTATATGACAGACTATAAATCTTGTAAATATAGTTAATTATTTCAAACTTCATTTCTTTCTATGGCACCATTAATTATTTCACAAACTAAACAATTGAAAATTGATTTTTCTTATTACCAACGTCTAAAAATCAAGAAGTGGTATCACATGCTACGCCTTATCATTTCAATTTTTTTTAGGGTTAGTTATTATTTCCAGGTGGTTGAAGGGGCAGGTGTAGTTTCCGCTATAGAACAGGATTTTTCATTTACAGAGGAATCAAATGGGAATTCGACCATTTGATTCCTCTACCCAATTGAAAAAAAATAATTTTCTTCTGAAACTCCATCTCTTGCAGCGCCTGGTATAATTTGACATGATAAGGATCGAATTTATGCTCTGACATCATTCTCCTAACAGAGGTTCTACTTACCTACATCAAAATATCTCTAACGTTGCCAGGTACTCACATGGGGATTTTCAATTAAGGCAGGGAGAATAGGCCTTTTCATTTTCAGTGCGCATGCGTTCGCATCAGCCATTTTTTTCGTACTGTTATTTGTAAACAAACGTGTTAAAGTGCCCACGTACTAAAACTTAAAATTAATAAATACTATTATAAATGTGTTTATGATTTAAAAAAGTAATAAAAGTAAAGTAGTAAGTGTCAGGATTCAATACAGCAATTTTGCTGTAAACTATAATTATGTTGTCTGTACGAAAAGGTACAACAAAGCGGTGATGTTATGGAGTATGCAAAAGTGATACACGGTATAAATCTTTTAAAACAAATACCTATTATTTTATAAACTTTCCAAAGCCTTGCCTGGAATATCGCAAGAAAGTAATTAAGTCATCCAAAAAAATACATATTAAAACATGTCAAAAATGTTCTAAATGTGATTCGTGGGTGAAAAAATGTGGCCGAAGTGACAGAGGATTTAAATCTATTGATGATGTTACTAAGGACACTTATATTTGTTCATTGCATTTTTCTGGAGAAAGTGGTCCAAGTGAACAAAATCCTGATCCTTTATCAACATTTGGATCGACAGGTATATTATTTCTTATACCAATTTTTACCCTGAAAATAATATTTAATATTTTATATTCAACATACTTATTTTTTTATTGAATACATCTTCGATTTAATTAATTATAAGATATAACTAATGACAATTATTGAATTTAGCTTGCATATATGAACATTATTTTAGTCTTAGAATTTTCAACTCCTTTTTAAATGTCATGTTGATTTTATAAATATTTTATTATGACATTAGTTATATTTGTTAATTTTTATATTAATTAAGGTGCTTTTACATGCAAATTCGAATGAAATCATGATTTTTATTTATTTTTTCTGATTTTTTACAAGAGTAAATACAAGTATTGATACCTAACCTCTCAACCAGCACACTTTTTTTTCCTTGCTGTGAACGTCCGTGACATTTTAACCATCTTTTTAATTGCTCACAGCTATGTGCTTCCACAGAGTTATAAATAAGTGAAGCACCATCAATTAATTCTTCAAGTAATTTATTATTTGGCAGAGATATTATTGCATTCCCAGCCATTGTTAACTAAAACAGTACGAAACTTTTAAATTACGGCTATTTCAAAATGGCTGCAGCGCTTGCGCAATCACCTGATGAAAAGGCCTATACTGAATTCCTTATTTTCGGTTAACACTGATTTTCTCCTTTCTTGTTTTTCACAGTAACAAACACTTCCTGTTGCACTAAATCTTTTCAAATGATTTTGAAAAGACTCTTCCTATGGTTGACTCCCACGATCATTTGTATGTTCGACTTGCCAATAACGGCAATTTTTAACCGACTTAAAAAGAAGGAGGTTCTCAATTCGTCTGTATCTATGTTTTTTTTTCGACCGTTCATACTGCATCCTGTTCCGGAGGATCGGAAGTGATCTCATATTTTTTTTATTAACATAGCTTGTCCCGTTTCTTAGAAAATTGCTTTGGTGGAGTCGCCGGTATTACAAACATGTAAATTTTCTATTCGGATCATTGGATCAATTGAAAAGAAATTAGATTAGTTCCGGGATATCCCTAAGTGGTTCCCTGTATTTTTTAATAACATAGCTTGTCCCGTTTCTTAGAAAATTGCTTTAGTGGAGTCGTCGGTATTACAAACATGTAAATTTTTCTATTCGGATCATTGGATCAATTGAAAAGAAATTAGATTAGTTCCGGGATATCCCTAAGTGGTCCCATGTATTTTTTAATAACATAGCTTGTCCCGTTTCTTAGAAAATTGCTTTAGTGGAGTCGTCGGTATTACAAACATGTAAATTTTTCTATTCGGATCATTGGATCAATTGAAAAGAAATTAGATTAGTTCCGGGATATCCATAAGTGGTTCCCTGTATTTTTTAATAACATAGCTTGTCCCGTTTCTTAGAAAATTGCTTTAGTGGAGTCGTCGGTATTACAAACATGTAAATTTTCTATTCGGATCATTGGATCAATTGAAAAGAAATTAGATTAGTTCCGGGATATCCCTAAGTGGTTCCCTGTATTTTTTAATAACATAGCTTGTCCCGTTTCTTAGAAAATTGCTTTAGTGGAGTCGTCGGTATTACAAACATGTAAATTTTTCTATTCGGATCATTGGATCAATTGAAAAGAAATTAGATTAGTTCCGGGATATCCCTAAGTGGTCCCATGTATTTTTTAATAACATAGCTTGTCCCGTTTCTTAGAAAATTGCTTTAGTGGAGTCGTCGGTATTACAAACATGTAAATTTTTCTATTCGGATCATTGGATCAATTGAAAAGAAATTAGATTAGTTCCGGGATATCCCTAAGTGGTTCCCTGTATTTTTTAATAACATAGCTTGTCCCGTTTCTTAGAAAATTGCTTTAGTGGAGTCGTCGGTATTACAAACATGTAAATTTTTCTATTCGGATCATTGGATCAATTGAAAAGAAATTAGATTAGTTCCGGGATATCCCTAAGTGGTCCCATGTATTTTTTTATAACATAGCTTGTCCCGTTTCTTAGAAAATTGCTTTAGTGGAGTCGTCGGTATTACAAACATGTAAATTTTTCTATTCGGATCATTGGATCAATTGAAAAGAAATTAGATTAGTTCGGGATATCCCTAAGTGGTTCCCTGTATTTTTTAATAACATAGCTTGTCCCGTTTCTTAGAAAATTGCTTTAGTGGAGTCGTCGGTATTACAAACATGTAAATTTTTCTATTCGGATCATTGGATCAATTGAAAAGAAATTAGATTAGTTCCGGGATATCCCTAAGTGGTCCCATGTATTTTTTAATAACATAGCTTGTCCCGTTTCTTAGAAAATTGCTTTAGTGGAGTCGTCGGTATTACAAACATGTAAATTTTTCTATTCGGATCATTGGATCAATTGAAAAGAAATTAGATTAGTTCCGGGATATCCATAAGTGGTCCCATGTATTTTTTAATAACATAGCTTGTCCCGTTTCTTAGAAAATCGGGAAAAACTTTTTTACCGACGTCCTTATACAGTAAAATCTGTTGGAGTCGCTGGTATTAAAAAAAGGTGGAAAATTTTTCTGTTCGGAACATGGGATGCAATAAATTAAAAAGCAATTGGATTAGTTCCGATGGATCCATATATTTTTTAAATAACATAGCTTGTACAGTTTTTTAAAAAATCGGGAAAAATTTTTTTAACAACATGCTTATACAGTAAATTTTGGTGGAGTTGCTGGTATTAACTTTTCGGAACTTGTGGTAAATTGTAAAAACTGAGTTAATCAAAATAAATGTCAGTTAATATGTATACACAGTACACATTCATAAATATTTTTTTATTAATAATTTAAGAGAAAAAGTTATTCTTCATAAACAGATTTGCATGGTCTAAAACGTAAACAGTAATCATTTCATGTCACTTTTCTACCTGTAGAAGAGATTTGCCATCAAATAGGAATTTTGGTTACAAATTAAAGTATCTTTACTTTTGTTAATATCTAAAATTGTTATCAAATAGAAGTAATTAGAATAAAAAACTCTATTTATGCCATTGCAATAAAAATTGTATAATAAGTATTTCAGTAACTTTTCCAATTATATTAGTTTTCAAAAAAATATATCCATTTTGTTTAAAAGTGAGGTAGGTACCTTTATCTTTTAATGATATCTCAAATGGTAATCGAACAACGTTTATTAGAATTGAAAACTGCAACAATTGCGCTACATTATTAAAAATTGTAATAAATTGAAAGTTTCTTGGAAATAAATCGAAATTTGTCAGTACCTAAATCAACCTCAATGTGGAGGTCCTCAGTTGGTTTCTATATACAGTGTGTATTCATAAGTTCGATTCAAACGGAAAACGTTTTTATGAATATTATTTAGAGAAAAAGTTCTTCTTCATAAAAAAAATTAAATGGTCAGAAACGTATACTGTTGCGTTCCCGCAATTTGTTTAGTGTATTGTTTAAATTTGATTGAATTACTTCATTAATTTTTAAACTTATGCACTTTTTCCAAAACTTTCCGTCGCGCTAATGCTAAGTGTTTTTTTGCGTGTAAACTAAAGACAGGATTCGTGTATTGTCTTCTAATATGATTTCGTCGTAAGACGGCCGCCTTTTGTTATTGTTGTGTTACGATTCCGCGAGTTATATTTCCGGTCGTAACAACTGCTAAACTGCTTTCATTTTGTTTCTTTTGTGTTTGCAAAAGCGCATCATTTGTAGTTAAACCCGCATTTTTTTTGCTCAATAAATGAACATTACGTCGCTATTTTTTGTGTAACGTGTCGTCCAGACAAAGCTCTAAAACAGTTCCGACCAGCAGGGGTAGCCTTTGAAGAAAGAAGAAGAAACAGAAAACACCACCTGCAGAGCTTCGACTTACAAAAGGTCAGTGATTAACTTTTATTTAGTGATTTCATTTACGCGACGGCACGTGTTTTATTGATTGTTCCACTAAAGGTCCTTCGTCAATTACATACTTGCATTGAACCAGCATTGAACTAATTCATACATTTTTTTTGGATATTATATGTAATGTGTCATCGAAGACATTACTGTGTCAATTTTTCAACTGTATACAAGGTTTGTCAGCAATATGTTTTTCATAATTTATATATATATATATATATAATATATATATATATATAATTCTGGTCAAACAGGGGCAATAAGAATTGTATAATAGATCTTCATGTCACATTTCCGAATTGTGTACTAGGTTTGATAAAGAATATAAATTTTGTTTAAGTTAAGTACCTTTATTTTAATAATAACTTAAATTGTTATCAGAGAAAGTTTATAAGAATTGAAAACTACGTCCTATTATGCTATATCAATTAAAACTGTATAACCATTTATTATAAGATTGCGGGGAGAGGATAATGTTAAATAATGTTAATGTCAGTTTAATTAACAGACCTAAAGAAGGATGTTATTCAGTTCGATTACAATATTGTGGATCCACCGAAGTTAGAATCATATATAAAATTTTCTTAATACATATACATATTTAGAAAACAAGTTGTTCTATTCAACAGCAAACGAGGTCGGTCAAGCTAATAAATTAAAATAAAATACCCTATTTTAGGCAGTATCGAAAAGTTTAATTATATTTGAAAACTGCATCCAATTAAGCCATTGCATCACTAAAAATTGTAAAATAAATACATTAAAAAAAACAGAAACCGACTTAAAAAAAATAACTAAAAAGCAAAGTGCAACTTATAAATGTAATATTTTCACTTTAGCTTGGCACCGAATTCATAAAAAGTTTTTAATTGTTGTAGCAAAAAAAAATTTTATGCTTTTTAGTTAATTTTTTTTGAAGTCTGTTTTTATTTTTAAAAAATGTAGCTATTTATTAAAGCATTCTTCAAGAATGAAAATCATATAATTTCGAGTGAAATTCGTCGTTTTCAGTACCGTAATTTAACAATGAAACCAAAATAGCGTAGAGAACAATTAGAATTACTAAATCGAGGTGTCATTCTTTTGTACGCAAGACAATATATATGATATATATTGTTTCTGGTCGGGAACCTTCATCATTTGCGCTTTCCACAATAGAATGTCGTCTCGAACACTTATTTATGTATTTGAAACATAACGGGTAAATTTGTAGGCGCGAGATGTAAAGACTGACATCTAGGATTTTCGGGGAAACTAGCACATAGAGTTTCCGAAACTGGAACCGTTCCGTACAAAAGAGTGACATCTCGAAGAGGTGAAGTAACCTGAAAAATTTTATCGTGACATTCTAACCTAGGAGTTGCGAGAGCAATTACATGGAACGGCTCCAGATTCGGAATCTCTGTGTGCTAGTTTCCCCGAAAATCCTAGATGTCGGTCTTTACATCTCGCGTCTACAAATTGGAATTATTGTCAAAGTGAAATTAAGGTGACATAACTTTACTAGGTACTTGTTTTCCATGGCCAACTTTGCTTCTGAGTATTGAGGATTAAAAGGAAATAGATATAGATAATCTATTATAACGTTGGTAAGGTAATGAAATTTCACATTAGATAGCATACAAATTAAACTCCACGGCCTACCTAATATCAAGAATATTTTATCAATAATAAGAAATCTCACAAAAAGCACGAATCATTTTGATATCTTGCTTTCTGAAGAAACTGTTAGAAACAGATGTACATATATCGGACAAACGAAAATTAAATAACTTATCAGATAAAGTGAAAAAATGTCGGTCCTATTAAAAAAAATCAAGTTATCCATGGTTAAATTATTCAAAATTCATTCTGACTTTTGGGAGTATGGAGGGTGGTCAATAGTTTCCTCCAATTAAAACCTACTATGATACCAAACAGCTCTAATATTCACTTGTTTCTAGATGCTGATATTTTGACAAAATATCGAATAACCCCTAAACGGGGCATTTTAGGTAACATGTATGATGAATAAAGTTCTTAGTAAAATTGACAGAGGAATCCAAAGAATGAATATTGTACAGGGTGTTTCATTTAAAAAAATGTAACTTCAATTTGAATAATCCTGTATATGACTCGGAATTCCAGCGAAAATATTTTCACTACCCCTCACTCTCCCATGGCGACAGATTTTTAAAATATATAATAGTCTAGCCAGTATCTTCTGTCAGCGAACTATTGATCCACCCTGTATTTAAAATTACGCTTTTTTATTTTGGAATTGGGGGTTTTTATTTAAAAAAAAATGTGACAGTAAAATATTATTTAAAGTAGTGGAAGATGTCCTATAACTTTTTCTATGAAACATTTTTCTTGGTTTACATTTTGATTATTCTTGCCATTATCTTGATGTAAAGATAGCTAAATGCCATTTCAAGCGAAATACGAAAGCTAAGTAAGCCTGTTCATATAAAAATCAGTCTCAATTTTCGGTTGCTATGATAGAATAAACATATTTTATACCCTAAATTAAAACCATGATTCCCAAATAACACCACTTAAAATTTAATAAGCCGTAAAGTGTTCCATTCATGAAACAGATTCCTCCCACGTCGTTTACAAGTCACTTAAGAATTTGATTGGAAAACCGTTCGCACATATGGGGCATTCTTTTGACGACAAAAAGCGGGTCCTTATCACCGGTTTACCACACTAGTCACCAGATGCGCTCACATTTGATTACTTCGGTCTATTTTCTACCCACCAGTATGAGAGCACACTGGAAGAGTTTTTCAACGAAACTCTAAGCGCGTGTAGGAACGACAGAGTTGGATTCCGACAACCTCAGGGAATTACGAATTTAAGATGACAACACATTACAATTAAATTTATTTTGGAACAGTAGAAATTCTGAAAAAATATTGCTGTTAGAAAAAATACTTTTATGAACATGCATATTCCGTTTTCCCCCAATATTCTTGTTTTTCAATATTTTTTCGGTCTCCAATTACAAGGTTTGTGAATGCAATATAATTCGATCTTACTATAAATTATTTCCACTACTGATGTTTACTATACGCTAATCGAATACTGAATGAATCTTTTCACCGGCTCCGCGAATTTATATATTTCATCTCAGAAGGCTCTAGAAGGTCAAAGAGCCGCCGAGGCATTTCCTTTATTGGTTCTCGGAGATTCGCGAAATTTTAATAGCGTCAAACAGCAGGCTTTCAGCAAAATCACAAAACTCGACAATTGCAATTTGCCAGAACACATACTCAGTGGAATATTGAGGACTGGAAAAATATTATGGCAGCCAAAAGGGCGAAATCATGTCTATAGAAGAGTTGGGGAACGATAATCAGCTGAAACCTCACACAGAATCTTAGTTTTGGAGGTTTCGTTAGAATGGTTTTGATGAGGTATTAATTGTGAGGGACGTACCGAACTCGATCACCTGCAGCTGGCATAGTAACTAATTATCTCAATTGAAACATTAGATTGTCACCATATATCCCAGACTTAGATCCTATTGAGGATTTGTGGGAGGAGCTAAAACGTCGTTGGCAACAAAGAAATACTGTCCCAAATGCACTAAAAGAGCTTCGTTTTGCCATACAACTCGAATGGAATTCAATTTCTCAAGAATATATTCGAACTCTAATTAGTAGCATGTCGAGAAGGATGCTACTAGAGCTCGAGTTGGGAATACTCCTAACTAACTGTGCCCTTGTATTCCACTCAAAAGCTGAACACTAATTTTCCTTAATTTTTTGAAACGAATTTCTTTCAATAATCTTTTAATATTCCTTATTTAAAATGTGTAAAATAAACTTTCTAGTTTTTTGCGTATTAATTGTTATTTTTTTTTGAAAAATAAAATATTCGATACTTTTGTACATGAATTTATTTTTATCAGAAACCTTTGTCCTGAAGCTTGACATTTAGCTGATTTAAAGTTTCAAATATATTATAGTTAAATAGACAAACTCAATGGAATATATTTATTGTTGAACATATGGCAAAAAATCACACTTCATTCCTGAACCCAGCGTACTTCTGCGTGGAAAAGATGAAATCATATCAATCCTTGGTGGCGTCTTACCCGTCCACTGCTATCGTGCATACCTAGATGGAATCGCAGATTATACAAAAAAGGACTTTACTTACTAATTTATATTTTATTAATAATCTCTCATACATCGATACGTCTTAGCATTGATTTAAAAAGGTGATCTATTTCTTCTTCAGGATTACTTACTCAAGCTATTTCTGGTCTTAGAACTTCCAATGTCCGTGGGTGATGGGGTAAATTTCCAAGCCTTCTGCCCATCATATCCAAAAATGTTCTATGTGCGAAAGATCGGCGAACCTGGGCGGCCATGGCAACAGATTTACATGGGTCTCTTCCAAAAAAGTTAAACCAACTCGAACAACATGAGGCCTTAACACCGATAAGTTTCTAAGCTTTCCTTGAGAGTCGTCCCACTTAAAAAACTCTACTAGATTACGAAAAGCCTGTTTTATATTAATGGACGCCCTATTCCCCAGGTGGGTCTGGACTCACTTCACTGCCTAGGTCCTTTAATCCCTTAGAAACTACAGGTAATGTTAACGCTTTTCTGACTGCCTGCCTTGAAACCTCATTGTCAGGCCTGAAACAATGTGCCAGTTCATCGGCATGAAGCAACTGGCTCTCCGACCCTCCAGCCACATGGATTGGAAACCCCTTTATCAAGGCCATTAAACTCCGCGCAATCTTCTACCGACTAGAGACCTTCCAACTGTTACATTCTCCAAAACTGCTACATAGTTCTAGAATAACAACATCGCCAATATTATTAAGAAGGAAGCGTCGAAAAAAGGCTGTTCGGTTGAGACAGAACCCCGCATACGTATACCCAGACGCACTTTTAGGATACTCACCTTGTACTCAGCAAAGGTCAAAAAAACGATTATCTGTGACATCGGAATTCACTGGGAAGGGCCTCGCTCCCTCGTAGAGAGCTCAAATAACAAGAGGGTATACTATGAGGATCCCGAATTCACTGACACTGTCCTCAAAAGGAATAACACTACTGAAATTAAAATCTTGCCTCTGATAGTGGGTGCAAGAGGTGTTTGGTGCACTACTAATGATCGGTTGCTTGAAAATCTGGATATAAGCACACACACACAATTAAACGGAAAATCATCCACAGTGTGATCATTGGTTCTATTGCCTGTTACTCCTCTTTCAACCAAGCAGTATGGAGATAACAAAATGATACTAGTCTTTCTTTTTCATTCACTTTTCTGCTCCCTCTGTATACCTTCCTATCAACCCTTGTATATTTTCTATATCATATTAATTTTTATAGCAGCCTCTAGCTACTTCATCTCTTAAAATAGCATATGCTCCCCTACTATTTTTATTCTCCCATAAGAGAATCGGACGCGAAATCAACTAACATTCTGGCGCGGTTAACAGGAACGAATGAATGGTTAATCGGGGACTCAAATAAAGCAATTCTAAATCTATTTTAATGTTTTAATTTTTACATAAATACATGGTATTATTGAAATTATATTACAATAAACGTCTTTTACCACATATATTCTTTTTAACGGTTTTATTTATTTAACTTTGAGTTTTATATACACACTGGTGCTTATTCTATGTAATGTCTATTCATTTTAAAAATCTATGTTGACATATTGTCAACATATAAATACTTTTCTCCGATTTTGTGTATTATTAAACCACTCCTGGCAACATCTCTTAACAGCAATTGGATTTCTGTTGGTGCGTTAGCGATTTCTCGAAATGAAAAATCGACGATTATAACATTAATTGATAAAGAAAAGTTTAAATGAAAAAAACAAAAAATTTTACCAAACTTTAATAAAACTTAATGATCTACTCCTTACTATAGCATTTGTTTTTCCAAACCAATATTAAAATTAAACAACCCATTCTGGGTGTTGTTATTTCTTTGTCAGTGATTATATTAAATTATTGCCAAACTGACATTTTCTAGAAATGTCACATTAATAAATAGTTATTAAACGACTTCCAAAAAGGAGGAGGTTATCAATTCATCCCGTATTTTTTTTTGTATGTATGTTACCTGAATTCTTCTCCTGTGGTGAACCGTTTTGTATGAATATGGTATTGTTTTATAGAGTATATATCCGGATTGGTGAAACTTCAAATTTTGGAAAAGAATTCTATTGATAAAGTGATAAAATTTGTGAACGATCAGATGCGTGCATGGAAATCGACCAATAATCCCTAATATTTTAGTCGATTTTTCGCTAACTCCTTATGGATGTGTATAGTTTTTTAACGTTTAATCTATTAAGGAAGATCTTTAGGTGATCTCATATACTTTTCTGTGACGTGCAACATGCAGTTTTGCAGAAAACCTCCGAAAATTTCAAAATTCTTATCAAAAATTTCATCGAATGACATAAAGGACATTTCCTCATAAATATTTTAATTCCAACGTAATAGTGCGGGAATTTTAGGCACTGGAAGTTTTAATTGCAAATTTGAAAATTTTCTATGTGTATCTCAAGCATATAGGTAATAAAGTATAGTATTTTCGACTCCTTAAATCAATGAGTACCAAGCTCGTTTTTTTGTTAAATTTTTCCATTTTGCGAAGACAGTGCTTTTGTTTGTCACATTCTCCCGGCCTAATAGAAAATTCAGTGACAACACATGTCAATCTAACTGCTATTTGGTGGGTTTATACACAGGATGTTTAGTTATAGCAAACAAAATCACAAAATAAAGTGATAGAAGGAGTTGCATTTATATGATGATTCAAATATAAGTTAGGCCGTTTAGTTGTATATACAGGATGTATGGCATATAGGGTGGAGTGGACTATTGGTGGAATAAAAATGTTGGAAAAATGTGAAATTAAAGTTATATAGGGTGATTAAAAACTATTATATGATATGGACGTAAACAAATCATATGCAGGATGGTTGAAATATATGCTGAAGTTAAATTATATTTATACAGTGTGATTGAAAAATTATTTATTTTATATCACATAAGAAGTTGCATAAAGTGTGGAGAGGAATTAATGTTACACAGGGCGATAATATAAAATGTGAAAAATGAAATAATTTATGGGGTAGGCCACAAGGAGTTATATACTATGGTTGAAATATAGGACGGATTTGACTCCGTAAATATGGGATGGTCTACTCAGTCCTATAGTTTACAGAAGGCAGCTAACAAATTTATGCTTGTATATGGGCAGTCGTATGTACAGGATGGTTGGTACATAGGGTGGAGTGGAATTATATATAGTTATACAGAGTTGTCAAAAAAAGTTGAAAAAAGGTTACATGGCGTGGTCCATAAGGCATAAATATATTTTGGGCTTATTAAGTCAACGTGTACTAGTACATTTTATTCGTAAACATTTACCTGTCAATTTAAATGAAAATGTAACATTGTGTAATGTTGAGGCTTTCGATGTTAAATGGTCATGTCTAATAAGGTTATACATACAAAATAAAAAATAAAGAATGAAAACTACCTGAGTTCAAAAAACTAAAAAGTTGAAAATAAAACATTTAAAAAAATATATAAGCGACTTCCACCTATAACTAAAAAGCTAAAAATAATTATAACAAAATACAACTCTAGCAAATAAATAACACATTCAATGTTGTTAGGTACCTAACCAGGAAGTAAAAAATATAAACATTAAAAGGTGCTCATTCTGTACAAATTAATTACCTACCAATCTCGTATATTTTTGAAGTCGGTGCCAAGCAACAATAAAGTTTGATGAAGTAGTAGATAAGTACGCAATGAAGGATTTTAGATTTGCTTGGCACCGACTACAAAAATATACTAGATTGTTAAGTAATTAATTTGTACCGAATGAGCACCTTTTAATGTTTACATTTTTTACTTTCTGGTTAGGTACCTAACAACATTGAATGTGTTATTTATTTGCTAGAGTTGTATTTTGTTATAATTATTTTTAGCTTTTTAGTTATAGGTGGAAGTCGGTTATATATTTTTTTAAATATTTTATTTTAGTTCTACAATTCAAATTTGAATTAAATATAGGACATTACATGAGTGACCTTCTATCTTCACGAAAAATAAAAAACAAGTTAAGAACAAAATTAAAATAAAATGCGTGACCTGTGACTCATTCCCCAAGGGTTACAAACGTATTTTTTTTAATTCCTACATTTTAGCATCATGGACTCGAGGCACTCGAACAATTATTATATTGGTGGATTATCAAATTTTGGGATAACTTTCGATGGTGTACTGATAATTGCTTTTTGATCTGGATCCTTCGGTAACCAGTGCGTTTTCCAATATTTACGACTAAGCATAATTTGTTTGTGGAATTTTCTCAATTTCGTTGCTTGAACTATACCTAAAACCTATCCTGATTTCCGTTATAAAATTTAATACTAAGTCACAATTTAGAGTTACTTTTAAAAATGTATCCCACAATAAAGGCAAGAAAAACAACAATTCTGTATTATTAGTTTACTGAAAACATTTAATTATCGAACAGAATTGCCTTCCCCTCCTAACCTTTCCATTCAAACTCATTCTCTCATGAATGAAACTTAAATTCGTCTCCCAGCGTCGTAAAATTTATTATACTAAACTTCTGCACAACACCGATAACAACTTTCCAGTTCCAAGAAAATCCAATATAGGAGGAAACGACCAGGAAAACCGATCGCCCTCCCATCTATTACCAATGACGAAAATTGAATTTAACCACACATTGTTAGGTGCAAATTGCTTTCAAACGAGCTCCTGATTAACCAACTGTGAAATTAACCCTTACAGAAAAGTATAAAACTTGGAATGCGACTGGAGAACGTACAGTAAACCGTCAGAGTTCCCTTTAACAAGTGTGTCCGTTCGTAAATACCAGTCTAACTATACAAGCCACCCCGAAAAATCTGCAATAGTTTTTTGTTTGAACGCCAACATGAAACAGTCGAAGAAATTCAAACCCAGTAAGTCCGTTATACTATTTTTGATATGTTTGGTCTCGAGTGCCGCAGGCTTCCTCCAAGTGGAACGTCGTGACTTCAGGAGAGAAGAATTTGACATTCGCTTCCGCCAAAGAGACTTGCGAGATTCGAGAAGTGGCCTCTTGAATGTCCTGCTCAACCGAAATGTTGCTGGTGAAAGACTTACTGAAGATGACAGCGTATTGGGTAACCTTTACGACATGCGGAGCTTCCGGACTGGCTCAATAAAGAGCTCAAGACTCATCCGAAATCCCAGATTTGACGAAAACAATAACCTCGACAGGCAAAGAAGGTCCGTACAGGATGAAAACCGCCGCCATGACACAACCAGAAGACAAGATCTCTTTTCACAGGAACGTGTGTCAAGCAGAAGATTGTCAACAGACTCTGACCGTTCAACTAATCAATATGAAAGACGAGACTCGTTCAGAACCACCACTGGGGAAGTACGAAGAGATCTTTCAAGAGAAAATCGTAATGACTTCCAACGTGATTCGGAAAGAGCCCTCAACTTGCGAGCTACTAGTCGGGAGTCTATGGAAAGGAATCTTCCAGAACAACGAAGGAGTGTTCAAAGAGAAACTGATAGGTTAGAAGTTTCTAGAATCTCCACCAGGGACACCGAACGCAGGTCAGTTTCTAGACTCTTCAACAATAACATTAGAACACGAGATGCTTCCAAATCATTCGAGAGAGATCTGTCTTCGGATGACAGCAGGTCAGACACAACTAGGAGGGATTCTAGACGACAGAGTCTTCTCAGAACTCTCCTAAGTAATACTAGAGAACGCACAAATGATGTGGACAGAACCCACCGTAACCGAGATATGTCTAGAAGTGACTCCACTAGACAAGAAAGAGATCAGTCGTCAATTTCATCTAACACTCGGCGTGAATTATCAGATCGCCGCATTGTTGACATCTTCAGAGGTAAAAATCGTGTTATGGACTCATCTGCTAGCGATCAACGTCGCGAACGTACTGAAGGTCGGGATGCCATAGACCGAACTAGGAGAGAAATTCGTGACTCCACTAGACAAGAAAGAGATCAGTCGTTTTCATCTAACACTCGACGTGAATTATCAGGCCGCCGTATTGCTGATATCTTCAGAGGTAGCAATCGTGTTATGGACTCATCTGCTAGCGATCAACGTCGCGAAAGTACTGAACGTCGGGGTACCATTGACCGAACTAGGAGAGAAATCCGAGAATCTCGTGATGACACAAGGAGAGAAACTCGTGATCTAGAAGACGCCAGATCCAGTGATTTGTCAAGACAGAATCCTCTTTATCTGTTTAGGAGAGACACTCGAGATTCACGTGATACTTCTGATCGCAGAGCTGACTCTACAAGGAGAGAAACACGCGTTCTAGAAGAAACCAGATCTCGTGATTCGTCAAGACAACATACTGCTCATCGATCTAGGAGAGAAGTGGTAGAATCACGTGATACTTCTGATCGCAGAACTGACTTTGCAAGTAGGGAAACTCGTGATCTAGAACCAACCAGATATCGTGACAGTATCAGACTCGTTCGTCTTTCAGGACGAATTAACGTGGATAGATCTAGAATGTTCCGTGCACGTTCTTTGGACAGACGTAACTTCAGCAAATTTGCTGACTTAGGTGACCGTAGGTTCAGCTCATCTGAGGAACGTCAACATCGTACTGATAGTACTCGACTTCTCTCTCAGGCACGAAGTTCTCAAGAGCTTTCCAGATCCGACCGTCTCGGTGCAGAAGAAAGGCGAGATATCAGAAGTTTACCAGACCTCACCAGAATGGAACAAATTGAAGAAAATTCTCGCGACACTAGGAGGGATCTTTCCAACGCAAATACTGAAAGAATTGACTTGACAACTTCTCCAAAAATGGACATTTTCTTATACCGATCAAACGACAGGAGATCGTCTAGGTCTTTGATGAGAGAATCCATGTCTTCCAGAAACGCTTTTGCTGTTCCTGAAATGAATGAATATTCAACTGATTCAAAATCCGCATGGGTTGCTTTGGCCAATACAGCTAAGATAATTCTCAGCATTTATTTGATTGGGCAGATATTTATGGATCAGTCCTCGAAGAAAACCAAATTGAGGTAAGTAAACACATTTTTAATATGGTATATACTTTTCAAAGTTTCTCCAGTGGGTGTTTCCACACATATAAATAATTTGTTAATACCAGTCTAATACATTTTCTAGTAAATCAAATAAATATGATGTTATTATTAATAAAAAATACGATGTTAAGATCGGGAGGTGTAATTGGCCATATGAAAATTAGTTGTTTAATGTATTCGGTTTTTTCAGGTTTCAAAACATCATCTCGCCGTTGAGTCTCATGAAGGAAAAGGTACAATAAGTAGTGATGAAGAAAATATTTAGTTTGTAAGATTCTATTTTTTGCTGAACTAACAGAATTTTGATGACAACCGCTATGCACTATGGTACCTTCTGTAGTTTAGATAAAATAATACTCCTAGTTGTAGTTTTAAAGTTTATTGAAGATGAATTAATGTTTGACTTCAAGATTTCAAAGTCTATCAAAATCCTCAACTTATTCTTAGTAATAGTTGCTTTAGTGTTAGAAATGTGAGTAAATAAATGTTGCAAATGACAAGTTGACTTTCTTGGATTTAATATTTTTTGTGTTGCTTATTATTTTCGACAATATAATTTACGCAGAAAATTTCGTGGCCAGGGAGTTTTTTTATAACTAGAGAAATATTGTAACATTTTATCCTCCTATCGACTCTGCAATTAAAATTAAGTAGTAATGAACAGTTTACATACAGTGTGATGATAAAGTTCTGCACAAAATTCGTAAATCTTGCAATGTCATTTTCTTTCTCGAAAAAACGCCGAAACATATTGGATATAAGTTCGAAGCCATGAGGTACTCTAGAAGTATTTAAAGTAGAGTTTTGGCAAGAAACAAAAAAATGCAAGTTGTCAAAGTTTTACCTAGATGTGACAGACCTAAAATGAGCAATGACACGAGATAAAACCTTTTATGAACTTTACCTATAATCCTTAATATAATCTGTGTGAATTATTCATATATTCTGACCTGTACTGTGATGTTCTTGTATACAGGGTGTAAATGAATAAGTGCGAAAGATTTCAAGATGTGCTTCTTCGCATTGTATGACGAAAAGTTCATTTTTTTTTCAGTTTTTTTCTGCTGACTCCTAAAGTTTTCGAGATATTTATAGTCTATTGAAATTTGGTCTGAATCTGCAAAATGAGGTGGCAGCAAACTAACACAGAACATTTATGTTGTTGACAGGGCTGATTACGAATCTGCAATTAGTTTTTGCGGCAAACGTGCAATAAGGGAGAAATCTCCATACCCCCCCCCCAAAAAAGGGTTTTCTGCATTTTACTGAAAAACTACACTAAATTTTAAAAAAATAACCACGTCATCGTATTCCTCGTAACATTTTACATCGCAATCGTAGTAACTTTCAGATAATGATTAAGTATTTCTCTAATTATTAATATTTTACTTTATTTTAGGGTATTGAAAATGCACGCAATGAACGCGAATACACTCCAATATATCAATGGAATGTTACTGTACGGATATACAGATGGTTCTCTCTAACTTTGTTATAGTAAAGGCATTGGTAATTTTTTAGAATGACTTCGTATACAATTGAACAATTTAAGGAATGTTTAATAATCACATGATATGTGTATCACGAACAGTTTCAGATAATTTATATTATAGGAAACAAAAATATACAAAACAACACAGAATATAAAAAGTCATACATTCCAAACAAAGTGAAATAAAATTATGAAATTTTAATCAGCAATAACTAAGACTTAAGCCTTATACTAGACTGAGATATAGTTTGCTAAGTTTTCACAAGAATCTACAAATAGATAGATTTTTTTTACAAAATTGATATATTATTGTTGGCGACCCTATCGGTTAGCTGCGGCCACTGCTTCAAATTGTTTGTATATAGGTAAGAAGATCAATGTTTTAATGATGAAAACGAAGACGAAAACATTTAAGAAAAAAGTGCAACGTAAATAAATGAAAAAAAATTCACAAATATTCTTCATATGTTTTAATTATTTAATTAAGAAATATTTTTCCATTGAATAAATATTGTTGCCAATTTGTCAGTTTGAACATTGAATTTTACAGTAAATGCCGCAGTTAGAGTTTTCTTCTTTTCAACCTGCTGTTATCTATTCTTGGATATAGGTCTCTCCTTTCCCGTTTCATGTCTCTCTGTTTTTTCTTGTACGAGTATTTAACTACCAGCTACCTAGCACTACGCTAATGTAGTCGACCCAAAGATTTTATGGAC
Organism: Octodonta nipae; assembly: GCA_034190945.1. Taxonomy (NCBI): domain Eukaryota; kingdom Metazoa; phylum Arthropoda; class Insecta; order Coleoptera; family Chrysomelidae; genus Octodonta; species Octodonta nipae. The sequence continues at coordinate 19,550,285 of CM067217.1, forward strand.
GTTACATTTATAGTTTAGTTTGTCTAAGTCACTGTTATTCTATGTAACCGTCTGACACATGCTCTTGCTATTTCATCTTACCCACTCTTGAATTATATCAGCGATTCTCGGTTGTTTCCTGGTGTTTTCATTTCTATTTTATAACTTTGTGACGTCCCTAGTACGCATCGTTCCATCTCTAACCAGTTTGATTTCCCTAAATCTCCTAATGTTTCCCCTCGTTTCAGGAACCCTGTACCTTACCTATATTAAGAAGTATAGACAAATATTTTGAAATATAAATACTTAAAATTGTTATTGAATTGATTCAGTCATTTGGATTTAATTTTACTAACCTGCAGAAGTCTATTTTATCGAATTCAACTTCGCTCACTGAAAATTGTGGTCAACGTGTTCAAGTTTCGCAAAAAATAACAAAAGTAATAACTGCTGCTATAAAAACAGAGGAGTGTGCTGTTTTTCAGGTATATCCTGAAAACAATTTATGTAGTCCTAGCTCCCGGAACACTACCACCAATATTTGTAATAGTAAATTAGAGAATTAGAGGGGAAAATTAGATTTAAAACTGGGGATCTAAATTCTGCACGACAAGTGGAAACAAACAACTCATGGAAACAAAAACATTATACCCATTGTAAATGACTATTAGGATATAAAAATAATTAGAAACAATTTAGAAACATGAGTAAATAAAAACTTTTTGTATCCCGCAAAGTTACAATCTCTCCCACTAACTTCAATGAAACATCAGTCTTTAAAATTTTCTGGAAAACAACTAATGATCCACAATCCAGGAATACCCCAAATTCGTTATTGCAGTACAAGCGTTCTATTAAATCTTGAATTTATTCCAAATTAGAACTAATTCCGATTGAATATTGTAAGCCAGCTATGTGAACTCATATGGACAATGCTTATTGATTTATCGGAGTGTATGCGCGCACATCGCGTGAATTCCGAATATGCCAAACTAAATTAAAAATCAAATAATGAGACAACAGTTTGTTCACTTTGTATAAGTTGCTACACGTTTTCGATTTAAAATTTTACGAGGAATACGACGACGAGGTTATTTTTTTAAAATTTATTGTGGTTTTTGAGTAAATTCCAAAAAACCTTTTCTGGGGGGTTTTATGAAGATTTCTCCCTTATTGCACGTTTGCCGCAAAAACTAATTGCAGATTCGTAATCAGCACGGTCAAACACATAAATGTTCTGTGTTAGTTTGCTGCCATCGCATTTTGCAGATTTTAATGGCCTATTAGTTCAATTTTGGAGCACTAATGCTTCTATGAAGTCTTCATAATAAGATCACAGAAACAATCTTTTTTCAGTACGCCCCTGGCAATGACAAAAATTATTGTTTTTGGGTAAAAAATGCTCAATTTCATGTGTACCGTAAAAACAAACAATCCTTCTGTGATGTAATATGCTATTTTTATTTCAAAATCCAAAAGAGGTCAAATTAAGTGCTCAAAATGGCCCCCTTTAGCAATTATACAGGAATCTAGACGTTGACATACAAAGCTTCGTATTCGATTGAAAGTCCCAGGAGAATCTTGAATAACCTTACAAGAAACAATAATATGGTTTCTTAAGTCTTCTATGTTTTGAACAGGAGTTCCACTATAAACCAACGTTTTTAAACGTCCCCAAGTTGAAAAGTCTGTCTGATTTAAATCAGGGGAAGGAGCTGGCCAAAATTGAGATCCACCTCAACCTATCTAGCGATCTGAATATGTTTCGTTCAAATATTGACGTGCTCTCACACTAAAATGGGCAAAAGCGCCATCGTGCATAAATCACATTCCCGCTCTGACACCTAAAGGAATCGGATCAAGTAGAACTGGCAGCTCTTCGCTTAGAAACTTAGTGTTGTAGCTACATTTAATCTAGGTGGAGGGGAATAAGGGGTCAATTAGCTACAGGAGGATTTTCTTCCTGCCATTTGGTTGAGGTGCTTATTAACAATGGCTTCCCTCGAAAAACTTCGTCTGTCCGTGAATAAAACATGCTCATGAAATTCTGAATGTTGTCTAATCATATCCAGCATCCAAAATGAAACGGTTATGAAAATCACGAGGTAATGATGCTTGGACTCTGTACATAATATGGATATAACAGATGTTCCTTTAAGATGGCAAATACCGTCATATGATCAACATGTTGCTCGTTAATTAAATTAAGTACAGCTTCTTCTAATTCTAGTATTCTAATATGCCGGTGGCGACCACAATCATGTTTTCTAGGTTTGAAACTACCGGTTTCTCTTAGTCGTTGATGAAGTCGCCTAAACAAAGTGAGATGAGGAGCTACACGTTGAGGATACATTGCAGCATATCTTCTCGACGCTTCTAAGCTCTTAATAGACTTATCGGGAGCAATGACTTTTATGGAATAAACTACATTTAATATTCAAATTCAATTGTGAATTGTGCTTTCAGTAGATCCACTGCGATTCAAGATTTCGTAGAAAAAGAGTCTCTAGACATTTGCCAAATGTTCTTCGGCCTTTTTACAGAGGTAGGTACTACATTCGAACTGTATTTCCTGCAGCTTAACTGATTTGTATGATTTGAAGGGTTCCCGAACTGGACCCATATATTTTCTGTTTTTTTTTAAATCGGAAAAATCAGTGAGTAATACACAAAATATCTAAATTCAATTACATACTGATTTCTTGAAAACCACTAAACCAATTTTAATAATTTAAGAAGTAATCTATTAAGGAAGAAATCTGAGATAGCCCCTTATAATATTTATGACATGCACGTTTTTAACAAATCGTCGAAAAAACGCAATAAACCATGAAAACGGATAAAATATCAAATTGACATTTACTAATAAATATTAAAATTAAACTGTAATAGTGACCCTGGAACCATTTGAATAAACCGCCATATTGGTGAAAATTCGCGAGAACTCACGCACAACTAGAGTTGTCCATAAGAGGAATTAATATGACAGCGCCTACTAGAAAAATAAATAACAGAATGATTGTGTGTTTCTTCGGTACATATGAAATTGATCTTTTTTTTAATTGTAGGAGTAGAAAGAACACGTGACCTGAGAAAAGTACCACCCTGTAGATTTTCATGACCGTTTCTGTGATCTTATTATGAAGACTTCATAGGGGCATAATTGCTCAAAATTGAACTGAATATCTCAGAAATTTTATTAGCCAGAAGAAAAAAAAAACTGAAGAAATCTGAAGATTTCAACAACTGTACCCGGTTTATAGGAACTTTTCGTCACAAAATGACATCTTAAAATCTCTCGCATTTCGTCGTTTACACCCTCTATATCTTCAACTGTTTTAATAGTCTAGACATCCTTAAACAGAATCTCTATTAGCCAGCTTTCCTCTTCTCCGTCATCTTTCTGTGAGTATGATTACTTTCCTCGTTGTTTCGTCTTGTAAACTGTCACCCCATATTTTTGTGGGGTATTCTGGTTGTTTCTTTTTGTTGTAATTATATTTTCTTATTAGTATTTTCCCCATTATTAATGTATGAGCATTCCCAATTTCTCTAGAGGTTCTCATTTCTTGGTCCAGTAATTGTTGTTAAACAGTTATTTTATCTCTGTAATAATATCGTTAACAACTCGACCAGTTAAGTCTCACTGAATAATCATATACGCGTTTGTTGCTGTTTCGTTTATCGTTGCCTGTAGGTTTTCAAAGAATACTTCTCTAATCTCTATATTATCTCGGAGCGTATATTTCTATGTTAACTTGCTTTCCTCCCAGTTTCATTGTGATTCCTAAAATTTTCTCCGATACGAATTTGTATTCTTCAATCTAGTTAATTCATCTTCTCTAGAGTAATATGGCAACTCCTTCCTTGGCTCTTGTCTCTTTTTGCATGCTACTCTATATCATGAGGTACTGGTGTAACATAGCGGTTTATTTGTCACCTTCGAACGGTTGTGCCATTACCCGTTGGAGTCAAAACTTATTATTATTATTAGTCTAAGCTTCTTCCAAAAAATGAGGATTTAGCCAAAACAATGCACTGTTACTGGTATAAATTATACCATTATACTGTATAATACAAATGCTAACCTTATTGTCACTGTCTTTTACTGTAGCCCGTATATGTTCTTTACACTATGCGGCAATAAAAAAAATAGTCAAAATTTAAAATCAGATGCTGTCCCATTATTACAACTTCCTGATACCTGTCGGAAAAAAATTAAATCACCATTCAAAGAGAATTGATAAGAGGAACCAACGAGACACTGTAAGATAATTGTTAAAAATCTGATCTGAATGATCTTATGTTGACAATTCTAGTGAAAATTTTATTGGAAATATCAAACCTCAGTTGATTAGTGAACTCTTGATGATTGAGACAGCACCTAGTAAATGTGCAATTAATGTTGATGTCAAATTATTATTTATCATTATTTTCGTGTAAAAACAATTTCAACAAGCCAATATGCCCTCTGTAAACTAGTCCTTCACATTTTAACAGAATATAGATTTGAATACACAATAATATTCAAGTCAAAGCAGATAGGTACAGATATAACATATTTTTTCTAAATACTCGATAGCAGAATAATTATCGGATTTTCGTTAACATCATTCAATCATTAACTGTTACACATGTTCGATAGTCCCAACCGAAAATACCTCCAACGTGACGTCATACCAAACGTCATGCTGGATGCGCAAAGCGTTGTTTAACCTAAATTAATCGCTGTTTCTTCGTTTCATTAATCTAATTGGTACAGTTACTGGCAATTACATGGTCAATTTTTCGAAAGCGATAGACAGTTATACTCGATCTTCTGTTTCTTTTCTTCAGTCCCAACCAAAATCCACCCTTGGAAGCTAAATTAATCGTCTTCGATAATCTAATTGGTATTACTGTCTTTTTCGTTGGGACTATTTCAAAGTGGCTGAGTAAATTCACTAGAATAGCTTTAATTTCCAGAAGGGCAAATCTTGATCCTAAAAAAATAATTCATATATTTCGTATATCTATAACAATTAACTGGTTAATTGTGCTAATAATAGAGAATCGCAAATTTAAGGATTATTCTACGAATATTTTTGTGGAATAATACTGAATTATATTAAAAAAATGAAATAAAGTACTATATTGACAATATTTATCATCGGTTCCTCAAACTCCAATGATAAGAAGTCACGTCATCTGTGGATAACCTCAATGTATATAATATGCCGTTCATGATAGGTCTACGATTAATTGCCTCTGAGGCAATCTAGAGATTACATCTCCCTGGGAAAATCTTTTTATTCCTCTTCTTAACCCGTCGTTTCCTCGAGAAGGGTGCCGATCTAAATTGTAAACAAAGTCCTGGGTACTGCAGCTCTAAAGATATCTATTGGGCATTCAAACCATCTTCTGAGATCATTTAATCACGAATTTGGCAATCTAACTATTGACAGTTGGCCCTGTATCTTGAGCCCTGTTATCAATCTTGGAATTCGTAGTTATCACCTCTAAGTACATCGCCTATATAACTCCTTTTCCCTTGGGTTATTGTTAACAGTAATTCCTTTTATTTTGCCATACGTTCAAATACCACATTAGCTGATACCGGATCACACTGATCGCAGTAGGCTAAGCAAGAAACAAAGGACAGATGGAAAAAATTGCAATTTTGGTATTGCTAAACTTTTTTAAATTGAGGAAGCTATATCTGGGCTTGTAAATACAAAGTTCGGTTTTATCCTGATTTGTTATCTATTTTGATGCAAACTGTTTTTACTCTAGAAATACTTGCTAAAAGAGATTATTAGAGGTTTTCCCTATATAAAGCAAGAATTTTTAATTGTCTCAATGATTTAAACACAATTCAAGTTTGGTGCGTACAATAGCCGCTCATAAACATTTATTAAAGTGATCCGTCTATTCCAAACGGAAACTGTGGCAACATTATCAATTGAAAAGGTAATAAGGTAACTTGTTTTCTAACATTTAAGAACGATAGTTGTTGAATTAAAATTTGTAATTTTGTCACTAATGCGCCATACATACTGCTTTGTACTCACCTATGCAATTTCTTGGACCACTACCAAACGGCATAAAACTTCCCGGCACAATATTGGCCTTATGAGCATCGGAAAATCGATCAGGATTAAATGTTCTTGGATCCGGAAAATATTCAGGGTCCATATGAACTCCAATAACAGGTATGATAACATTTGTCCCTGCTTCCAGGACCAGATCAACTTCGTTTGGCCTTTTTGCTGGAATAAAATAATTTTTGGTCGACACTCGAGACAAAATGTAACCTGCAGGATACATCCTCAAAGTTTCGGAGACCACTTGGTCGAGGTATTTCATTTTGAGGAGTTCTTCGTAAGTGATTTTTCCGTCAGTTTTCGTCATAACTTCATCGATTTCTTCATGCAGCCGTGACTGGACAGTGCGATTGACTGCTAGAAGGTATGATAAAAATGACAATGTAGATGCAGTAGTTTCGAAACCGGCTAAAAAGAAGACCAGTGCCTGAGCAGTAATTAGGTCTTCAGTAATTGGAAGCATTTTTTGGCCTTTTCCGTAAGAAGATTCCTCTACTGTGGCAAAACCAGTATCGCTTTCTGCAGAACCTTCAGTTTCGTGTTGCAACCTTCCTTTTTTGGCTTCCAGGAGGAGATGGATCATGTCTGGTCGTACAATGTTATTGGATTCTCTAATAGCAATGGTTTCCTTGATGAGATTTTTGAAAAAAGTTGAAAATTGTGTGGGGAGCACTGGAATTCCAAAAAACTATAAGAACAAATATACAAATTCATATTCATGTTTATTTACTTGAAAAACTTTAGGGAAAAACCCTGCCAAAAGTCCTCGCAATGCTCTACCAATGTTCGGTTTAGTGAAATTGGATCCCATTTTGTAAAAAATGTTGTTTTCATCCTTTAAAGAATCACACTGAACACCAAGAGCACAACTGGTAATAACATCATTACTATATTTGGAGTAAGTTTTCTTCATTTCTAGTTCAATTAAATTTTCCGATTTGTTGCGAAAGTGTTCCACAAAATTAACTCCCTTCTCTGAAACACAAGGAACATTTGTAAAATACTAAAAGTACTTCTGCCTATAGATAACCCAAGCCGAAACAAAACCTCTCATGCGTTTGAATAAATTCTAAAATGAATATGGAGCAAATAGAAAAAAGCTAATTGAACCGTAGAGATTGAATAAAAAAATTGCAAATTTAATTTGTTCTTTCAACAATTTAAGATTGAAAAATAAGTACTATTCTGTCATAAACCTATAAAAGGCACTTAGAAATTTGTAAGGTCAAGACTGAGGTTCTTAACTGACTTGCCAGCACAGTTACCAGATTGTCTGATTCAACAAAGCTATAAATAATCAAAATTAACAAAATGTGATGATCTTGATTAACTAGAATGATCTTGAGCACTCTGAAAAATAGAAAAAACATGGAAGTAAGAATTATTTAATATATAATTTAAAAATAATTATGCCGCATCCAGATTCTCCAGGATGCTACATGAGTTAACGCGAGTGCGAGAGTGTGGACGGTACACACGTGATGCAGACGTTTCGAAACCACCTATGAGGTAGTGTACTTAGCGAACGAGAAGAAAAAGAAGAAGATCAAGAAGGAGAAGAAGCATAAGAGGAAGCAGAAATATTCGAAAATTATGATTCAGATGAATAAATTTAGCGACCATTTTGTAGTTACACCACTTTTATTTTTACCAACTCCTATTAATAAATATTATTTTGCAATAGTTCCGAAACAAATAAAATCACAACAAACCTGTGGAATAGGCCTACTGGGGAAACCACGTTAAAAAAAAAAAAGCGGAGAGTACACAACCTCACAGGTGGCGTGGAAACGTGTGCAAATTATGACGGTTACAAATTATTTAACTTTTTAAAGAGTTATATCTATAAAACGGTGGCTCTTAAGAAAAAAATATTAATTCATTTTTTGTAGGCCAATTTATGGTCTAAATATTTGTCTGAGGTAATTTGGCGAATAAACTCACCGTTTTGTTGAAAATTGCGTAAAAGTCATTTTTGACCTTTGAACTCGAACCAATTTTTTACACATATCGGAACGATGACTTCTGAGATTTCTTTTTTAATTATATTTTAAGCAGTTTTGCCACGTTACAGCTTCTTAGGAATCTTTGTAACTTCGAATCTGTAAATTGACCGGATTACAATGTAGCCGGCAACTGACTAAATGGAGAGTGTGGATGGGTAGCACTCCTGCAGCCTGAACTTGCCAAGGCTCGTACTGAGGGCCTCCAGGAGACGCCTCGGGAGAGTATGTAGCCGGAATTTGCGAATAAGCCAACAAAAAATAATACGAAAAAATAAAATTAATTTATCGGTTAGTCAATATAATTGTTATTCATTTTTATGTAAACGAATTCTCAGAAAAAATGACAAAATAAGCGCTTACAAAATAGGAAAGCAAATAAACAAATCAAGAGAATTCTAGTCAACCAGGTAAGTGGATACGTAGATACTAGCGCATTTGATTTTTTATAATTCATACCTTAAATTAAATTTTTTGAAAGTGGCCAGGTAGTTTCTTATGTGTTTTTTGGACTTACCTTGAATTAAAACAAACATGGCCTTCATCTTGGAGCTGGTAAAAGCAGGCGACAAAGTTGACCTCATATCTCTCCATTTCTGTCCTTCCAAGGAAAATAAATTCAACCCTAAAATTGGATCTGTTTTCTCATTGACTAGACTGTTATGATTTGGGAAGTAGTCGAAGTCCTTTACGGTGATTTGTTTTATCAAGTCCAAATTTCGGACAAACAGGGATGGCTGCATAAACATGGCACTTCCATAGTACCTAAAATACGACATCATTTAAAGCGGCTAATGTATTTTAAAGTATGCAAGGAAAACTCAATACCCATACCAACTGTAGATCCTTAAATACTGCGTAAGGCACAACAACAAACTATTGACAATTATACCAATTGCAACATTCATATCAATTTTGTTATTTTAGAATTTATTGGGAATAACACCACACTTAAGGCAAAGTCTGTTAATTTCAAATATCTCAAACGTAACAGGGTCTAAAGCAGACCCTGTTCTCAATGACAATAAAACCACACAATGAAATAAAAAAAAAATTAAAAATTCGCAATGAAAATTATTAAATGTGACATACTTTTTGTTTAGACTTCTTTTTAGAACTGCGGTTGCCGAAATATTTAATAATGTTTGGTTTTTCCTATATTCAACATAATCTTAGGTAATTTTAATATTTTACTGATACTGTGTGAGCTTCTAAACATGTCTTTAAGTCAGAATAATTATTCATTACAGTAGTTAAATTATAAGTGTGACTTATCGAATAACGATACTAACTTTTCGAGATTTCTCAATCCATTACACACACTACGACTCCCGATTTGTCTCTGTGAGCTCGACATGGTTTTCTCTCTAACAAGTCAACAGTTAAAAAACTCTGAATATGTGTCGGACGCAATTATAAATAAAACAGCTTGATGTCCAAAAACGTTTTCTACGGTACCTCTATATCAAAAGGAATGGCATATATCCCTTGATGGTATCTTATAGATCAATGTTGGTAACCTTCCATCGGTGTTCTTTGAGTACTAGGACGAAGACCCATGCTGTTATCTTTATATATAACATTCTAAATAGGAGAAAATATCCCTATTGTGGTTTGATCAATAGCGTTAAGTTTAGGGTCTTCAAAATTAGCTTAAGATTGATCTGATCTAATATCTTCTACATTAACAACGGAAGCCCGTTGCCCTTTACTTATATATTCAGTGTCTGCAATGATATGTTGTCCAATAACAAAGTTCCAGACCTATTTAACATCAGATTTGATGAGCTTAGGCCCATATTATTGCTGCATCAGGATGCAAACCCTTTATGACATTGGCATATCTGTGATATTGTCAAATACTTTTGTGCTGCTTAACCCTTCACATGTAATTACTTATTTGGTGATTGTAAAGAGAATAGATAAATGAATATGTTTAATATTTTCAGCTTCCTTTCTTGATTAACGTTACCCTTAAATATGTATATATATATATATATATATATATATATATATATATATTTTTTGAGGATTGATAGTACTTACATAAATCCCAATAATTCCGTACGAAAAAACTCATAAGTCATAATAGAGTTTGATCAACGTTTCAACATTTTGTCTACTTAATTTTAATTAAGTTAAAAATATGGTTATTCCATTTAATGTAACAGTCCATTGTTAGTCCTAGAGTTTTAATTGACTTTACCCTCTTAAGTTCAGTGTTCAAACTGGTTGTATATGATATCCAATAGAGAAAGTAATATACACACACTTGTCCAAATTTAAAGTTAATAAGTTGTAAAGCATCCATTCATTTATATATTCCAAATGTAGATTCATGTTTAGTACAATTTCTTCCCAAGTTTTTCAGACGGTATCGTCCGCATAAGCAATCACAGTACCATTGATGAGGTTCGAATCAAAAATATCATTAATGTAAATTAAAAATAAGAGTGGTCTAATTATACTTCCTTGCAGCACCCCAATATTGATTAATTGTTCATCACTTTTACAAGTATTTACTAGAACTGACTGAGTGCTATCCGAGCTAGTCTCTCAAAAATTTATGGATACAAGTTTGTGCTTTTTTCATAGTAACGACTATGATGCTGAAGTTGTCCAGGTCATTGCTTCTTTCGTCACTTTACAAATAAAAAATAACTGACGCATATTGTTGCATGATTTCCAGCTTTAAAATGGACAAAATTCAGAGCAGTGCTACATTTACAATATCATTTTTTTTGACCTGGTCGAACAATGATTGAATTGGCTCCTGCTGAGCCCAGACCAAATTTCCGCAATTTTTTTAAAGATTGCTTTAACACATTAACTTTCACTCAGCAAAAATACTTGTTCCAAGTGATTCTCGACAAATGTTTTGGTAGGAAACTGACTTTAATTAAGAATTTTGTTTGTCTTTAAACGTTATAGAGATAACACCACAATTAAAACTACGTGACTGCCACTTCGTTGTCAATTTTTTTTATTGATGTAGATTGCAAAATAAAATTTGATTTATGATAGAACAAAGACCAACTTCTGATGATAATAAATTCAACAAAGAAAAAATAATTATAAAGATGTTCACCGGAAACAATTACCCCACAAAATTTATCAACAAAGAATTAAACATTTGAAAGAAAACAACCTCATAACCCAGAACTTAATTACTTTACAACAACATTTTACAACTATGGTTGTCAAAAGATTGAAAAGAGTGGGCAACAGATTTAATGTTAAAACACATTCCAAACAAGAAATACAGTTAAATCTTTAATATCGAAAACAAAACCAACAAACAAAACCAGAACTCAAAAAACTGCATATATAAGATTCCTTGCGAAGAAATTTTATATTGGAGAAACTTAGACCATTAAAAGCGAATAATGAACACAAGAATTACATAACGAAACGACAATTTAAAAATCAAAAATTTGGACTTTGGGACCTAGGCCATTAATACAATTCTATACTTCACAAAGAACAACATAACACAAAACGAAAAATAAAAGAGTTCTTACTTTTGAATGAAGACATTGTAAAGTGCACAATTAAGGAAGAAATTATTAATGGTAACCTCCTTTTGAACAACCCAATTCGATAGTTCTGGTTTTTCCTAGGTTTTCCCTTATCTGGGGATCACTAAAACAATAGTTTTTGATCGCATTTTTGGCACCTATCTTAAAAAAGTCGTACCTAGGAAGGCGACTTATAAATTCGTAAAGACAACTCTTTCAAATTCTTCTAATTTGAAAGCTGGTTAACTATAATTCATGATCTTTAGATATCTGTAATCTAAAAACAACAAATTTTCTAATGCAATTTTAAATGTCATAAATCAAATTTTCATTTTGCAATCTACATCAAAAATATAAAGCCATTACAACGAAGTAGAATAACTTTGAAACGTTTGGTATTCCTGCAATATACGTAGTTTTATTTCTATTGTGGTGTTATTCCCCAAAAAAACATAAAAGTAATTAAGAATTTTGTGACTGCCACATTTTTTTCTAAAAGAGAAAATAAAAAGCTCATGTTAATTTTTTTATTTTTTTTTTGGTTAATATTTTCACATTTTTTACCATAGGCAAGAAATAGCTTACGCAGTGTCTATCCTAATTTCTTTAGGACTTTTTTAATACCTGATATAATTGTTACTCATAAAGTGCATCGCTTCGACTGGGATCTGGGGATGTTTAACACCTATAAAATAATTCGTACTCTTTGGAGTATATAATAGCGTTTCACTCAAACTAAAATATAACATTTCTTTGATTCTTTATTTCGGAAAATAAGATTTTAAAAAAAACTTTTTCTCGTTTCATTCTAAACAATTCTCGTTAAGAAACTTTTTCTCTGCAACCTATAGCAAAAATATTATAAAAGAGAAACAGAAAAAAGTTAGATTTCAACCTTTATTTGTTTATAAATAATTATCCACAACTTTCTGGCATGCCTAATACAGAAACCCTCGTTATAACATATTGTCTACAACCCAATTTTACAAAAAAAAAAACAGATTTAGACTTCATAGCTTAAATTGATCTAATGCACTCGGCGTATAAGTCTGTTTTAATTTGTTATTGTTTAAAATGACCTTGATTCATTCAACTATTATTCATAGCGTTATTGTCATCCTGATATAAACAAAACAGAGAATTCATTGCGTGCTTGATAGTTTATGGTACATATTTTAATATGATGAGTATGCCATCACTGATGTAACAATATGAGGATTATATTATAGTGTTTAATATGATGATTGTAGTGTTATTCCAAAGTACACATACCTTCGTGTTGGATAATTTCTGTAGGCCTCAATAACGCTGTCAACAAACGATTTATCACTAAAGTACACTTTGAAAAATCTTGTCCAAGGGTTAACATACTGAATGTTTTTGTTTTTCCAATAAACCATTGGTTTCCACACATACACATAAATTACCCTTAATATTAGCACTATTAACAAAGTCAAACATATTTTTTTGAAATTTACATTTGTAAAATCAACCATTTTGATATATCAAAGTAAACGAACTAAAAGTAGAAACGACCGATGAAAATTATACCTCAATTAAAACATCACTTTCACTTTCTTCAGTCACTTTCCGTACGTTTTATTTCGGAGTCAACTGATCACAGTTTTACATAATTTTTTTGACCGTGAAGAATAACGTGTTTTATGCAATACCTGTGTTTGGTATATGGAATTAAAACCGTGAAAAAAGATAACTTGATTAAACAGAAGTCGCTTCACCACTAGGTACGTAACTTTTTAATTTAATATGTATAAGTGACTTTATACTCATTCCTTCGCCATTCTATGTAAATTAGTTTTGAATGTTTTATCGCTTATTCGCAATATTTTAAAAAGTATATTTCGTGAAATCTTGAATGCCCCATCTAGGATAATCTTCGCACTATGGTAGATATGAGATAAGATTGTGATACAATTTTTATAGAAATTGAAATATATATTAATATACATTTAGGAGAATATTTCAATCTACTGCAAAGTCTAATTTTAATTAAAAAAGGAGATTTTTACAAGATACACTTCCGGTCTCTCGTTATCTTCCTGTCTCTATTTCTTTGTGTCATTCATAGTAATGGATATAAATTACAGGATCAATAAAATAATTGTCACTATTTTGTTACGGCATAAGTATTAATCCTAATGTGTAATTTAATTCCTAATGTAATCTACAGAAAGCAGTTTGAGAAATGTTTTATTTCCATTTTCGTTTCTGATAGCTCGTTTCGATTATGCCCCAACTCCTGCTGCTCGAGCTGCCGGCAGGCTACCAGAATTATTGCCGAAATAGGCTCGAAACCTCGTCTACATTATGCGGAAGTGGACAGAGAAGTAGGCAGATAAGTATGAAAAGCAGTATGTAAACAGCATACTTCTCCTAATGTTGCGGCTGCGACTTCCACTGCTTTAGGTTCCCCAAAAGAGTGGTTTTTGAGCGGCAGTTAAAGGACTGACCCGTTCATCGATTGTTTATAGTCCAGGTAACTTAAATAAATGCCCAACAAAATTTTTTTTCTGGTCTGGCTCCGGCCCGTCCATCAGTGATTTATAATCCAGGTGATTTAAATATATGGTGGACAAAATTGATATCTGCAGAGGAACAATTGTAGGCATTTAAAATTCAACATTTTTTATCAATGGATATTTTTTTATTAAACAATAAGAACCTTCAAATAAGGACAAACATTTAGTTTATTGTTTTTTGTGCAAAATTTAAGCGTAAAATCGTCTTTGGTATAATGGACATTGTTGAAGAGAATTAAAAATCCATAAAATGAACTACAATAAGTTAAATTTTCTCAATTTTTAAATAAAATACTTCAAACAAAAGGCAAACAAGGCAATTTTTATAATTCTAAGTTGTTTAATTTTACTTTTAAACATTTTTAATATTAATAATTTAGATTTTAACAAACCCAATCTACCCTGGAAGTTGTAGGTTCAGTAGTTGGATTAAAAATATTAAGTTAATTTTAATTTTATATTTCAATGTTATAAGAGAATCCAAAGATTAAAGCTATAATTAGGTAATATGGGTTATATAATATAAAATTATCACTATTAAATAGAATATCAAAGACTAGTGTTTAAAATGAAGAGATATTTACTTATTTTCTGAATAAACCCCAAAGATAGCATAATTAAAATATGAAATTATTTTTAGAGTTGTATTTCTTGCATGGTAAAGCCATGTAATTGGTAAATTATAAAATATCAACAAATTTTCAGCTTTTGTTTTTTTTCAAAATTAAGTGAAAAATCATGAAATCAGGTAAATCAAAGTTTCTCGTTGATCACTTCTAAAATGTATGTTAGAGTAAAAACATATGCTTATGAAAGTTGAAGGTAGGTAAAAGTAAGGTCTATCGAATGACAGCATCAAAGTTGTAAAATATTGTTTTGTTGCTGTGCACATTGCAAAAAATCCTTGACTACCGACTGCTTTTGTGTTACGAAATTATGCAACTCTATAAAAAATTTTTAATTTTAAAAATTACTTTTTTCGACGCTATTTTCTTAGCTCGTGCTACAGTAAATTTAGTTAATTCACAAGCAGGCAGTAAGCACACTCTTTCCCGCTGTAAACTCAATCATGAAAGATTACACTTATTTTTGTTGTAATTGAGTTATTGTTAAAATACTGAATTTTATTACGAAATTGCTTACCTACGTTAATTTAGCAAGTCAAGAGCTATTTATTAAAAAATATATTAAGCTTATATTGCTTTTCCATAGAAGTAATTAGTTATAGCCAAAACTATACTTTTGGCAATGTGCAAAGCAACAAAAGAAAATGTATGGATTCTATTCCATAGATCTTGCTGTTACCTAGAATTCTTGTAATCACATATTGCCATTACAACTTATTGCTCAAGGAAAAATATTAATTTTTAAGATTTTATCAATTACTACTTATTTCAAAAAACAATCTGATTTTTTTAAATACTTTCGATTTTTTCATATACATCGTTTTAACACGCAAGCAAAACAAGTAAAAATTTTATAGTTTTTCTTGTCACGGAAAAAAATTATCATTATACTATTTAGGTTATAAGCAGGATCGTACTACATTTTTTTACTATGATGATTAATTTTTTTCTCCCAAAATGTTGTATAAAACTTAACATATAATATAACAATGTATTGGTGTTTCAATGCCTTTTCGATATTGTAACAAAAAAGGAAAGGTCCATATTAAAAAAGATAACGACCATATATTTTTTTTCAACGATACTGTGATAATATTATTCCTGGAGACAAAAAATATTGTGAAATTAAGAGATATATCGTTACGACTATAGGTTTTTATAAGTAATCGAGTCTCGTTAGCCAAAACAGTAAATTGACATAATACGAGTTTTCTTGTAATCGTGCCTTAAATATTGAATTGTTTATATATATATATATATATATATATATATATATATATATATACGAAGGTGAATCAAATATGAACCGGATTTTTGTTTTAAAAATTTTATTGGTACGATCAAAACAAATTTTAATGCATATTATTTTTCTACATAGTCTCCTCTCTTGTGTATACATTTTCCCCACCGAATCGGAAGTTTTTTAATATCTTTCTCAAAGAATGAAACTGGTCGTGTCGATAACCAATTGCGCACAAACGTTTCTACGCCTTCGTTGCCCTCAAAGTTGTGGCCTCCCAGTTTTTCTTTAAGTGTCCCAAACATGTGGTAGTCACATGGCGACAAATCAGGACTGTAAGGCGGGTGTTCAAGGGTTTCCCAATGCATTTTGTTCAATTTTCCTTGAGTCAATGCAACTGTATGTGGCCGAGCGTTGTCATGCAACAGAATCACACTTCGGATAGACATATCCCGCCTCTTTTGCCTATAGGCAAGTTTCCCTTGTTGGAGTAATACTCAGCATTAATTGTACGGCGTTCGTGCAGAAAATCGATCAGCAGTACGCCTTCAATCAGCTCACGAATTGCGTAGATATTCGCCTCATTGATGCTTGTCGTGGGACGGCGTGCATGAGGCTCATTTTCCACTGTCTCTCGGCCATCTGAAAACTTTTTGTGCACTTGGGTCCTTGAAAGTGTTTCATTGCCGAACTGTGCAGATAGTCGACGCAAAATTTCAGACGGTCTAACGCCCTATGCACTTATTGCTCTGACATGATGTTACTAACAGCGCATGGACTACGCCTCGCCAAACCGACGAACTCCCCTCTTCTTAACATCCCTACCTAACATATATCGAGACGTCACGCCACTCGAATTACCTAGAGGGCGAGAAACAGAAAAGTCCGGTTCATATTTGATTCACCCTCGTATATATATATATTACTCTTGAAGGAAATTTAATACTCTACAAAATACATTTCTTAACATTTTTCATTAAATTCACTACTTTTATAGCTATTCTTTATTAAAAAATAATTATGAATTTAATTTCAAGTTCGAATAATTTTAATGTTAATAGTCTTGTATTAAATTTCCTTCAAGAGTAAGTATTTTGATCAATAAAAATATGAATATTTATGGTATAATTAAAATCCAAAATCGAGCACTGGCTGAATGTAAACACTCACACTCACACTCGCACGTACTGCAGTCCTTTGACTTCCGAAAACAAACTTTTTTTGACGAGTTTCAGGTAGTGGCAGCAGCAGTGGTAGTAACTAGAGAAGTATAGTGTTTACATTCTGCATATACTTAATACTGATATACTGCTAGCAGAATCTATATCTCTATATCGTTTCAGTGTACCTCGGGTCTCATGCGCATGTGCGAAAATGCCCCTATTGGCTCCTCTGTTGTTGGTTATGATTTCTCTCTGTTAGATTCTTGGCAACGCTTGCGCAAAACGGTTTAGGTACAGCAACACCCATACACTTACCGAATAATCTGCTGTCTCTCTTAGTCGGTGACCCTTCGGCTTACGGGCGATAGCAGTATATCAGTATTAAGTATATGACATTCTGGCACTGCTGGCTGCCCTGCCTAATTCCCTGCTCACTTCGGCATAATCTAAACGAGCCATTAGATATAGCAACTGAGAGTTTTCAAATTGTCATCCGATATAAGTAATAATGTAATATGTATATTTGTCAAAAGTTCCAGTATTCTGTAAAAAATTAGTTCAGTTTAGTATATTGATTGAATATATTATTTATATACAAATTACTACTCAATGAATATCTATATTTCACTTTACTTCACAATCTCGTTCTCTTTCTTAGTTGTTTTGGTATTAAAGATTAATAAAAACATGAATAATAAAAAATATGTATTCTGATTGATATCTCCGAAACAATACTCCAAGAAATTAATTTAAACTGATTACTGTCTGATAAAATCATCGAAAAATAATGGAAAATAATATTTTTTACACTTCAGCCTGCAACAAATCTGTTAAGAAAATCATATCAGTCAAGTTCCTATATTTTTTCTAAAGGTTATTTATCGCATCTTTTAGTTCATATTTTTGTTTGAATAATATTACATGAGATTAACAACTGTATTTTTAAAAATATCAAATGCTTCAAGGTCTAAGTCCAGTTGTCTGTGGAATTAGCACAAAGTTAATTTGAAAGTGAATATTTGACAGTTTTGCAATGATATAACTAAAGAAAATCTATTGGTTTTAAAAATACAGGGTAGCACAAAAAATATCAAGTAATTAATGTGTTACTTTACGAGAAAATTTAAAACCTTTTTACCAATGTTCAAGGTATACGAGGAGACTGTTTCGTAGCTGAAAGCATTTTCTGTTCTTTGTCCTTTTTGATCACAGTTCATTAAATACCAATGGGACATCAGTTGTACCCCGGGTGTATTAAGGAGGAGGGTCAACGTCAATAGCATTACATTAATTTTACAGTGACTCAACCTTTGCATACTTAACTGAATACGCGGAAGAGGGCGCTAACAATAAGAAATTGCTTTCTTGATGTATTTACGGGGTTTTCCTAACGGTTTTCAGTTTCATTCATTTGAAATCAGTTTGTGAAATAATTTAATTTATATAATTTATAAATTCATAAAATTTCGAAATTCTATCAGCTATATTTGAGACTGAAGGCTATTTTTTCTTATAAATTATCTCGGAATCTGTGAGCCGCAGACATACGAAGTGGTTATAAAACATACCTTATATTTTTGTTTTTAAAAGAATTCATCCTAAAAATTATGTAATCCCATTTAAAATCACAACGTTAGAGTAAACCACTAGTTTAAATAGAGGTGGCCAACAGTTTGAAATTAATTTATGGAAAAAGAACATTCTGGAAAAAACCCTTAATAAAAAATTTCAAATCTCAAACATTTGTTTATACAAGAAGTATCTGGGCGACCTGGTTTCGCTCATGATTTCAATGTTGCGCCAATCTTTAGGCGACATATATACATATAAAAATAGTTTCATTATCATAATCAATTTCATTTCTTTTATTTATCGCCGCTAAAAACTCTGATTTATGTACCAGAGAATGAAACAATCAAGTGAAGAGTCATTTATTTATAAAATTACAAACATACAATCAATACATAAAAATTGCTGAATTTTATAACTAGCTTGAGTAATAAAAGACAATTACTGAAGATTGTTTCCATCTGTACCTACTTGCTTGAAAATTTATTTAATTTTATTATAATACTACCCGTTACCCGCGGTTTCACCCGCGTACGGAATGTTCAAGCTTCGCAAAAAGAAATAACTTATGAAACATCTGGATTATCCTAATTAAAAAAAATTCTAACTTGTTTAAACCACCGTACTTAACTGTAAATCGACCAATCCCGAATATATTTCACCCAAACTGCAAGTACTTATGGGCGACCATATATTACAATTTTACTGGACATTTTTTAATCACCTTAAATAACTGTAACCCTACTTCACCCTATATTGCAACCACCCTGTATATGCTGCTGTTTATTTTGTCATCCAATATAACTTTCTGAACACCTGGCTATAACTCTTCTCTACCCTATATTTCAGCTATGCAACTGCTTATGGTCTACGCTATAATCCAATTATTTCTAATACTATAATCTTGCTTCTCCCCATATTTCAGATATTCCCGTTAGTAGATTGCAACTGTTCATGGTCTACCCTTTATAACAATAGTTTTTTAACTTTTTTAGAGCTACCCTGTTGGAAATACCGGTGGAACCCTTGGTGTGTCACCATAACACCAAACTTTTATTTAAACACAATTTTATTGAACATTTTTTTTAACCGCTAAGTCTACTTCCATCTACATTAAAACCATCCTGTATACACTGCTGCCAATTTGTGAAACATTACAACTTATTTTTGAACCACCCTTTATAACCATAATTTTACTTTACAAAATATTTCAACATTTTCAACCACCCTGTTGTGCATCTGCTTAGGGGCAACCAAATATAACATTTTTTAAACACTTAACTATAACTCTGGTCCACTCATTATCCTATATATGCAACTGCTTATGGACTACGCTATATAACTATTTTTGAACCACACTTGAAAGTATCATTTGTCTCCACCTTGTATTTCAACCACCTCTTATAAGCAGCTTTTTCTAACATTGTTTTAATCACACCGTAGGAACTATATATAATTTCACTTCGATTCATGCAATATGCAACATCTCATGTTCTTTGCTACAAAAAAAAATATTTAACCTGTTTAACTATAATTATACTCCACGCGCTATTTCAACCCCTTCTATATCCAACTACTTATCGGCCACCCAGTATAACATTTTTTGTACCAACCTGTATAACTATAAATATTTGGTATCAATGTATAGTTTGGTGACCCGATCAGGAGTACATATCGTAAAAGAAAAAAAATTGATTTCAGGGATACTTCTGGGGGGAAAAACTAAAAAAATCGACCGTTCCCCCCTGATCACCGAAACTACGTAGCCTAAAATTTTGAAAAAATAGAAAATATAGAACGTTGCCCGAACTTTACAGGTAAAATAAATAGAAACCATTGAAATTAATTTTGGGGTGCCCCCCCCCAAAATTTAGAATTAAATGGAAATTTAAATTTTTTTTTTCAAACGCATCATATAATACACCAAATGAAAGGTCCCATTCTAAGGAACACAAATATATGTTTTTCATATTATAAAAAAATAGTTAAAAAGATATTAACGAAATATATCAAAATTTACCCATTCCCCCCTTATCTCCGAAACTATAGAACGTAGAAGTTTTGAAAAAAGATATAGGATCTGACCTGAAGTTTACTGGAAAAATAAGTAGATACCTCTACTTTTAATTACAGAATTAAATGGAAAATATAAAATTAAAATTATTTCTAACGCATCATGTTATATATCAAATGAAAGGGCTCATTATGTTGACAACAAATATATTTTTTTCATATTTTTAAAATAAATAAATTAAAAGATATTAACAAAAATATAAAAAAGATTACCCATCCCCCCTTATCTCCGAAACCATCAGCTGTAAAATTTTGAGAAATATAGAGGTATAGCGCCTCACCTGAACTTTACTGGAAAAATAAGGAGAACCCCCTAATATTCATTTTGGGGGGCAAATTATAGAATTAAATGGAAAATAAAAAATTATAATTGTTTCTAATGGATCAAGTAATATATCAAATCAAAGGGCTCATTATGACGAATACAAGTTAATTTGATTAGTGTTTATAAAATAAATTAAAGATATTAAAAAATATATTAAAAAAAAATATCCATTGCCCCCTTTATTCTCCAAACAATAAGACCTAAATTTTTTTGTTTACAGGAAAAATAGGAAGAAATCCCTAACATTAATATTGGGGGCCAAATTATAGAATTAAACGGAAAATAAAAAAACATTTTTTAACGCATCATGCAAAACATCAAATGAAAGGAATGAGGAATACACATATGTATTTTTCATATTTTTTAAATTAATTGTTTACAAGATATTAACATAAAGATATAAAAAAATCTCATTTCTCTCTTTATTTCTGAAACCATACTACCTAAAATTTTGAAAATAATTAGGGTTACTGGGGCTCACTTGAAATTTATAAGGAAAATTATTAGAAAACCCCCATAGTAAGTTTAGGGACAAATTATACAATTAAATGGAAAATAAAAATTAAATTTTCAGACGCATCATGTAATATATCAGATAAAAATCTGTAATAGAATAAAAACTATATCATATCTTTAAATCATTTGTTTAAAAGATATTAACAAAAATATTAAACATCGACTTAATTCCCACTTTAGTATTTTTAAATAATTTGATTAACAGATTTAATAATTTATAATTTAAAAATTGACCTATTTTGCACTTTATCTTCCAATCTACAGGGCCTCAAAATTCAGACAGTGGATTATAAAAGGCTTCCTTGAAAGTTTATTACTAAAATAAAACTCTAATGTTAATTTTTGGGGCCAAATTAGAAAATTAAATACATATGTATTTTTATAAAAATCAAGCTAATCCTGAAGCAGATAAAAGAAAAAGTCTATGTGTGGAAAATGTAAGTGTATATTTTTTATACATTTAAAATGCTTCGTTTAAAAGATATTAGGGTAAATATAAGAAAATGCACTCATTCCCTGCTTGTCTGAAACTGGAATATTAGAATCTTGAAGGTGGTACGGAACTCTTAGTATGCGGATCCAACTCGCATTTGACCAAATTATATAACTCCATGTATTTCTTATTAAGTTGTATATATGAAAACAAACCTTGCATTTATTTACTACATTTCCTTTTTTCTATCAATTATATCTATAGATATAATTGATAGAAAATAGATATATAGTACATCTATATAATATATTAGATTTAAACCTTTTAGTCTGATTCAGTGTAAATTTGTAAATTTGAATAAACTATGAGTTTTGTAAAATAAAATACATCTCTATGTTCTGCTGACTAAGGTACTTTTTGAAATCCGTTAAGCTGAATCTAATGATATTTGAAGCCTCTCACAATTTCAATGATTATTTGGGCATGTTCAACCTAAAATTATAAATAATAGTCATAAGTTTTGTAATTATTTGGTGATTATTTAACTTTTGTATGTAAACTGGCTGTTAACACCAAATACGTCTAAATAATATTAACGTGTAAAGACATTGTGACAATTTGATTCTCAATATGCTGTGCTTGCCAATATTTTTCTCTGCTGGATACAGTAATTATAATTGTCTGTGATTTGTTTAACACAAAAAATAAAACTTGTTTAAGAATAATTTACTTGAAAACACAGATCGTTTCTAGTGAATTAACCGAGTGAAATTTATGAGCTCATTACCGTCGTGGCTTACATTTACTACGACGTTAATATCAGTCAACGATTTCAGTGTAAATTATCAATTTAATAAATATAAGGTTTTTTAGTTTCTGCGGAGCGAGCTCGAATAACATAAAGTTATTTGACCACAGAGAAATTTAAAATGATAAATATAATATCTCAAATCTCCCTGTGACATTTTTGTACCTTTCACTTCGTACTGCTTTATGTTATTAATTTAATCGCGTTTTATTTATTTGAGAGCCCTCTTTTGGTCATTTACCGTACCATGCATCTAAAAGCGTCGTTGGCCCAACTGCATAATATATCCTGGGGGGAGGGGGTACCGTAAGGTTCTGTCCTGGGTCCACTATTTTTCTCGACGATTTAAGTGAAAAATTGGGCTGTGAGCATGTAATGCATACTGATGATCTTATATTGTATAATGGTGTCTACCCTGGGCGTTGTGAGGCATCCGCTATTTTCGGTTTTTGACGACTATTTCGACAACCAATTAACCGATCGTAAGTCCGAAGCCAAATATCGAACGCACTAAGTTTACTTTATAACTTTGCTGTGGGTAAAACAGGAGCCGAGATTCCTGTATAAATAAGCCAATTTGGGACACACTGTATAACATGAACAGCTGCTTATAACATAATAATGATATTAGGGAATGTTCTCTCAGTGGTCTGTTAGACTGGAAATAAGGCAAATAAATTAAGTTAACTAGTTTTTCCATTTCTTTACGGTTTAATAAAATTAATTTCATTTTTGTTTGAACAATTTACTGTAATTTTAATTGTATGATTTTTTAAAACTTGTTCGATTATGCATTATAACAATAATGGTTCATTCATGTGTACCTATTTCATACTGTTCGGAGTAAAATATTGCGTATCGTAGCATCATATTGCATCAAGTTGAAGTATCAAGCTGTATGTGAGCAATATAAATTCGCGAGTAGCTTGAAAACCTCACTGAAAACCAGTAGTATATTCGGTGTATGTGCAGCGCGAGGTGTGTGCAACATTCGTTTTTGGTTGTAACATTGTCGTCTACAGTGAGATTTTATTGGTGATTATTCCCGGCTGGCGAATAGTTTGAATAAACAAAACGATTAATGTGTTTATTTGTCGATGACATTACATAATTTGTGGTTTTCATAAACGTGAGTAAAATTAACTACTAGACAATGAATATATTTTTTTAGTTAGTATTTCTTTACTAAGAGTAATAATTAAAATAATTTATAATAAATATAATAAACTATAATTAATTCATCTAACTTGTTTGCTTATGTTTTTCACACAATCTCATTCATTTTCAGATTTTTAAAAACCATGTTGTGGCTAATACTCTGGGGCGCATTATTGTG
Source organism: Octodonta nipae (assembly GCA_034190945.1). Lineage (NCBI taxonomy): Eukaryota > Metazoa > Arthropoda > Insecta > Coleoptera > Chrysomelidae > Octodonta > Octodonta nipae. The sequence continues at coordinate 19,574,497 of CM067217.1, forward strand.
CCTTGTTTTTTACTACTATTGCATTAGACCAATGAGCTATTGGAAGAAGCTGGGTGTCAAACAAGGAAATCCGGCTTGGCTTTTTGGAGATAATTTCAATATTATTATGAGAAGGGAGGGTTTTGATCATGCCATCAAGAGATTTTATAATGAATTTCCAGACGAAAGGTTAGTACATTTTTTATTACGCACAAAAATCGATATCTTTTTCTAATCAATTAGATTAGATAGAGTGATTGCTTTGTTTATTTAGTTTGATTTCCTTGTTTTCGATTTATTTATCTCTTCTTCTTCTTCAAAGGTTCCTCTGTATAGAGTGGCTATGGGTAAAGACCCTTGACAGCATTTACTAGTAAATGTGCTTTTGATTCTATACACCTACAGAAGAGCTTTAATTGGTTGGACATCTGGCTGAACCTAAACCAATTTATCTAACTAAGCACTTTTTGACCGTCTACAAATGGTTACAACTCGAAACCATATACAGCAATTTTAGAAAAGATTTAAATGAAAACACTAATATTTAACACTAGTTTTTATTTTTTGTTTAACACTATTTATTCATGAAAATAACTATTTTTTTTTAAAAACACTACCATCTATGTACAGTGTGTTTGCTTCTCCATTTTAACTGAAAGTTAGACGTCCTATTTATTTTACCTCAGGGTACCTACTTAGATTTCTTGTCTTAACCAAAGATGCCGTTCTGTCTATATTTTCTCCCACATAGAGTGTCAGAGAACGCAAGGACATGGCCGAGTTCTTATAAACTTAAACAGTTTTGATTGAATCAACAGAATAAACAGTGTCATCAATTCGTAATAATATTTAACTAAATTTTCTGAATACCTCCTCTTTTCATTTTTTAGAAAAATAAAATATAGTTTTCTGCACGGAAATATCCCCTTTATTATTAAGTGTTTTTGGTGACGACACAAGTTACTTTGAATTTTTATTAAAAATCACATTTACAAATTTTTGGATTTTTTTTCACTTCGAATGAAGATTAGTAAATATTTTGTATGAAGATGTTATAATTTATACCCTCTTCGAGGTGTCATTCCTTTGTACCCAAGACAATATATATAATATATATTGTTTCTGGTTAGGTAACCTTCATCAGTTGCGCTTCCCACAATTGAATGTCCTCTCGAACACGTCTTTATGTATTTGGTACATTTCGTTAAATTTGAAGACACGAGATGTAAAGACCGACATCTAGGATTTTCGGAGAAACTAGCACATAAAGGTTGCGAATCTGGAGCCGTTCCATGTAATTGCTGTTAGAATGTCACAATGTGATATTCTTCTAACCTAGGAATTACGGGTAACAGCAATTACATGGAACGGCTCCAGATTCGGAACCTCTATGTGCTAGTTTCCCCGAAAATCCTAGATGTCGGTCTCTACATCTCGCGCCTTTTCAAATTTAACGAAATGTATAATCTGAAGATTTTCAGGAACATTTATTCCGGTATATACCAGTTTGTGAAGTTAACCTGAAATTTTCATCGTACATTCAACTAGGAATTACGATAATTCCAATTCGGACCCAGTGCTAAAAATCTAGATGTCGATCTCGAAATTTTAAAATCAGGTAATTACCAGTTTGATTGCCAACTTTGAAATTAAGGATACTTTGAGTACATTTCGTTGATCACAAACCGTTTATACCAGAATCTGCTGATCCTTTGTGGGGTAAAAACCTGTTTGCTCTGAGAGGTAATTATATATTTGCTCAGTATTTTTTGGTTAGACCAGGGTCGAGAATTTTTGAAACCAAAAAAAAAATAGTAGGTAGGGTCAAACCCATTGAATTTACGGGCGATCTGAGGTCGGGAAGTGGAAGGGCGGAGTCTTTAAGGGTAAAGAACGGTTGATCTCGATTTTTAGCAAAACTACAAGTCCTATAGAAAAAAGTTGTTGGTAATAATGGTAATGCGACAAATAATCTTCAGAAAAAAAATGAGGAACTTGACTGATTTTTTTAACAGATTTGTTGCAGGCTGAATTGTAAAAAATATTATTTTCCATTATTTGATTTTATCAGCCAGACAGTAATCAGTATTATTTAATCTTTCGGAGTAATTGTTTCGGAGATATCAATCAGAATACATAATTTTGTATTATTCATGTTTTTAGAAATCTTTAATAGTAAAGAACTAACAAAGAGTACGAGATTGTGGAAATTATGTTTTAATTCATAAATTATTCTTTATAGTGTTAGGATCAAATGATTGATACTCTCAAGCAGAGTAATATTTAATTTAATTGAATAAGCTTTTAATAAGGTTAAAAGTCAACACAAAATGTTTAATAAATATCATTTCAATACCAACGAATTTATCAAAAAAAAAAAAATTAAGCTCTAATCCAAACTTGTATTAAGACTTATATTCGCTTGAAAAAATATTTCCCCCTGTACTTCGGCTAGCGCACGGTGAAACTTATATAGCTGCTATGAGATACGCTTTAAAGCGTGAGATAGAAGATAGCTAATGCAAACTATATGGAGTAATTGGCTGATTCTCGTACGCCGCACGGAAACACCGAGCTGTGCTGATATCGACCGGACGTATACGAACGTTTCAATAATTCAATATTTTGTTTACGTGATTTAATTAGTGGTTGCTTTGTTTTTGTCCTCGTAGTCTATGAAAGAATATTTAATATACAGAGTGTTTGTGTTTACATAACTGTGAAAATGAGTATCAACTTTAACATTGACTATATTAAAAACAATAAATCGTTTCAAAACAAATTAGATATAAAATTGGCTGGTCCACCTAGGCTATATCTTAATTGAAAACAAGAGTGCAAAATAAATAATAAAGTTTTTACACGAAGTTTTAAAAGTGAAATTTATAATAAAAAGAAATGGTTGTGTGGATGTTATCGCATCAATACATTATTTTGTTTTCCTTGCATTATTTATGGCGGGGAATCAATTTGGACGGAAACTGGAGTGAAGGATTAAAACGTTTCTTAGAAATACGATGTCTCAGGACTGGCTAAATATTTTAATTAATAAAAAATAAATGCAGTATTTGCAAAGCTATGATTTGTTTTGTTGCATCTTTGAATCCCAATATTTGACCAGTAAAGTGCACCTAACCTACAAGCCGTCGCTGCTCTCAAGTGAAGTAAAATGTAGATATTCATTGAGTATTAATTTGTATATAAATAATATTTTCAGTCAATAAACTAAATTAAACCAATTTTTTACACAAGACTGAAATATTTTACTCTTATACTGGATGACAATTTGAAAAATTATATTGGCAATATCTAAAAAACGGAAAAAGATATGAAACATTTCTCGAATAATTGTGGCATTCGAGTCTTTTCTAAATTGATTATGTAGTTGTACATGTTGAGTAGTTTATATAAGTTTATATGCCGTATAAATTGTATTGATAGAAATTAGCTATAGTAAATAAATAATGGATTTATTTTGGCGTAAGTAAAGTCATCATAAGAGAACGTGAATATCTATGTTAAATAAATTTTGAACCCACGAAATTTATTGCAAAATTTTCAATGCATTAATATAATAATATGTATTTTAAGAGATATATACCTAGGTATAGTTTACATAGAAATATAGTTTTAATATCCAGTTTTTTTAGTTAAAATTTAAGAATACCTTATTTATGACGGTATTTACTGGAATCATAATTATTAAAAAGCAAATGGCACGGTTTGTCGATTGCAGAAATGATTTATTTTCATTGCAGTAATTACTTTACAGTAATTATGACATACTAATTCGTACTTACTTACATTAAATACAAAAATACACTATAAAATGTGATCAAATTTGATTTATTATATATATATATATATATATATATATATACAGGTATGGAAAACGTTTGATTGGGGTCGGAGAATGTTAACGTTAAACTAGGACGGAACTGCTACTATATGCATGAGACGAGGATTGTCGTTTTAAGTACGTCTGTTTCACGAGCATTCAAGGTAAAGCACGAGAATATCGTATCGTATGGGAGAGGCGGGGGCGGGGCATCGATCGTCACAGTCACAGTGCGACCGTCCGTCGTCCGTCTCGTTCCTCATCAGTAAGGTTTTACCAACGGAGTATGATTATTTACGCAAATAATACGGATTTCGGAGCATTTTTCCTTTTCATGATTTTTGCGATGAAAAATTAATTGTCCGCTATTACGCCAGAATGAAAACTTAACATTTTTTCTGTTTTAAAAATGAAATAAAATAGATACTCTTAAAAATAAAATAAATTAGTAACTGTTAAAAAAATTGTCAATAAGAAATTAATGATTAACCTTATAATTATTTACAACATATCGTATGTTTTATTTTTAAGCGATTGGAATCGTCGGAATGTGGTGATAAGAAAAAAAGTATTTACCGCCCGAACACGTCCGAACTCGCGTCACACCGACTTCATTCTCCTGGTGCGTATTTCGTTGATTGATTCATAATCGCATTGGATTCTACCCTACCCCAAAGAACGAATTTCCACACCTGTATATTTATTTAATAAAAAAAGTTATAACACTTTATAGTTTATAGAGTTCTTGTTGATGTAAAGAATTGAGGAAAATTGCAGTTTTCAGTAAATCCAGGGTTAATAATATTTGAAAAATGAATAACAAATACTTGATTGTCATAATAAGTGAATTTAAAATGCTGGCTACAAATTCTGGTTGAAAGAGAAGCTGTAAAGTTTACCATCTTTGTTGAAATTACCCAGTTTTCATTTAACTCTTTATCAACAGGAAATCTACAAATCACAAAATGTTTTTTAAAATCACATCATTTTAAAATCAAATTTTATATGACCAACAGGTACTTAATCTAACACTAAATAAAACATTTAAAAAAATATAACCTACTTCTACCTATAACTAAAAAGGTAAAAATAATTATAACAAAATACAACTCTAGCAAATAAATAACACATTCAATGTTCTTAGGTACCTACCCAGGAAGTAAAAAATGTAAACATTAAAAGGTGCTCATTATGTACAAATTAATTACGTACCAATCTAGTATATTTTGAAGTCAGTGCCAAGCAAATCTAAAATCCTTCATTGCGTACATATCTACTAATTCATCAAACTTGATTGTTGCTTGGCTCCGACTTCAAAATTGTACTAGATTGGTAGGTAATTAATTTGTACAGAATGAGCACCTTTTAATGTTTACATTTTTTACTTCCTGGGTAGGTACCTAACAACATGGAATGTGTTATTTATTTGCTAGAGTTGTATTTTGTTATAATTATTTTTAGCTTTTTAGTTATAGGTAGAAGTCGGTTACATTTTTTTTAAAATGTTTTATTTTCAACTTTTTAGTATTTTTGAACTCAGGTAGTTTTCATTCTTTATTTTTTATTTTGTATGTATAACCTTAATAGACAGAGCCAGGTAACATCGAAAGCCTCAACATTACACAATGATACTTTCTCATTTAAATTGACAGGTAAATCTTTACGAACAAAATGTACTAGAACACGTTGACTTAATAAGCCCAAAATATATTTATGCCTTATGAACTACGCCATGTAACCTTTTTTCAACTTTTTTTGACAACCCTGTTTAACTATAGATAATTCCACTCCAACCTATGTACCAACCATTCTGTACATACGACTGCCCACGGACAAGCATAAATTTGTTAGCTGCCTTCTGTAAACTATAGGACGGAGTAGAATCCATCCCATATTTACGGAGTCAAATCCGTCCTATATTTCAACCATAGTATATAACTCCTTGTGGGCTACCCCATAAATTAGTTCATTTTTTGCATTTTACATTATCGTCCTGTGTAACATTAATTCCTCCCCACACGTTATGCAACTTCTTATGGGCTATAAAAGAAATATTTTTTTAATCACACTGTATAAATATAATTCAACTTCAGCATATATTTCAACCATCCTGTATATGATTTGCTTATGTCCACATCATATAACAGTTTTTTAATCACCCTATATAATTTTAATTTCACATTTTTTCCAACATTTTTATACCACCAAACGTCCAGTCCACCCTATATTCCAACCATCCTGTATATACGGCTGCCTACGGACCACTATCATTCTATTCCGTCATATATTTCAATCTTCATATAAATGCAACTTCTTCTATCACTTTACTTTGTGATTTTGTTTGCTATAACTAAATATACTATATGGTTGAGATGTACATAGAAAATTTCCAAATTCGCAATTAAAACTTCCAGTGTCTATAATTACCGCACTATTACGTTGGAATTAAAATATTTATGAGGAAATGTCCGTTATGTCATTTCGATAAAATTTTTGAAAAGAATTTTGGAATTTTCGGCGATTTTCTGTAAAACTGCAAGTTGCACGTCGCAGAAAAGTATATGAGATCAACTAAGGATCTTCCTTAATAGATTAAACGTTAAAAAACTATACACATCCATAAGGAGTTATCGAAAAATCGACTAAAATATTAGAGATATTGGTCGATTTCCATGCACGCATGTGTCCATTCACAAATTTTATCACTTTACCAGTAGAATTCTTTTCCAAAATTTGAAGTTTCACCAATCCGGATATCCGGATATATACTCTATTAAACAAGACCATATTCATTCAAAACGGTGCACCACATGAGAAGAAATCAGGTAACATACATACAAAAAAAGCGAAAAAATACGCGACGAATTGATAACCTCCTCCATTTTGGAAGTCGGTTAAAAACGTATGAAATGACATTGAAGATCCACTAATTTGTCGTGATATAATTATAGTTAAAAAAAACTGAAAAAATACGCTTTAATAGCAAACCGAACTAAAAAGCACAAAATAATTTTTAATTATGAACAGTTTATATTATAGCAGTAGGAAGGCGAACAATCAATCATGATTAATTACCTCAAAATAAAAATATAATAAAATTTAAGTTATTAACAGAATAATTCGAGTCAAAGTAAAAAGCGTGGGGTGCATTTCACTATATTTGCATAACTCTCCTCTTATAAATAGTTGCTGATAGAAAAATTGTAAAATTTAATATTTCAAGCACTCCACGCTTTTTACTCTGAATCGAATTATTTTGTTAATAACTTAAATTTTATTATATTTTTATTTTGAGGTAATTAATCATGATTGATTGTTCGATTTTGTACTGCTGTAATATAAACTGTTCATAATTAAAAATTATTTTTTGCTTTTTATTTCGATTTGCTAATAAAGCGTATTTTTTTAGTTTTTTTAAACTATAGTGATTTTCTAAGGTTTTAGTCTCATAAGCATGTCTTTAGTATTTATAAGAAAATATAATTTACCTTATGTTTGCGCAACCTTTTCATTTCATTACACGAAGTAGTTCTACTATTGCCAACTAGATGGCAGTAGTTAATAGACGAATTTGTATTAGGCAAGACCAGTGACAAAAACGGGAAAATTCAAACAATTGTATTGTGATCGGCCCTGTACACGTATGCCAATTTTCAAGTTAATTGGACTTCTTTAAGTTGGTGAAAGTTTCCGTACATAGATAGATACATACGTACACACCGACCTAATAAAAGCGTATTAATTAATAAATAGGTTAAACTGCGTACTTTCCTTTTTTCTCGATGTTTCCTTCGAAAATTAATAAATTTTCGATATAACTTTAAGTATAGACACAGCTTTATTATCAGTATTGATGATTCATGACACTATCGAACACTTCTGATGGTTTTCATGCTTTTATAGGTCAACGTTGGAGGGAAATGCGACCAATTCTGAGCCCCTCTTTTACCAGTAGTAAAATGAAGGCTATGTTTGCGCTTATGTGTGAGACTGCCGAAACTTTCACCAGTCATTTTAAAAACAAAGAAAATACTGGCATTTTAGAAGTAGAAATGAAGGACACTCTTACCAAATATGGCAATGACGTCATTGCTTCTATAGCGTTCGGTATCCAAATAAATTCGCTGGAAGATCCAAACAATCAGTTTTACTTAATGGGTAGAGAAGCCACCGATTTTAATAGATTGTCAAAAACAATCAAGATTTTCGGGTATCTACTTGCTCCAAGCATATACGAGGTGAGTAATATAATAGTAACAAGCATTTCATTTTAGTGTCAATATATTTTGTTCTGATTTAGAGTTTAAATGTTTGCAGATATTCAAGATTTCCATATTTGGAAAAACCGTTACCAAGTTTTTCACAGATCTCGTGGATGAAACCATTAGAATAAGAGAAGAAAAACACATTGTCAGACCAGATATGATTAATCTGCTATTAGAAGCACGAAGAGGTGACCAAAAGCAGGACGAAACTACAAATGTTGGGACTGGATTTGCTACTGTTGAAGAAGTTCATGTTGGGAAAGGTAATGATTACTAAAATATCTACAATTTTGATAACATCTTACTTTCTTAAATTTAGGTTCTGAAGTCCACAAGAAGAATATCACTAATATAGATATTGCAGCACAAGCTTTGATATTCTTTTTCGCTGGATTCGAGTCTGTTACCAGTATGATGGCTTTCATGGCATACGAGTTGGCAATCTGTCCTGACATCCAAAACAGGCTGAGGGATGAAATAGAGCAGACGGATCAAGAATGCGATGGAAAATTGACATATGAAGCCCTTATGAAAATGAAATATTTGGACATGGTCGTTTCAGGTAAAGTAAACATTGTTTTTATGAAATTAAGGTTTAAAGAATTTCTGAAAGGTGGATTTTCGTTTTTCATGTTCTAGTGATGTTTTTTAAATAACTTGTTTTTTATTGGAGAGTCAATTTCAAATGTTTGTTTGTGTGGGAATATTTGCAATAAGAGTAATATCCTTAACACATCTGAGGTTATTAGCTCATTTATTTATCAGGAGGCTCTTATTACGTTCTTCTTCTGCTATTTTTTAGCCTGACCCAAATTGACTTTAGGATTTATGGTTTATTTTTCCTGTAAACTTTGAGTGATTTGTGTATGACCGATTTTTTTTTCAAAATTATGAGATCAACAGTTTCGACCATAAAAAGGGAGGTGTTGAGATTTGTAAAATTCCGTCCCCTTATCGAAGTAGCCAATCAGAATTTGTGCATTTATGGCCATGTAATCGTGATTGGATCACCAAACTCTGTATTGGTCCAATTTTCAAAGTTTTGGTCCAGTATATTCGTAGAATTATCAAGTTAGATAAGTTAAATAAAAATCCCAATATTGATGCTAGACCTTCTTAATAACTGACCTAACTAATCTCAGTAAATGTACATTTTCACTTCTAATGTTTGGAAAATTGTAATACTTCGTTATAGTATGTAAACAAATGATGTTTGAGGTCATTATGTTATGTGGGCCATTCTTCTGTTCTATTTAAAAGCAATGGGAGTATTGCCATTGTTTATTTTCACTTTGCATAAGTTCGGTGATAACTGAAATTATATATTTCTATAGAAAAATAATTATTTTGTTTTAGTTTTGGTTTACTTCTTGATAATGACAGTTTCGCTTTGTGTTTATATGATTTTGTTACGAATTTAGTGTTAATTTTAACAGGTTTTTGTTCAAATATGGTCTTTACAGCTTAGAATATTAGTTTATAAAGGATATATATTAGTTGCTATCCTACTTGTTTATGTATTAGATTTTACATCTTCTATACCAGGACAAACTCCTCCTCCTTACCTACCCTCCATGGTCTTGTTTCAAGTTGAGCTGTCGAAAATTTCATGTGCACTAGTCGTATCGTTCATTATCACCTGTATTTAGAAGTAATGTTAACCAACTTTGTTTCTAAAATTGTTACCGTTATTTCATACAAATCTTACATTTACTTACAAATTTGATCTGATTTTGAGAATCCATTCATTGATTTTCTCCGAAATAATGGACGGATAATGTTGAGTTCTTTGGAAAATTTTAAAAAAACGACCATTCCCTTCTTTATCTTCGAAAAAAGCCTACAATTCTGAAAAAATTAGGAATGTATGACGTCAAATGTTTATAGTAAACATGAAGTGAACATTATAATATCAGTTTTGAGGGGCAATTTATAAAAATAAATTAAAAATTATATTTTTCATGTAATATGCCAAATAATTGGCTTAACAAATATTAACACAAGAAAAAAAATTGATTCATTCCTTTCCCCCCACTATCTCCGAAACTATAAGACCTAAAATTAAAAAAATAATAACATAATTCAGAACTTCACACCGAAAAAATAAATAAGTAACCTTAATATTAGTTTTGCGGCTAAATTATAAATTTTAATACCTAAACTACTGAGCGTAAAGGAAAAATAAACAGTAATTATTTTTGGGGATCAAATTATATAATTACTTGAAAAATAAAATAAAAATTCAAGGGCTTCATGTAATATTTCATATGAAAAGTCTCGTTATAAGAAATACAAATATACATATATTTTTTGGTTGTTTTCAATAAAAAAGATGTTAAGAAAAGTATACCAAATTCGACCCTTTCCTTCTGTTATGTCCGAAATTACTGAGAAACTACATACATGGGAAGTAAAGTGAACATTCTAATATTAACGGTGGAGGTATAAAATTGTAAAATTAAAAGGAAAATATTTTTTGTTCAAGAGCATCCGGAAAGTATCAAGTGAAAGGGCTTGACATAAAAAGTACAAATTAATTTGGTTATATTTAAAAAAAAAGTATAGAAGATTTACTGTTTTAAGATTTAAAATTTGACCAATTCTTCCCTTTATCTCCAAAAATAAAATTTATGAAAAAATATAATTTAGGATATTACGAAAAGTTTATTGAAAAAATATATTGAAAATTCTAATTTTAATTTTGGGGCCCAAATAGAAATTTAAATAAAAAAATTATATTATTTATAAATTTAATTTTAAAATTGATAGTTTACAAGATATTAAGGAAAATATAAGAAAATCTCTTTACCTGTTTATCTTAAACTCTAAAATAATAATATATATTATCATGATTTATCTAGATTATAGCAAATATGAAACGTGATAGGGAAGCGTTAGTATGCCAGTCCAACGGTGCATGTAATTTTATTTTCTTTTACAGAAACGCTGAGAAAGTGGCCAAGCGCTTTAGCTGTTGATAGAATTTGCACCAAACCTTACACCATCAAACCAGTCAGGCCTAATGAGAAACCTTTGGAGATAAGAAAAGACGAAGTCATATGGATACCTATTTACGCACTCCATCATGATCCTAAGCATTACCCAGAACCTGAAAAATTCGATCCCGAGAGATTTAGTGATGAGAATAAACACAATATCAACCCTTACATTTACGTTCCCTTCGGGATCGGACCCAGGAATTGCATCGGTTCCCGGTTTGCATTACTTGAATGTAAAACTTTATTTTACTATCTGTTGAAGAATTTTGAACTGGTACCTGTTAAGAAGACTAATATTCCAATGAAGCTTGTAAAAACGTCTTTTAATCCAAAAGCTGAGGGTGGAAACTGGCTGGGATTCAAACCAATAAATAAATAAAATAAAAAAAAATAGTTAATTGATTACGGGTTTTAATTGGTATTTTGTAACATATAAATATAATTTTGTCATCGATTGTAAAAATATTTCATTATATATAGTAATTAATATATATGATAAGTAATAGTAAGCAGTATTTTTGTAATTTACTCTGTTATTAGATGTAATAATGTTAAATAAACTTTAGTAAGATATTTTAAATCTATAACAATTTGTTTACAAAAATAATTAGAATGTTGAAAGTAAAACAAACTCAATAAAACATTGGAGTTATTTAGTTTGCCAGTCATGTACTAGCTTTACAAATTATTTTTACTCCCTCTTCGATAAAAGCACTACAATATTTTTTGGGAACAGAAATTTCGATGAAATTCATATTAACAAATTGCTAAAATGTGAATTTCAACACTTATATAGTTGTATATTAATTTATTAATGTCAATTTTTTATTACAATCTGCTAATTAAAACAAAATATACATACAAATTTATATAAAAAAGAACAGCAGTCATTTCAGATTGAACGATGGAAGCGAAAGCTTCTTACGAAATATTTTTCGCTTTTCTCGTTATCTCACTGTCTCTATTTTTCTTTATTTCTGTCACTCTTAGTAATGGATATAAATATTACGTGAATTAAAATATTGTTCCTATTTTGTAAGCAGTGAAGAATTAATCCTAATTTAATTCTTAAATTAAATATATCTGCAAAGAAATATAAGTTTAAATATTGAGTAATTGTTTGTAAATAGTTTTGATTCGAACCCTAGAACTTTGGATTCGCAGCCGTGCGCTTTAGACTCTGGACCACTTGTCTTTAAACGTACGTATGAGAGGCGTAGATTGTTTATTACGGTAACAAAACGATGTAAACAAAGGACATGGTTTGCTTAATGTGATTCCTTCTATGAGGTGTGGTATTCTTTTTAATTTCTGACGTATGTCAAGTCTCTAATTTAATATATCACAAAGAGAGAATTAGAGTGTTTATTATAACGAAAAGCAAATTTTGTGCAAGTATTCAGTATTACTTGGACGTTATATCGGTTTATTTCTTATTTATTATTGATTTTCGATAAAAGAAGAAACTCATAATATATTACCTGATCCCTGTTTCTTACACAGAGGACTGAATTAGGTGGGTATTTCAAGAACGAAGCCAATGAAATTTAAAGTTATGCATTTCATTCCCCTGCTCATCTATTTTCATATATGTAAGTGTGTGCCTTCATTAAGAAGCTTTCGCTTCAATAATAAGTTTTACCCACGAATACACAAACCTGCAAAAATCTTTTCAATTTCAAATTTGAATTATATTTGGATAATACCACAGAACATACACATAGTAAGTAATACCACAAAACGATAATTTTGTACATGCTCTAAGGTCAATAATTAAAATAATAATGCGATAACTTTTAGTTTATTCTTTGAAAGTCACATAAAGCATATGCTCAAAGGCCTTATTAATGTACATTACACGCTACCTCGAGAAGTATATGGTTTACAGTGGAATATTAAGGAATTTAACAAAGTCCAAAGTCATTCTTCTTTCTTGTTCAATTATTTCAATTTAAAGTTATGCATTTCATTCCCTTGCTCATCTATTCTCATATGTGTACGTGTCGACCTCCTTTCGCTTCAAAAAGTACTATCATAAATTTCTATGCCAAGAGCTTTTGAAAAAAACGTCAATTTGATAAAGTACTCAAAGATTTGATAAATACACGTTCCTTATAGATTGTTATAAAATTAAAATAAAAACTTTTAATGCCCATGAAATTATGATTCTGATCAGTTACATACCTCATAAAATTCAAACATTTTACCAAGATTCATACAATAACTACGAACGATAATAAAACATTTAAAAAATATATATAACCGACTTCTACCTATAACTAAAAAGCTAAATATAATTATAACAAAAGACAACTCTAGCAAATAAATAACGCATTCAATGTTGTTAGGTACCTACCCAGGAAGTAAAAAATGTAAACATTAAAAGGTGCTCATTCTGTACAAATTAATTACCTACCAATCTAGTATATTTTTGAAGCCGGTCCCAAGCAAATCTAAAATCCTCCATTGCGTACTTATCTACTGAGTCATAAAACTTGATTGTTGCTTGGCACCGAATTCAAAAATATACTAGATTGGTAGGTAACTAATTTGTACAGAATGAGCACCTTTTAATGTTTACATTTTTTACTTCCTGGGTAGGTACCTAACAACATTGAATGTGTTATTTATTTGCTAGAGTTATATTTTGTTATAATTATTTTTAGCTTTTTAGTTATAGGTTGAAGTCGGTTATATATTTTTTAAAAATGTTTTATTTTCAACTTTTTAGTTTTTTGAACTCAGGTAGTTTTCATTCTTTATTTTTATTTTGTATGTATAACCTTAATAGACAGAACCAGGTAACATCGAAAGCCTCAACATTACACAATGATATTTTCTCATTTAAATTGACAGGTAAATGTTTACGAACAAAATGTACTAGTACGCGTTGACTTAATAAGCCCAAAATATATTTATGCCTTATGAACTACGCCATGTAACCTTTTTTCAACTTTTTTTGACAACCCTGTATAACTATAGATAATTCCACTCCAACCTATGTACCAACAATTCTGTACATACGACTGCCCACGGACAAGCATAAATTTGTTAGCTGCCTTCTGTAAACTATAGGACGGAGTAGAATCCATCCCATATTTACAGAGTCAAATCCGTCCTATATTTCAACCATAGTATATAACTCCTTGTGGGCTACCCCATAAATTATTTCATTTTTAACATTTTATGTTATAGCCCTATGTAACATTAATTCCTCTCCACACTTTATGCAACTTCTTATGGGCTATAAAAGAAATAATTGTTTAATCACAGTGTATAAATATAATTCAACTCCAGCATATATTTCAACCATCCATGATTTGTTTACGTCCACATCATATAACAGCTGTTTAATCACCCTATATAATTTTAATTTCACATTTTTACCAATATTTTTATACCACCAAACGTCCACTCCACCCTATATTCCAGCCATCCTGTATATACGGCTGCTTATGGACCACTAACATTCTAATCCGTCTTATATTTCAATCATCATATAAATGCAACTCCTTCTATCACTTTACTTTGTGATTTTGTTTGCTATAACTAAACACCCTGCCTATAAACGTACCAAACAGCAGTTTAAAAGTTTGACAAGTGTTGTCACTGAATATTAGGCCGAGAAAATGTGACAACCAAAAGCACCGTCTTCGCAAAATGGAAAAATTTGCATTTAAATAGGTATTTGCCTGGTATACAAATAAGACGAGCTTGGTACTCATTGATTTAAGGAGCCGAAAATACTATGCTTTACTACCTATATGGTTGAGATGTACATAGAAAATTTTCAAATTCGTAATTAAAACTTCCAGTGCCTAAAATTACCGCACTATTACATTAGAATTAAAATATTTATGAGGAAATGTCCGTTATGTCATTTCGATGAAATTTTTATAAGAATTCTGGACTTTTCGGCGATTTTCTGCAAAACTGCAAATTGAACGTCGCAGAAAAGTATATAAGATCACCTAAGGATCTTCCTTAATAGATTAAACGTTAAAAAACTATACACATCCATAAGGAGTTATCGAAAAATCGACTAAAATATTAGGAATATTGCTGGATTTTTATGCACGCATGTGTTCATTCACAAATTTTATCACTTTACCAATAGAATTCTTTTCCAAAATTTGAAGTTTCACCAATCCGGATATATACTCTATTAAACAAGACCATATTCATTCAAATGATGAACTTATCATTTAGTACAGAGGTGAACAATCTTTTTAACCAAAGGGCAAATTTAAATTTTATTTTTTTTGGCGGCCGCACATTTGGTAACACTTATTAATAATCTGCAAAGCTTTATTTATAATAAACATTAGAAGAAAAAAAAACTAAAATTAAAAAAGTAAAGATTTCATATACAAATTTTAATGCGAAATAAAAACAAACAAGAAAAGTACAGAAAAACGATTTTTCTTGAAACTGATCAATATCAGCCGGAATTGATGAGGGAAGTAGACGTACGCAGCTTTCTAATAGTGCATCACTCAGTCTTGATCGGTGGTCATTTTTGATTAATTTCATGGTTGAAAATAATTGTTCGCAAACATACTCTCGAACAGAGACATCATTTGCATTTTTCGACAAAAGCGGAAATTTCTCAGGGCTCACATAGGATTTATGAAAATTTTCGATGTTTACTGAGAAAAATACATTTTTTAAATCGGTATTATTCTGCATGTCAATCACTTCCATTTGAAAGTCTTCGGGAACTGTATCCACATATTAAATGACAAGGAAACATTTTCATGGAAACAGCTTTGAAAATTTGGGATCGTAATTGAAATTCGTCGATTAAAATGTCTATAAATGTTTTCATTTCCTAAATGTGGAACGTTAGACACATTATTCTGCAAAAGATATTGTTTCTACAATTTTAATTTGCGCTTAAAGCCCTGAATTTTATCATACAAATTGTGAATAAACTGTCCTTTGCCTGAAAGTTGCATATTAACGTCATTGAGATGTTGAGTCATGTCGACAAGAAATCCCAAATCGCATATCCATTCTTTATTACCAAAATGAGGAAAGGCATATCCCTGCAGGGGCGGATTCAGGATTGTCTTTTTTTGGGGGGGGGGCTTATTCTCGTTTGGGTTTTGACGTTACCAAAGGTTGATTTTTGCACAATAAACATAAACATAAAAAGGCATACCACTCAGATGATTTTGGGGGGCTTCAGCCCCTTACCCCCACTCTCCTGGATCCGCTAGTGTATCCCATCATATCCAAGAACAATTGTTTTTCGCTTTTTTTAATTGCATACTCTTTTTAGCATTTCACCTTTACTATATCAACTAAATTCGGTATTACAAACCACGTCGCCATATTCAGTTTCTAAATATTTCAGGAAATCTTTAAATTCACGGTTATTTAACGCGTGCGACTTTATAAAATTGATTAGTTTAATTATTGGCACTGTGACATTTGGAAAAGTCATAAACATGTTTAACTGGTCGCAAGCGGCCAGTGGGCAGCGTGCTCCTCATCGCCGATTTAGCAGATATTAAAAATACGTATAAAATAATTTTTGATTTGACATTAAACCTTGTCACTCAGTTACTAACAGGTTGCAAAAATACGAAAATTGAGACTATTCGGCCTTTACACAACCTGTAATTAATTGAGGAAAAAAAAATAACAACATTTTTTTTACCAATTAATTAATTCAAGACAAAACAATCAAAAACATGTGGATTTTTTTTGCATAAATGGGCTTAAATAATAATCAGTTCTTTAATTTATTTAGTAACTACTAAATCAATGGATATCTGAGTTGCACTTATACGAAGTGAATCACACTATAAAGTTCAAAATCTATTAGCAATTAACAGTAATTAGATAACATTGCGTGTTGTTCCAACCTAACATGTATTTCACAAAAGCCAGATAACCGGTATATAGCCGCGAAGGTAAACAGCACTGTTTGTTATTGTAAGTCGTTGTAATATATAATTTTTGATTGGTTATGATTCGTAGCGGACAAATATATTGATTGAACAATTTCATGAGCTACCATTATCTTATATATATTCTTATAGTGTGACGTAAGCTCTTGTTTTTATAAACGTGAGTAGATTTGAAATATGAATTTTTAGTTGAGATGTATTTTAATGCTTTACAAACAATTTTTCCTTACTTGCAGTACTGATATTTAAAATAAAATGTTTTGGATAATATTATTGGGTGCATTATTTTGCTTTGCCTTTTATTATTACTCCATCAGACCGATGAGCTATTGGAAAAAGCTTGGTGTTAAACAAGGAAATCCAGTTTGGTTCTTTGGAGATAATTTCAACCTCGTAATGAGAAGGGAATGTTTCACTGAATCTATAATTAGGTTCTACAACAGGCATCCAGGAGAAAGGTATTTATAATGTAAACTAGCGGTTGTGACCGGATTCACTCTCGTCCGAGATATTGGGTTTGTTCTACCTACAGTTTTTCGTACAGGCATAAAACTGTCACGAAATCGCCTGCATTGATTTTGTGCGCAACTGCGAGTTTAGTACCGTCCAACGTACTCTCATTATATAGTCACAAAAAATACTAGATGAAACGGTTTTTTGACAAGTTTGTCGTCTGAACTCTGCGATCTGCGTTCCATAACCTTAATTTATTGACAGTTGTTACTGCGCATGAATAATAAGAATCACCAAACCATTCTTTGTCTTCACCAAGGAAAGAAATGACGATGCAAGAAACAATACGTCATTTGGTTGGAACACCTAGATGCATCGTTTAGTGAGCCGTCATAACTTGGTTGGATCAGGTTTTCTAGAATGCGCATGCCGGTGATAGTCACATGTACTGTTTCGCATCGGGTAGGAACAAACCTATTATTATATTATATGGATATACTTGAAATAGGAACGCGCCATATGAGCATCATGATAGTAAGGAAATAAAAGGGCCCAAACTCATAATCTTTGAATAATTTCATTGTTTACGACTAGTTTCGAGGTCTATAACTTACACCCAAAGCCCAAAGCAACAAAATAATGAAAATAAAACATAAAAGTAAACTTAAACCGACTTCAGCTGACTTAAAATAAAAAGCGTTTTAAAACCGTGTGCAATCAATCAATATTTTCAGAAATATCTTTTTTATCTGAGTTAAGGTACAATTCAACTGAAAATTTTAGCCTTTTCTTATTTTTGTCTCTTATTCTCCCTCTCTAATTTTTATTCTTTGTCTATAGTTTCCAAATATATTTTAACTTTTTTATCCATTTTATTATTTGGACCACTTTCTATATATGTAACTAATTCGCTCTATATTGCATTCACACTGTACACGCTTCTGTGTATTGGTCACCCCTATATAACTTATTGGTCTATCATTTACTGAATCACCCTGTACAACTATAATTCAACTTAACACCATATTACAACGGTCCTGATATCTTTCAAACCACTCTGTAAAAGTATAAATCCTCCCCACACTATTGATTCTATTTATTTTCCTATTTTTTAAATTATTCCTGTTTACCAATGATTTTGCTACGCCCCATATGTCTACTCTACCATTTATTTCAACCACCCGGTATATGCAACTGCTTCAAAAAATTTTTGAACCCATATCTATAATTATACCGCGTCCTACGTCCTATAATTCAAATATCTTAACTGCTTATGCTTATATAACAAATTTTTGATACACCCTGAATAACAATAATTTTACCCCACCCTTACTTCAAACACTCCTTATTTTTGTTCCAAACTATATAACTTTTTCAAACCGCCCTGTATAACTGTAATTATACTTCACCTTATACTTCAACCATCCTGTATATTCAACTGCTTCTGACAATTTTTAAAGCCTTTTGTATAACTGTAATTATTCTCTATCACCTTGTATACGCAGTTACTTATGAGCCACACAATATAATATTTTTAGAATTACCCTGTAGAACTAATTCAATACCAACTTATATTTCAACCATCCTATGTATACAACTGCTTAAGTACCACCTAATAATTAAGTATTTGCGACATAACAAATTTTCGTTTCGATAAACTAACGTAATATTGTCTGCCATTTCGCGCGACTGTAAGGCCCCTAACTTAGCTTCGTCTCTAAAAAAACTTACTACAAATGAATTAAATTGAAAACTATGTCAAACACCCTGTTGTACGATATATTTTCACGGCATAACTCGACTTTTAAACTAGATATTTATGACAAAAATTTGACATTTGCCATGATGTTTACAGTTTTTTGCATATATTTTTCCGATTTTCAGAAAAATGGTAAGTTTTTCGTTATAGAAAAATGTACGCAATCAAGCTGGAACGTATCTTTGTAGATTACAATTTATAATTTATTTTAGATTTTCTTGGGAATAATACCACATCAGAGTTCAAACTTGTGTATATTTTAAAACCAAACGTTTCAAAATCCTGTCGGATTTCGTTTTCAATGGATATAAATTTATAAAGTAAAATAGAAATATATGACAATTATTTTGACAAATATGTTTATGTTACTATGGAAAAATTTCTTTGATTTTAAATATACAGGGTGCACAAGAAATTCCAAAGATCATTAAAATCAAAAAAAAAATTTTTTTTCAAGTTGGAAGAACTTGAAAAATTGTCTTCAGAATTTATTTGTGGCGTTCCTAGGGACGACTTTCTTTTTAAGATAGTGCATTTGCCAAAAAATGCGATCAAAGAATTCTGATAATTCAGTGATCCCATTAAAGTCATAAGGGAAAACCTAGGAAAAAACCTCATGAACTATCCCGATATAGGGTTGTTCAAAAGGATATGCCCATTGTTAATTTCATCTTTAATTATCGGCAACCAGACATGACTGAAATCTACGGAAGTAGAAGCGATGCAGTCGTTTTCATTTAACAGAATTAAGGCAGATTCTTTTAATTTTCGTTTTGTGCAGTGTTCTTCTTTTTGTAATATTGTTGTGTTTTGAAATTGTATTTTATGGCCTTGGTCCCAAGCATGTTCACAAATTTTTGATTTTTCGAACTGACGTTTATTTATGTAATTTTGATGTTCATTTATTCGAACATTAAGAGGTCTAGAGGTTTCTCCAATATAAAACTTGTTACATTCACAAGGAATCTTATAAATGCAATTTTTTGAGTTTTGCGTAGCGTTTTTTGGTTTTGTTTTTGTTATAATAGATTTAAGCGTATTTGTTGTTTTAAATGTAGTTTTGATGTTAAATTTGTTGCCTACTCTTCTCAATCTCTCTGACAGGCCCTGTATATATGGTATTGTTGTTGTTATAATGTGGTTTTCCTGGTTGTCAGTATTATTAGGTGAAGTCTGGTGTTGGTTGTCAGTTGTTTTGTGCTCAATTTTATTTAACTCTTTGTTAATAAATTTTTGAGGGTAATTGTTTGCAGTTAGAACATTTTGTATAAATGATTTTTCTTTGTTGAATTTAGTAGTATCTGAGCAGTTAGACTTTGCTCTGTCATATAAAGATTTAATAACACCTCTTTTTACCGTATTTGGATGGTTCGAGTTAAAATTGAGATATCTGTTAGTGTGAGTTGGTTTTCTGTAAACCTCTGTTTCAAATGAAGATTGTGTTTTTGTTATTAAAATGTCCAAAAAAGGTAGTTTGTTATTTTGTTCGATTTCTAATGTAAATTTTATGGTTGGTTCTTTGTTGTTTATGTCGGTTAATAATTCCTGTAAATTTTCCAGATTTTGTTCCCAAATAATGAATATGTCGTCAACATAACGCCACCACACCAACGGTTTATTTTCTTTTGAAAAAATCATTTGTTCTTCAAATTTGTCCATAAAGATGTTACTTAAGGCAGGGGACAGACAAGAACCCATAGCCATGCCAAAATCTTGTTGGTAGAAATCATCGTTTAACTGAAAGTAAGTTGTTTTCGTACAGAAAGTGAGTAATTCCATTATTGTGTTAATAGATAAACGAGTTCGTTTATTTCGATGAAGTGAATAGTCATGTTCCAATAATTCTTTTACTATAGGAAGTGTTTTAGCTACGGGAACATTGTTATATAAGTTTACTATGTCAAAACTTGCTAGTGTAAATGTATTTTTGTATTGTATATGAGACAATTTTTCTAAGAAATCTGCACTGTTTTTAAGATGAGAAATTGAATTACCTGTAAGTGGAGAAATAATTTTCAGCAAAAATTTTGAAAGTTCATTACATGGAGAATTTATGGAACTGACAATTGGTCTCAAAGGGATGTTGGGTTTATGAATTTTTGGTAAGCCATAGAAGTGTGGAGGTTTAGTATAATGTGGAGTGAGAGTTTTGCGTTCTTGGTCTGTAAATTCGTGTTTGTGACTGTAGAGTAAACGGTATATTTTGCTTTCTACTGAACTTGTCGGGTCTTTGTTTAGTTTAGTGTATTGTCCTTGATTAATTATGTTCATAATTTTGTCATCATAGTCATTTTTATTCAAACATATTTGTCAAAATAATTGTCATATATTTCTATTTTACTTTATAAATTTATATCCATTGAAAACGAAATCCGACAGGATTTTGAAACGTTTGGTTTTAAAATATACACAAGTTTGAACTCTGATGTGGTATTATTCCCAAGAAAATCTAAAATAAACTAGAAGATGCCACAAATAACATTCAGAAAACAATTACAATTTATAATATTCAAATTTCTCTCCGTTATTTATTTTTTGTTCTAATCTTTTGGAAAACCACAAATCTCATGTTATAAACAATTATATGGGACATCTCTGTAATGTTCTTTAATATAATGCTGTTTAAATCATCAAAATTGCCCAAGCCGTTTTTGAAAAATCGCTCGCCATAAATAAAAAAAGTTGCAGACGAATTGAAAACCTCCTTCTTTTTGGAAGTCAGTTAAAAAGAAAGCATGCCTTCAAATAATTTCAAATTGTATTACCAAGAATAAAAAAAATAATAATCATAATAAAAGAAAAGAAACAAATAAATACAAATTTTGTTAAATTTCGGGTTTATTTGCTGTTTTAATATTGAAAAGTTCTAAAAACAGAACTATAGATTTGCGTTGATAGTATTTAATTATTATGGGAAGAAGAAGAAGAAACTGGGGAAAAATCTAAATTAAGTTGTGCATTTAAAATATTTTTTCACGCTAAAAATATACCCTTTCCATTTATAAAACCAGTCTCCGGTCTCAATAACCTCTTTGCAATTGAAACCGGAAGCTCGGAATAGCGTCCATCGATGCAGAATACCCACTTTACTTACATGGATCGTTTGCCTTCGCAAAAAAACATTATTTGAAGATGTAGAAGGAGTGGGAGGCTGGTTTGAAACACTCGTTATACGTACAAATGACATTTCCGAGTGTACATCACTCAGTCTTTTGTATTTTGATGAAAAATTTTTCGACGTTTCCCCAAGATATTATTTTCAAAGTGACTTACTACCTTTTGAGACTATACTGGAATCATATGTTCAGTTCCAAAAACATATCGAAAGAGGAAAAAAAGTCAAACAACATATTATACCCCCAAAGGAACTATGTTTTAACCGGAAGTCACACGACCCCACTTATCTTTAAAATTATTATATTGATTATGGTTTATATATTTTGATAAATTTAGCAGTATTAGTTCTGACCAAATATTTTTGGTGTTGGTTTTCCTCTAGTATGAATTTTCTCAGTAAAAGGTCTTCTTTATAAAAATATTAGTAAACCAATTTTTTTCAAAAATTTAGGTTTTAAAATAGATGCATTTAAAATTGTTTAGTTATCTTGAATGTAATTAGAAGGGTAGACTGATATATTTTTTGATAATAAACTAGTAATTTTTTCCAGATATTCTGGTATTTACCAGTTTACTCTTCCAACTTTAATTATCAAAGATCCTGAACTACTTAAACTAATTGGAGTAAAAGATTTTGAGCATTTCGTCGACCACAAACCATTATTACCAGAAAATGCTGATCCCTTGTGGAATAAAAATCTTCTTGCTCTTAGAGGTAATTGTCTTCTAAACGTTGTTTGTGGCATATTCTTGATTACTTTTATGTTTTTTATTGTGGAATAACACCACAATAGAAATAAAACTACGTATATTGCAGGAATACCAAACGTTTCAAAGTCTATTCTGACTTCGTTGTCAATTATTTATATTTATTTATTTATCAATAAATATAAAGCCAAAAAAAAACATAAAAGTAATCTTAGAGGCAATATTTTGTTCTTACACATATTGCCAGGAAATATACTCAGTGACATTAGAAGCAATAATTTTTTGAACTTGATGTTTTGGCAATGTAGTTTGACATCAAAGATGAAACGATCACTTGCATAAAATTTTTGTAATATGTAATTCGCAAAAAGTAATGCTTTTGGGGACCTCGTAAGTTGAGGATACTCCTATACACGTCTAAGCATCTACAAAATGAGAAAGCCAATGTCTACATGTGACACCTCGTTGCAAGCAACTTGAACTATTACAGTTTATAGAGGATAGTGTAAGGAGAATAGTTTGCTCTGCATCATATCTCACACATGTTCAATGGGAATTTAAATCCGGTGAGTGAGGTGGTCACGGAAGAACATTAACGCAGGTTTCTAAGGAAAAGTCTGCAGCCAGGATGGCGAACAATGGTACCGAATCTGGCGCCTTTCCATGCCATTGCTGTTATTCCATAATTCCTAACTTATATTCACACCTGGAACGGTTCCAGATTCGGAACTTCTGTGTGGTAGTTTCCCGAGAGTTTAAGATGTAGAATATTACATCTCGCAACATATGCACCGATATGACATTCCCTGGTGTGAAGCTCAACTGATTAAGTATTCTTCACAAATACGGATCTTCTGTTGCCAAGAAAATTAGTTCAAGAAATTAAATCTTCTGGGTCTAACAATTGTTATGTTATGAGTATAACTTGTCCGTTTTTTGTGGAATTTCTGCTCATTGCAAACTTAAAATAGATAAGATGCAAGGTTGTTTATTTCTGTGGCAAACGATGTTCTAGAGATAAGGTTTATAGCATATACTTCTGGAGGTAGCCAAATATCATGCCAAGACTAGGAAGAGAGGACAACTAATAGAGAGAGTAACAGGCTATTTCACTTGACGGGTGAAAGCAGCCAATGAACTATATGCTGAACATATTTCATTGGAAGCAGCTCCCAATCGAGTGAAATAGACTTTTGCTCTTTCTGTTGCCTCTCTTTTTAGCCTTGGCTAGCTGTGCGTTGCAGGCTATCTCCAAAAGTATAAGCTCTAAGAGATATGTCTTTGTAGGGCAACGTTGGAGGGAAATGCGTCCAGTTCTAAGTCCGTTTTTTACCAGTAGTAAAATGAAGGCTATGTTTACCTTGATGTGTGAAACCGCACTATCATTTACTAATTATTTTAAAAACAAACAAAGCGATGGTGTCATAGAAGTAGAAATGAAGGATGTTCTTACCAGGTATGGCAATGACGTCATTGCTTCATTAGCTTTCGGTGTCCAAGTAAATTCGTTGCAAGATCCGAGCAACCAGTTTTATTTAATGGGTAAAGATCTAACTGACTTCAGTCAATGGACAAAAATGTTGAAGATTTTCGGTTACGTTTTGGTTCCCAGTATATACGAGGTAAGGAATTTCTAATTATGAAACAATGCTTTGTAGTATTGCAATGTTATTTCCTGAAGTAGGGTTCAAATGTTTGCAGATATTTAATATTTCCATTTTTGGCAAAAAGGCAACTAAATTCTTCTCAGATATGATAGACGAAACGATCAGAACAAGGGAAGAAAAAAACATCGTCAGACCCGATATGATTAATTTACTATTGGAAGCACGAAGGGGTGATCAAAAACCAGAAGAAATTACAAATGTCGACACAGGATTTGCCACTGTTAAAGAAGTTAATCTTGGTAAAGGTAATAAAAACTATATAAAAATATATTTCCACATTTTTAAAATATATCCTTCTAGGTAAAAAGTTATTACGTTACGGAGTGGTCAGTCGACCTTATCTATGTCGTAGATCTTTTGCCTTATCGCTCTTCTTTTTAGATCCATTTCTGGATCTGCTATTTATTTGTATTTTAAACGTTCAGATCCGCATCAGTCTGGCAGAGCTCTTTACATTTACACACCAAATAGAACTTCAGTTTCGTGTTTGTGCTGGCTCCTATTGTTAAGCTTCTCAAAGCTGTCCTGGCAGGTTTTCTTCATCTATAAATTTATGTTTTTTTCCCCTTAGTATTCATTTCATTTGGTTATCTCTTTATACCTCAACATTTTTTGTGAATTTTATTTTCAATTTTTTTCAATTTCAATTTGAAATCATTTTTCATTGCGAGAGAGAGAGAGAGAGAGAGAGAGAGAGAGAAAGAGAGAGAGAGAGAGAGAGCGAGAGCGAGAGAGAGAGAGAGAGAGAGAGAGCTTGTGTGTGTAGCCGCCTGCATTAAGATCAAAGTGTCTAGTTTCTATCCTTGTCGCCTAGTTGAACCAAGGATCCAATTGAACCTGACTAGAACGGGTTAAATTGAATTGTTTTCAAGTGATATAGGTGCAACTGTTCGGTGACGTTTGTAATGTACCGCTGACCTTCTTGAAGGTTAGGTATGAGATACCAACAATTGTGCACGTATACAGGTAATATCACTCTAGTAGTTGAGAGTTAGAGAGTGCAAGAGTGAGTGACAGATATTGAGTGCGTGAGGAGTGACTGAGTGATTGAGTGAGTTACTAAGTGAGTAATTTTTCATAAAGATGATTTTTTTTAACTTAAACCTACTAGGGAAGTAGAAATCACTCACTGTGAGTAATGTGCAGTTCGGACATTTAACCTTTAAGACAGTTTATTGTTGTGGTGAATAGACGATGATTACATCACAACTAACAAATTTGAGCTTCACCAGAACTGATGGAGGTATACCTATTACAATAAATGCAATAAAAACACCAACTCCAGGTTCGTTAACCTTTTAAATGGTCCCTGCGCTCTTGAAGATTATGTATGAGGTATCAATAATTCTGTATCTGATATATAGCTGAATTTGACATGTAAACAAAATATCACATTGGCTGCTTGCTGAAGAGGTTAGAAAATTACATTAGTTGGAACTCAAATTCAGAAATTTTTATTCTGATTATTTCACCGTGGTCACAAGTTTAGGTACACCGTAAACGTACTTGTTTGCCATACTATTTACATTTTTAGTTAGTTATTCAAGTTCAGAAATGGGAAGAGATAGTTTGCTTGATAGGTAGAGAGGTACTTATTACAATGGCAGGTCTAGCTTTTAAGTAGAGTCCTGGCTACAATTACCGTTTATGTGTTGATTTGCCTTTATTTGGACGATATATTAAGCCGGAATGCCATCTGTTGTTGAGACAAATATCCAAGTCTCCTAGGCCCTAATTGTTCCAGTTGCTTTTAGTCATCCCAAAGGAATATTTTTTTAAGTCATAACAGATGCACTGTTAGTAACAATTGTTATAAACTCAGAAGAAACACTTTATGTGATTTAAGCAAATCATGTTCAGACTACGTTTAAATTTTCATTCTCTCAAAGAAAAAACAACAAAGATATATTAGCTAAACTATATTTTTCGTCACATCAACTGCAGTTCTTTTACGAACATGTCAATATAAATTGTGGAATAATTAAAAATATCTGTTGCGCAATTACTTATGTTGCGTATTTATTTATTAGTAACTTAATTTTGTAGGTTCGGACGTCCACAAGAAGAATATCACTAATCTGGATATTGCAGCGCAAGCTTTGATATTCTTCTTCGCTGGTTACGAAGCTGTTACCAGTATGATGTCTTTCATGGCTTATGAGCTGGCTATCTCTCCTGATATCCAAAACAGACTCAGGGCCGAAATCGAACAGACCGATCAAGAATGCAATGGAAAGCTGAACTATGAAGCCCTTATGAAAATGAAATATTTAGACATGGTTATTACAGGTATGAATAACAGCAATTAAGCTGCAATGAACAACACTGTGGTTTCTATGAATATCAGACTTGACCACAGCGCCCTCTGTCGGATCTTAGAGAAGCTATGAACCACCATTGCGGTTTAAGAAGTATGTGGTCTGAACATGACCCCAATCTATCAAGTCGATCAAATGATATCCGATAGCTGACAGACTGTATAAAAATCAGTAACTTTAGCACACCGTCACCTGTTAGATTTTTGTATAGCAGTAAAGCTTATTCCAAAATCTTAAACACTTTTATACCGAATTTCATCAAACTTCTTTATAATTTTTTTTTAATATTAACCGACTTCCAAATAGAACAAAAAAGGTGAAAATGATTAACAAAACATTAAACTAGACAATAAATATCACATTCATTGTTGTTAGGTTCGTACACAGCAAGTAAAAAATTACAAACAATAAGGTGCTTATTCTGTACAAATTTATTTCCTACTTATATAGTATATTTTTGCAGTCGGTGCCAAACAAACCTAAAATTCTGCGTTGTCTAATTATCTACTACGTTATCACACTTGATTCTTTTTTGGTATATATATACTAGATAGGTAGGTAATTAATTTGTATAGATTGAACATCTTTTATTATTTAATTTTTATTCCTTTGTGTGTAGGTACCTAAAAACAGTAAATGTTCTATTAATTATCTAGTATTATGTTTTTAGTTCTAAAGTAGTTTCTGAATAATTGAGGAGGCAACCAGTTATTTTGGATTTAATTTGGATTTTCACTCCTCACAATGGTTTCTGAAAAATACAGATATAAGTAAAGTAATTGAAAAACAACGTGTAGTACCTAAGAGCAGTTTGTAAAAACTGCCCGGAACGCTAGCTGCCTTTTTGTAGAAAACCTCTCTCGCCGGAGTAACTGCATGAAAGTAGGTCTACGGATTTATCAACTACTCCTGTATAATATGTTTGGATATATTTTGTATGATACATCAGAAGTATATTATGACAATAAGTGGAACTAACCTTAATAAAGTTTTCCCATATTTGGTATTGAACCTGGGACCGTTAGATTTCTGGTCTTCTTCATCAAACCATTTATTTTGCACATTTACAAAATAGTACTAAATTGAGTTTAAAAATAACTAACACTCTCAAAAGTTTCTGAGATACATTTAATATATTGTAATAGTTTTATTTTCACAATCGGGTTCTTGAATTTATTTATAAACAGTCTAACTGACTCTAATTTTTTCCACTACATTAACACAATTTATATTCACAGAACTATTTACAATTTATCTTAACTATAAGGCAGTCAAATACTGAATGTATCCTATTGCCAGCTGTCCTCATTTATATATTTCTCTCGGTATTCTCTAGTAGATCAACGAGCCATTCCATTAATGTCGGTTAAAGTCAGCTGCCGGCGTCGGGTTGAAAAGCCAATATTTCGAGTTCCAGAAAATATCGCATGGAGGCCGATTGCTCCAGCTATCGGATGAATTCTAGCAACAATATTATAATTCCTATATACTAAGCTTTACCAAGATTTTTACAAACAGGTTTATTCTTTTGACAGAGTCGTCAAGACCATTCTTGTTAGAGATCGGCCAGACATTACAAATATGAGACTAATGATTATTTTATTTACTGCAAGTTTTATGAAACCTGTAAAACATGATTCTTTATCTAGTGTTTTTTCCTTACATTGTGAAGTTTTTTTGTGGTTTAATTTAATCCTCGAGTCCGAGTATTACTTCGTTAGAAGCCTAAGAAGTGATTGGTGTAGTAAAAGAAAATTAAATAGGCAAATAACAATTAGTCATCCCGCTTATGTAGCTATATGATATAGTTAAATATGGTTTTGAAATTATACAAGATATGCTAATTAATATGACTGAAAGAACATGATTCAAATTCATCATACCTTTTGTACAAAATTTTTCTAGCAAAGTTTGAATACTTCCAGCCTCGAAGGAGGCACCTTGGAAGAAGAAGAAGAAATCGGGTTTCATCTAGATGCATAAATAAAAGTTGCCTTCTTATTCCTAATGCTCTTGATAACCTACTCTCAGTTTATATTTTCCGCAAGCAGTAGCTAATTGGATAGTTCCAAAGTGCAGTATTACTCTATTACACTCTGTCCCGCAAATTATTTCCATGAAAAATTAAGTCAGATTGTTCACTCATTGTAATGTTATAATAAATAATATATTGAATCTCTACTTCGTCTGGAATAGCGGTGTGTGTGTTCATGAACATCATGTTAGTAGGGAAATGAAAAGTCCATAATATTTTTGCATTCTTACGGTTAATTTCTTTTTCAGAAACATTGAGAAAGTGGCCAAGTACTTTAGCTGTTGACAGAATTTGCACTAAGCCTTACACTATTAAGCCTATTAGCCCCAACGAGAAAGTCTTGGAAATAAGAAAGGACGATGTAGTATGGATACCGATTTACGCACTTCACCATGACCCCAAATATTACCCAGAACCTCATAAATTCGACCCAGAAAGGTTCAATGATGAGAACAAACACAATATTAACCCTTATGTTTACGTACCTTTCGGTCTTGGACCGAGGAACTGCATTGGGTCTCGCTTTGGTTTGCTAGAATGCAAGACTTTATTTTACCATTTAATGAATAATTTTGAACTGGTTCCGGTTAAGAGGACTAATATTCCAATACAGCTTGTGAAAGAATCTTTTACTCCCAAAGTTAAAGGAGGGAACTGGTTGGGGCTCAAACAAATTGTAAAATAATCTGTGAAAGAAATGAATATGGGTACTACCTAGTTAGGTGAAAATTTTATCATTGTTTAGAAAATATGTTTTCATTTATGATCATAATAAAAGGAACTAAATTTCACTAATATGTTTTAAATGAATTTACCATTAAGAACTCAACAATAAATTGTAATAAAAAAATAAATAGAGCGCAAAATCCCTATAGAAATTAACAATAAAAATACAAACAACTAGTGAAATAATTGAAATGCAAATACGTAAGGTAACTTCAACGAAAATGCTCAAAAAGAACTAAATCAATATTTTTTAAAATATGGGGAGAATTTAAGCAAATAAACTTTCTCTGCAAGATATGACAGATTTAAGAAAATAATTGTTTTTAACCAACTTAATGAAAAATGCAGTATAGGAGGATATTAACCTCCTATACTGCATTTCAATGCATGAGATATTAACAGAAACCATCAATGCAGTAAATAATGAAATCGTTTCTTTAATTACTAACGTTTTTGTGAATCGAATTATAAAATGTATCAAGGTGGTAATAACAATTAGACAAAAAGAAAGGGTTACTCCAGAAGACTTACTTGCTGTGCTGATCGCTCTGTAAGGTGTGGAATGCATTTGAGTAACTTGACACATGGTCGATATTTGTAAATTCCCCTCCCCCCCAGAGTATCGCTAAAATCAAAATTTCTTCATATACGATATGTACGTATGATTGGGGCACCAAACTATACGGTTATACAAAAAATCAACCTTTCCGGTCCAGTAGTTACGGAGAAAATTGCTGTGAAGACGGAGAAATCAGAAGTGATATTATAATGGTTTTCGTATATTAGATATACGGAACTCAAATAATACCAAAAAATAATGATAGTCGGTGTTACACTGCTTATTCAGAATTTAACCTCAATACTAACGAATCATCAACAAACTTACAAATCAATATATTTGTTTTAGTTAGTTATACCACTGAATTAATTATACATTTTTATTTTTAATAATTATTAAAACTGGTAGCAAAAACTGTTGACCACTCACGAATAAATCCGCTTTGACAAAAGTTTCTCAAAGGTCCTAAAGATCAAATAACTCAAAGCAAAAAATTAATATAAATATCAAAAACAATGAGGTTTCAAAGACGGGTGTAACACAAATCACATCAAAAAACATTTACTTGGAAAATTCATGCCATACTATTCTATGCTTACACTTGCCAATGTCAGGTCTTTATAGTGACCACGGGGAAGATTTTGGGTAGAGAGTTTAAGTAAATATTAAAAAGAGGAAAAAAAATTGTGTTGTGCCAGACAGTTTAAATTAATGCAATTTAGAAACATATCTTTCAGAACGTCTGCTCGCTTAGTTATATGAATCGAGAAGAACACAAAGCTAGATGAAAGAACGCTGAATGCTTGTGAAGAACAACCGTCAATTTCTTCTTCTTACAGCACATAAAAAAATAGAGACAATGGGAGCTGCTTCAGCTCACCAACCTGGTGTTCTCTTTATTAGTCTTTCTAGCCTTGCCACGATATCTGTGCATTGCAGGATACCTCCGGAAGTGTATGCTCTAAGGTCAATACAAATTTGCATATATAAGACAGAACGTTCCTAATCACGAAGAAAACAACTTAATCAAAGAAATAGAATGTGAGAGGACAGATAATTTGAGGATCACGAAAAAACAGAATTAATTCAAAGCAAAAGACATTAAAATTCTCTCAGTCAACTTTCAAAGCTAACCTCATAGACGCTAACCTATAAATGCGATATTTCTAATTAGAACTGAAGATGAACACAAAACATGATTTTGGTAAATAGTTCACCCTAAAAGAAACAGATTGATTCAAAAAATCTATTGTAATTGATTCGTTGTCAACTTTAACATCTTTAAGCAAAATACTGTTATTTTTCTTTGTTAACTAAAAATGAAATCAAAATAATTTGGTCAAGTGCGAGTTAGACTCGCATTGTAAGGGTTCCGTACCACCTTCAAGATTCGCTGTATTTAGTTTTCTAATTTGGCCCCCAAAAATTAACATTAGAGTTTTATTTTACTAAAAAACTTTCAGGGAAGCCTTTTATAATATATTGTCTGAATTTTGAGGCTCTATAGATTGGAAGATAAAGGGCAAAATAGGTCAAGTTTTAAATTATAAATTATTAAATCTGTTATTCAAATTATTTAAAAATACAAACAAAATATATTTTTCAAAATTTAAATAGTATAGTTTCTAAAATGGGAATTAAGTCAATGTTTAATATCTTTGCTAATATCTTTTAAACAAATGATTTAAAAATATGATATATTTGTAATTCACATAATGATTCGTTTGAAAATTGAATTTGTATTTTCCATTTAATTGTATAATTTGTCCCTAAAATTACCATGGAGGTTCTCTAATAATTTTTCTTATAAATTTCAAGTGAGTCCCAGTACCCCTACTTATTTTCCAAATTTTAGGTAGTATGGTTTCGGAAATAAAGCGAGAAATGAGAATTTTTTATATCTTTATGTTAATATCTTGTAAACAATTAATTTAAAAAATATGAAAAATATATATTTGTATTCCTCATAACGAGCCCCTTCATTTGATATATTGCATGACACGTTAAAAAATATTTTTTATTTTCCTTTTATTTCTATAAATTGCCCCCCATTATTAATATTAAAGAATTCTTCTTATTTTTCCTGTAAATAAAAAATTAGGTCTTATAGTTTGGGGAATAAAGGGGGAATGGGTAATTTTTTAATATTTTTTTAATATATTTTAAAATATTTATTAAAAAATATATATTTGTATTAGTCATAATGTGCCCTGTGATTTGGTATATTACATGATACGTTAGAAACAAGTTTAATTTTTTATTTTCCATTTAATTCTATAATTTGCACCCCAAAATGAATATTAGGGGTTTCTCCTTATTTTTCCAGTAAAGTTCAGGTGAGGTGCTATACCTATATTTTTTTTTCAAAATTTTACAGCTTATGGTTTCGGAGATAAGGGGGGGAATGGGTAAGATTTTTTATATTTTTGTTAATAACTTTTAATTAATTTGTTTTAAAAATATGAAAAAAATATATTTGTTTTCGTCATAATGAGCCCTTTCATTGGATATATAACATGATGGGTTAGAAACAATTTTAATTTTATATTTTCCATTTAATTCTATAATTTGCCCCCCAAAATAAATATTAGGGGTTTCTCCTTAATTTTCCAGTAAAGTTCAGGTGAGGGGCTATAGCTCAAATTTTTTTCAAAATTTTCCAGCTTATGGTTTCGGAATGGGGGAATGGGTAAAATTTTTTATATTTTTGTTAATATCTTTTAATTTATTATATTTTCCATTTAATTCTGTAATTTGCCCCCCAAAATGAAAAGTAGAGGTTTCTCCTTATTTTTCCAGTAAACTTCAGGTCAGAACCTATAAAACTATTTTTTTTTCAAAATTTTACGTTTTATAGTTTTGGAGATAAGGGGGGGGGGGAATGGGTAATTTTTGGTATATTTTCTTTAATATCTTTTTAATTATTTTTTTTTAATATGAAAAAAATATATTTATGTTCCTCAGAATGAGACCTTTCATTTGATATATTACATGATGAATTTGAATATTTTTTTATTTTTAAATTTTTATTTAATTCTATAATTTGCCCCCCAAAATTAATATTAATGGTTTCTCCTTATTTTTCCTGTAAAGTTCAGGCAACGTTCTATATTTTCTATTTTTTTCAAAATTTTAGGTTCAGTAGTTTCGGAGATCAGGGGGGGGAACGGTCCATTTTTTTAGTTTTTCCCCCCAGAAGTACCCCTAAAATCAAAATTTCTTCTTCTATACCTTCATACCAAATTTCAACCTCTTCCGGCCAGTAGTTTAGGAGAAAATTGCTGTGATGTGACAGGGGCAGAAATCCTGAGTGATATTATAAGGGTATCCGTATATTGTATATACGGAATCCTAACAATCAGGGCCAGTCGGTAGCATTGTATTTCTTGCAGTAAGTACGCGTCTTCCATCTAAGCGGTGTTAGCAGAAAGTAATCCAAGACAGTGTATTTAGAGAATAAAAAGTGAAGAAAAGAATAAAGAAAAATAAAAATGGAGTACTAGAAAGTACTAGGATCATTTTGTATTCTTACTCATAATTAGAGCAGAATGCAAATCTCAATCTAAGATAAACCGCGATTTAGGTATAAACACTCCAAAAAACTTATTACATATCCATCACTAGGTATCCAGAATTCCAAGTTTTGCCAATCAATACTGGAATGAGTAACGTCATTAGTAATAAACTTGCTCAACATTGAGAAGACAAGTTCAAAAAAATTATGATCTCTGATATATAAATTTAAATATTACGTATACTTAAATTAGGCTAAAACCTGTAATTTGTGTTAATTGAGAGTCGATGAAATTTTGGGATATTGCCCTGGGGAATTCAGAATGTGGTGAATTAGTGACAAAGCATTGTGAATGCCAAGTGAGACCTGGATGAAACTTCCCCGAGAATCAAACTTGAGTCATGCTGTAATGTTTTTATTTTCACACTCGGGTTCAGTTCAGTTCTTGGATTTATATATAAACACAGTCCAACTCACTCTAATTTATTTCCACTACTTTTACACAATTTATATTCACAGAACTATTTACAATTTATCTCTACTTAACTATACGGAAATAGAATACTGAATGAATCCTATCGCCAGCTGTTCGTATTTATATATTTCTCTCGGAATTCTCTTCAACGAGCCAACGGGAAATGTATTCTCGAAGATTCGATAGACTTCGACGAATTCCATTATCGCTAGCCGTCGGCCTCGGGTCGATAGACAAACATTTCGCATTCTCCGAAATATCGGACGAAGGCCGATTGCGCCAGCTATCGAATGAATTCTCGTAACAATACTAACGAACGGATATATTCTCTGATAAATATTTCTTAGCCCCCGGTGGTATAGTGCGAAAGTCCTTCAGCTCATGTAAATGTATAAAATTTGGATCTTGGTAAAGAGGTCTGGACCCGAGATCGAATCCCGGCCAAGTCAAGGTTTTTTCAATTAATAAAAAAATTGTGACACAATTCCGGGGGTACAGTCGTCTCTAATGTATAAGGTATACCTCATAACTCCTATAAAATTCTAAGAACATTCTTCGTCTCAAAATTTTTTCGCTTCATTTATACAATTCTTCAACTTCTCAACCTCTAGCCGTGAGTTTCCTATAAAAACTGCCAAAAATTTCTTCTTCTCCTCAGTTCTTCGAGCCCGTTCATCAATTCTCCAGTCCTACACTTGTTCTTCGTTTTCATTTCAGTTAATCAAAAAGAACATTTGTCCACCTATCTTCAATTCCCTTCAGTACAGCCCTTCAGTCATTCTCACATACCTTAAGCTGTTCTTCTTCGTTTCTTCTCAAGACCTGAAGTTCACCATTTGCACAGCTTTTCAAGTTCCTCTGCAGTCTTTCATTTCTTCAGGGAGGCTTCACTATGAAAAATTAGTTGAGTGTACCTGCATTTCATGATGATGATGATAATGATATAATTCTAGAATGTTAATAACAAAGATATTTGCTAGTCTAGATTGAACTTGCGGCGAAAATCGTTGTTTTATTAAATTTTATGAGTTCAGTTGAATAGATACGGAATTTTTTCGTACTCAGCGTTAGTATATTATATTAACATAAAGTGAGAAGAATAATTTTAGTGATCTTTCTTTTTATGGTTTCATGGGTCGCACTCACAAATGAACTCAAAAAACTCAAAAAATGCAAAATTTCTTGCAAATGTAATGAGTTTGATTTGGTAGAAACATATAATACCTATAAATTTACGAATAAATGAACACAAAGTATATAAAAACGACAATTCATAATTCTAAAATTTATGAACATGCTTGAGATCTAGGTCATAAAACATAATTTGACAATTCAACAATGCTGCACAAAGAAGCATGCAAGCAAACCAAAAATTAAAAAAGGCTGGGGTAATTGCGTAAAATGAGGACGATTGTATCGCTTTTACTTCAGTAGAATTCAATGATATCTGGTTGTAGACAATTATTAATGGCCATATATCTTTTGAACAACCATATATCGAGATAGTTCATAAGGGTTTTCCTAGGTTTTTCACTATGGGGTGAATGGTTACAATGAATCTACAAAATTCTTTGATCGCTTTTTTTGCCGAATGCAGTATCTTATAACAAAGTCGCAACTAGGAGCATTACGTATAAATTCTGAAAACAATTCTTTCAAGTAGTTCAGACGTAAAGATAGGTTGATAATTATAAATGATCTTTGATCAAGTTTTAAATTTAATATTCAGATTTTAATGCTATTGAGATAAAGACTTTTGATTTATATGGAATATAATAACAATAATAATACCCCAGTAAAACAGACATCGAGGAATTCTGGGAAACACAGCTTTCCACAACATTTCCTATAATTCCAGAGCTACTTGGATTAATGTGGAGGAGGCTGCATTTCAGAACTATGAGACGATATGCAAAACCAACCATTTACAGCGGAAGGCACATTTAACATAATGAAGCACCTCCTTAACTATATAGCACCAGGACCAGATGGTGTGCAAAATTACTGTATAAAGAAACTGTACGCCACCCACGAAACACTAACAGCCCTTATAAATGACATAATTACCCATCCACACAAGATGCCTATTTTCCTTACGCATGGTGCTACATACCTCTTACTAAAGGTCAACCAGTATGTACGCAGTACCCAGCAAAGTAGCGGCCAATCATTTGCCTCCCAAACTTATATAAACATATAACATCGTGCATTAATCATCTCATTTTTAAACATTCTGAGCTGAACAACATAATTAATCAACAAGAAAAGGGATGAGCGAAAAATTGGATGGGGTGCAAAGAACAACTGACTATTGATTCCGTTGGCATATGTTGACTACAAAAAGGCCTTTGAATCAGTTCCACATGATTGGCTCATTAAGCCATTGAAACTTTAAAAGTGAATAATTATGATATTATATTATTAACTTTTTAGAATATGCCATATCCTCCTGGCAAGCCAAAATCATTCCTGAATGAAGCCCACTGACTCCCTTCCAATCAGAACAGGTATATTCCTCTCTTCGCCCCCTGTGGTTCTGCCTTACCATAAACCTTCTCTCAAACAAACTGAACTTGACTAACTTTGGGTTCAGTCTCAAACACAATAATGTACAAACATTTAAGATCAACCATTTGTTATACATGGACGATTTAAAGTTGATGGCAGCTACGAAACAACAGCATGATATGCTTGAAATAGTAGAAGGGTTGTTTAGTGACATCTATAAGCAATATGGTCTAGACAAATGTCGAATTATTAATACAGTTAAAGGCAAAATACAGCAAGGGCACTACGAAATGGGAGCTGGCACCTCAATTGAATATATGGCGGAAGATCATACTTATAAATACCTTGGAATAAAGCAGGCTCAACGTATTGATCACTCCACCATGAAAAAGGACCTAACAACTGAGTTCTATAGAAGGGTAAGACGACTGTTGAAAACCAAACTAAATAGTAAAAATCAGGCTATTAACACATATACGTGTTCAGTGCTCAGTTACTTTTTTGGTGTATTGGTGCGAGACTGACATTGAACAATTACAACGAAAAGTTAGAGTTTTACTAACAAAAGCTCAAAATCACCATCCAAGATTCTGTCGAACGTACCACTTTGCTATGGTATGAAGGAGGAGGATTGACAGATATAAAGCAAGCTAATAGATCAAGAAATTTCTATTTTGTGTAGTCATTTCCAGAAACTCGCTGAATTTACACAGAGTCATATGCCAGGCTGATGACTCAACACCACTGCGACTGACAGAACAACACGTCCAATTACACCACCATACCACTGATCATAAACTGCTGAAATAGAAAGAGAAGCCCCTTCATGGAAGACATATAAATGACGGCAACCAAGATTATGTCGACAGTGCAGCGTCGAATTACTGGTTGATCTCTGTTCATATGTTTCCTGAAACGGAAGGCTTTATATTTGCAATCCAACATCAAGTAATTCCAACTACGAACTATCTAAAGTATATCGTTAAACACCCTTCTATTAACAACGACAGATGCCAAATATTTGAATCTATCCAGCATGTGACAGGAGGTTGTCAAGCGTTCGTTGCAACTGAATACAAAGAACGGCACGATGCTGTGGCAAAAATACTGCACCAAGAACTAGCACTGAAACTTGAACTGGCACAGTCGGTGAGATTATCATACTATAAATACAAACCAGAATCTGTTTAGAAAATAACAACTACAAGCTGTAAGGGGACACCCCACGATACTGACTGATCTGACTGTTGCTCACAATAGGCTAGATATAGTTTTGGTAGATAAAGTCTTTCGGAAAACAACTTTAATTGACATTGCAATTCCTAACAACATTAATATAAATATCAAGCAGGCTGAGAAAATAACCAAATTTGGAATTTCAAATAAAGACTCTGTGGGACTTGAACAACACACGAACTGTACCAATTGTTATATCAAAGACAGGAGTAGTCCCAAAACATCTATTAACAATTTAAAATACCTTGGTCTGAACGAGCATCTTTACCAAGAAATGCAAAAAGCTGTCCTGTCTCGGACGGTCAGGAAATTCATGGGAAACTTCCGCCACGACTCCAACCACGAACATTAAAACCTGGCTGGAAGGGCTGCCACAGAACTAAACCCTTTTGATATCAGGGATACTGGGGTTTAGTGAATTTTAGTGGGTGTGCTGTCGTATACTGTATGGTCAAGTCGGGGATAATAAATCGACTTTACGAAACATAATATTACATTAACATCATTTTAGA
This sequence comes from Octodonta nipae, assembly GCA_034190945.1. NCBI lineage: Eukaryota > Metazoa > Arthropoda > Insecta > Coleoptera > Chrysomelidae > Octodonta > Octodonta nipae. Next base: position 19,613,083 of record CM067217.1, read on the forward strand.
CTCAAAGAAGAAAATCTGAGGGCGAAGTGTAGTCACTGGCTACTCTTACTTAACCCTCATTGTATTTAGTACTTAAATGAAATCAATGGCACTTAAACAGTAAATTTATATAAACTATTATACTATGCTAAGGCTTAAGGTACCGGGAAGAGTAGGAAAATAAGATCACGTTCAGCGATATACCTCTTGTGAACTGGTCTGTCTATCCGATAAGTAGGCTTTTAGATTAGCTTTGAATTTTGAGCTCTTTTAATTTGTCTGGGAGTCGATTATATAGGTTAATGGCATAGATAAAACTTTTTTGAACAAACCTGTTTTATGTTTAGGAGTAGAAAAATTGTGTTTATTTCTGGTATTAAGGTTATGGATATCAGCATTTGATTGAAATTTATTTTTAATATTAATTGAAACGTAGTCATTTAATAAACCATGCACAAAATTACCTAGGTGATTAAGTATTCTGTTCTCCATGTTTAACAAATGTAGGTCATTAATTTTCTGAGATATTCTGTCATACATGCTTAAACAAAAAATAAAGCGACAACAGATATTTGTTGTATTTTTTGAATTCTGTATTGTTTAGTTTGTCGAAGGTAAGAACCATAAAGAAAGTCAGCGTAATTAAACTTAGAAAGAACTAGAGACTCACGCAATATCTTTTTGAGTCTATTGGAATATATTTGTTTAATAGAAGTATATGACTTTTGCGACAGGTTTTTTACGTGATCAATAAATTTAAAATAGGAACCTATTATAACACCAAGATTACTTGCCGAGTCACACACCTGAAGAGTTTTATCAGATATTTTAAGGTTAAAATTAGCTTTTAAAGTTTATTTACTTGTCTTTTTGCCAAATTACAATAGTTTAGATTTAAGTGACCCTTTTGCGAAATTTAGTGTAATTTACCCAAGAAATCATAAACGTTGTTGAGAGATGCAGCAAATAAGCTCGAGAAAACAGTTTAAGAAATATGATATACAGTTTTGTTCCTTTGCAAACAACTGTTAAATATTTCAAGGAGAACAATTTTTCAAATGATTCATGGTTTCAATTACAACTGATAACATATCACAATATCTTTATTTACTGGTTTAAAAATTGTGTTAGTGTCTTTTACACAGAGAATAAAAACTGGAACTATTTGTCGTATGATATTATAATTTAGATAGTTTTAAATGCAGATTTACTATCCATAATTGGGCAAATACCAAGACAAATCAGCACCATTAATTTGGCTGTTATTTACAAAAAAAACCTTTGAAATATTTAACCTACTTTGAATTATTTTTTGAAAACTATTTATTGCCTGTTAGATAGTGCCTATCTTTATTTACTATAGAAAAATAACTTGAAATGCAAGTGACCCGGTTCACGTTACTTTTCTTTGGTACATATTTTAAAAAAATATGTTGATCAGATAAAATTATTTTTTATTCTAAGCCTATTCTTTGTAAATTGACAATTTAAAACATATTTCAATTTAGCTTTTGGATAATTAAGATGTGGTTATTACTATGGAGTGCAGTATTTTGTATTGTTTTTTATTATTACTGTATTCGTCCACTGAGGTATTGGAAAAAGCTGGGTGTCAAGCAAAGTAATCCAGTGTGGTTATTTGGGAATAGTTTCAATGAAATTATAGGAAAGGAGGGTTTTCTGCAAGTTATATCTAGATTTTACAAGGAGCACTCAAATGAAAGGTATGTAGATTTTCAAATTATACGGAATTATCATTGCATAATTTAATATGAAAACATTATAAAACGAGTTCTTAGTTTTATACACACTCCCGGTATTATTACAGATCAGGAAAGTAGGCGGCAGTGATATGTCCTTATTCATTACAATTATTTTCTCTTCTTATTTTAAATCTATATTTCATTAAATGGATTTTTTGAATTGTGTTTTCCAGGAACCTGTTGAAATATTCTATTTGGGTGGAAGAGTGGAAGAGAAATATATTAATTACTTAAATCGGTAATATGAAGTAACTTACTAAATAGTGATCTAAGTTCAAGCCCGCAGTCAGCGGAGGGGGGGTCCTGGGAGGTTTTGTGAGAACTACATGATGGTATAACCGGAGGACATCTGGGAGTGACGAAAACCTTAGGGAAATTAAGAGAACGCTTCTACTGGGTCAACTGCTATTCAAGGATTGGTGCCGCAAATGTATGGTTTGTGCATCAAGTATTGGGCCTCAGAAGTGAGCAAAAGCTCCCATGAAGCAATATAAAATAGCCATTGATTTTGCCCGTCTATTTCCAGAATCTGACTCCGGAAAGTACATCGTGGTGGTGATGAACTATTTCAGTAAATGTTCCCTTTGAGTTGCACTCGGACAAAGGTAGGAATTTCGAGTCTACTCTTTTCCAAGATGTCTGCAAGCTCTTGAAAATAAATAACAGACGGACGACAGCATTACACCCGCAATCCGATGGAATGGTAGAACGGATGAATGGAACCATTAAGCGCCATTTGTCAAAGGCAGTCTCTGACCAACAAAGAGAATGAGACTAGTATCTTCATTTGTTTCTAAGGTGTATCGTGCGTTTGTACACGAGTCCACGGGTCAGACCCCAGCTGGTGTTATTATGGGACGACAGTTACAACTGCCATGCGATTTGAAGTTTGGATGTCCCCCAGGTGAAGAGAACGCCAGTGCAGACTATGGCAGCCAGTTGTGTCAAAAGATTAACGACATCCACCAGCGAGCCCCACTAAATATCGTGAATGCCACATCAAAACCGAGGGCGGGGAATTCCAAGTTACTGATCTTGTTTGGTTGTATAATCCGCCACGTCGTCGTGGATATTCCACCAAGCTACAAAGATCTTGGGAGGGGACTTACCAAATTTTAAAGAGATCAACGATGTTGTCTATAGAATAAGGACGCTACCTCGAGGAAAACCCTTATGCCGGAACTCATGACGGCGCAGTTCCAACCACCCGATGACGAGATGACCTTTGAACAGTTTATGGCACTATACTCGGATGGGCAGAAAGTGCAGCACAATGTGACCAGAGAGGAACCTCGAGACCTGTTTGAGGTGCCCTTGAATATTCCCTGGCTCATTGTGTGACTCGACATCTTAGGCGATCCAGAGAAATTGCCAAGGTATTAGAAAGAAGTACGACCAATCCAGAAGCTAAGGGACCAAGATCCAGAGGTGGGGGAGGTCCTTCATCTCGAAGATAAACAATCAGTGAGTACCAGAAATATCTTTTATTTGGTAACGAAAACATTCTCGCAGGTCAAGTCAACATATAGCGATCTTTGGAAGACTCTGGTAGAATTAAGGACTGTGTGGGAAAAAACCTGATAAAATTGGCGGTCCCGAAGATAGTCTGTGGGTTGGACGGGCTGAATTGGAGGGTGGTGAGGAGTATGATGGAAACTGTCTTTCGATTCAGTGGTATCGAGATCCTTGTAAGCTGTCTCAATATATGCAGGCCAGATTCGAAGACCGTTGGTTGTTACTTCCACCGAACGTCCCGTTGTCGAAATGAAGTCCTGCAAATATCGCCATACCATGAAGGTTTCTGAGACATTCCGGTACGTAATGGTGTTAAGCAGGGGGCAATGTGACGGGAATTCGTCCGATACTTCGTGGAACCGGCATTCATCGGATATTTCGTGGAAACTGAAATGTCGATCTGTCGACCTGACGCCGGCGGCTGGCGCTAACGGAAATTCATGGAATTTCATGGACTCTTCGAGAACACATGAAAGAAATGTCTCGATTACTCTTTGATCGTTTGAAGAATTCTGACAAGAAATATATAAATATGAAGAGCTGGCGAAATTAGTGAAAATAAGTTGGAGAGTGAGTTCGACGGTGTGCCAGATTGTGAAAATAAAAACATCACATTATTTTAATTTTGGTTAGTACATCATAATGATACAAGATAGAGTCAACAGCAAATGCTTATTTAAAATTCTGGGTCTTTTATTACTTATTTATAGATGGGTTTTTATTAATAATTTTCAACAAATTATCTTGACATGTTTGAAGGTGTTATGGGGTTTACGTCTGCGCATTATGCTTTAATCCTATCGTTGGTAATGTCTTGAAAGAAATCCGAGTAGATTCATTCAGTATGATAGTTCGTTGTAGTTAAATACTGGAAATTTGGTTTTATTTCGTATAAAGTCAAAATGATTTCTTTACCTTTTGGTATGCTACTACAATAGTTTTAAAACGTTACTGTTTAATCCTTTACATAGAGTAAGAAAACAGGAGCCCCAAAACTGTGCCTTGTAGAAATCCAATTATGGTTTCATAGTACTTTCTAGTAGTAATATTTATATATTATAAATCTTAGTTTTAATTTACTCTCGTGTTAAACCATAAAGCAATAGGCTTCTGGTGTGCTGCAGATATTTTTGGCTCTATGGATTAGTGTTTTGATAATGCCAGTTTTCGTTGCTGATGGGTGGTTGGAATTGAAGTGAAGGTATAATCCTATATGCGTAGCCTTCCTGTAGACTGTTGTTTGGATTCCGGTTCTAGTTCTTTGACACTTTACATCAAGGAATGGTACACTAAATATTGATTCTGAAAAATTTAATTACAATTTACATATTTACAAATTCAATAAATATAGTATATACTAAATAAAAACGACTGAAATAAATTGCGTACTTTTGTAACTGCTGTAAAAGATATAAAAAATACATAAAATTTCGAATAAACGTTCAACTTGTTCCTCATTGATCAATAGGCAATGACCCAACTAGTGATTACATTCCTTTATTATGTTTTGTAAAATTTTGGATCAATATTTGTTGCCTGATTCGGTCAAAGAGTTAATAGAGCAGGTGCGGATTTAAAGGTGGGATAGGGTTTCCGCCCCCTCCAAAAGCTTCAGAGCTATTGTATTTACAACGCAGAATTCTTAGATTCAAAAGCCTGGAAGGCAGAAAGTTTAAACCACAGCCCGACTGTTTGCATGAAACAGCCCACAAAATAGCCTGTCTTAACCTGTAGTGAATACCCTTTTCTGACCTGCTACATTTGGTGTCTGCGATTGCCGTTTTCTGGATCGGCTCTCGTAATATAGGGATGAGCAAAATCAGTCTTGTTCTAGCGGTCTTGGTCTTACGAAAAATCAAAACTAATACAACACTTTCTATTGCTAGGCCAAAACTAATGTTGAAATGGAACATTAGCTGCGATTGGTTAATTTAAAATGTTATATTTAGTTCCAAAATAAAGATCAAATAATTTATATTTGGCTTTATGAGGCTGTCATCGTTTAGGATATATCTCTAAATACTTTGCTGTGTGATTGTAAGTACAGCGTCAACATGTCAGAATATTCTTTATTTAAATAGGGAATAGCTACCATTTTCAACAGGTTTCGGTAATTTGTGCTTCACACTTATGATTGTAATCAAAGAAAATGTACTACTTACTAAAAACAACTTGACGCTTTGAATTTTTTGTCAGTCAGAGCCTCCTTAGATGAAAAAAGTGGCATAGAAGCTGATACAATATTGAAAATGAGAATGGCAAAAACATTTTATAAGCTGTCAACGAAAATCCTAGTGCATCGGTAAGAACTGGAAAGGGAAATTCCTGGGTCAAAATAAATGATACAGAGAGTGTTAAGTAAGAATAAGTACTATAAACTCATACTAGTTTAAGAACTTAAGGAAACTAATTTTTCAGGACGAATGTGCTTCTGAGAGCGGTATACTGGGAAGTGTAATGAAAATGCCGATTTTCTAAATCATGTCTTGTAGTACGATAATAATAGGTTTACGAATTGTAGAGTTTTAATAAGCACAATACTTATTATTGGGCTGTTGAAAATCTACACGAAGTGGCATTGAGATGTTTACAAACCAGAGTTGGTAACGTTTCGTGTTGGGTCATTGATTATTTAATTTTTCTTTTATTTTCCTTTATTTACCATAGAGCTTTTACTTCTGGAGATAGCCTACAATGCACAAATTTCGTGCCAAGGGTTGTAGACAGGTCAATAGAGAGGGCAAGAGTCTATTTCACTCGATTGGTAGCTGCATTCAGTGAGCTATGTGCTGTGTGTAGTTCATTGGCTGCACCCTTCAATCGAGAGACATAGCCTCTTGCTCTTGCTATTGTCATCTCTTTTTACTCTTAAAATGATATTTGTGCATTGCAGGCTACCTCCAGAAGTATATGTTTTAATTACATATTATAAAATAATAAATTTTTTCAGGAAATCAACTTGTAGGACCATTTTTGTTTGACTACTACTCTTTAATGTTATTTTTCTACAGTCATGGCCTTCGTGGAAAAATTAAGGTCTTAAGTTATAAAGTGTGATAGTTCGATAAAACCAAAATTTTGTATGTACTTGTGAGACATCACTGGACTGGAAATTTTTACTCTTTCCAAAAATTAATAGTGGCGGCCATAAGCAAAATGAAAGTTGAGGCTGTTTGCCGGATAACAAAAGATGATTGAGACATATGATACAAGTGTCCAAATAATGTCGCATCTTGACAGCTTTCAAATTAGCCGTTTCGAATTTATTGCCCAAAAACGAAAACCGAAATTTTCGGTTTTTGCCGGCCGTTTCCACAAACAATTGACCGAAGCCACATATCAAATGAACTCCTCTAAAACTTTCGTCATTTAGCCTTTGTTGTTGGTAAAATAGGAGCCCAGATCCCTGTATAGAGAAGCGAATTTGGGACTTATTGTATATACAAACGATTAGCCTATCTAGAAAGCTATGGATTCTTCGTAATCCTCCCATTTTTCGATGGGATTTTCGATTTGAATATTGTGGATGTTTTGAAAGACTATGTGATACTATTAAAAATTCTGTCGATTATTTGTTTACAAAAAAATGTCAGGGTTATTAATACTAACAATAGTTTATATAACACTATTTTTTACTTATTTTAGGTACTGCGGTGTTTACCAATTTGTGCAACCAAATTTGATAATCAGAGATCCAGAATTACTTAAACAAATTGGAGTAAGGGATTTCGAACATTTCATTGATCATAAAGCACATATACCAGAAAACTCCGATCCTTTGTGGGGCAAAAATTTATTTGCTCTTAAAGGTACTTACAGTTATAACTAAATTATAATATCTAGTCAATAATCAAACCTTTTTTGAATACTTAATCCTTAAGATATATCGGTAACTTTAGACATGATATATGGTGACTTTTTTAACCGACTTCAAAAAGAAGGAGGTTTTCAATTCAAATATATTTATTTTTGTATGTTTGTTCAGCGATTACTCGCAAATGGCTCAAGGAATTTCGACTGTTTATACTGGATCACTGTAAATAGGGAAAAACATTTTTACGTAAACTTTGGTTTTTTACTATTCAAAACCCTTGAAACTTCAGTAACCTTTAAACAGTCTGGTGCGTTCCCGCAATTTGTTTAGTGTATTGTGTTCAATTTGATTGAATTACTTCATTGATTTTTAAACTTCTGCACCTTTTCTAAAACATTCCGTCGCGCTAATGCTAATTGTAAGTGTGTTTTTGCGTGTAAAATATAGACAGTATTGTGATTGGTGTTTTGGATCCCAAGCTATTAAGACGCTTGGGAGTTTCGTGCAATGTACTCCGAACTTTTCGGTGGGTTTGATTTCGTCTGAAGAGACGCCGCTTTTTGTTGTTTTTTTTGCGTTCCGATTCGCGAGTTTTTAGCTCCATTCGTGACGACCGATAAACCGCTTGCATTTTGTTTCTTTTGTGTTTACAAAAGCGCATCATTTGTTGTTAAACCCGCATTTTTTTGTATGTTCAATCAATGAACATTACGTCGCTATTTTTTGTGTAACGTGTTGTCCAGACGAAGCTCTAAGAAACTGTTCCTGTTCACGGGGCTAGCCTCAGAAGAAAGAACCACCAAGAAAACACCCTTTGCAGAGCTTCGACGTAAAAGGTTAGTGATTAACTTTTATTTGGTGAATTACTTTACGTGTTTATTGATTGTTCCGCTAAAGGTCCTTCGTCAATTATATACTTGCATTGAACCAGCATTGAACTAAAACCGCAACATCTATTTCATACATTTTTTTGAATATTATTCTCTATATGTACTGTTTATCGAAGACATTACATATCACAGTCCTTCTCTCAATACGTGTGGATTAGTTTCACTCCAGTTATGGCGGTTGAACCGGAAGTCGTCGAGACCTGAAAATATTTTACTTAGCTCCTCAAAAATCATCGTCATCATGGCATCATTTATACACCTTCCTTGAATGAGCAGTACCTACCGTCCCCACATAGGTAAGGCAAACAATCTAATTTCCGCAAATAAAAAAAATGAATTGGTTAAAGATACTTTACAACTGCATACACTATGGAAAAGTTCTGGAAAAATTTTCCTACTTTAACCATTTTAACCCATAGGGATTCCGAGATTCTAATTCCATCCTATTCTTAGCTTAGACACATTATATTTAGAGAAATAAAAACAACTTTGTCTTTTTTCCTGGAATCGGAATGGACAAAAATAATGGAATGAAGCTCCATCCTGTTGAAACATTTCTACCAATTCTAATGCCAATGCTGGCATAATTTCATTTGGGACAGTTACCACAAAAGAGGATCAATAATGTGATCACTTCTTAGCTCCATAAAATATTATTTAAAATTTCGTGGGTTCAATTAAAATTAAAAAAAAAAACTAATTATTCACTACTACTTTCTAGAACTTCTATTTAAATCAAATATATACAATAGCTGTTTCTTTTTTGTCCTAAAAGCGATCGGTGTCATACTGGAATGAAACAGGGCCGGCTTAGGTAAATTTCGTAACACTGCCCCCGCTTTAATTCTGCTCGTCCCGGTCAGAAACATCCTCTCCATGGAAGGGAGCGAGTCGATTTAAATGGACCACCTTCCACTTAGCCCTGGGGTTTCGACGGATCTGGTAGACGACGTCATTAAGCCTCTTGACCACCTCGTATGGACCAACCCAGGCGGGTGTAAGCTTTGGGGATTTACCCTTGCTCCGTTGGGGGTTGTACAGCCAGACTTTGTCCCTCTCCTGGAACCCGACTGAATTGGCCTTGAGGTCGTATCGCGTCTTCATCCGGTCACTGGTGGCCAACATCTGCGTTCGGGCTAATTCGTGTATTGCCAGCATATTATGTCGGAGCTGGTCGGAATAATCGCCGATGTCTTGGGAAGGTTCTTTGGGGGAGCCAAAAGCCAAATCGGAGGGTAATCGCAGCTCCGACAATCTTAGATAGGTGTTGTTCCAAGGTCCTGTTGAATCTTTCGACCATTCCGTCTGACTGTGGGTGCAATGGTGTTGTTCTCGTTTTCCTGATTCCCAACATCGTGCAAACCTTCTGGAATACATTCGATTCGAAGTTATGCCCCTGGTCTGAATGTAGTTCCATCGGGACGCCAAACCTGCTGAATAGTTGTTCTACTAGCACCGCCGCTACCGTGGTTGCTTCTTGGTTGGGTATCGCATGTGCCTCAGGCCATTTGCTGAAGTAATCCATTGGGACACCCACATTGTACTGTTGCATTCTGCCCTTGGTCCGGGTCTTCGGGCCCTTACTGGCTGCACAGTTGGCACATTTGTGGCACCAAGCTCTGACGGCTTCGAAATAATTCACCCAGCAGTACCGCTGGGAACTTTGTCTAGGGTTTTGTTCATGCCCAGATGGCCTCGGGTAATCCCATCATGTACTTCGGTCAGGATGGCTGGTACCTTTTCCTTCGGAACTACCAGTTGGGACTTGGTTTCTCGTCCATCAGCTCTTTACCAAACTCGTTTGAGCATTCCATTGTCTACTCTTAGAGAGTCCCATTGAGCCCATAACGATTTCAGTGTGGAGAACCAACGGGAGCCTGCTAGTGTGGTCAGAGTATCATCAACTCGGGGTAGTGGATAGTTGTCTTTCTTGGTGACGTCATTCAGCTTTTTGTAATCCACGCAAAATCGGGTGGTTGCATCCTTCTTTTTAACTAGCACGACGGAAGCGGACCATGGGCTAATGGATGGCTCAATAACTCGATTTTGTAAAGTGGACTCGATGTTTTCCTCTACTGCCTGTTGTTGCCCCAAATGGTAGTCGTCTAGGCGGTATTCTGATGGGTTGAGCCTTTCCGGTATCTATTCTGTGCTGAATGATGTAAGTGCGACCGGTGGTCCCATCTTGACTGTTGCAAATTTGCCAGTGTTTTGTGATAAATTGCTTGGCTTTCTTATGTTCCCCTGCTGTAAGGTGTGTCAAATGGTCAGCAAACTGTTGTAGGAACTCTTTACTGGACCTTGTCTCCTTCACCGATGTCTGGTACTCTTCTTCGCATTTGATGATGGTCTCCACTGGCTCGAAACAAGCTATTTCTTGACCATTGACAATTCTGATGTCGTTGTTGGACAAATTAAGGACTCTAATTGGTATTTCTCGCCGGTTTAACTATAGCCCATCCAACTAAGTAGTTATGAGCTGAGCGTACGGGCTCCACCATTCCAACGTAGCTCCCAGGATTGCTTGCTAGCTGCCCATGAATAATCTCTTCCGTTCGACCGGGAATTCTGGCTGAGGATTTTGCTACAATTTTTATGGAGGTCGATGAGCTGTTAAAGGTCCGTGTCAATACAAATTCCTCATTTAGGAATCGAAGAACTTCATATCTCGGATCGAACCTAAATCCATGCTGATTGATTAGGTCCATACCCAGTATAAAAGTCGCTACCTATGTCGGATAATGTTCTCCCCTATCTGTAGCACGACATCTGCCTCACCCTGTATTGATATGGACTCGCCCGTGACTGTTCTGAGCTGGATGTTACTGTTAACTGGCCTAATTTCTGATGCTCTCAGAACCCTGGACTTGGCAATGGACACAGCGGCGCCGGTGTCGATGGTGATGGTAATTGCTCGGCCATTGATGATGCCCCTGATGACCAGGCTGCTGCTATCTCGGCAAAATCCCCGGATGGATAGTGTTTTGGGGGCTGGTGGAGGGTCAGTCAGCATTCGCCCCCTTATGCTGACTGGCTGACGGTCCCTGGACATGTGGCTGTTCTGTTGGTTACCCCTGGTCGGTGATCGTTCAGGTAGCCTTACTCTGCAGTCGCGTTGGAAGTGCCCTGTCCGTCCACAACAGTAACATGCTCTTCTGGTATAAGGTTTCTGTGACTCTGCTAATAGTTTGTTCATACTAGCCAACAGTGCTTGAAATGGTGACTCTGGCTCTTCCTGGTTGAAGGCAACTACTCGGACGCTCGGCTTGGACATGTTCATGACGGCCTCTACTTCCAAAGTCCGAAGTAGAGCTTCTTTACTTTTCTTGACTCCGCTTAGTCTTATATTTCGTTGTACTTCCACATCTCTGATGCCGTTTATGAAACTCTGTGCGGTCAACTGGTCTTTCGTTTCCTCTGGCAGGTCTGGATAGGACAAGTGAACTAACCGTCTAATCTCTGCTTCGAATTCTTTGAGGCGCTTACCGGATTTTTGCGTTTTCCCACTGAGTTGGAGTTGGTATACCTGGCTCAAGGATTGATTGTCGTATCTCTTGTCCAAAACGGCGATGATCTTTTCGAAATTGCCTTGTTCATGTACTGGAATGCTTTGGAGGAGTTCTAGGGCCAGACCTCTTAACAAAATTACCAGAAAACAAGATTTTTCATGATTATCCCATCCATTAGCTGTAGGCACGGCCTCAAATTGCCGTTTATACATGGGCTAAGATGAACTGCCCTCGAATGTGGGTGGTTTACTAAAGGAACCTTTGGTACTCACGGTGTGCTGGTATTTTTCTCGCTGTAAGTCCTGTTGCATTTTTTTATTTCTGTTTCTACCTTGTTTTGGATGGCACTGATTTTATCTTGTACCTCACTTTGTATTGCTTTTTTAACGTAAATGATTTGGTCTTGAACTGTGTTTTGAATTGAACTGATTACAAATTTTACCTGGCTTTGGATTGAATCGAGGTCATCTACTTTGGTTTCAAGAGTGTCCACCGTATTTTTTATGGTCTTAATGTCATCATTTATCTCTTTTATATCTGACTCAACTATTTGCATTCTTTCATTAACTGTTTCATTAACTTGTCCTACTATTTGCATTAATTGTTCAAATTACAGTTGTCTTTTCTCTTCAAATACTTTAAAATCATTTTCTCGTTTTTCTTCAAATTTCTAGAATAATCCTTCAATTAAATTGTGTTGTACACTTTTTCACCTTTGTTGAATTTCTTCTTGATATTGTTTCTCACTCTTGTCACGTTTTTCTAGAATCTGGGCTATTTTTTCGTCTAGTCTCGTCGTAACCTGCTTGACTATTTTTTTGGTAGTTTCGTTCATTTTTTCCATGCTACGGGTTTCCATAAATCAAATTACGATTTTAATTGCACTTAATCCTGCACTTGATCACCAAAGTGTTATAAATTTCGTGGGTTCAATTAAAATTAAAAAAAACTAATTATTCACTACCACTTTCTAGAACTTTTATTTACATGAAATATATACAACAGCTGATTCAAATATTACAACAACAATTGTACATATAAGCTCTTCGCTGCACTAACTAACTGCCGCGATTATGGATCGCTCCTTTTTAAAACCTGCATCGAAAACTCTCCTACAATCAATCATCAATTCTACAGCTGCCGAGCCATTTCGAGAACAATTTTTTGTCCCATAAGCGATCGTTGTCGTACTGGAATGAAATAGGGCCGGCTTAGGTAAATTTCGTAACAATATGTAAGCGCGAATTGAATGATGATACTTAGATGTTTCAGGAGATGAGCCACTAGAAACCGTCAAATCCGTAGTCATGTAAAGCGGATCAGTACTAATTTGTGATTTCTAGGTTAGAATCACGGGATATAAAGTTAACTATCTCATTATATATGCAATACTTGAAGTTGGGTAGGGATAACTGGATAACTCACGTTGGGTTCCATATTTGTTGATAATTGATTTATATAAACACGTCTCATTATGGTAGACCATTCTTTTATAAAAAATTCTTTCCTCTGTGTTTTGCATAGGTCAACGTTGGAAAGAAATGCGATCGATCCTCAGCCCATCCTTTACCAGTAGCAAAATGAAGGTCATGTTCCAACTTATATCCGAAACAGCTCAAAGATTTACAAACTTTTTCAAAAACGAAGTAAATAATAAAGTTATTAAAGTAGAAATGAAAGATGTTGCATCGAGATTCAGTAATGACGTTATTGCATCAATAGCTTTCGGTATTGAAGTAAATTCACTAAAGGACAAAAACAACCAGTTTTACTTAATGGGCAAAGATGTGACAGATTTTAGGAAGTTTTCAAAAATGATTAAAATATTAGCGTATGTATTGGCTCCAAGAATTTACGATGTACGCTATTCTTTTGTAAATTTTAATCATTGTTTAAAGGATTAATTGAAATATTATTGCAGATATTTAATATTTCCCTATTTGGTAAGAACGTTAACAACTTCTTCACACATCTTATAGATGAAACGATTAGATTAAGAGAAGAGAAAAACATTGTCAGGTCAGATATGATTAATTTGCTATTGCAAGCTCGAAAAGGTGACAAAAGGCAAGAAGAAGTTACTAACGTCGAAAGTGGGTTTGCCACAGTGGAAGAAGCTAATATTGGCAAAGGTATTTCTTTCCTCAAGCTTAAAAATCAGCCTTTATCTATTATTTTTAATAATAAAATTGTCAAAATTTGTTGGAATGGGGCTATATTGATTTGTTTTTCTTATTAATTTTTTCAGTGTCTGAACACCAATACAGGAATATCACCAACATGGACATAGCAGCACAAGCTTTAATTTTCTTTTTCGCTGGTTTTGACTCAGTTGCCAATTTGACGGCATTCATGTCATACGAATTGGCAGTCAATCCTGATGTACAAGACCGACTAAGAGACGAAATTGAACAGGCCGATCGAGAATGCAATGGAAAATTGACTTATGAAGTACTTATGCAAATGAAATATTTAGATATGGTCATTTTAGGTATGAAAATAATCGCACAATTAGTTGAAAACGATGTTTTTTCTATATTTATGTTCGCTCTACCCTCAGCCAGCGGTTTGCGCGCCAAAAAAGCAGCAGACCGCGAACTGTGGAACTGTGGAACCCTTTCGCAAATTATTCGCAGTTTCGCCCTTGGATCTTCGATTTTTGTTGTTTTTCTTGTCTAGATTCAAACTGCGAGAGCGACGCGAAAGTTTATGACACCACACTCGCACCATGTGGCAATCAGTGCTGATTAAGCCGTCCTCTCTGCAGCAGCATATACTTTGGAGAATACTATAATGTTTTTATTTTCACACTCGGGTTTAGTTTGGATTTATTTAAAAACAGATTTTTACTCACTATAATTTATTTCCACTCCTTTTTATATACACAGAACTATTTACAATTTATCTTTACCATATGGCAATCGAATCCTGAATGAATCCTGTTGCCAGCTGTCCTTATTTATATATTTCTTCTCCGAATTCTCCAGAAAGTCAAGGTGCCGTCAGGATATTTCCTTCATGTGTTCTCGAAGATTCGAGAAAATTCGACGAATTTGTGTTAGCGCTAGGCGCCGGCCTCGGGTCAACAGACCAACATTTCTGATTCTTCGAAATATCGGATGAATGCCCATTACAGGAATTATCGGATGAATTCCTGTCAAGTTTCTTCTTTAGTGGTATAATTAGTATTTTCTTTTACAGAGTCATTAAGGAAATGGCCAAATGCTATAGCTGTTGACAGAGTGTGTACCAAACCCTATACAATCAGACCAGTTGGAACAAATGGAAAACCTTTGGTTATTCAAAAAGATTTAGCCGTATGGATACCAATTTACGCACTCCATCATGATCCTAAATATTATCCGGAACCTGAAAAATTCGATCCTGAAAGATTCAGTGATGAGAGCAAACACAAAATCATACCTTACACTTACGTACCATTTGGTATAGGACCAAGAAATTGCATTGGGTCTCGTTTTGCTCTATTAGAATGCAAGACTCTATTTTATCATTTGCTGATGAATTTTGAACTAGTTCCGGTAAATGAGACCAGGATTCCTTTTTAGCTTGTCAAAACAACCTTTACTCCGACTATTGAGGGAGGTATTTGGCTAGGTTTTAAACCAATAATGTTAAGTAAATCTGAAGTTTATTTTCCAAATTTTCGTAAAAAAAATCGCCGATAAATCCAATATTTTTAATTCCATCAAAACGACGTAAGTGACATTTTCTCATAAATGTTTTAATTCCAACGTAATAGTGCGGGAATTGCAGACACTGGAAATTTTAATTGCGAATTTGAAACTTTTCGATGGCCATCCCAACCACATAGCTACTATAGTGTAGTATTTTCGGCTCCTGAAATCAATGAATATCAAGCTCATTCCGTTTGTATATCTGGCAAATACCGATTCAAAAGAAAATTTTTCAATTTTGCGAAGACGGTGCTTTTGGTGTTGCCTACTCCCGGCCTAATAGAAAATTCAGTGACAACACATGACAATTATACCCAGGGTGTTTAGTTATAGCAAACAAAACCTCAAAGTAAAGTAATAAAAGCAATAACAATAGCACACAGGCATCCGTCGAATTCATATATATATATAAAATAAATAATTTATCATTTCTTAGTGCAAATTTCACAGCGGATTCAATTATACTCTAAACTTTTCCAGAAGTGTTTGTTCATCACAGTAAGTTAAGCGCAATCACACCTAATATTAAAAGTTCAATTTAATATGTTGGTTTAAGAAGTTTTGATAGACCGCTATGATTGACTAACACAAGGTATATAATGCATATACATACAGAGCAAATAATTATATAAGGTAGCCATCAGTAGTTGAATATATATGATAGTGAAATTAGAGAGCGGAGTAGAATAGTTGTTAAATAGGGTGGTTAAATAATGTTAAAATAAAGCTATATCTATAAGGTAGACCATTAACCGTTGAATTTTGCTTAGAATAATCTATATTCTAATGAATGCAATTACGGGTATTAAAAAACTTTTCCCATTGGGAATAAGTAGATTTTTTTCTACGAAGTAGGATGATAGTTACAGAAGGCACTTAAAAAAATTATGGTGGCCCATAGGCCGCCCTATGGTTCGAATATAGGGTGAAGTGGGCGAAAAATGTTAGAAAAAATATGGCCCATAAATATATGATAGTGAAATATAGGGAGGAGAAGAATAATTGTTATATAGGGTGATTAAAGATTTTACACTAATGTGATACTTATAAGGTAGTAAACGGACTGGTTGAGATATATTGTGAAGTGGAATTATTATAAATTGTTTAAAAAAGAGAATTGAAATTAAACGCCTGTCTGGTTAGTGAGGTAAACATATTTTTGGGTTATTAAGTTAACGCGTACCAATTATTACCGGGTCTATTAAGGTTATACACACAAAATAAAAAATAAAGAATAAATAATAAAAACTACCCGAGTCGAAAAAAAAAAAACTAAAAAGTTGTAAATAAAACATTAAAAAATATATATAACAGACTTCCAAGTATAATTAAAAAGTCGAAGATAATTATAACAAAATACAAATCTAAACAATAAATAACACATTCAATGTTGTTAGGTACCTACACACAAAGTAAAAAATGTAAACATTAAAAGGTGCTAATTCTGTACAAATTAATTACCTACCTATCTAGTATATTTTTGAAGACGTTGGCAAGCAACAATCAAGTTTGATGAAGTTGTAGATAAATACGCAATGCAGAATTTCAGATTTGCTTGGTACCGACTTCAAAAATATACTAGATAGGTAGGTAATTAATTTGTAAGGAATGAGCACCTTTTACTGTTTACATTTTTAACTTTGTGTGTAGGTACCTAACAACATTGAATGTGTTATTTATTGTCTAGATTTGTATTTTGTTATATTGTTATATATTTTTTAAATGTTTTATTTGGTGTCAGAAAAATGACAATAAATTGATCTAGAGTTGATTAAAATTATCTAACAAACAATTCCCAAATGGTAAACCATAAGGAACAATCATTTGAAGTTAAATATATTACCCCTAATTAAGTTTGATGAAGTAGTAGATAAGTATGCAAGCAAATCAAAACTCATAGATTTGCTTGGCACCGACTTCAAAAATGTACTAGATTGGTAGGTAATTAATTTGTACAGAATGAGCACCTTTTAATGTTTACATTTTTTTCTTTCTGAGTAGGTTCCTAACAACATTGAATATGTTATTTATTTGCTAGAGTTGTATTTTGTTATAATTATTGTCAGCTTCTTAGTTACAGGTGGAAGTCGGTTATATTTTTGTAAAAATGTTTCTTTTACTGTTTAGTTCGGTATACTTTTAAAGTGTTTTTTTTAACTATAATTTGTTTATTTGATATCTTGTATATTAATAAAAACGAGAAGCATCGACGTAACTAAAAGAGCTGAACCAAAAACTGTATAAAGATCAGTAATTTCGAGAAGATTGTTGAGGAAGTTTGAGTTATATTTCCCGTTTATGAGATTTTCTTTCCTCGATTCTTTTTCCCTGCAACAGATAAGTATTTGAAACTTGTATGTGTAGAATAACGAAAAATTGCCCGTATGCTGGCTGTCTGTAGAGAAATTCTTCCTCGCAGTTATTCTGAGAGAAAGAGATGTCTATAAAATGGTCAACCATTACTGTGACGAAGTATTTTTGACAAACAGCCAGCTAGTAATGTGGCCAATTTTACCAAATTGCCTTACTATCCTTATGTGTTGAAGGAAAAAAAATGACGTGAGAAAACCCAATGAACTGCCAAAATGTATAAAGATAAGTCGAATTCATTAACAATCCATTTCTGACAGATCATAGAGAGAGAATTGATGGGAAACTCAATGGTAAAAATTACAACTAGCGCCCTCTGAGATCGTCATAGAAGTTACTTATACTGTACAGGAACCTGTAATGTGCTGTTACAGAAAAAACAGAAATCTACACATTGTCTACATTTATTACTTCCAAAAAATACCACTAATGCCGAAATAAAATTACTATTTTAAATGTAATTTTCATTTATAATAACAAATAAAGAACTACAATTCAATATGTAATATGAAATAGAAAGTATGAAAATGTACTACACGATTTAAAATACTTATATGCTATGAAAATGAAACATTACAATATATAACACACCATATAAAATATTTTACATTATGAAATCCCCCTGTTTTAAAATTAAAGGCCAAATTGGTTACCAAAATAAAACAGAAAAATGGTATAAATGTTTTTTATGATATTTCTCAAATGCTACTAACTTCATTAAGATATCAAATTTTTTATATCGTAAATATTTCCCAGATGTAATTATAAAAGGAAATGATTTGGCGACAAAAAGATCAATATATGTTACAATTCACGACAAAATAATGTCTCTGACAAAATTAAATTATGAATTATTTAACAACTTCTATACAAATTCTTACCTTTCCATATAATTTTATTTCTTGATGTAAATGGAATCTCCTAAACTTGAGCCAAAATAATTTTCTTCAATTGTTATGCTAAAAAGTTTTCTTGCTATCAACATTCTGCCGTACATTCACTGAATTTGAGGGTTGGTGCATTTGATCCGAAATGTTCCTATTATTTTCAGGATTCTCAACAGCTTCCATGACATGTAGTTCATAAAAGTTTGTCAACTTTCTTCATTGTTTTACATTTTATTATTGGGGAATTGAGTTAATTACTACCATGTTTTTCCACAAAATATACAAAATTATCTCCTGTATCTACTCCTTCTATTACGCGAAAGCTTAACAGAAATAATACAAGCATACTCGGTGCATTTACTGTGAGGAAATAACCTCTCACTAATTTGCCATTCCGTCCAATACATTCCATTTCAAAACATATTTAAAATATTACGGTTAGTTAGTTAGTTTTTTGTAAAATAATGACTACAACAATTATTAAATTAACAATAAATAACATAATCCATTATCTAATTATTATTCTAATAGCTGTATTTTGTAGGGAAAGAATTTATTTAGGCGTAACGTTTTATGCACAGAGCCGATGGAAATATTTGTTAACCTGGATACTTTTGGTATTGATGCTTGAGGATCCATGGCAAAATGACCTAAAATCTCAACATGTGCAGCTTCAGTTAAAGTTCTAGGATACTTGACAATTTTATTGTACACACATAGAGTTTTTTGAAACATACGAAATAAATCCAACACATACTGATGCGTAAGATTTTTACGGGGATGTCTCTGATGAAAGCACAGCGTTGTTCCCCATAAGTAAATATTATTTCAATTCTTTCTTGTAAAGAATAAACCATTGTCGAAATTTGATGGTCAGTATACAAAGAAACCATTACTCATAATAAATTGTTTACATTTACAGTCGCTAATATCTTTTGCAAAAACATTTAAGGATTTTTTCGCACTTGTTTATCTTGGCTTTTTTCTATAAAATTCAAAATTTTTAATTTTTTACGGTTTCTAGCTCATTACTGTAAAAAATAATTTAATTTAAGAAAATGTTGTGTCAAAAGATTTGCAAAAAACAGACCTTTAAAAATTTAAAGAGGTATCACATGATACTCCTTTGTATTTAAACTTGTAGAAGTGATATGCACCCTTGGTTAGGGGTTGAAATTGCAGGGTGACCTATACGTGTAAAATGTGTCTTCCTGTAAATATAAATTAACGTGTTTTTTGTCTTTTTCTTTTTAGAAATTTTAAAAGCTATTTTGGGTGACTAGTTTTGAAATAAAAGCCCTGTACATATACATATATATGTTACATTGTAGTCCCTCACAGATGGAGTAATGTTGTCTTCAATCTTGTGTCCGGTGTACATCCGTTTCTTCAATTGTGCTCTGAAATCAGATAATCGACGTTTCGTTGCAATCGCATTTCTAGTTTCACTTTCGAAACTGTCAAAAGCGATTTTTGACAAAACGTTAAGTTAACTGTCCTACTCAGAGTACAAACCAAGAAACAGATGTACACCGGAACATAGGAAACCATACAGGAACACATGGTGTAGAGGTAAATTACACATATAAGCAAATACCTAAACGGAAACTCACACCACCATCCAGCAAAGTTATTTCCCAAAATGTAACATTGAAAACAGCTACGCCGAAATCACTACACTGAAGGAAGCATTGGCATCGAACGGCTATAACCACAATATACGGAGAGCACTTATCCAAAAACCTAAAGTACAAAAAGCCAACAGGGAGAACATTTCAACGGTTCTTCTTCTCTTTATAAGAAACAATTGACAGATTCGGGAGTCTCGTAAGAAGACATAAAGTACAAACTGTGTCTACATACGAAAGATATGAAGATCGGGCAAATCCTACTAACACCTACACTAATAAATTACTCTGGAAAATCAAGGTATCTACAGGGTGAGTTTTTTTTGATGATCAGTATGGGGATTTCGGAAATAGGCGGAGATGGAGCAATGGTTAAATCGGGAAAAATTTGCAGTTTTACTGGCTCAATTTAATGACACTTTTGGATTTTTGTAAAAAGTCATGGCTTACTAGATATTTTGAACAAACGAAATTCTGTCGATTTAGTCAAATCCCTCTAGCTCCTTTGTTTTTGATTTTATAAAAAAAGTGTAAATATCAAAATTGAAGGGAATTGTATCCCGAATATGACTGTCTTGTCCTCGTTTGCGTGACAGCTTTCGTTTTCGAGATATGACACAAACTTATCTTTTTTTAAATGGAAACCATAGTTGGCTATGACCTCAAAAAATCGAACATTTTCAGAGCTTTTTAACGATATAATACTTGATATAGTTATTCATAAAAATAACGGAGTTATGGATGCTTTTCTCTCTTATTTTCACTTTTAATAACTATTCCAAAAAACATTGAACGTTTTGTGTATTAGGTATATCAAATATAACGAAATAACTAAATAAGTAGGTACTTACTAAAAACTTAAGAAATTAAAGTACATAATGATGGTTACAATTTACGTTCGAAAAGTCCACCATTGTTATTTAGACAAAAATTGCATCTTTTTAAGATTGACATTACCGCTTTCCTCACATACCGCCTATCAATTTCTTCAATTGCTTGTAATACCGCCTCCCTTAGGTCACCAACTGTCTCATACTTTCTTTTATATAAATTTGTTTTTTAGCGCACCCCATAAATAGAAGTCGATAACTGCCAAATCGGGAGACCGGGGTGACCATTCGCGTGGGCCATTTTTTCCTATCCAAGAGTTTGGATAGATATTATCTAATAATAAGTTATGAGCAGGTGCTCCATCATGTTGGA
This sequence comes from Octodonta nipae, assembly GCA_034190945.1. Taxonomy (NCBI): domain Eukaryota; kingdom Metazoa; phylum Arthropoda; class Insecta; order Coleoptera; family Chrysomelidae; genus Octodonta; species Octodonta nipae. The sequence continues at coordinate 19,634,336 of CM067217.1, forward strand.
AACACTCAATTTCTAAACGAGTTCTCAAATTCAAATTATGCAACATGTCTTGAAAAGTGTATTGCAAGAAATGCAAGTAGCGCTCCCCAGTAAGTGATTCGTCATAGATAAAAGTCCCCAGAATAGTAGACCCTATGAAACCACATCAAACATTAAAACCAAATTTTATCTGGGGTCGTCTTTGTTCTAGATGGAAGGGGTTTCTTTAGCCCAGATGTGCTCATTGTGTCTATTGAACATACCGCAGTTAGTAAATCTCTTTCATCTGACCATAACAACTTTAATGGAAACTGTGAATGGTCAAGGCACATGTCTCTAAACCATGTACAAAACAAAATACGTCGATGTTCATCACCAGCACGCAAAGTTTGAGAAACTGAAAGTTTGTACCAGTGATACTTGTACGCTTTCAGTACCTTAACTACAGTTCGTTGAGATGTGCCAGCTTCTGACGCAATCTCACGAGTTGATGTAGATGGATTTTGATTTACCATTGCCAAAACATTTATTTGTGCTGCGTCGTTAATTTGAGTACGTTCCTTTGGTGGTTTACTAAAAGATCCATATCTGTGTAAACTATCGTAAAGCCTCTTAAATGTACATAGAGCAGGTTGACGACGATTAAAATATCTATGAAAGTATTCCTCAGCTGCACGTACTGAATTTTTATGGCATATGATATAATATTCCACCATATTCAGTTTTTAGAATATTCCATTTTACCAGGAAAACTTGTCAATATCGACTGTCAGTTCAGCACTACTAATGGAATTACTCTCAAATGAGGAAATGTCAAAGTGAAAACAATCTTTTTCATGGCTACCTACGTTAAAAGTGAACATAAGAGAGAAAAGCATACATAACTCCGTTATTTTTATGAATAACTATATCGAGTATTATATCGTTGAAAAGCTCTAAAAATGTCCGATTTTTTGAGATCATAGCCAACTATGGTTTCCATTCAAAAAAAGATAAGTTTGTGTCATATGTCGAAAACGAGAGGACATGATAATCATATTTGGGATACAATTTCCTTCAATTTTGATATTACATTTTTATAAAATCAAAAACAAAGGTGCTAGAGGGATTTGACTAAATTGACAGAATTTCGTTTTTTCAAAATATCTAGTAAGCCATGACTTTTTACAAAAATCCGAAAATGACATTAAATTGGGTCAGTAAAACTGCAAATCTTTCCTAATTTAACATTGCTCTATCTCCGCTAGTTTCCGAGATCCCCATACTGATGATCAAACAAAAACTCACCCTGTATATGTAAATAAACAAATACAAAACTGTGATTTAAGTCCATACTGTCAATACCAAGCAGATAATAGTAACACCTCAGTAAGATTAGAGAGAATATCGTAAGATGGATTGACTGGAATGTGAACGACAAACTAAATTAAACATAAAATTTACAAATTTTGACCCTTTCCTAAAATTATTCTACATAGTCATGTTATTGAAATCGGACCCACAATAAATAATGTATATTAGACAATAATCGCCACTTAACTAAAATCAGAATTATTTTACAATTGATTAATTTATTTCTGATAATATTTTACTAATTCTGATATACTTGTTATTTAGATTCTTTTTATTCTTACAGGATAATTTCATATAATTTGATAAAGGTTCCGAAAATCGTGAAATCATACACAGATAGTATCAAAATAAATAGTTAGATCTGGCAGCCCTGCTACGAGTATTCATGGTCATCTTGATGAGAGCTAATTGCTATTTGGATTTGCATTTTGACATTGCATAACATTGTTAGCTGTTAGGTTAAAGTACGGTGGTTAAAATATTTTCAAGATTTCCGTTTCACTAAGTAAAGTTTTTAACAAATGTAGGTATTATTTTATATTAATTAACAGCAGGTGCATTGGATTTTTTAAATATTTTCCACACAAAACAAAAATAGTCATTTTAGTCCAGGAAATTAATCTCGAAAAAAGGTAAAACCTCGCTATTCTTTGGTCCTGCATGGATTGAGTTGAAATTTTAACAGAAGGTAGGTGATAGTCCAAGGATCAAAATCTATATCTAACCGAAGGGCGCTGAAGGGTTTTTAGAGGTGAAAACTGCCCCTAATTGTCAAAAATTATAAAATAACATATTAAACATGAATATGGGAAGTTTTGCTTTGAATTAGTTAAATAATGATTATTTCATACTTTGAAATACAGTTCTATCATATTTCAACCCTTTAAAAGCAACCCTGGCTAGAGATTAATGTAAAAAAAATACTAATTCTAAAAAAAATATTTCGCCTTGGATCGAAAATATAATGAACTTTTTATGCACTAAACCGTTTACTTTCACAATTATAATAAACACAACTGAATAATTTTAAAAATATTGCAATATAGTCCGTGGGTTCAATTTAAAATTATAAAACTAATATTCACTTTCAATTTTCTAGAAACTTTTATTTACATCGAATATACAACAGCTGATTCAACTATCACAACAATTTTACATATAAGCTCTTCGCTCCACCAACTGAACTGCTATCGTCGCCTGCTTCCTTTATAAAACCAGCATAGAAAATTCTCGCAAAAATTATCATCACTCCTACAGGTGCCGAGTTTTTTGGAGATCCATTTTTTATCTCAAAGCGATTGTTGTCGTACTGAAATGAAACAGGGTCGGCTTTAGGTAAATTTTGTCAGCGCACGTGCTATTTCTTTTAAACTTGAGAAAACACTGACCAGGAACCAACGAAATATACACTCACACACGTAGACATATGAGCAGATGTTTTATTTTTTTTATGGGATTTCAAAATAAGAACAGGAAAAATTTCGAATGTATAACGTCCCACTACCGGTATTTGACTTTGAATCTTTCAAATTTTACATTTGAAGACTAGCATTGATAGGCCGTATTTCGGTTCCTATTAATCGTAGAAACATTTAAAAAACGAATTTTATTTGTATTTTTAAAAGCTACAAATTTGTTCTCTACAATTTTTTTTGATAAAATGCATAATTTTCGAGTTATTCACGAAAAATCGATTAAAAACGTCTAAAAGTTGAAAAATATTAGTTTTACAAAAAACAATGTATAGAACATTTTTTGTTTGAATCACTTTTTTAAACGTTTACAACCCCGAGATGGGGTGGCTTTCCACCCCCAAGGCTTGGCGCCCTTTGGTTCGATATAGATTTTGATACTACCTTCTGTTAAAATTTCAAGTCAATCCATACAGGACCAAAAAATTGCGAGGTGAAATGCTTCATTTCCTGGACTATTTCATTTAATTTAGTGAAATTATATTGAATCTGAAGATATGTGGTTTAAGGTTTAATATGTAGTTTTGTACATTGTAATTAATTAGTATTGTAATAGTATACCTACTACCTTCATACAACTTTTGATGTCATTTCGTGCATTTTCCTCGTAAGTTCAAAGCGTAACTGAAATGTTTGAATAAAGATACTAATTTCTGTCAAATAGACTTTAAGACTATTGGAACTATACAGTTCCAAATCCTAAAATAATTTTGGAAAAATATAGGTACTAGCTAATGTTTACAAATATTATCTAGAATATTAATTTATTGTTTAATATAATAATAAGGTATTTGAAATATGTGATGTTTTTTTTATATTAAAGATTTTAGATTACATGATCTAATTAAAGGTGATTTACTTTTTAAAGAGTGCATTTAATATGTGAAGAGTTGTTGTGTTATATTAGGTACCTACCTACATTTATTCTAGAATAAAACATATTTCATTCAACATATTTTTTATATGAAATCGTTCTTAACCCACGATGTTTTAAAATCTTCAGAATTACAAAAATTTTGATATAAAGAAATATTATGTATAGTTTAATCATAAATTTCTTACTAATCAGAAAAAATGGCAACCCAATTTTACATCCTTCTGAAAATTTATAATATCTAATGAAAAAGGTTTTAACTTTTGAATATACATTTCTTTCAATATATATATATATATATATATATATATATATATATATATATATATATATAGGGTGTTTTGTAGAAGGTTCGCCAAATATGGAAGGCGGACAGGTGGGCTCATGTGCGATATTATGTAGCCCATATAACATCTAGATAGTTTACGGTTTATTTTTATTTTTTTTTAATTTGTCAGATTTTTACATATGAACTTTTGTAACCTTTCTGTCTTTATCAAATGAACATAAATCCAATCTCTGATGTTTGCTTGCTCTTCTGCATTCCATATTTGACACAAATAATAGGTTGAATAATTTTCTCCTCTGTCAACCGATTTTCTTTATTTTTGTTTTGTTTAAAGCACAATGCTAGATGTCGGTCTTTACATCTCGCTTCTTCAAATTTAACGAAATGTATCAAATACATAAAGAAGTGTTCGAGAGGACATTCAATTATGGGAAGCGCAACTGAAGGTTCCCTAATCAGAAACAATATGTATTATAGTGATATATAATATATATTGTCTTGCGTACAAAAGAATGACAACTTTGAAACGTGTGTTTTTTCTTTCAATATACAACTTTTTATTTCGATTGTGGGATTATTTCCCAAGAAAACATAAAAATCATCAAGAATATGCCACAAATAACATTTAGAAGACAACAGTTTCGGGAGTTGGGACTTTTTTTATAAAATTTCCTCCCCTTTTCAGATCTTTTTACCAATTTGAAAAATCTTTCATCGTTTTTGAGATTTTTCAAAAAAAATGGAAGCACTCTTTATTTATTTATTTCCACTATGTTGTTTATAATTATTGCAAATTTTATCGGCTTCATTTCAACTTTTTCAAAAAGTTTCTAGGAGTCAATCCGAATAGAATGACACCAAAAATATAATTTTCGGTGAACTCTTATCAGGATTTCACCAAAGTGGCTCTTGTAGACTAGACTAAAAAAATAAAAACTGGAGTCATTTGTCGTATGGATTTATTATTTGGATACTGTTACGAGAATTCATCCGATAGCTGGTGCAATAGACCTTCGTCTGATATTTCTGAGAATCCGAAATGTTTGTCTATCGACCCGAGGCCGACGGCTAGCGTTAATGGGAATTCGTTCAATTTTATCAATCTTCGAGATGGCTCGTTGACCTACTAGAGAATTCTGAGATAAATATATAAATACGGACAGCTGGCGATAGCATTCATTTCGTATTCGTCTGTAGTATAGTTAAGTAGAGATAAATTGTAAATAATTCTGTGAATATAAATTGTGTTAAAGTAGTGGAAAAAAAATAGAGTGAGTTGGACTTTGCTTTTAAAGAATTCCAAGAACTAAACTGAACCCGATTGTGAAAATAAATTGAAGTGTGGTTTCATTGTACAAAATTGCACAATAATTTATTAAAACCAAAAAAAATCAGCGTCATTAAAATGACTGATATTTATAAAAATCCGCTATAAAATATTTAACTCTCGAGTATCTTATGAAAGTTAATTATGGCCTGTTAGATAATGGATCATATCTTTATTTACCACAGAAAAATATCGCCGAATGTAAGTGACCTGGTTCAAGCTACTTTTGTTGAATACATAATTTAAATAAATATGTTTATCAGATAAGATTATTTTTTAATTTAAGCCTACTGCTTGAAAAACTCGACAATTTTAAAACATTTTATTAATATTTCAGTTTAGTTCTTTGGTTAAGAACATGTGGTTATTAGTATGGTGTGCCGTCTTTTGTACTGTATTTTATTATTATTGTATTCGTCCACTGAGCTATTGGAAAAACTTGGGTGTCAAGCAAAATAATCCAGTTTGGTTTTTTGGAAACAGTATCAATAAGCTTACAGGAAAGGAGGGTTTTGTGCAAGTTGTATCTAGATTTTACAAGGAGCAATCAAATGAAAGGTATGTAAATTTTGAATTAAGGGAATTATTATTGTATTTTTGAATATGAGGCTTTTCACAACATTTATTTACTCGTATCTTGCATTAACATATAGTATAATTCCCATAAGGGTCAACAAATTACCTGCACCTAACCTGATCCTAATAACTAAACCTTCAAATTAATTCATCAATTATTCTGCTAATTACAACCGAACTTTTATACATAACCCAATTATTACTACAGTTCAGAAAAAAAAAACTCTTTATTCCTGACAATTATTTTCTTTTTTTTTTCATTTTAAAATCATATTTCACTGAACGCATTTTTAAGCGATTTCTAAAAAGGATTTTTTTTATGTATGCGCAGTGACTACTAAAAAATTTCTTACGCAGTTTTGATGATTTAGCTCCAATGTATTAAGAAATACTACGGAAAGGTACCGTATAATTTTCTACAACTTGGAGTTAGGGTTTTCCAGAAATTTAGAAGGGTTCAATCAATTTGAATATTTTACGTTGTATTTTACAAAAAAAATATATCTGTGTTTGACTCTGTTTATGTTTCTATTAGAAATGAACTTACCAGCGATTCTTACGACACTCGTATACCGGTGACAGTGACCTGCAAGTTACCTTTTCTTTAAATAGTGACTGAGGTTGCTATTTCAATGTCTGTGTCAGTGTGATGTTTTATGTTAACCAAAATAAAATAGCAATAATGTCGAAGAAATTGTTTTCTATTTATTTATTATTTTTGGGAGAAGGTGCTTTTTCACATTCTGGGATGCCGCGGATTTTGTTGTTTTCGATTTTGGAGCTGTCTTTTTTTTTGTAGAGGAAACTTTACTGTTTTCTTTGCTTTCGAAAGAAACTTCGCTTTAGATGCAAGCGAAACTAATGATGATTACGATGAAGTTATTGTCGATGAGGTGGATTTCGGAGTAGAAGTCTTCTATTCAGTTGCGGCAACTTTCTTAGGTTTGGTTGCAGCCGTAGTCTTTTTGGCCGGTTTTTTTGCTGCCCACGCACCCGCCGGCTTCTTTGTCGGCTTGGGTTTATCGGTGGAGGCTGCTTGTTTTCCAGGAGACTTCTTTGCTCTACCTCCAGTCCCACATTTTTTTTTTCGCTGGCCGGTTTCGATGCTGCAGCTCCTGAAGTGGACGAAGCTGCCAATTCGAAAGAACCGGGAGAACCATGTCCTTTAGTTTGAACTAAAACATCTGAAGCGACGGCTGACTTCAAGTATTTCTTGATGAAAGGCGCTACTTTTTCGGTATCGACCTTGTAGTTGGCAGCAATATATTTCTTGATGGCTTGCAAAGATGATCCCCCACATTCCTTTAAACCTTTGATAGCGTTGTTGCCTATCTCCATTGTCGGTGGATGGGAGGGTTTAACTCTTGGGTTCTTGACTTTTTTCCCTTCTTCGCCACCGTTTGGGTTTTGGGTTTGTGGTGATAAATTCGACACCGATGTCACAGAAGCCGTAATGATTTGTATTAATTCTTACGATAGTCAATAATTGGCTTGTAAATAAAGTCGCACGTACATGTACTTTTGTCTAGAAAGAATATATAAATAATGTGTCTAAAGTTAAAAGACAACTGCCTTTAATTGAGTAATTTGGTTTGTACAATAGAATCTATTTATACATATTATAAGCCTATCTAGAAAGCTACAGATCTACACGTTTCTCTCATTTTTCATTGTGATTTTCGATTTGAATATTGTAGATGTTTTGAACAATCGGGCGATACTTTTAAAACTTCTGTCAGTTATTTGTTTAGAAGAAATGCCAGGGTTATTAATAATATCAATAGTTTGTTTAACATGATTTGTTATTATTTTAGGTATTGCGGTGTTTACCAATTTACGCAACCAAATTTGATAATCAGAGATCCAGAATTATTAAAGCAAATCGGAGTAAGGGATTTTGAACATTTTATTGATCATAAAGTTCATATACCAGAAAATGCTGATCCTTTGTGGAGCAAAAATTTGTTTGCTCTTAGAGGTAAGAACTCTTAATTATATACATAATTAAATTGTAATATATACTTATTAATCAAACCTCTATCGAATATGTCATTCATACTACATGGCATTTCGAGATTTCATTACATTCTTCTTCTTCTACTTCTTTAGCGGTTCCTCCAACTGGAGTGGCTATGGGTGGTGATCCTTGATACCATTTATAAGAGTTTGTGTTTGAAATAGATAAATATTGAAACAAAACTTTAACTTGTGATGAAATGAAACATTTTCTTTTCCAATCTTATTATAAATTAACTTTTAGGTTTTCCACTTTTGTCACAGAACCGATCTATTACTCATTCTGCGTTTCTTGTATTTTCTTTGTGAACGCGAGTACACAGAAATGGTTTCAATTTAGAATTATGTATGTTGAATAAACAAACAAGTCAATGTGCCGTTTGCTATTCACTTTTCAATATCTTTGAAAGTGAAATGGGCATTTATTTTATGGCATGTGTGTTTTAACTTAGAAATACAACGTGACTGCTGTTAACTATAGACTCATTTTTATTCATTCTTAATTTGGAAGTGTATTCATTATTTGCAAAGAAAAAAAAGTTACTTCCTGATGGCTTACACTAGAAATGTTTTGTATATAACAGACACTAGAGCATACTTTCAGATATGTTCCAGAAAATTAAAATTCTCAGTTTAGAGCTAACTTAATTGTAAGAAATAAGAATTTCTCCACAAATACTCATATTTGATGAAACTTTTCTATAACTCGTTGTAGAAATGGAAAGGATATATTATGTCACTATAACGCAAAAAGCCGTGCAAAAGTGATTCGGGATTACAAAACATTTAATAATTTTGCGTTCTGTTTTAACGTTATAACATAAACAGTTCCAATGGTTTGAAATATACCCCGCCAATCGAGTGTTGGCAGTCAACTGCCCAGGTCGCTGATTCGCGAACAAGTTTTCAAACGCTGGAATTATTGGCAGCTGGTCTTTACCAACTAACTATATAACGCAAAAAGCAATTCGGAGTCGCAAAAAATTAATAAGTCTGCATTTTGTAGTAACATTATTATACAGGATGCCAATTAAGCCCCGGGACGGCTGAATATTTGCTAAAGTACTTCATTTCTAGAAAGGGTCAATGTCATTTCTTTAGTAACTTTGACCAAGGAATCCGATGGTGACCTTGGATTTAACCTTGAACCTCATTTATGAGGTTATGTTGAGGTAAACCTAATTTTTTAAAATGAGAACCCCTATTTTTTATTACGGAATCGGAAAGAGCGGGAAATTTTACGTCCGGACATGTACTGAGGTAAGAGGTTGAGGTAACCTCTAGAGGTCAAAAACTCAATGTGACCTTGGGTTTGACCTTACACTAAACTTTACAGGAGAAATAAGGAGAAACCATTAATATTAATTTTGGGGGGCAAAATATAGAATTAATTGAAAATTTAAAAAGAATTTTTTTTTTCAAACGCATCATGTAATACATCATATGAAAGGTCCCATTCTGAAAAACACAAATATATTTTTTTCATATTAAATAAAATTGTTAAATCGATATTAACGAATGTATACCCATTCCCCTCCCCTCTTATCTACGAAACTATAAAACGTAAACTTTTGAAAAAAATTAGGGGTATAGGGTCTGACCTGAAGTTTACTGGAAAAATAAGGAGAAACCTCTGCTCTTAATTTTGGGGGGCAAATTACAGAATTAAATGGAAAATATAAAATTAAAATTGTTTCTAACGCATCATGCTATATATCAAATAAAAGGGCTCATTATGACGAAAACAAACATATTTTTTTCATATTTTTAAAATAAATTAATTAAAAGATATTAACAATAATATAAAAAAAAATTCCTATTCCCCATAGGAATTTTTTTTTAAATGGAACTACTAACATATTGTACCAAAACTACATACTTTCAATTAAACGATGACTTTTACCAACAGGATTTTGGCATGGTCATGGGTTCTTGTCTCTCACCAACATTAAGTAACATATTTATGGAAAACTTTGAACAGCAAGTAATTTTATCAAAAGAAAATAAACGTTTAATTTGGTGGCGTTACGTTGACGACATTTTCGTAATTTGGGAACACAATCTTGAAGAACTAGAAAAATTATTAAATGATATAAATAATAAAGAGCCAACTATCAAATTTACCCTAGAAATTGAAGAAAATAACAAACTATCTTTTTTAGACATATTAATAAGAAAAACAGAATCTTCATTCGAAACAGAAGTTTATAGAAAACCAACTCATACAAACAGATACCTAAATTTCAATTCAAATCATCCGAATACAGTAAAGAAAGGTGTCATTAAGTCATTATATGATAGAGCAAAGACCAATTGTTCTGATGATAATAAATTCAACAAAGAAAAAATAATTATAAAGAATGTTCTCACTGGAAACAATTACCCCACAAAATTTATCAACAAAGAATTAAACAGACTTGAACAGAAAACAAACCTTCCGAATCAACCCAGAACTTCTCTTAACACTACTACTACTCAAGACAACAACATTACAGTTACAACTATGCCATATATACAGGGTCTGTCAGAAAGATTGAAAAGAGTGGGCAACAGATTTAATGTTAAAACAACATTCCAAACAAGAAATACACTTAAATCTTTAATATCGAAAACAAAACCAACAAACAAAACCCAGAACTCAAAAAACTGCATATATAAGATTCCTTGCGAATGCAATAAATTTTATATTGGAGAAACATCGAGACCGTTTAGCGTACGAATAAATGAACACAAGAATTACATAACGAAACGACAATTTGAAAAACCAAAAATTTGTGAACATGCTTGGGACCTAGGCCATAAAATACAATTTGACAATTCAACTATACTTCACAAAGAACAACATAACACAAAACGAAAAATAAAAGAGTCTGCCTTAATTCTTTTGAATGAAGACGATTGTATCGCTTCTACTTCTGTAGAATTTAATCGTATCTGGTTACCGACAATTAAGGAAGAAATTATTAATGGTAACCTCCTTTTGAACAACCCAATATCGGGATAGTTCATAAGGTTTTTCCTAGGTTTTCCCTTATGACGTTAATGGGATCACTGAAACAATAGAATTCTTTGATCGCATTTTTGGCGAATGCGCTATCTTATAACAAAGTCGTACCTAGGAACGCCACATATAAATTCTAAAGACAACTCTTTCAAATTCTTCTAATTTGAAAGCTGGTTAACTATAATTCATGATCTTTAGAATTTTTTGTGCTACCTGTATATCTAAAAACAACAAATTTTCTAATGTCAATTTTAAATGTCAAATCAAATTTTCATTTTGCAATCACATCAATAAATATAAAGCCATTGACAACGAAGTCAGAATAGACTTTGAAACGTTTGGTATTCCTGCAATATACGTAGTTTTATTTCTATTGTGGTGTTATTCCCCAAAAAAAGATAAAAGTTTAAATCATTTGTTTAAAATATATTAACAAAAATATTAAACATCGACTTAATTCCCACTTTAGAAACTACACTATTTCAATTTTGAAAAATATATTTTATTTGTATTTTTAAATAATTTGAAAAACAGATTTAATAATTTATAATTTAAAACTTACCTATTTTGCCCTTTATCTTCCAATCTACAGAGCCTGAAAATTCAGACAGTAGATTAGAAAAGGCCCTGAAAGTTTCTTAGTAAAATAAGACTCCATTGTTAATTTTTGAGGGACAAATTAGAAAATTAAATATATATGTATTCTTATAAAAATCAAGCGAATCCTGAAGCAGATAAAATAAAAAGTTTATGTGTGGAAAATGAAAGTGTATATTTTTTATAAATTTAAAACGCTTCCTTTAAAGGATATTAGGGTAAATATAAGAAAATCCACTCATTCCCTAGTTTTTGATACCGGATTTGAAAAAAATCGAAAATTTTACGTATGGAATGGAACTCAGGGAGCCCTAAAACACCCCGAGTAAGAAATTTCCAGCCCAAAATATGTTATTTCTATGATTTTAATTTTTAATAATTGGAAAAAATTAAAATTTCGTTAGTTGATTCGAACTCAGTGATCTCCAAAACCGAGTAAGAAATGTCAAGCCATAAGAAGTCATTATTTGACCTCTATTTGTCCTCTAGTGGTTGCGTCAACCTCCGACCTCAATACATGACCGAATGTAGAATAGGAGTTTTCATTAAAAAAAGCGAGGTTGACCTCAAAATAACCTCAAAATGAGGTTCAAGGTCAAATTCAAGGTTACCATCGGATTCCTTGGTCAAAGTTACTAGCGGAATGACCTTGATTTTTTTCAGAAATAAAGTACTTTAGTAAATATTCAGCCGTCTCGGGACTTGACACCCGGTATAACTACTAATACTAATACTAGTAAGACAAAACTCGTTGAATTAACCAATTAAGTATCAATGATATGTAACATCTTGTGAGAACAAGTATATATAGCCAGTTTTATGCTATCGCATATACCGTACTCTGACGCCTGGTTAAACTGTTTTACAAAACAAAGCAAAAATAAATTTCCTTTGTCAGAACTATGTGTTTTCGGTTGAACGGTACGGTTAGTTGCTTAATATTTTTGTTTATGCTGGCCCACTATGATGTATGCGAACGAATTTTTTTGGTGAACTTCTTTCCGTTGGTAGGTAATAGCTTAATCTCATATTTAATTCTGTTTTCACCTGCCCTTCGCTCGTTAGAATTTTAGATTAGAGATCGATAAAAGTGAATGACACGGATCACCCAGAAGTCCTTGGATCCTACAGTCTGATCAGAAACTCCTCCCCATCAAACACTACCTTAGATCCGCTACTGCGGCAATAAAGGGGTGGAACTCCATCTTGTTGTACCGTACCTGCCGACTTCTTAATATAATTCTTCCAGGTTATTCCCCATGTCATGTTGGCATCATTTAATTTTGCAACAGTCACGAACATTGGACTTCCCAACTTGAGCTCAATAACAAATTGACAATAAGATGGTAATTATTTCCTTCCATTTTGGTAAGATATTTAAACGCGAATTGCATAGCTACTAACTAAAAGTTTTAGTAATAGATTCAATAGAGATCTCCTAGAGATCTCCCAATTAGAGTTATAGTAATTCTAATGGTTCTGTCTTGTGATTCCTAGCCTAGAAGTCATACGATATAAATACCAAGATAAATACATTATATCCAGATGAGCCAATCTCATTATACTTTCAATAGTTTAAGACATGATTGGATATAGATAAGTCAAGTTGGTTTCCATATTTATTGATAATTCTTTAATATGAAGTCATCATTATTTATAAATAATTCTTCGTTCTATGATTTGGATAGGGCAACGTTGGAAAGAAATGCGATCCATCCTAAGTCCATCCTTTACTAGTAGCAAAATGAAGGCTATGTTTATCCTTATGTCCGAAACAGCTCACAGATTTACAAATTTTTTCAATGGCTGTATAAATAATGAAGTTATTGAAGTAGAAATGAAAGATGTTGCATCGAGATTCAGCAATGACGTTATTGCATCAATAGCTTTCGGTATTGAAGTAAATTCACTAAAGGACAGAAACAATCATTTTTACTTAATGGGTAAAGATTTGACAGATTTCAGGAGGTTTTCAAAAATAATCAAAATATTAGCGTACGCAGTGGCTCCAAGCATTTATGATGTAAGTTATAGCTTTCTAAATGTTAATCATAGGTTGCGGTTTTATTGATATATTCTTGCAGATATTTAATATTTCCATATTTGGGAAAAACGTTAACAACTTCTTCATAAACCTCGTAGATGAAACGATTAGAATAAGAGAAGAGAAAAACATCGTTAGGCCAGATATGATTAATTTGCTATTGCAAGCTCGAAAAGGTGAAAAAAGTCAAGAAGAAGTAACTAACGTTGAAACTGGGTTTGCCACAGTTGAAGAAGCTAACCTTGGCAAAGGTAGTATTGTCCTCAAGCTTAAAAATTAGCTCTTATCTCTTATTTTTAACCATAAAATTGTCAAAATTGATTTGAGTGTTGTTTGGGACCACAGTGTGTCCGGTTGTGGACTAGCGATAATCTAAATACATGTAAAGCAACTGTTTTAATACGTAAATACACCATATACTAGGGCTCAATACCTCACCCCGCAAATGGCAGCCACTTTGTTTTTTGATGATCTATTCTCTACGTGTGAACAAAAACGTTCATATCTCTTAAAGTTTTGGTCCTACTGAGTTAAAAATAGCCTTATTCGACGGACAATAATTTTGTCTATCAACAACATTTCAAAATAATTTGGTCAAGTGCGAGTTGGACTCGCATACTAAGGGTTACGTACCACCTTCAAGATTCTAATATTCCAGTTTCAAACAAGCAGGGAATGAGTGCATTTGCCTTAATATTTTTTAAAGAAAGTGTTTTAAATTTATAAAAAATATACACATTCATTTTCACACATAGACTTTTTATTTTATCTGATCAGGATTCGCTTGATTTTTTTAAGAATACATATGTATTTAATTTTCAAATTGGGCCCCCAAAAATTGACATTAAGAGTTTTATTTTAATAATAAACTTTCAAGGAAGCCTTTTATAATCTACTGTCTGAATTTTGAAGCTCTGTAGATATAGGACAAAACAGGTCAAGTTTTAAAATATAAATTATTAAATCTATTATTCAAATTATTTAAAAATACAAATAAAATATATATTTCAAAATTTAAATAGTGTAGTTTCTAAAGTGGGAATTAACTCGATGTTTAATATTTTTGTTAATATCTTTTAAACAAATGATTTAAAAATATGATATATTTGTAATTTACATAATGAGCCTTTTATCTCATATGATGAGTTTGAAAATTGAATTTATTATTTTCCACTTCAATGTATAATTTGTCCCTAAAATTACTATGGGGGTTTTCTAATAATTTTTCTTATAAATTTCAAGTGAGCACCAGTACCCCTATTTATTTTCAACATTTTATGTAGTATGGTTTCGGATATAAAGCGAGATTTGAGAATGTTTTATATCTTTATGTTAATATCTTCTAAACAATTAATTTTAGAAATATGAAAAATATGTATTTGTATTCCTCATAATAAACCCTTTCATTTGTTGTATTGCATGATGCATTAAAAATATTTTTTATTTTCCGTTTAATTCTATAATTTGCCCCCCAATTTTAATATCAGGGATTTCTTCGTATTTTTCCAGCAAACAAAAATTTTGGTCTTATAGTTTGGGGAATAAAGGGGGGAATGGGTAATTTTTTAAATATTTTTTAATATATTTTAAAATATTTATTTAAATAAAATAAAAAAATATATTAGTATTCGTCATAATGAGCCCTTTGATTTGATATATTACTTGACCCGTTAGAAACAATTGTAATTTTTATTTTCCATTTAATTCTATAATTTGCCTCCCAAAATGAATTCTCCTTATTTTTCCAGTAAAGTTTAGGGGAGGCGCTATACCTGTATTTTTTTTTTCAAAATTTTACAGCTTATGGTTTCGGAGGAGGATGGGTAAATTTTTTTGTTAATATCTTTTAATTAATTTATTTTAAAAATATGAAAAAAATTTGTTTTCGTCATAATGAGCCCTTTCATTTGATATATAACATGATGGGTTAGAAACAATTTTAATTTTATATTTTCCATTTAATTCTGTAATTTCCCCCCCAAAATTAAAAGTAGAGGTTTCTCCTTATTTTTCCAGTAAACTTCTGGTCAGACCTTATACCTATAAGTTTTTTCAAAACATTACGTTTTATAGTTTCGGAGATAAGTGGGGGGGGATGGGTAAATTGTGGTATATTTTCGTTAATATCTTTTTAATTAATTTTTTTAAATAATAAAAAAATATATTGGTGTTCCTCAGAATGGGACCTTTCATTTGATATATTACATGCTGTGTTTGAAAAAAAATATATTTTTAAATTTTCATTTAATTTTATAATTTGCCCCCCAAAATTAACATTAAGTTAATTATTGTTGTTTGAACATAGCGTTAACACTTTGTTTTGAAGTGTTGTTGATAGACAGTATTATTGTCCGGCGAATAAGCCTATTTTTATCTCAGCAAGACTAAAACTTTAACTTTTATATTCACATTTATGTTCACACTTAGAGAATATGTCATAAAAAAAAACAAAATGGCTCCATATGGCGAGGTGGGATATTGAGCCCTAGTATTTGGTGTATTTGTGTATTAAAATAGTTGCTTTACAGGTATTTAGATTATCGTTAGTCCATAACCGGACACACTGTATATCGATTCGTTTTTCTTACACCATTTTTTCAGTTTCTGAACATCAATACAAGAATATCACCAACATGGACATAGCAGCACAAGCCTTAATTTTCTTTTTTGCTGGTTTCGACTCAGTTGCCAATTTGACGGCATTCATGTCATACGAATTGGCAGTCAATCCTGATATTCAAGATCGACTAAGAGACGAAATTAAACAGGCCGATCGGGAATGCAATGGAAAATTGACTTATGAAGTACTTATGAAAATGAAATATTTAGATATGGTCATTTCAGGTAAGACAATCGCATAATTACTTGACAACGATTTATTTCCTATATTTTCAATAGATTGAAATGTGATTAAGCCTATTACTGCTGATATTTCTTGAATTCATTAGACATATATAGTTGAGAATAAAGATATTCAACCTTGCTGATTGGTTTAAATTAGTTTCGAAATTAAAAATGCCAAAAATTCGCGGTTGGTTTTGTTTTGCGGTAAAGAAAAATTAATGTCAATCTATCTAAGATGTTAGGAGTTTGGTGCACGTGGTCCAATGATGGGAACCATTGACATTGTTCAGAGTCTGGACGTCCTATACTGGTACGAGGTCGTGATTTGCTCCATGGCAGAATTTTAGCTCACAACTCAATGGAAAAATGTACAAGTAAGAGACTTAGAGCATATACTTTTGATGGTAGCGTGCAATTTACAAATATCGTGACAAGACTAGAAAGAGATGGTAATTAAGAGAGTATCATGTCATCTCACTTGGTGGGTAGAAGGAGTCAATGAACTCTCTAACAGATGGTCTAATTATTTAGTAATAGCTACGTGACTGATATTCTGTAAGAATACAGCTATAATGGGACTGAAAGCTTACTGACTCATTTTGGTGATACCTTGACAGCACAACTTAAGCCTCGCCCATCGGAATGGTACAGAACATGCCAAAACTGAAATAACAAATGGAGGGCTCAGTGATCATCAAGATTTTGTCTGTTGAATGTCATACATCAAGACAGTAATTTTTCATGATATGGGGGCTTTATGTATGGGAAGTCGACCATTATTACATCACTGTATTCAAATCATACCAAATAAGATCATTGAACGGACCTGCTGAGGAAACAATGATTGAGGAGCAATCACTATTATTTTTTAATTGTAAACTTTTTTCGGCACTTTTGAGAGGCAGAAAAAGCATTATAATCGAGTGACTGTCATACTCGGATATTCTATTTTGTAGTCGAACCGAGTAGCATGCTATTTCGGTAGCTCTTAAACACAGTTAAAAGTGTTTACAATGTGTGAATATATATACAAATGAAAATACAAATGCTAAACTGATTATCTATCAAATAGTGCGAGTCGCACTTTCCCAGAGAGCTGATTAAGGATATTAAAATGATAAAGGAAAGGTAAATGAATAGTTCAGAGATGAAAATTTTAGCACCCTAGTTTCAAACTGAAATGTTGTGGAACTTCTAGTGTGTCATAAATGTATAAAAACATAGTTTCGCACTCTAAAACCTAACCTTTATTTAAAAAGCCCAATGCCATTTTACACCAATGAATTCTGACGAGCATCCTATCCCATAAAGCTCAATGTATAGTTTACTTTACAGTAAGTCAGAACTCATAAAAATGTACTACAATACCTCATTCTTTTGTACTGTGAGGTTAAAGTAGGTAGGTAATTAAGGATTCTGTCAAATTACATAATTTCGTATTATTCCTATTATTTCTAAAATTTCTCTGTAATCTGTTATTTAGAATCCAGGTACTTAAGATATTTTTTGATTGATTACTGTAATTATTTTTAAGTTTTCTTGGGAATACACCACAATTGAATTAAAAAAGCTGTATATTGAAAGAAAATACCAACCAAACGTTTCAAAGTCGATTCTGACTTCTTAAAATGTAAATTGCAAAATTGAAAGTTTGATTTATGACATTTAAGTTGACATAAGATTTTTGTTGTTTTTAAATATACAGGTAGCACAAAAAATTCTGAAGATCATGTATTAAGTTGAACAGCTTTCAAGTTTGAAGAATTTGAAAGAGTTGTCGCACTCGCCAAAAATGCGATCAAAGAATTCTGCTGTTTCAGTGATCCCATTAACGTTATAAGGGAAAACCTAGGAAACACCTTATGAACTATCCCCATACGGGATTGTTCAAAAGGAGGTGACCACTAATAATTTCTTCCTTAATTGTCGGTAACCAGATACGATTGAATTCTACAGAAGTAGAAGTGTTACAATCGTTTTCATTCAAAAGAATTAAGGCAGACTCTTTTATTTTTCGTTTTGTGTTATGTTGTTCTTTGTGAAGTATAGTTGAATAGTCAAATTGTATTTAATGGCAAAGATCCCATGCATGTTCACAAATTTTCGATTTTTCAAATTGTCGTTTCTTTATGTAATTCTTGTGTTCATTTATTCGTATGTTTAATGGTCTCGATGTTTCTCCAATACAAAATTTATTGCATTCGCAAGGAATCTTGTATATGCAGTTTTTTGAGTTTTGAGTTTTGTTGGTTGGTTTTGTTTTGGATATTAGTGATTTCAGTGTACTTCTTGTTTGGAATGTTGTTTTAACATTAAATCTGTTGCCCGCTCTTTTCAATCTTTCTGACAGACCCTGTATCTATGGTATAGTTGTAACTGTAATGTGGTTGTCCTGAGTAGCAGTGTTAATAAGAGAAGTTCTGGGTTGATTCGGAAGGTTTGTTCTTTGTTCAAGTCTGTTTAACTCTTTGTTGATAAATTTTGTGGGGTAATTCTTTTCAGTGAGAACATTTTTTATAATTGTTTTTTCTTTGCTGAATTTATTATCAGAACAGTTGGTCTTTGCTCATATAATGATTTAATAACACCTTTCTCTACTGGATTCGGATGATTTGAATTGAAATTTAGGTATCTGTTAGTATGAGTAGGTTTTCTATAAACTTCTGTTTTGAATGAAGATTCTGTTTTTGTTATTAATATGTCTAGGAAAGACAATTTGTTATTTTGTTCAATTTCTAGAGTGAATTTGATAGTTGGTTCTTTGTTATTTATGTCAATTACTAATTTATCTAATGATTCATATCTGTGTTCCCAAATTACAATGATTACTGTAATATGTATAAGAGATTTACGGTAGATATAAATTGGTGAAAATTGTAAATACTTACTTACTTACTTACTTACTTACTTACTTACTTACTTACTCCTTGAAGATGACAACTTAGAGTTGTTGAAACGGCGTTGAGTGTTTTAAATAAATGTTTGGTATTAGGGTGCAAAACTATGTTTTTATACACCTATATTTCAGTCAAAGTGGAAGAAAAACTGAGTATCATGGAAATGAAACAAAAACTTGAAGAAATATCTGAACAGATGATCATTCCCAAACAACTACTGGGTGAAATGGAACATTTGAAAGAGCGTATAAAAATAAAATCTCTTCTATTGAATGGTTTGAAGAAGGCAGTATATGAGAATTTACCAGGGAAATGATGTCATTATTTAAACAATTAGCAATATTGAAGGAGGCAATATGAGATCGATACTCATTACACGAAAAATAACATGCAACATAAGATGACATCATATAGGTATGAGGTTTTCAACAAGGTGAAAGAATGACTAGGCAAAAACTAACATTGGTGGAATAATACGGAAAATTAAAATCTTCACTTTTTACCTGAGATTTAAAACTAGTTTCAAAGATTAAAAAAATTCCTCTTCCCAATAATGCCAAACTCCTCTCATTCGACGTGATCAATCTATTTCCTAGCATGCCGCCTGAAGAATGTATCAATCTAAACATAAACCTAATAGACAAGAATAATATCAATCCTAAACTTAAAAATTAAATAGTTTCTCTGCTACATCTGTGTCTCAAGCAAAACTACTTCTAATTTAACAACAATGCCCACAACAGTACTCAAGACTTAACTATGGGCAACCCTTTAAGTCTCCTTCTATCCGAAATATATATGGACTATTTAGTAATGATAATTTTCAAACACGATCTCAGTAACAAAATCCTTTATTGATACAGATAAGTGGATATCATTGTTTGTTTTACGGGTACACATCGACAATTACAGTTACTACACAACTATTTAAACCAACTACACAGACATAAAATTCACTCTCGAAACACCAACAGATAACACACTAAATTTCCTAGACCTAACAATTAAACGACAAGACAACAAATACACTTTTGCAATTTATCATAAACCTTGCCATCCACAAAAGTTCACACTGTATATTACACAGACTCGTGTCAGTACCACTAAAAAAAACGACTTTGATAATGAACTGGAAAGAATCAAACTTATGGCTGTCAACAATGAATACACCACTCAACTTAATGACAACTTATTAAATAGAAAATTAAAGAAAATTCTTACAAAAGAAGTATATTCCACTGACCCCAATCCCATAGCTAACTTATACCATACTCTCATATTAAATGCAACCCCCTCACAAAAAATCTCCAATTTCTACAGAACAGGAACATACATGCAGCCTTCTCAACAAACAACAATTTATCTACAGGTTGAACTGTGGGAGTTGCCCCAACTTCTATATTGGTCACACTGGAAGATCTTTCAATTTAAGATGGCGCGAACACACTAAAGCTTTTGAAAATCATCAACACAATAAATCTACATTTGCAGACCACTTATTATAAGACAACTACATACCTCAAAATACATTCGAAATTTTACATCTACAAAACAAAATTAAAAAATTATATCTTCTTGAATCCCTCGAAATCAACAAAAACAACAATTTTTCGAATCTCTTACATGACCCAACTGATACTAATCCGTCTCCCGTACTTAATCTTAACATCCATTTCTAAATAATATTAAATTATATTATATATAATTGTTGTCAACAATATTTCATAAATCTAAATAAATGTTAGAAATATAATTTCAGCATTCATTGAATTTACAATTTCTGAAGAAGCCAGACAGGGCGAAACATATGTCAAATAAAAGTAATTAAATAGTGAAAATCAAACTAAGTGTTTGGTGTTTTTAAGTAATCTTAGATTTATATCCGTTGATAATTTCTTCCTAAAAACATATGTTTTAACAACCCAGAAAAATGACTGACAATTGATATTTAAAAATAGTAGTTTTGTCCATCTCTAGTGAATGCCGACTTAAGATGGGATCTTGTTCTATAACTAATTCCCCAATAAAAAATGGGTTTTGATATTTAAAAAATGATCTCTTTCTTGGCATACCTTGCATAATTATTATCTCCTAGCGTAACTTTTATTTACTTTACGACTGCAGCATATTAAATATTTCATCGCTTTCGAAAGAGTACTGCAGAGAATCAGAATCTAGTTTTACCTTTAGAAGTATAATTATTATTTTCTGTTACAGAGTCATTAAGAAAATGGCCAAATGCTACAGCTGTTGACAGAGTTTGTACCAAACCCTATACGATCATACCATGTGGACCAAATGAGAAACCTTTGATTATAGAAAAAGGTTTAGCAGTTTGGATACCAATTTGCGCAATCCATTATGATCCAAAATATTATCCTGAACCAGAAAAATTCGATCCCGAAAGATTCAATAATGAGAACAAACACAAAATCAAACCTTATACGTACATACCATTTGGTGTGGGTCCGAGGAACTGTATTGGGTCTCGGTTTGCTTTACTAGAATGCAAAACGTTATTTTACCATTTGCTGATGAATTTTGAACTGGTTCCGGTAAAGAAAACTAGGATTCCTTTGGAGCTTGTCAAAACAACTTTTAGTCCGACTGCTGAGGGTGGTATTTGGCTAGGTTTTAAACCATTAGTGAAATAGACTAATCTAGAATAAATAAATGTTAAGTATACCTGTTGTTTGCTTCCCAAATTTACATAACAAAATTAAAACTCTTGTTTTCCTAACTTTCACTGCAATTTAATGATGAGATATATGACAAATTAAATAAGAAAACTTTTTCCAAAATAAAAATTGTTGATGACATTTGGTGTCGTCGGAAAAATAACAATATATTGCTCTAGAATTGAGCAAATGTTATCTAACAAACATATCCCAAATAGTAAACGTTAATGACTGTTCTGAAGCTGAAAATGTCACCATTGGAGTGTCTCAAGGTACTTTTCTTGGGCCTTTACAATTTATTATATAATGATGATGATAAATTGGTTTCTATGATTTCATGCTGAAAACGCATTTCTAAATTGATCCACAACTGATAAAAAAATAGCTATGTACAGTTGGTTATTAATGGTGTAACAGAACAAAACAATTTGGAGCTCCAAGCATTATGATTACTCAGCATATAGTTATTTTGGTTGTATTGACTCCAGTTCTCGTAGTTCAGTACTACCAAATTTTGCGCTTATTAAGTCCAGCACAAACGGGGCAACTGGTTTACAACTTCGGTTACGAACTAGTTGCACTTCTAATTAGATTTGTTCGCAGACTCTTTTTGTGATTGGGTGCCTTCATGGAATCGTTGCGCTGAAGAGCTTTGTTAAAGCCGTGCACTAAATATTGTCTTTTTTGGTCGTAGCACTGCATCGCTTTAATAAAAAAGTAAAGCATATAAATTTTTCGCTTTACTGCTTTATAACCAAACATATGTCAAACTATGTGTTCAACTATGCAAAATTGCTACCAACAAAGAAACTTAAAGGCGAAAATAACTAGTAATACAAATTTACATTCAGCCAGAGTATAGCACTGCAGCGCTTCAATGCTTTAAAGCTACATTTCCCTGAATACACCCATTAATTTCAATTAATTCTCGAATTTTGGCTTTTATAATCTTTGAATGTTATGTTCTACGGTCCTAACCTCAATTCGCGGATAATTTTTCAAAGCGTCGAAATTACTGGAAGTTATAAAATAGTTACCGCAGCTGCGTTGAGTCTTAGGAATTCATTTTTAACTGACTTTCAAAATATAGGAGGTTATCAGTTCGTCCGCACTATTTTTATTTATGTATGCTCAGTGATTATTCAAAAACGGATTAGGCAATTTTGATGATTTGAACCGCATTGTATTAAGAAATATTACAGAAAGGTACCAAATAATTATATACGGTTTTCTAGAAAATCAGAAAAACAGTAATTAAGTGAGTTTCAATGAATCTACACTGTTTTCTCTAAAACGACTCAATCAAATTGAATATTCGGGAAAATATGTGCAAAAAAAACAGTAAACATCAATGTAAATGTCAAATTTTCATCATAAATACCTAGCTCAAATGTCAAGATATGCCATGAAAGTGTATCGTACAGGATGTTTGTAATGATTTTCATTTTACTGGGCTTGAAGTCGTGTGAAAATACACAAAATATTCCATTAGTGTATCGAAAAGGAATTTGTTATCTGAGAGAATTTTCTACAAGGTATACGGTGGTAGGAGTGTGTGCGCGCGTGCCTTGAAATTCCAGTAGCAGGTAATGTGCGCAGTTGAAATATAGGGTAAAATTACAGTTATATAGGTGGGTTCAAAAAATATTACAAATTAATGTGATATTGAGTAGTAGATAAGCATATAAAGGATGATTGAAAATATGAGGAGGAATAGAATTAAACTTATACAGGCTGGTTTAGAAAATGTTGTATGGGCTGGCATATAAGTAGTAAGGGTAAAGAAGATGGTTGAAATAAGAGAGAAGTAAAACTATAGTTATACAGAGTGGATAAAAAACGTAAAAAAATTGTTAAATAAGCAAATGCAGTAAGGATATTTGAGTTATAGGTGGAGGGTTCAAAAAATGTTCGAAGCAATTGCATAAATAGGATGGTTGAAATATAAGGTGGAGTGGAATTATAGTTATACAGGGTGGTTAGAAAAACGTTATACACTGTGGAACAGAAGTAGTTGCTTATACTTGACATATGGAGCAAAGTAGAATTATAAGGATACAGGACGATTTAAACAATAGAAAAGAGTGAGAGGGGGGGGGAAGAGAGAGATTTAAGTAAAAAAAGAATATATATATATATATATATATATATATATATAAGAAAATAGTGAATGATTGCCCTCGGTTTCTAAACGGTTGTTATTTTAAGTCAGTTGAAGTTGGTTCTTTTTTAAATATAAATCATTATTTATGTAGATGTTTTGGTCAAATTTACAAAAGCAGAACTGTGTAAGTTGCTGTTTATGAGTTTCTATGTTTCTTATGTCCTAATTATAATTAATTGTCTACTGCTTTCAGTTATTGGTTTAAATATTTATTTCTGTTTTCACTACACGCAACACCTGACCTGCTATTACGCCGAATTCATATGGTACGTACAACGGTTTGAAAAATCATCTGCAAATTAAGTTTGGCAGAGCCAACTGCCGATATCGCTGGTTCGCGGATGATTTTCTAAATCTTCGGAACTTTTTTAACTGGCATCTTCGAACAAACCTATTATTTGCAGTTCTTCCATCGTTTTTGCGTTATGAGCGAATATTACCTAACCTTAGGCTATTATTAAGTTTTTCAAAGCGTCCTCCAAAACTTTCGTAATTAGTTTTGCATGGAGATGTATAGAGTATGCAACTTTATTATATCTTTGTTCAATGAGGATTGTTATTATAGCAATGGTAGGTGTCGAAATCTTTTTGAAAGTCGACAAAGCTAGTTAGCATTTTCATTGTTAATAGATCACTTTTTTTAGAAATCAGATGGAAGATCGAGGCTAACCAGGATACTATTATCTGAAAATTTGAAACTCTTCTAAGAAGGAAGAAGAGTTCTTTTTATATAAGGAAGCTTGCTCCGCTAGAGGTTGAAGGGTTTTGTCTAAGTACCTGGCTAATTCTTGTGTTGAAGATTGTACCGAACTGACAATGGGTCTAAGAAGAATATCCTGCTCATGAATCTAGGTACTTCATAAATTTTTCGAAATTTCAGAAAATTTTTCACGAGGAGTGATGGTCCTTTTGAAGTCAATCGGAAGAAGGGTTCTGCCGATGATTTCCTGTAAGTTGTAGGATTATTATTATTTGTTTAGTAGTCTGGAGTCTTTTTTCTCAGCATATATGTTAAGGCTCAGTCCGTATGTAATGGTAATAACAGGGTAATAATTCGCGTGCCTCCTCTGTCATGACCTATGGTGCGGAGACCTTGACACTCACACAGTGCGATACGGAAAGATCTGTGCTTGGAATCTCTTTGAGGGAAATGAAGATGTTTCTAGAAGAACTGGAGTAAACGATGTCGTAGATCACTCATTGAGGAGGCGAAAATCGCAATGTGCAGGACATCTTGCGAGGATGCTAGAGAGCGGATGGAAAAAAAATCCTGGACTGCAGACCACGAATGGATAAGCGAAGTCAAGGAAGACATGACAAGATTGCGTGATGATGAATTTGCTTCTTAAACCATGATTACAATTTGCTTATTTATGCCATTGGATGTTTTAATATGATGTACATATAATTGTATTATGAAATTGTGGCCGTAGTGTCAACAGTTTGAGTGTTGAAATTTCTATAAACATAATTGTATATATAATTCTATAATGTTGTGTTGTCATAATAAATATTGGAGTGTATTATTATTATCAGATAAGCTTTTAATTTTTCAAATTCAGATGTGCGAATTTAAAAAGTTATTGATAAACAAAGTACTTGCCTCGAGGTTTTCCAGACACAGATCATAGATCTCGCCACTCATGTCAGCTAGGTTCAATGACACTTTTAGTGTTGTTATGTTAATTAAATGTATACAGTATAAAATTAATTAGTTAATTATATATATACAGTATAAAAGGCGTAGGTATAATATTAGGATATAAGGCAAATAGCGGTTTTTAAGAAACTACTTGTTCGTGAAATGAATCAGAAATTCCATAGTTTTCTTCGTGTTTAATATACAGGGCCATTTGTAAACTTTACAAAAGGTGATAATGTCATACATATATTTCTATAGTCCACAAATTTCAAGTGAGCCCCAGTACACCTAATTATTTGCAAAATTTTAGGTACTATGTCCTTTCATTTGTCCTTTCATTTGATATATTGCGTGATGCGTTTTTTTTTTATTTTCCGTTTAATTCTATAATTTGGTCCACCATATTAATATTAGGGATTTCTTCGTATTTTTTTTTAGTTTTCCCCCCAGAAGTACCCCTAAAATCAAAATGTCTTCATTTACGATATGTACTCCTGATCGCGTACCAAACCAGTGTACACACTGATAACAAATTTCAAACTTTTCAGTCCAGTAGTTTAGGAGAAAAATTTCTAATATTTTACATTATGACATTTTAAATGTAACACCTGTTTTAATATTAAAGGCAAAAATGTGTACCAAAACAAAACAGTAAAATTTTATATACTTTTTTATACGAAATTCCTCAAATTAACTTAACATCATTATAATATCAAAATTTTTATATTGTAAATCTTTCCCAGACGAAATTATAAAAGAAAATGATTTGGTTACTTTACAAATGACTATTCTATTATCTAAAGTCACGTTAGTTCCAGTTTTTATTATAAAATTACGCCTAAAACAATTATTAAATTAAGCAATACATACAATAATTCATTATCTTTTAGATGTTTTATTAAAACAATTATCTATCTATTATTCTGTATATCCAAACGACTTTACAAGCAATTCTGACACAATTCCGGGGGTTACAGTTATTTCTGATGTAAATGGCAATAATCAGGGAAATCGAGATTTGTCCCTTACCAACTCGCACTGCGGCAGCATAGTACTGTAAAATTATAAAAATATTCATTCATCAAATTATAAAAATATTCATCCTTTGAGACAATTCTTCCCACAAAAAGACCAGAAGGCCTTCATCTGTTCCCTCAAGACCTTAACTGTCTGCTATCAGCTGCCAAAAATATGTTCTTGTTGGTTCTTCGAGTCAGTTCATCAATTCTTCAGTTCTACACTTATTCATCTTCTTCAGTTCAGTTAGTCCAAAGACCATTTGTCCACCTTTTATATAGTCCTTCAGTTCTTCTCACAGATGCTAAGCTGTTCTTTTTCGTTTCTTCTCAAGACCTTAAGTTCTTCATTTCCACAGCTGTTCAACTTCCTCTGCAAACTTTCAATTTTTCAGGAAACCCATACCATGAAAAATTGGGTGAATATAGCTGCAAATATGGGCACACTTCTTTATTTACTTTTAAAGTTTATTCTCACTATTATAAATACTACTCACTCTCTGTTAGTATTTTTAGACTAATAGGTAAAATTTTAGAAACAAAAAGGAAAATGTGAAAAGTGTCTGATACTAAAGGTATACAATTTACTTCACTATTTACCAAAAAAAAAATACTTGAGAAATAAATTACATTATTCATGACTATTAGATAAGATAAGTTGTTTAAGCAACAACCTATTGTTTGAAAAAAGTCGATAATATTAAAAACAAATAATTAAATTTACATTCCAACTGTTCTATTAACAACATGTGGTGGATGTTACTTTTGAGTGCACTATTTTGTGCAGTTTATTATTACGGTATTAGACCGTTGAGGTACTGGAAAAAACTGGGTGTCAAGCAAAGTAATACAATTTGGTTATTTGGTGATACTTTCAGTCAGATCATAGGAAACGAGGGTTTTTTACAGGTTTTTTCAAGATTGTACAATGAACATTCAAATGAAAGGTTTGTAAATTTTAGGTTACTCCGAATTATTTTTCACACATTTGTATATATGTATTTTCAGTTAAAATTGCTTATAACGTTCTTGAAGAAACTAAGCGATGTATATATATGTTTGTTCTTATTGTTTCACGGATGGAGCTATGTGGTCGAATTTTTCTTCCTGTGTACATCCGTTCATCTGATGAATTCCGCTGAACTCCCGCTTGACGTTTCGCCAAAATCTTATCTGACATTTTCAAAAGCTATTATCTAAGTGAAGTATTTCTATTTCAGTTTCTAAATTTATACCTTCCTCCTCCTAAATTCTCATTAATATTTGGTTGTTGGGTAATTAGGCCTCTGCGCGGATTAGGTATATTTTGTTTATCCGCCTGGGGTGGTCCCAGGTCATTTACCGGATCGTTATAGTGTTTGTTCTTCTCGTAGGGGATTATGCTAATCCGATTATGAGAGTTTATTGGATGTTTAACTTCATCTTTGCCTGAAATTGGGATTATGATCTTCCAAATAGGGGATAATTTTATAGCTTCATCTCTTTTATTTAGGGTACCTCGTCTTTCAATCTCGATGACCTCTCCAATGATTCCGGTTTTGTATTTATCGATGTTAGCCAATTCTTTACAGCTGTTAAAATCAATTAGATCGAACTCAGGGCCTCAATCTGCCTACTCCCCAAGAGTCACTAGAAAACTGAACTGAATGTCTGCTCTGCTTCTCTTATTTATAGATATCGGTCGACTGGAAGGGGATGTTACGGTTCAAGGGGCTGTGTGGTGATTGGTTGGGTGTTGGTCGGCGTGTCTGGTTTGTTTAATCTGGCAATGACGGAGGTCCATGCTGTAGGAAGGCGGGAACTGTCATCGCGGCGATTTAGACAAAATAGTCGTTTGTCTATTTCTATGTCTTCGCGAATAGTGGATGCCCTAAGGGAGTTAAGCGAAATTAATATCCTACTGGCCTCGAAGTTAATAGAGTGGATATGATGATGTACGAGAATTGAAATCGGATCTTTTTGGCCAACTGGAAAAGAATGTTCATATAATCGATGGTTGACGCATCTGTTGATACGACCGACGTAGCTTTGTCGATCTTGGGGAGTAGGCAGATTGAGGCCCCGAATTTGATCTACACTCTAAAACTGTTTTTCCACTCTTGTCTCTTGAAAATGGCTCCAAAGCAGGAGTCCAAACGTATTTAATAAATTCAGACGCGGTTCTAAAATTTCTGAATTAGAATTTTTTGTGCTACTTGTATATTTAAAAACAACAAAAAATTTTCTTATGTCAACTTAAATGTCATAAATCAAACTTTCAATTTGCAATTTAAATTTTCATTACATATTTTAAAGTCATTGACAACGAAGTCTGAATCGACTTTGAAACGTTTGGTATTTTCTTTCAATATACAGCTTTTTATTTCAATTGTGGTGTTATTCCCAAGAAAACATATAAATTATCAAGAACATGCCACAAATAACATTTTGAAGACAAGTATATATTAAAATACAAGTATATATTAAAATATGAATGAAAAAAAAAACACTGTAAAGCGGTGAAAGCATTTAAAAATTCCGTTTTGAACATTGTACATCATAAACATAGTCTACTTTTTTGTGCACAAACATTTTGCATTTTTCATAATTGCATCTGTTAATTCAGATTTTACAGATTTTGTCATTTTAAATTTCTTGTTAACGGAGAAATTAATTGAGACTCTATTAGAAGACAGATATCCATCGAGTCGAGGAACTACCATACAATGTGTATCATTTGGATAAAATTGGAATAGACCTTTTTCAACAAACTTGATACTTTCGTAATTGCTTTGATAGGTTGTAGTTAACCTGCGAATTTTTTCGTGTGATTACTATCTTCCGGATCCTAAGCAAAGGGCGGGACAAATAGTACTACTGTCGAGTTGGGGTCTCTGTGATCTAGTTTTCCCTGGAACTCCTAGATTTATCTCGCGATAAAATTGTAAATTAAATTATATAAGCGCAACTGATGAAGGTTCTAGACCAGAAATAATATATAATCTTGCGTTCCGAAAATTTTTTCGAGAGAATCTCAGCATTTTTAAAATTTCATGTCTTCAATCTGGTAAAAAAAATTCGCTCTAAATTGCTTATATTAAGAAACTTTTTTCTACTACGTATAGGAAAGAAGTTATAAAGAAAAAGCTCATATTGTCTATAACTCATTTCTAGAAATATCTGGTCTACTGCCCATATTGCATGGAATTCACTCAGAGTAAGTCGTACTAGCGCGCATTTCGGGTACTGAAATACATCCTCACTTGTTACTGGACACATTTACAAATATAATTACTAGCCAACATTGTCCACTCTATTATGAACTTTGTTACGAACTCTGGAATTAGTAATTAAGTGATATTATTTTGCTACAGATAGTGAAATTAATTGACTGAAACACGATTGGCAGTGTTGGTTTGTGTGTTGCCGGTACATATTAGGTAATAAATTAGTCACTAAATAATTAACCATAAGGGGAAAAGTATTTTTTACATGAATATAATTATTTATTTAATTAATGTTATTGGTGAAATCTCAAAGAGATGAATTGGTTATCATTTGCTTAGATAAATGTCAAATAAATTATTGTGAATAAATAAAATTATCTAGTCATTTCGCACTTGTTAGGCATATTTTAAACATTTTTTCATTTAGAAATTTCCACATCCTGCACATTTTTTTGAAAATCCTATTAATTTCATCATTCATGAACGAGATTTATATGGCAACAATCGCTTCAAAAAAATACATTATTTTGGGATTTGTTATGAAGAGCTAGACATATTGTGCTTTTCCCGGTTTTCATTTTTGCTTTTTGACATGTGCTATTCCCCTTTTTGCCTTTTTTGGTGTTTTTGAGATTTTCGACATTTTTGACATTTCACATTTTTTAAAGTTTTGATATTTTAGACGTTTTTGACATTTTAGAAAATGAGAAATTACTTTTCTCATTTTAGGTATTTGACCCCATAATTTTCAGAAATAGGACAATCTTTATATTTTAATGATGCTTGGGGTATTTAATATTGAAAAAATTTCGAAATTTATGATATTTTTTTGATTTTATTTGATTTTTTTTATTTTAGAAATCTTTGTCACTTACTTTTTCATATTTCCAACATTTTTTTTCAGTTCCAACCCCTCCATAAATTCAACATACGCAAAATGACAAATAACGATTATATTCATTTAAAGAAAAGAGTCAACTCTCATGCAATGAATAAATACATTTATCGGGTACGTAATTTTCACTAAATTTCTAAATGCAGTTATGGTGATTTCAGGAAGAATAGCATATTTACCAATCTAAGCATTAAAAACATAATTTTCATACCTGTATTATTGACGGTTTCAGAGAAGCAGTACTTTTTTTTAATACACCACTTTCCCCTATCGGACTGAATTATCGCAAAATAAAAAAAAACGCTTCTATTTAATTTAGGAGAGTATATACAGTGTGTAACAGCCAATTTGAATAAATTCCATAACGAATGAAGGAAGGCTTTTAGGGAAAAACGCTTGGATATGTCGATTTGTTAAAGGCTGTGACAATGGTCCATACCAACTTTCTTATTTTAAATGCAAGCCCCTGTATATTATTTATATTTTGGATTCTCCAGAAGATTTTAGAAATAATTCATGTACAATGTTCTACACCTATCTTCAACTGTTTCGGAAATATTAACTGTTTTCAGATTTATTACAAAAATTAACAATAAAAAAAGAAAATTATTTTATTTCACTAATTCCCTACATTACACTTAATACTTAATTCCCATTTAGCTCTTGAGATTGAGATAGTAAGCAAAAATCATTCCTGCGTTGCTTTTTACTGATACGAAAAAAAAAAGTTTTTTTATTTACGTCAAAACTCATAGCCTTAGCGTCTTGTCTGCCTGCATGACAGTGGTGATCAGTGTCAGTGCTATTGTCGTTTGAATCTTAGATCATTTACCATCTAGATATAGCCTGTCAAGCATAAAATCGTGGTAATGCTAGAAAGAGAGGGCAATAGAGACAGTAAGAGGCTATTTCACTTAGTGGGTGAGTGAAATAGCCTCTTTCTATCCTTGGCACGATATTTGTGCATTGCAGGCTATTTTTAGAAGGTGTATGCTCTAAGTAATTACAGTTACCAAACTTATGGAGTGTAGAGTAAAAGGAGGACAAACTTATATGGGAATAAAACTGAAAAAGTGTCCTGCGGGCGGTTTCTAATAAGAAGTTCAAGAAATGACCAAAATGGCGCAAGTGTATGTTATGAAGTTAATTGTCAACGGATTGAAATACACAAATCCTACATTTAGAAGTGAAGCGGCTGAAAAATTGAGAATGATGTAATTATTAGTAAAAATCGCACATAAAACGTAGAAAATCTGTTATGTGAACTTCTCTTTGTAAATGATTGTCTTCGTTTTTTGTAATCTCTGCAAGTGATATGAGTTTATAGTGTGTTAATTGTGACATAAATTAATAAGGGTGTGTGATTTTATAATTGTTATTTTGTTATAAAACTTTTTGAAACAGTTAAACATTGGAAAAAACTTGTATATTTGTAATATTTTTATACTTATTAACAAATAGATGTTGGTGAATTAGATGTAAATAAAAATTATTTTATTTTACATCCTTGTGTTCATATTACATATTTATTTTGAAAAGTGTCCCTTTAAAAAGTCGGTGTTTCTACTTCCTTGTTCACCTCTCTCTGCATAAAAGGTAATTAACAATTCTTTTCATCACTAAATAAACTGCTATAATTAAGTTGTCTCTTCTGTTATCATTATGGAACAAATTGCACTTGCATTTTAGTCTAGAATAGTTTCTTTTTCAAGGATTTTAACATTTTCACACACACAGAGTGTATCCTCCTTTTACTCAAACCTCCATAACCAAACTACAAAAAGAGAGCAATAGAGACAGTAACAGGTTATTTCACTCGATTGGATGCTGCTTCCACAGATCATTGGCTGCGTCCACAGATCATTGGCAGCTTCCGCCCACCAAGTGAGTCAACATGATTCTCTCCAGAAGTATATTTCTAGGCTTTGAACCCATACATGAACTATGGAGTGTAGAGCTACCCTCCATAACAGAGAACTACACACAGGACTTACTTTAGGTCAATTGCCTATGCAAAGATTATGCAATTCGTTTACTGACGTCACGACGAGTTTCTGCGTGTTTTTGATCATATGACTTTGTTATTTAAAATGTTAATTTCCTTTCGGGTTTATTACCAAATTAATTGGTACAATAAGCTATTCTTATATAATAGACAAATGACCTCTGTTGTCGATATGGATGCTACGTTATACGTGAAATAGAATCTGGAATTATTTATTTAAGTTAGTACTTACTGTACCTTTATGTCCTTATTAACAGAAAGGACTAAAAATCTGCCACCATGTTTTTACGGATTTTTCTACATAGACCTACCAGAGAGACTACTGCCACCTAGAAGAGAGTATTCAATACCTCTGGCCTGACAGGTGAAGTTATCCTGAAAATTTTATCGTGATCTTCAAACCTAGAGTTACGGGATAATAGCAATGACATGCAACAGCTCTAGATTCGGAACTTTGAAAATCCTATATCCTTATAAACTTAGAGAATATACTTGTGGAGGTAGCTTTCAATGGACAAATATCGTGCTAAGACTAAAGAGTAGGGTAGTAGAGAGAGCAAGGGGCTATTTCAGTCGGATAGGAGGTACAGTCAATAAACTCATTGGAGGCAGCTCCTAATCGATTAAAATAGTCTCTTGCCCTCTTTATTTCCCTCTCTTTTTAGCATTGGCATGATATTTGTACATTGGAGGCTACCTCGAGCTTGCTTTTTTCGGATCATTTTCTAAAATCGAGGTCAACCAATTTACACAAAACATTAATAAATAATATACGGGAACTTTCATTGAATCTTTTGGTTTACTGCTGAAATCCGACAGAAAAGCTGTTCGGTAGTTATTGAATTGAGTTTATTGGGTTTATTGGGCTAATGATGAATCTCTTAGAAATGGAGATATACCAGAGGTTAACCCAATCGTTTAGCAATGCCTTATTTGTTTGTTTCGAGGTTGGACATCTGAAATTTTGGGGTGAAGGTAAGGTTGTCCAAACTTTTCACAAAAAGAATAATTTCCTTTTGTTTCTTTTTGGAACTTGATCTAACTCAAGTATTTTTATCAGATATAATATAATAGTTTTCTGAAGCCCCCAATAAAGTTTTGTTAAATCTTTTTGAGAAATTAACATGAAAATATCGTATTATTATTTACATGAATAAAATAATGTCAAAAGTGCGAAAATTGGAACTATTTTGTCTGATAAATCTTTTAAGTTAATACATTAATCAAATAAAAAAAATAAAATGAAAAAAAAATAATTATTTTTATTTTTCAACTCAGCTGTACAAATAATATGTTGTGGTTGTTCCTATGGAGTGCATTATTTTGTGTGGTCCTATATTATTACTGTATACGCCCGTTGAGCTACTGGGAAAAACTGGGTGTCAAGCAAAGTAAACCAGTTTGGTTATTTGGAGACAGTTTTAATCAGCTTATAGGAAAGGAGGGTTTTATGCAAGTTATTTGTAGATTGTACAATGAACATTCAAATGCAAGGTAGGTAAATTAAATTTTAATCTTATCCCCATTATTTTAGTTTTTTTGGATCTGGTTAATGTTCATTTACTTATTTCACTTTAAAATATTGAGTTCCATTATGGTTTTATTGCGTTTGTTTAATTTTACTAAACATTAAGTTTTTTGTGCTTCTCATTTATAGATTAAGATATTACAGTAAATTCATTTTTTATGAAAAGGACCTCGCACATTTCTTACGGAAAGTGCCCCCCCGATGGATTTGGCTATTTACCTATTTTGTAGACTTCAACGAAATAAACAAATGTCTTCATAACCGCAAAGTCCGATGACCGATAGTTTTCAAGTTATGGTTAATTCTACATTTAATATCAGGGTATACCACTAAGAGCTGAGTCGATATGCATATCAGAAACTACTAGGAGTATTTATCTGAAAATTAGTATACAGGGGGTTTTCGAGGAGCTGGTTTTAGTTAAAGTAATTTCAGTTATCTAAGCCTTCCAGTTCTACCGGAAGTGGACCCTAACTTTGTTTTTATAAATGGAACACCTTGTTTTAAATGATTTTTTTAGAATCTACGATGAATTTGAATATAACTTTATTAAAAATGTCACATGTCTGAAGGGCTTCAGTTGAAGGTTGTTTAAACCTTTTGACAGATGCAGCTTTCTAAAAAAATATATTTTTCTGGAAACAAAGAGGGCCAGTCAAAAATTACCAGAATTTGACTAAATAAAATCTGAAGCTTCCTAAATCTTTGAAAACTTTTCAAAAGAATATACGGAGTTTTCAGAAATTGGCCCCGAATTCGGCTATCTCGAAAATAGTGTTAACTCTTTTTTTTTTCAAATGGATTGTTTGAATCCCCATATCTAAATTAAAACAATATTTAAACAATATTTGCTAATAATTTATTGTTAAAGCACAATTATATGGAAAGCATTTATCATGTCCCGTTTAGGATTAAGTAACTGAGTTCCTTTCGCGATACTCGGATAGACCAATACCCACTCATGATACACTGACGGGGCTGATTCACAATTGCAAAACAGATGGACAGTTTGTGAAAAAGCAAGAAAAAGGGAAACCTGTCGTAGATAATAAAGATAATTAAGTTACAGTCCTCGCATGCTTAAGAGCATATCCAGAAAGTTCCTCAGTAGATGCAGAAAAAGATGTGGGAATATCTATGATTAGTTTTCATAGGATCCTAAAAAACATAAGAACCATCCGTTTGCATTCTCATTAGTTAAGAATTTAACAACAAAGACGGAATGATCTTTCGAATTCATATTAATAAAAATTTAGGAAGACGAACATTTTTTACACAAAATGATTTGGACTGATGAGGCAAAATTTATGGAATAGTCAATCACACTACTGGAGTGATACTAATCCACACATTATTTTTAGATGAGATATATCTCGAAATTTTTGAAAACACAACACGACCTCATAATATTGCATCTGTGAATAACTTTTTAGACAATCGTTGAATAGAGAATAATGGACCTCATCGACGGCCTCCTTGTTCTCCTAATATCACTCCTCAGCTTTTTTTTATTTGGGGTCGAATAATAAACATTGTCAATGCTGCACCGCTAACAACAAAGTTAGATTGCCACGAAATGATTGGCGTCAAGGTGTAATGAGTATGCTTTGGTCTATGCGTAGATTGCAGTGAAAAGGTTTCACATACTTTCTTAAGAACCATATCAAATTCTACATGAATGGTTAAGAAAGTAAAGTAATGTATATACTTTTCTTGGCGGTTCCTTCAAAAAAGCCTACTAATAATTCATATATCTCTAATAGCTACACGGAAATTTTAATTTTTCCAAGTGTATATAAAAACTGTTTCATTTAGTATTGTAAGCATAAACTGCTACTTTTTGGCCTAGATTCCAATGGTTTTGAGGAAAAATGACGGTGCCATTTGAAAAAAATGAGTTATACGATTTTCGGATTCAGTATCAATTTCTGAGCTCTCCGTTTTTTTTTAACAGTTTTCAAAGATTTAGGAAGCTTTGCGTTTTATTCAGGCAAATTCTGGCCCTATTTGCTTCCACAAAAATAATATCTTTTGAAGAGATTTTGTGTGCGCAACTCCCCACATTCTTTTAACAACAATGTAAAGTATAATTTCTCTCTACTCTATCTTTAAACCACCCTTTATGTGTGGTTTTTCCTAACATTGTATGGTTCACATTGTATAACTATATTATTACTTCGCCCCATATTTCAGGCATGCAACTGCTCCTATTGTTCCACCCTATATAATAATATTTTTCTACCATTTTTCTCCGTTCTGTATAATTACAACTCTACTCATACAACATTTTTGTACCACCCTGTATACTTATAATTCTACTCCTACCTATATTACAACCATCCTGTATAATAAACTAAACATTTTTTCAACACATTTCATAATGATACTAACTTTTCGAGATTTTTTAATCTATTGAAGACAATATATTCTTTCTAGTCGAGAACCTTCATCAGTTGCTCCCCTCAACTGACTGAATTTTCGAATAATTATTTATGTATATAGTACATATAACTGAAATTAATATGTTATCGCGAAAAGAATTCCGACATCCAGGAGTTTCCGGAAAATCTAACTCACAGAGATTCCAAATCGGGAATAGTACTGTGTGTAACGCCATTTCACTGTGATTCCTAGGATAGAAATCACACGAAAAAATTCGTATGTTTACTAAAACCTTTCAAAGAATCTACGATACTAACTTTTTTAATCCATTGAACGCAATATATTGTTTCTAATCGAGAACCGTCATAAGTTGCGCTCCCCTCAACTGATTGAATACTCCTGAAACTCCTGGATGTCGGAATTAATTTCGCGATAAAACATTTCATTAATATAATAATTATACTCCGGCCCTTAATTAAAAAATCCGAAATGCTTATGGGCTACCCTACATAAAAAATTTCTAATATTTTTTATCCACCCTGTATAACTTCAATTTTACTCCACCCTTATTTAAACCATACTGTATATGCAACTACTTATGATCACCCAATATAACATTTTTTTGATACTCCCTGTATAACTCCACCCATTTGCAACCACCTGGAACATGCAACTGCTTATGAACCACCCAATAAAACCTGTTTTCAACCACCCTCTATAAATAGAATTCTACTGACCTTATAGTTCAGCCATGCAGCTGCGTATTACTCAGTGTAACATTTTTCATCTAACCTTTATAATTATAACTCTACACCACCTTTATTTCAACCACACTGAAAATGCAACTAATTATGAGCCAAACAATATAACATTTTGTTATTCACCCTGTATAAATATAATTCTACTTCACCATTTTTTTCAACCACCTGTTATATACAACTATTTACTGCTAACTCCCCGTATAATTAAATATACTCCACATTAAATATATATATATATATATATATATATATATATATATATGCAGCTGCTTATGGATCACCTAACATACCTTTTGTTAAAAGATTTTCGCCCATGTAATTCTTCTCCGCTCTGTTGCAACTATTCTATATATGCTGCTACCTGAAAAATTACGCTTGATATATCAGTTGAAACATTTACATTCAGAATCCAGGAAAAACTAATGAAATTTGTAAATAACTTAACCACAAATCGTGTCAAAGAACAACCTATTTCACAGGACTCGGCAAAGTATCGACCAATTCTGAGTCCCACTTCTTTAAGATGTGTACTAGGGTCCCTTAAGTATGGAGAGAGAAAAAATTGACAGTTTTCTTTCGGGCACCGGATTAATGTGGAAATTTTCAAAAAATGTGGTTAGAACAGTATGGTAGAAAAAGTTGCACTGATCAACCTTATTTTATTATTGTAATACATAAAATTAAAAATAATCATTTCAGCGAACGCCTTATTTAGTGGAAAAATCCTTTTTGCTGTCGAATTTCTACATTGATTTTATCGCATCTTTTTGGCCCTTGATGAATCCATTTATTGCTCTTTTATTGCATATAGAAACAGAAGCGTCATTTACCGCTTTGACTACTCTTTAGACTGTTTGTGTGTGACAAGGAAGACGTAATGAATTTAATTCTTCTTTTTCTTTTTGTTCAACGAATAATCGGAGATTTTCTTCGGTTACAGATTTTTAAATAACTAGTTTTTTCTTCCTCATAGCAGCTTATTTCTGTCTATAGTCTATAACTTGTGAACTAGATACATGCAGAATTGATGATACGATAGATGCCCCTGCCCTGGCTGACACTCCAAATCTATCGCATGTTTTTAGCAGTAAACCGTAATCAACTGCAATTCTAGTACACTCTAAGTTTGGGTTGATTCCTCACAATCCATTCGGATTCAGATGAGTTGCTCAACATTTTCGTACTTATTTTCGCTATTTTTGGTTATTTGCTTGCAAAGTTTTCTCGTAACAACTTTCTCCTCACTTGCAAGCTGAAATATCAAACAAAAATTTACGTCCAATGCAAAACTCTGCCAGTTTGTTTTCAGGTCCTTTTCACAAAATATCATCACATCTTCATAGGTTTTGTTGGGTGTTTTTGGGGTTTTGACCCCTTATTGCAAGCTAGCAGTAAAAAGTAATTGCAGATTCCTAATCTACGACCTCAAAAACATAAATAATCTTTGTTAATTATCTGCCACCTCATTTTGCAGTTTCAGGCAAAATATCAATGGACTAAATGTATTTATATGTTAGGTCAATGCAATGCGACAAAAATGGAGATATCAATCAAAATAAGGTAGTTAAGTAAATATGCAGCAATATTGAACTATATTTAATTAGCACTTATTTTTATTTAATATCTAGCTTATATTTTAATTAAAAATCACTATATTTATTTTTTCAAAACTCAAAATACTTTATTGCTTTAGGAACAAACTACATAACAACTATTATAGCAAAGTACACAAAAGTAATTAATATGTATAATTAGTATTTACTGAGGAATTGAATTAATTAGACATTTTACCTATAAATCAACAGACATTCTAATTATTAGCAACGCCTTAGAGTCTCAAGGCCAACAATTTGCATAATAAAGAGCAGTACTCCTTTTCAATATATCGTTTATCATTTTCGTTTTTATTTTCGCGCTGTCAAAACTCAAAAGTTTCAGGTAACAATAATTTGTGCAGTCAATTATCTAATGACGGTAAATTGAAACGCCGTTTTTCGAGGGTGAATTAAAAATAGCAAAAATTTAGGTGGAAAAAACATTATGACTGCTTCAGTATACAACATACTAGTCTAGTCTACAAGAGCCACTTTGGTAAAATCTTGATAGAGTTAACCGAAACTTATAATTTTAGTGTCACTCAATTCGGACTACGTCAAGAAACTTTTTGAAACAGTTGAAATGGCGCCAATAAAAATTGCAATAGTTATAAACAGTATAGTGGAAAAAAAGAGTGCTTCCGTTTTTTTGATATATGTCAAAAACGATAAAAGATATTTGTTATTGGAAAAAAGGTCTGGAAAAAGAAGGAAATTTAAAAAAAAACTACAGAATCCCGAAAATTAATTAAAAATATATTAATGAAAATACACCAAAATTTACCCATGCCCCCCCCCCTTATCTCTGAAACTATAAATCGTAAAGTTTTGCAAAAAATTTGAGGTATAGCGTCTTACCTGAACTTTACTGGAAAAATAAGGAGAACCCCTAATATTTATTTTGGGGGGCAAAGTATAGAATTAAATGGAAAATAAAAAATATATAATTGTTTCTAACGGCTGAAGTAATATATCAAATCACAGGGCTCATTATAATGAATACAATTGTATTTTTTTAATTTTTTTTTGAAATAAATATTTTAAAAAATATTTTAAAAAATTACCCATTTCCCCCTTTATTCCCCAAACTATAAGTCCTACATTTTTTTGTTTACAGGAAAAATACGAAGAAATCCCTAATATTAATATTGGGGGCCAAATTATAGAATTAAACGGAAAACAAAAAATATTTTTTTAACGCATCATGCAATACTTCAAATGAAACGGCTCATTATGAGGAATACAAATACATATTTTTCATTTTTTTAAAATTAATTGTTTACAAGTAATTAACATAAAGATAAAAAAATTCACATTTGTCGTTTTATTTCCGAAACCATACTACCTAAAATTTTGAAAATAATTAGGGGTACTGGGGCTCACTTGAAATTTAAAGGAAAAATTATTAGAAAACCCCAATAGTAATTTTAGGGACAAATTATACAGTCAGTGTATTGAACCTAATAGATGTCGATGACATCTACCGTCCATTGAGTAATTTAAGTATATGAAGGCATACTATGCTATAACATATTGATCTATCTTGACAGATGGTTCGAGTGTTTTATATGAAAACACATAAGTAAATATATATACAAATATATATCCACATATTTAGAATTTAGAATATATATATATATATATATATATATATATATATATATATATATATACGTTGAATGATATAGTTCTAAATATGTGGATATATATTTGTATACAAATTATACAATTAAATGGAAAATAAAAATTCAGTTTTCAAACGCATCATGTAATATATCAGATAAAAGGTTCATTATGTGAATTACAAATATATCTTATTTTTAAATTATTTGTTTAAAAGATCTTAAGAAAAATATTAAACATGGAGTTAATTCCCACTTTAGAAACTACACCATTTAAATTTTGAAAAATACACTTTATTTGTATTTTTAAATAATTTGAATAACAGATTTAATAATTTATAATTTAAAATTTGACCTATTTTGCCCATTATCTTCCAATCTAAAAGAGGCTTCCCTGAAAGTTTATTAGTAAAATAAAACTATAAAGTTAATTTTTGGGGGTTAAATTAGAAAATTAAATACTTATGTATTCTTATAGAAATCAAGTGAATTCTTAAGCAGATAAAATAAAAAGTCTATGTGTGGAAAATGAAAGTGTATATTCTTTATAAATTTAAAACGCTTTCTTTAAAATATATTAGGGTAAATATAAGAAAATGCACTCATTTCCTGCTTGTCTGAAACTGGAATATTAGAATCTTGAAGGTGGTACGTAACCCTTTGTATGCGAGTCCAACTCGCACTTGACCAAATTATTTTAACCTGATTTCAAACTATTAATAAAATCATTGAGCTGACTATAACTTCTAGAAATATATACTACTACCAACATTCTCTGTTTACTATATGTTATTTTTTACGAAAAGAGCATATAATTTTTATATATTAAAAAAAACAAAAGAAATTAGTTTAATTAAATATTTTAATTCACTTGTGTCAAATCTAATAAGAACAATGCTGTAACATTTAGCTGTAAGATTGTATTTCTAATAATTTATAGGTTCCAAGCCTCCCTTCAGATGTTCCTGAACAAAGTATTCCTGTATTCAAAAATATACTAGATCGGTAGGTAATTAATTTGTACAGAATGAGCACCTTTTAATGCTTAAATTTTTTTACTTTCTGGGTAGGTATCTAACGACATTGACTGTGTTAGTTATGTGCTAGAGTTGTATTTTGTTATAATTATTTTCTGCTTTTTTGTTACAGGTGGAAGTCGGTTATATATAATTATTTAAATGTTTTATTTTCAAGTTTTTTGAATTCTTTATTTTTTTTTATTTTATATGTATAACCTTGACAGATAGGAACTTTTAACATCGAAAGCCCCAACATTATAGAATGATACATTTTCATTTAAATTGACAGGTTTACGAACAAAATGTACTAGTACGCGTTGACTTAATAAGCCCAAAATATATTTATACCTTATGGACCACGCCATGTAACCTTTTTTCAACATTTTTTGACAACCCTGTATAAGTATAGATAATTTCACTCTACCCTATGTATCAAGCATCCGGTACATACGACGGCCCACGGACAAGCATAAATTTGTTAGCTGCCTTCTGTAAACTATAGGACGGAGTAGAATCCATCCCATATTTACGGAGTCAAATCCGTCCTATATTTCAACCATAGTATATAACTCCTTGTGGGCTACGCCATAAATTATTTCATTTTTAACATTTTATATTTTCGCCCTGTGTAACATTAATTCCTCTCCACACTTTATGCAACTTCTTATGGGCTATGAAATAATTAATTTTTTAATCACACTGTATAAATATAATTCAACTCTAGCATATATTTCAACCATCCTGTATATGATTTGTTTGCGTCCACATCATATAACAATTTTTTTATCACACTATATAATTTTAATCCCACATTTGAATTAAACCCACATTTTTTCCAACATTTTTATACCACCAAACGTCCACTCCACCCTATATTTTAACAATCCTGTATATACGGTTGCCTATGGACCACTATTATTCTCCTCCGTCCTATATTTCAATGATCATATAAATGCAACTACTTAAAACAAAAACATCCAGTGCCTACAATTCCCGCACTATTACGTTGGAATTAAAATATTTAGGAAATATCCGTTACGTCACTTCGATGAAATTTTTGATAAGAATATTGGAATTTTCGGAGATTTTCTGCAAAACTGCAAGGTGCTCGTCGTAGAAAAGTATATGAGATCACCTAGGGATCCTCCTTAATAGATTAAACGTTAAAAAACTATAGACAAACATGAGTTTGTGATAAATCGACCAATATGTTAGGGATATTGGTCGATTACCATGCACGCATGTGTTCATTCACAAATTTCATCACTTTACCAATAGAATTCTCTTCCCGAATTTGAAGTTTCACCAATACGGATATATACTCTATTAAACAAGACCATATTCATTCAAACCGGTTCTCCACAGGAGAAGAAATCAGAAATCAGGTAAGAAATCAGTCGGTTAAAAATTTTACATAACTGACCGAGGTTTTACTTATCATAATATTAATTTTTACTCGTAATACTTAGTAAAATTAAATATTTATTTTCGAGTATTTATTACGTAATTTCTAACTTGATTGTGCCGGCGCGGTGGTTGACTATGTGATGGATTTTACATAAGATTTTTAAAATAAAGTTAATTCAATGCTTGTGACTTGTGTCCAATATACTATAGAAAACTTTAAATTCTACTTGATTAATTTTAAATATAAATATATCAATAACATTACCTATATAAGATTAAGTATATAAAACACCCTCCATGGTAAATTTTATTTTGGGATGGATGCCATTAAGGTGGCCTAAAAAAGTATTGAGGTGTTCCCTCCCATGTTAGTTAGCTATAACTGGTGAGAGTGGCGATCCCATTAGAACTTCTTCCACTTGTTTGTATCGTTGGTTCTCGTAAACAAAATAGATGTTCATCAGACAGTGCCTTGTTAAGTCTACAAGGTGTTGTGGTGGTTTGTATTTTTCTGTTATGATATCCAAGGCTTCGTCGATAGGGATGTTGGTGAAAAGGGACACGACGTCAAAACTTACAAGAAGACACTCTGGTTGTAAAACCGTTTTTCTAAGTATTTCGATGAAATGTGTCGAATTTTTCACATATGAGTCTGCCTCCTCTGCAAACGGTTGAAGTTGTTGGGCTAGGTATTTAGCTAGGTGTTGTGTTGGGGATCCAATTGAGCTTACTATTGGCCTCAAAGGTGCACCTTCTTTATGTACTTTTGGCAACCCATAGAATTTCGGACATCTCAACGACTTTTCACGCGGAATGAGTTGCAGTTGGAGGTATTTGTCGATCCTACTTGCTTGGATTTTGGCCTTGGTTGTTTTCTCCAAATAAGTTGTTGTGTCAGTAGTAATTTGTTTATATGCTGGATCTTGTAGCAATGTTTGAATTTTGTTAGAATAATCCGCTGTATCTAAAATTACAGTCGCATTTCCTTTATCAGCAGGTAGAATGACAATGTCCTTGTTGAGGCGAAGTTGTTTCAAGGCCTCATTTTCTTCTATAGATAGGTTCCTTTTGGGTGGTTTAGACTTTCCTAGAACATGTGACACATCTTGTCTAATTATTTCAGCGGTGTTCGCATCTAATTTTGAAACTGCTGTTTCCACGCC
This sequence comes from Octodonta nipae, assembly GCA_034190945.1. NCBI lineage: Eukaryota > Metazoa > Arthropoda > Insecta > Coleoptera > Chrysomelidae > Octodonta > Octodonta nipae. The sequence continues at coordinate 19,678,691 of CM067217.1, forward strand.
ACATATTATGCCCTCTGTTGGTATGTGAGAGGGAGCAATAGCGTAATTGAATCCCTTAGCCAACACGCCAATCGAGGAAGAGTTCAATTGGACCGAAGATAAGTTATAACGGTTTTATGCGTTTGCAATTGCCGTGAGGTTAGACTGTGACCGTTATTTTCCGAGAAAAATTCGTTTTTGGGCTTCTGTTGGAACTTCAATTTGTTAAATTTTGCCTGTTGTTGCATTGTTGTCAACTCTGCATTCGTTTCGGCCCTAAATTCGCTAATTTCATCGAATTTATTCCATATTAATGGGTGGAGTGTATTGCTTACCTGTAGGTGGATATCTAGGAGTTTAGTATTAACAACATCCAAATCTCTTCTGACATCACGTATGTCTTCCCTAAGTAGGGCATAACTTCCTTTCCATAAGATATTCTGTGTTTTTCTGTTGTTCTTCCAGAACTTTACCGCCATGTTTTTCGGAATAACTCCTTCATCGCGGCATCGTTTTTCGCGCGTAATTTCTCAAATGTTTTACATAAATGAAAAGTATTCTCCCCGTAGAGATTCACTATATTTGTTTTTAAGTTTTCGCGGGCACTAAATGTTTTAGGTGGTTTCCGGAAATTCATCCGCGTAGTTGATAACTGATCCCTGCCAGGATCGATGGTAAAATGACGACGTTTCGGCAGAGTCACATCTGCCTATCGACGAAGCCTTGGATATCATAACAGAAAAATACAAACCACCTCAACACCTTGTAGACTTAACAAGGCACTGTCTGATGAACACCAATTTTGTTTACGAGAACCAACGATACAAACAAGTGGAAGGAGCTCCGATGGGATCGCCACTCTCACCAGTTATAGCGGACCTTTTTATGGAGAGCTTCGAGGAGTTGGCACTAAGAAAAACAACTCTTAAACCCAGTTTATGGTTGCGATATGTGGATGACACATTTGTGATTTGGCCTCATGGGAGGGAACACCTCAATACTTTTTTAGACCACCTTAATGGCATCCATCACAAAATAAAATTTACCATGGAGGTTGACGCCAACAATCAACTGCCATTCCTTGACGTTTTCATAAATAGGAAGGAAATGGAACCCTTAGCCATACAGTATATATAAAAGCAACTCACACCAACAGATACCTGCATGCTAATTCTCATCACCACTCAGCCCAAATACAAGCCTTCGTCAAGACTTTAGTAACCAGATCACAAAGACTAGCTGACCAGGATAACATCAAACAGGAAATGGACAATTTAAAAACAGCTCTGAGACAAAACGGATTTACAGACCGAAATATACAAAGAGCCCTAAAGTCAAAACCGAGACAAACAGACGAGGAGCATGAGACACCAATAACTAAGGCTTATTTACCGTATGTCAAGGGGACCACGGACAGTATTGCAAGAATTCTACGGAGACACATATCGATAGTATTTTCAATACAGACAGAAAAATAAGCACGGTGTTGAGGACTCCGAAGACGAGGATCCCTTTAGAACAACAGGGAGTGTACGAGATTCCATGTGCAGACTGTCATAAAACCTATGTGGGGCAAACTAATAGAAGAATTCAAACTAGACGTGATGAACACCAGAACGCTGTAAGAAAGCAGGAAAAAACAACATCCATTGCGGAACACGCCACCACGATGTCACACTGAATAGACTTTGAGAACACCAGAGTACTGGCAAATATAGAACACCCGAAATCAAGACTCGTAAGAGAGGTAATTGAACTAGCGAAGAGGCCTCACAGTCTAAACGCACGCAATGAAATTCAGAATTTTTCGAATTGTTGGAAAATTCTATTAAACACCGTACCAGCCCGGACGCGTCCAATAACAACTCAACCGAAGATAAAAAATCAGTTATCAACTACGCGGATGAATTCCCGGAAACCACCTAAAACATATATATATATATATATATATATATATATATATATATATATAAATTTGTCTTTAAACAGAATTTTGAAAAAAATTGTCTTACTTAAGAAATGGTTGGGTGGGTGATGCACTTGTATCTTAGAGTTTCTTACTTAGGGATGGGTGGGGGTCAGAAAACTGTCAAATTTCGTCTTACGTAATTTATGGACGTTCACTGACGAGTGATGCTGGGCGCTAACTCTTTCACTCTACCTTTAATATATAGCATCTCCAGGTTAGGCAACTGTAGGTTCCTTCCAACAGAATGAATTAGCGATACACAACGGATAATCTTCGTGCGCGGTGACGAGTTCCCGTTTACGATGATGTTACGCGCATTACGATTACGTTTTGCTTATCAGTTTTACGACCAGTTGGAACATGCCTATTATATCATCACACAGAAAAAAAAAAGTTTTTATTTTATATATAAATAATAAATGTAGAGTAGGTATGAACGTAATACTGTAACAAAATCGTACCTGTGTCTACCTGGCTGCGAAGAAGGGCGGCCAATTACACAAAGGCAACTGTGATTTTTCATATATAGCTGTAAATTGGATGATATTTTATTTAAAAAACAAGTGAACGAAATTTTTTCCCAAAAATAATTTAATTATATTTTAATTAAAAATACTAGCGACCAAAGTTTGATAGGCACCCTGGTTCTCTCTCTCTCTCTCTCTCTCTCTCTCTATATATATATATATATATATATATATATATGTTAGGTGGTTCCGAGAATTCATCCGGAAACCACCTAACACATTTAGTGCCCGCGAAAATTTAAAAACAATATATATATATATATATATATAGTATATATATATATATATATATATATATATATATATATATATAATATCTATAGGACCGTAGTGACTTCAAACTAACACACGTTTTTTTCACCTTATTTATTGAGTATGTAAACAATTTGAATATTTATGTCAATTATAAAATGATTTGTTTTTAGATATTGCGGTATTTATCAATTTATGCAGCCAAATTTAATAATTAGAGATCCAGGATTACTTAAAGAAATTGGTATAAGAGATTTTGATCATTTCGTTGATCACAAAGCATATATACCAGAAAATGCTGAAGTCTTGTGGAATAAAAATTTGTTTTTTCTTAGAGGTAAGAACATATTAAACTTTTATTTTATAGAAGTCATGTCTTTATATATGTTCCTTTTTCATGTGTTAATATAGTGTGTCGTTTACCTTTTAGACTAGGGCTGAGGGCTTTGAAAATGGTAAAAAGTGAAGAGAAAATAATAGTAGGATAAAACCTATTGGATAAGGAAGAAAATAAAAAAAATGTGAAAATGTGAAAAAAAGTAAACACAAAAGTTGTAGATATTTTTATTCTCTACAACATTTTCCATAGGACTTGTAGTTTTGCAGTAAATAGAGATAAACCGTTTTTTATCCTTATTACTATTTACTAATGTTTGCACTTCATCTTCGTATGTTTTTTATTTTATAATTTTTCATTTTAGCATCTTTTCTACAGCTTGATCATCGCATTTCTAATTTTAAATGTGTTATTTGAATTCAATTTTCCATTCCTTCTCATTCAGTTATTTGCGAGTTCTTTTCAGAATTTTTATTTGGTTTCTTGTTTTTTTTTAACTACTAGAAGGGGTCGCCGGACTTGAGCCTGAGAAAATTCTCAAGGTCACCTTCGTCACTTGATTACAAGGTGACACCGCCCGTGCTCATCTGCACGTTCCATACCCTGGGGTCAATGACCTCGGATGACAGGAGCGTTGACACTGAACGATGGTATGGGGCGTTGGCATAGAACGAAGGAACGTTGATATGGGGCTTATGGCATAGAACGATGACACGAAACGATGGTAAGGGGTGTTCACATATGGAATAGAACGATGGCACGGACCATTGATATGGGGCGTTGACGTATGGCATAGAACGATGGCACGGAACATTGACAGCTGACAGGTAGGCCATAGAGTCAGAGGTACGGAACGTAATAGATACGCAGTTACCCCCTTGAAGTGCTCACATTGGTTAAGTACCACGTGCTCAGCCATACCAAGCTCTCATTGGTCAATAGGCACCACGTGATATGTTCAATCGCGTCAATGTCAATGATGTACAAAATAATTTATATAGTTATATTACAAAAAACCGTCGCAGTGATGGGGAATTGACCTCAGGCCATCGGTAGTTGATAGGATTTTGAATAAAAACCCGTTTAAGACGCGTAGTAACAATACCAGCCACCGGCAACGTAGAGATAGCGGTTGGATGGAGACGCTCCCTCTGTTGGCGAGCGGACAAATGTCAATACCGCGTGAGTATAGAAGACTGTCGTCACACAGCCATGGTTGACAGAGACGCGTATTAAACAATGAACGTGTCTATAGATGGCGTTTAAAAAAACATTATATATATATATATATATATATACGGCCCCGCCTAGTGGGAAAGTCCGTCAGCTCACACAATTGTATAAAAATTGGAGCTTGATATAGCGGACCGGACCCAGGATCGAATCCCAGCCAAGTCAAGGTTTTTTTCATTAATAAAAAAATTGTGACACAATTCCGGGGGGTACAGTCGTCTCTGACGTAAATGTCAAAAATCAGGGAAATAGACATTTGCCCCTTACCAACCCGCACTGAGGCAGCGTGGTAAGGTATGCCTCATATCCCCTGTAAAATTCTAAGAATATTCTTCGTCTTCTCAATCCTTCGAGACAATTCTTCTTACAAAAAGACCTTAAGCTCTTTATCTGTTCCCTCAAGACCTTAAGTGTCTCCGATTAGCTCTTCAGCTTTCGCTTCATTAATAAATTCCGTTACGAGTCTAGTTATACAAAGGCCAATTCCTCAACCTCTAGCCTTGAGTTTCCGATAAAAACTGCCAAAAATTATGTTCGTCTTCTCAATCCGTCGAGCCAGTTCTTCAATTCTTCAGTCCTACACTTCTTCTTCTTCTTCATTTCAGTTAGTAAAAACCGACCATTTGCCCACCTACCTTCAATTCTCTTCAATACAGTCCTTCTCACAGATCTTAAGCTCTTCTTCTTCTTCCTCTCTTCTCAAGACCTTAAGTTCTCCACTTCCACAGCTCTTCAAGTTCCTCTGCAATCTTTCAATTCTTCAGGGAGGCTACACCATGAAAAATTGGTTGAATATAGCTGCATATGATGATGATGATGATGATATATATATATATATATATATATATATATATATATATGAACTAAGCTAGGTTCCGGGTGAGAACCGCGTCTGAATTTATTGAATACTCGACGTTTCGACTCCTGCTTTGGAGCCATTATCAAGAGACAAAAGTGAAAAAGAGTTTCAGAGTCTAGATCGAACTCGGGGCCTCAATCTGCCTACTCCCCAAGAGTCACTAGGTAACTGAACTGAATTTGAGTCTGCTCTGCTTCTTTTATTTATAGTTAGCGCTGGGGTAGAAGAAGATGTCACGTGATGAGGCTGTGTTGTGATTGGTTGGGTATTGGTGGGCGTGTCTGCTTTGTTTAATCTGGCAATTACGGAGGTCCAAGCTGTGGGAAGGCGAGTGCTGTCATCGCGTCTGTTTAGACAGAGAGGTCTTTTCTCTATTTCGATGGCTTCGCGAATAGTGGATGCCCTAAGAGAATTGAGAGATATGATAGTCCTACTGTCCTCGAAGTTGATAGAGTGTCCTGTTTGGATATGGTGATGCGCGAGAGCTGAAGTCGGATCTTTTTTACGAACTGACAGAGAGTGTTCATATACTCGATGGTTAACGCGCCTGTTGGTACGACCGATGTAGCTTTGTGGGCAATCGCGACATGAGATTTCGTAAACTCCTCGATCCTCGTTAGGTACTTTGTCTTTGGGGTTACCGGTTAAGTTGCCTATAGTTTGAGTGGTGTTAAAGATAGTCTTTATTTGATGTCTTTGTCGTACCAACAGGCGCGTTAACCATCGAGTATATGAACACTCTCTGTCAGTTCGTAAAAAAGATCCGACTTCAGCTCTCGCGCATCACCATATCCAAACAGGACACTCTATCAACTTCGAGGACAGTAGGACTATCATATCTCTCAATTCTCTTAGGGCATCCACTATTCGCGAAGCCATCGAAATAGAGAAAAGACCTCTCTGTCTAAACAGACGCGATGACAGCACTCGCCTTCCCACAGCTTGGACCTCCGTAATTGCCAGATTAAACAAAGCAGACACGCCCACCAATACCCAACCAATCACAACACAGCCTCATCACGTGACATCTTCTTCTACCCCAGCGCTAACTATAAATAAAAGAAGCAGAGCAGACTCAAATTCAGTTCAGTTACCTAGTGACTCTTGGGGAGTAGGCAGATTGAGGCCCTGAGTTCGATCTAGACTCTGAAACTCTTTTTCACTTTTGTCTCTTGATAATGGCTCCAAAGCAGGAGTCGAAACGTCGAGTATTCAATAAATTCAGACGCGGTTCTCACCCGGAACCTAGCTTAGTTCATAATAATGACCGCGGAAGCCTCTCAGAACATATATATATATATATATATATTGTTATGGTTTTGATGTCATGTAAATAGTAGTTAATAATCAGTTTAAAAAAACATATATATAAAAATAATGCGAGTGATTTATCCTACATTAAATAAAAACATATAAGAGTTATAAAAATTAAATAAAAAATATAAATAGTGGAAATTAAATAAAATAAGTGGAGAGATTTATTCAATCATTCATATGAGATGTGGAGTGAACAGAACAAAAATTAAAATATAATATATATTAAAGCTATGAAACCAAGTGTTATTAAAAGAGTGATGTTGGTTGCATATGCTAGAAAACCATAAAGTAATAATTTAATATGAAAGGAAGTTATTATATGAATAAAGATACATTTTAAAATTTAAATATAAATAATAAGATTAACAACATACCTGAATTTATATTGGAATATTGTGAAATAGTATGACATAAATAATGCTGTAGACATTCTAACGTTGTGAAATCGTTCAGTACTTCTTATTCAATTTTAGAAAAGAATTTCATTCAGTCACTATAAAAACACAAAAATATAAATGATATTAGTTACAAACATGAATTTTAAGATAAGTAAAGGCCAGAATTAAACAATTTAGGACCAGAAAAAAATTATTATTTACATAGAACTGTCATGTTGATTTTGAACTTGTGATAACAATGTTAATATTTCATCAAATAAAATTTCAAATAGATAGAAATGTATGTTATGTTAGTCAAAATTTAGTCGTGCAAGAATGTAGTGCAAAAACATCAAAGTAGCAGTGAAAATTTTGTTTTTAAACTTAAGCGGACATTAAATCAACAACGATAAGTAGCCATATTAAAAATTCTGAAATTAATAAGTGCAAAAATTGTAAATCAAAAGTTTGGTGAATGAAAAGACAAAGTTACATAGAAAAGTAAATAAAAGGGTTAAGTTGGAAGACCATAGACAGTGTATGCTCATAGAGTATAAAAATAGAGTGGAGTGGAGGAAAAATATACATAAAATATTGGAACGAGTTGATGGTGTGGAATATAGCAGGTAGCAGAAGGAATTAGAGAAAAGGAACTTTGGAAGATGAAAGGATTAGATAAGGTATTTATCGTTTAAAAATTGTTTGAAAATAAAAAAAGGATTTTGTTGTACATTTCTTAGAATATGTTTGTATAGTATATTGGTATGAAATGATAGAATAAATTGAAACTCCACATCATAGTTAAACAATATCAAAGTAGGAATTTCTATAGTTTGTTTTCATGTTTGAATTGTTGTATTGATTTGAAAATTTTCAAGAAATTATAAATAAAAATTTAATTTGTAGAATTTGACTAAAACTTTTATTTGAAATATTATTATAGGAAAAATAGAAAACATTAAAAAACTACAGTCAATTACAGTAAGCAATAAAATCATAGTAAAATCTATATTACAAATATAAAACAAATTTGGGATAAACATCATTTATTTAATGTAGAGCAAAGCACGGGGATAAAAAAATATATAAGGATTAGTTAAAACACATCAAACTGTTATAACATATATATAGTAAGAAATCCAAGGTAAGTGAATATATAATTTTAAAAAATATTAAGATTGAGTTTTCTTTTGAATCCAACCCTGAGGAGAAAGAGTAGAAATTTTAATTAAAATATAAATTCAATTTAACAATTTTGTAAAATATTAAAAAAAAAACATTATAAATAAATACATTATAACAAATTAGCACCAAAAGTGGGGCTCATAAATTAATTCATAACAATATATATATATATATATATATATATATATATAAGTTTATAACATGAACTTTGGGTGAACTTATGTAGCAACTGTATTTCATCGTTCCCAGCTGACTCAGCGAACACGTGCAGTGTCAGATTACAGCCCCGCCGAGCATCCGTGGGAATCGCCGTGTCGGCAGTGCCGATTCAGCATTCATTAGGTTATATATTGTAAAACCTCTCTTGTTTGTCATTCATTATTACTTAGTCTGTTGTTAGTTATTATCGTCATTATTTCAATTTTGTATTTTGTATTTTAAAAAGTTATTATTTTGTTAAAGTTAATAAAATCTTTTTTAAAAAGTTTAATTTGAGAAGTGTGATATAACAAATTGGCGCAGTCAGTAGGATCCGTCAACGTTACTAGAACACGAGCTTACTTCTAACTGGTAGCGGCGGATTCCTATCCCTCAACGGAGCAAAGAACCTGGAAGAAGTCCCAACTGCGATAACAAGGAGAACACGGATCTTCCAATGTTCCTGTTGATGTGAGTAGTAGTGAATCGTCTAGCGTTTAAGATTTTAATAATTGATTTTAATATTTGATTGATTTGATATTTTGATTATTTGATATTTTTTATTCAGTGAATTAAATCACTGATTTATTATTTGATTGCATTAATATTTTATGATTTAATTGATTATTTTGATTTTATTCATTCGATTGAGTGAACTATTTGGTTTATTGATTTTATTTACATTTTATTAATACCATTCTATCATCCAAATAACTTTGGTATTTCCCCATTTACAAATTTATTGATTATTGATTTTTACACCATTTATTTTATTGATACCATTTTTTCTATCCCATTTTATTATTTTGATTTGAACCTTTTTCGTTTTGAATTCTATTAAATCAAAATGGCACAAGCACAAAACAACACCGTTGCCGAAGAAACTGAAAAATATAGGTTGTCGGAAATATTTTCAATAATTCCAGAGTTTGAAGGCGACCAAATTTCTTTGGCTACATTTATACATGCGTGCAATTGTGCGTATAACATGTCTAATACCGAACAAAAATATTTGTTGGTAATTCACATCAAAAATAAATTAAGGGGAAAAGCGGCGCAGTTAATTAACTCTAGGAACCCCGCGTCGTACCTCGAAATAAAACAGCTTCTAACACTACACTTTGGAGACTCTAGGGATCTGTCTTCTTTAATTCACGATCTCCAACGTTTGAAACAACTATCAAACGAATCCCCTTGACATTCTATAACAGACTTCAGGTTTTGAGTGCGAAAATGCACTCTTGTATCCAAAAAGCTCCTAGTCTAAGCAACGAGCAGAAAGATGCTCAAACCACTCTTGTTGACACAATGGTCCTAAACACCCTACTTACCGGTTTAGAACCTCGATTAGGCCAAATCATCCGTGCCAGTAATCCGAAGGATCTTCTTGAGGCACATTCACGAATAAGAAGAGAACTTCAATTATCCTATTTTGAGGAACAAAAAGTAAATAAATCCGTTCCACCTAAGCCATCTTTTCAGGCTAGAAAACCAAATCCACCTCCTAAATGTTTAAATTGTGGGCGATTAGGCCACATTGCTGCCGACTGTCGGTTAAGATTTCAAAATAACCCTCAGCCTTTTAACCAAAATAATAGGCCAAATTTCATTGGGCCGAATCAATCATCGAGGCCAAATCCTATCAACAATAACACAAATCATCAAGGTCAACAATTTAGACCAAATAACTTCCAAAGACCTCCTTTCAAACCGAACAACTTTCGACCGTCTGTAATACAGACAAACCCAAATTTCCGTCCTGAAAGGACCCACCATTTTAATCACCATCAAAATGGCCACTATAACGAATATTATGCAGACGAGTATGATTATTATATTGATAATAATCAGCAGCATTTCGATGACAACACCCAAAACTATGAAAGCTATGGGTTTGAACAAACAGTAGACAATACCCCTGTCGTACCTTTCAGCCCTAATGAATACCAGGATTTTCTAGCGCTTCCGAGCCTAGATCAACCCCCAGATACGACAACTACCCTCTCAGAAGTCCAAACTCAAATACAGAACTTGAATTTGGAAGACTTCAATCCCGATCTGAACTTCCCAGAACAAACATTTCTTTAAGTCCCCTTCTGACAGTAAATTCCAAGAACCTCTATTATATCAACGACGCTTCTGGAAAATTTAAACTCCTAATTGATACCGGAGCTGGTATCTCCATTTTCAAAGAAAACACTGTCAAAAACTTCTCACAACGATCTCCCGAAAGAGTAACAATTCAAGGCATTACTCATGAGAAAATTCCGATCTCACAATCCACCCTCATTCCTTTTGCTCTAGGCAATCCACACAAGGTCTTTATCTACGATCTAGATATTGAGTTTGATGGAATGTTAGGTCTTGATTTTCTTGAGCATTATGAATGTATCGTCGACTTAAAATCCAAACAATTAATTACTAACTTTAAAACTATCCCCCTACATAAAGTGCCCGATCATGACCAATCTAATACACAACCAACAGACACCCCCAGTACTAACGCACAAACTCATATTTATAACAATCAAATAACAATCCAGGCACGAACCGAACAAATTTTCCAACTTAAATGTGAACTTAGAAATACTGACGCAATTTTACCGACACAAGTAATTGACAAAGTACGACTTCCCAACGCGGTTGTACGTGTTGATTCAAAGGGAGAATTTCTGACTTCGATAATAAACGCGAACGCAATGCCAAAAACTGTTAACTTTTCCAATCTTCATTTAGAACCCCTTGACAATACACACCCTCTCTTAAATCTGAATACACACGATTACTCTGAATCTACAAACTTAGACAGAAACTTTACAATCAGAGAACAAATTCGGACAGAACATCTTAACGACGAAGAGCGAGAACTTATCACGAATCTCTGCTTAGAATTCGAAGATATTTTCTATCTCGAAGGCGATGTTTTGACGTTTACTAATGCCGTCAAACACTCTATTGACACCAATAATGCCAAGCCCGTTTTCACGAAATCGTACAGATATCCTCAAGTGCATAAGGAGGAAGTGAAAACCCAAATTTCCAAAATGCTTGATCAAGGCATTATCAGGCACTCTTCTTCTCCTTGGTCCTCCCCCGTATGGGTCGTACCTAAGAAACTCGATGCTTCTGGTAAGCAAAAGTGGCGAGTTGTTATCGACTATAGGAAGTTAAACGAACTAACTGTAGACGATAAATATCCTCTGCCCAACATTTCTGATCTCCTCGACCAACTTGGTAAGTGTCAATACTTTTCGACACTGGATCTCGCTTCCGGGTTTCACCAGTTGGAAATCCTTGAGGAAGACATTCCCAAGACCGGTTTCTCTGTTGACAATGGCCACTACGAATTCGTTCGTATGCCATTTGGTTTGAAAAATGCACCTTCTACTTTTCAGAGGGTCATGGACAACATTCTTCTGGGCATCCAGAATGAACGTTGCCTTGTTTACATGGATGACATTATCGTTTATTCACCAACCATCCATGAGCATATGTCCCGTTTGACAGAAGTCTTTAAGCGTCTTAGACAGTCAAACTTGAAAATTCAACCTGACAAGTGTGAGTTTCTCCGCAAGGAAGTTGCTTACCTAGGTCATCTGATCACCCAAGAAGGAGTAAAACCAAACCCTTCAAAGGTTGAATGCATTCAGAATTTCCCTCAACCCCAAACTCCTAAAGATGTTAAATCTTTTCTTGGTCTCGCCGGATATTACCGACGTTTTTTTCCCAATTTCGCCAAGATCTCAAAGCCCCTAACGAAACTCCTGCAGAAAGACGTCAAATTCATCTTCGACGCAGATTGCAAGTCTTCCTTCAACGAACTGAAGCAAGCCCTTGTATCTGACCCTATCTTGATCTACCCAAATTTCGAAGAACCATTCCTGCTCACTACTGATGCTAGTGCTTTTGCAATTGGAGCGGTTCTCTCACAAGGCCCCGTAGGAAAAGATCTTCCTATAGCATATGCTTCCCGTACACTCTGCGGTGCAGAAACTCGATATTCCACTATCGAACGGGAACTGCTAGCCATTGTTTGGGCGGTCAAGCACTACAGACCGTATCTTTTTGGGAGAAAGTTTACACTCCTGTGTGATCACCGTCCGCTTACTTGGCTCTTTTCGATCAAAGACCCTGGCAGTCGTCTAGCCAGATGGCGCCTCAAACTAGAGGAGTATAACTATAAAATCGAATACAAGCCTAGCAAAGTAAACTTGAACGCAGACGCTCTTTCCCGTATCAAAATTAATCACTTCAAACAATGCACCGACTTTCTTTCAAAGATAAAAATTTTCGCAAATAACGAAACCGACCCAAAACAACCCGATTCAGGTACTAGGCACGATAACTCCGACGACTCCGACAACGAACAAGAACGCGATGATCATGACGAACGCATGACAACAGAATTTAATCGATTTGTTCAATTGTATAAAACCGAGTCGATAATCGACTATTCAAAAATAGAAATTTCTAACGCCCAACTTCTAGACAAATCTCACAAACGAATAGTCACTTTCTTCTGGCAAAATAAACTCAATGACTTGCATGACAAAATCATCGAAGATATTTTCGAAGAAGACCCAAACTTCACTACTGACACTCTAAACGTTCTAGCCAGCAAAACTGTAAGGCATAGAAAATATTTAATTGTCCCTTTACCATTCGATCCCGAAACTGTTGTCTCGCATCTTTTTAACATCCTCTATAATAACCAAGATCAGTTCGACGAATCAGAAACCTTCTGCATTGAAAACAACGTCGAACTACCTATTCTCGAAACACTATCTTTCATACTCGCAGACAAAGACATAAAACTAAATAAAGATTTGTCAAAACATTGTAACAACCCCTTCTCAAGACGAAATTCCCATTATACTGCAACAGTACCACTGCGGCAAAAATAACCTACACCGTGGAATTAATGAGACTATTCGACGTATTAGGGAAAAGTATAACTGGACTGGACTAATCAAAAGCGTAGAGCAATTTATCAAGTCTTGCGAAACTTGCCAAAAGGTAAAGTTTTGTAGGAAAAACTTAAGTGCTCCTTTTGTCATAACCGAAACACCAAAAACAGCATTCGAACGTATCAACATTGATATTTTCGAATATCCAACGAGAAACTACGCACTGACTATTAGGGATGAACTCACCAAATTTACTCAAGCTTACCCTATTGGTGACAAAACAGCTAAAACAGTCGTAAACACCCTCTTAGTATTTTTCCAACATTACGGTACCCCTCTTCGCATCCATTGCGACTATGGACGTGAATTTGACAATACTCTAATAAGGGACCTGTGCGAACTATATGACATAAAGTTATCCTTTTCAAGCGTCCACCATCCCGAATCAAACGGTTCTATCGAAAGGTTCCACGCGACTTTAGCGGAAATGATAAGGGCAAATACAGCCGAACATCCGAACGAACATCCATTCAACGTCCTCCCTTACGCAGTTATCTGCTACAACAACACTAAAAACAAGACTACTGGTTTCACGCCCTACGAACTCATCTTTGGGCACACTTCTAGTAGACCCCCCGAAACAATATACGATCAGGAAAAACTCATTTCCAAATATGTTAGGGACCTTAACAACAGAATGAACTACTATTATAGACTTGCCCGCGCAAAAACCGACCAACAAAAACAAAAATCTAAAGTTAGATTTGACAAACATGTTTCGACTAACCAACCAGAATACAAAGTAGGCGACAAAGTTTACGTGAAAGAGTCTCAGATTAAAAGCAAATCTGAAAACAAATTCAATGGACCTTTTGAAATCACCGCGATTAGAAAAAACTCTGCCACCGTTATAAACTTACAGACTAACCAAATCAGTAAAATTAACTTTGACAGACTAAAACCATATTTTGAATGAATCCCTTCTTTTCAGATTCTGTGGACTGTTTTCAGTCGTGAACCTCCAACAATATTCTCTTACACCCGTTAACAATACAATAGGAGTTTTCTTCCATGAAGAAGGCACACTTAAAATTTCAAACGACAAATGGACACTTCTTGTCTTCAAAGACCTCAACCTTTTCAGAGATGCTATTTCAACTAATGACGCTATACTAAATCGAATTCTAGAAACTATTAATGAAAACACAACTAACACAAAATCATTTAAACCAAAAGTACAGACACACGTGAGCCTCTTGAAACAAATTTCAAAATCCGTTAACTCCAAATATACAGACATTTTCGCTGACACTCAAACTTATACTACTAACAGAAGAAAACGCGGACTTATTAACGGACTGGGCTCAGTTTGGAAAGCCATTTCAGGAAACTTAGATGCGGCAGATGGTGAATACATAAATGATTGTATAACTAAAATTACTAAAGACCAACACCAAATTCAGGACTTAGTAAAGAAACAAATATCTGTAACAACCTCAGTCATTACAAGCCTCAACAAAACTTTACAAAAATTTCAATCCGAGGAGAAATTATTCTCGAATAACATTGAAAAATAAGGCAGTCAATTTTATACATTTCAAATGATCTTGATTTTCATGAATTTCAAATCAATATCTTGGATCTGTGTGAAAGCCTAATGGAGAGTTACATATTTATCGAAAACACTCTCGATGATGTTTTAACTGCAGTCTCTTTCGCCCGCTTAAAAATTTTACATAGTTCGATCATAACCCCAGTAGATTTGGTCGATTCCCTTCAAAAGATTTCTCAGTCACTACATGAAAATAATTTACCACTTCCTATTTACAGTTCAAATGTTGCTCAGTACATTGATTTGATAGAATTGGAAGCTTTTCAAATCAACACTAAAATCATTTTTGTACTCAAAATTCCTTTAGTTGATCCTGAGATTTACACCCTTTACCACCTTTATCCGATCCCAATTTTGGATGATCGAACAGGGTTTCATCATATACTTTCAATAAAGACAAAATTTATCGCGAGAGACGACGATTCGTTATTATACACATCCTTCGAAGACCTGGGTGACTGCAAGCCTTTAACTAAACATCATAAGATTTGTTCCAAAGCTATATCACATCCAATAGACAAAGATGCCATCTGCGAAAGTCAGCTTCTCAGACAGCCAGCCACATTCCCAGCAACCTGCAAAACTTCTATATTCTATGCGGAAGAATATAATATACAAGAGATCGACATAAACCTCTGGTTGATCTCAATCTCCAGACCACTACCTATAGCCATCAAATGTAAGGGACAAGATGTCGTAACGCAGACCATCACGACAAATTCGCTGTTGCAAATCAAGTCCGATTGCAATGCCTTTATTGACAACATCAGGGTACATGCTACGAGAACGTCAAAGAACATCCAGAACATCACCTTCAGAAATCATCCAGTGAACATCCCGTATAGCTGCTGTGACGGCATGCCAGTCGCAAATCAACTTCCAAAATTAAAACCCCTACAATTGCAGGATTTAGATGTAACAGATCTAAATGTTGCCAACCATAAGCTTGCCCAATATTCAATGGAATTGGAAAAGCTCATGAATCAACCACCATTGGAGAAGCATACATCATGGCTCACAATTACCACAATCACATTAACAGTAATTGTGATTATGTTCCTTTGTATCAAACCAATCAAGAGAAGGTTCAGAAAAACCACTAAGTCCAGCCTCGATGCCAAGTCAGCTCCACTTCCAGGCCCATCAAAGCCTAAGTCCACGGGAAAGCTGCACAGCCTCCTAGATCCAGCCCAATGTATGGAACTTCAGAACTTCCCCTAAAAGTTGACGATATACCATCAACTTTTTTATATGGATGGGAGTTGTTATATAAGTTTATAACATGAACTTTGGGTGAACTTATGTAGCAACTGTATTTCATCGTTCCCAGCTGACTCAGCGAACACGTGCAGTGTCAGATTACAGCCCCGCCGAGCATCCGTGGGAATCGCCGTGTCGGCAGTGCCGATTCAGCATTCATTAGGTTATATATTGTAAAATCTCTCTTGTTTGTTATTCATTATTACTCAGTCTGTTGTTAGTTATTATTGTCATTATTTCAATTTTGTATTTTGTATTTATAATTTTGTTAAAGTTAATAAAAATCTTTTTTAAAAAGTTTAATTTGAGAAGTGTGATATAACATATATATATATATATATATATATATATATATATATATATATATAGTGATAAAAACATAAAGAGTGTCTCGGAAAATATGTCCCATAAACAAAATGTAGAAAAATACAGGGTATGTTCACAATAGCAAAGTTGTTTATGAAATGTGTGAAAATAGATGCAGAATAATTGATTCGGGAATTAGATGTGGAAATTCGGGATAATAGAAACGGAATGCGGGAATTAAATACAGAAATTCGGGGAGTTGATATGCTGGATACGGGGATAAAGTATTTGGTATATATATATATATATATATATATATATATATATATATATATATATGAACTGAGCTAGGTTCCGGGTGAGAACTACGTCTGAATTTATTAAATACTCGACGTTTCGACTTCTGCTTTGGAGATATTATCAAGAGACAAAAAATAAAATAGAGTTTCAAAGTCTAGATCGAACTCGGGGCCTTCGCGAATTATGGATGCCCTAAGAGAATTGAGAGATATGATAGTCCTACTGATCTCGAAGTTGATAGAGTGCCCTGGTTGGATATGGTGATCCGTGAAAGCTGAAGTTGGATCTTTTATACGAACTGACAGAGAGTGTTCATATACTCGATGGTTAACGCGCCTGTTGGTACGACCGATGTAGCTTTGTGGGCAATCGCGACATGAAATATCGTAAACTCCTCGATCCTCGTTAGGTACTTTGTCTTTGGGGTTACCGGTTAAGTTGCCTATAGTTTGAGTGGTGTTGAAGACAGTCTTTATTTGATGTCGTTGTAAAATCTGTCCTATTTTGTCAGTGACTCCTCGAATGTATGAAAGGACGGCTTTTCGATGTTGTTGGTCTGTTTCTGACGGGGTTGGTGTGATTGGGGGTTGGTGTGATTGGGGTTTGTTGAGATTGATGAATTATACGCGCAATGTGGTCCGGATGATAACCGTTTTGTCGAAGGATTTGTTGAAGATTATTAAGTTCGTTTTGTCTATTGTCAATATCTGTTAAACGAATAGATCTAAGAGTCAAAGATTTCATTACAGAACTCAATTGGCCACCGTGGTGGTGTGATTGGGCATTTAAGTATCGATTGGTATGGGTTGGTTTCCTATAGACGGTATGTGAGAATCTATCATTGTTGGGTTTTGTTATGAGGACATCAAGAAACGGGAGAGAAGAATCGATTTCCATTGTAAATTGTATATTAGAGTGTATACCATTGAGGTGTTGTAGAAAGAAGTCTAATGAATCTCTGCCATGAGGCCAAATGACAAAAGTATCATCTACATACCTAAGCCAACAGGAAGGTTTTAAATTAGACGAGTTTAGGGCGTGGGTTTCGTTTTGTTCTATGAAAATGTTAGCAAGCACTGGAGAAAGAGGTGAACCCATGGGGGCCCCACGGACTTGTTTGAACAGAGTGTCTTGAAATGAAAACTAAGTGTTAGAAGAACCGTGTTGTACAAGTTTGATGATGTCAGAAGAGATATTGTGTTTTGTTTTTAGAATATCTAACGTTTCTGAAATGGGGACAGTGGTGAAAAGAAATACAACATCGAAGCTAACTAGGATATCATTTTCTGAAATTCTGTAAGCACTTAGCATATCTATGAAGGAAGAAAAGTTCTTTATGTACGAGGATGCTTGCTCGGCTAGAGGTTGAGGGCTTTTGGCTAAGTACCGGGCTAATTCTTGGGTCGGGGATTGTACCGAACTGACAATGGGCCTAAGAGGAATGTTCGGCTTATGAATTTTGGGTAGTCCGTAAATTTTCGGAATTTTAGAAGACTTTTCACGAGGAATGATGATCTTTTTGACGTCAAGAGGAAGTTGTGTCCTGTTGATGATTACCTTAGTCTTTTTCTCTAAGTAAGTAGTAGGATTATTGTTCATTATTTGGTAGTCTGCAGTTTGGAGTAGGGAATTCATCTTGTGAACATAGTCCTTAGTATTGAGAAGAACAGTTGCGTTACTTTTGTCGGCACGAAGAATAGGTATGTCATCGTTGTTACGTAGTTGTTTTAGTGCATGTCTTTCGTTAGAAGTTAGGTTTGATTTGGGTGGCTTTGATGTGCGGAGTACTCTAGCAATGTCTTGACGAGCATCTTCAGCCTCAATATCTGTTAGTTCAACCAAAGCTACCTCAACTTGAGAAATGATTCTTTCAGTTGGGATAGTTTTCGGCGTCACTGCGAAATTGAAACCTTTAGATAGGACGTGTAAACTGGTAGAGTCTAAGGGGAAGTCAGAAAAGTTATGGACGGTCGTCTAAGGGGGTGAGGTGACAGCGGGTTGTTGTTTTGTAATAAGTCGTGTTAGCTTAAGTTTTTGAGTGACTGTTTTTTTTTGGGCCAGGTGTTCGGCTTTATTGCTCGAAATTGTCCCACAGAATTGGATGAAGATTGAAAGTATGTAATGATGAATAACAGTGATACAAATTTCGGTTGGTTTGGTCAAGTTGATATCAGATTGAATGGATGGAATTTCGTAACAGGGCCAAACTTACTTTGTTAAGAATACTGGAAACTGAACGTGAGGAGGTGTGATGTTTTAGTTTGAAAGTATTTCGAATGACGTTATAAGATCACAAAGAACCAGAGATTTTCGAATAAGAAGTTTGCTGTATATTTTTGTGAGTTGGAAGAAATCCTACCCGTAGAGGCGAATGAAATGGTCTGAGAGGCTTCCGCGGTCATTATTATATATATATAATGAATTGCTGTTCGTTAGTCTCGCTAAAACTCGAGAACGGCTGAACGGATTTATCTTATCTTGGTCTTGAAATGTTCATGGATGTCTAGGGAAGCTTTAAAAGGTGAGAAAAAAATCGAATAATTGCCGGAAAAACCCTAAAAACAGCCATTTTCTTTTTCCCATACCAACGACAATTTCAACTTTTTTGCTATTATTATACAATCACTCACTGCTGTCTAAGCAATGTAGGTGTGTTCATAAACTAAAAGAGTCAACTTGCAATTTATTACCGCTGCACAAAGTTCAAATGAAATCATATCTATCAAAATAGTCTTCACGTGCGCGTTGGAGCATCTAATGTCGCGTTCAGAAACTCAACAAAAGTGATAATATCGCGAATGCCACCAAATTGAATAGTCACAAAATATAATAGATCATTAGTAGTACTGATTTTCAATTTGTTCGGCTTCGCGAAACTAAATTTTAGCTAAGTTCAGTTGTTAATCTATCAGATTTTTTTTTAGCTTGATAAATCTTAAGTTTTGTCACAAATTAAATTTCTGAACGCAATCATAATATTTGACATTAGATTGAACAACCAACTAATATGTCAATCCAACACCAATTTGCAACATCGCCAAAAATAGCGCAATGGCCAAGATCCTATGCAAATTGATTGTTTGGGATGAATGCACAATGGCCCATAAGAGGTCACTGGAGACACTAGACAGAACGTTGAAAGATCCTCGTGACAACCAAAATATTTTTGGTGGGGCCATGATTCTGTTGTCAGGTGATTTTCGTCAGACTCCCCTAGTTATTCCCCGATCAACTGTTGCTGATGAACTAAATGCATGCCTAAAATCATCGAATTTGTGGCAGTACGTAAAGACACTCCAATTAACAACTAACATACGAGTATTTTTGCAACAAGATGAAACTGCTAATGTGTTTGCGAAGCAGTTGTTAAACATTGGAAATAATAAAGTTGCAGTGGACACCTCAACCGGATTCATCACATTACCCACAGATTTCTGTCACATCACAGACTCAAAAGAGGAGCTTATTCAGTGTGATTTCCCAGATATAGCGCAATGGTTCAATAACCATAATTGGCTGGGTGAAGGAGCAATATTGGCGGCGAATAATAAAGATGTCGAGGATCTCAATACGACCATTCAGAATTTTCTTCCAGGACAGATGGTTTCCTTCAAATCAGTCGACACCGTTATGAACCAGGATGACGTAGCCAACTATCCCACGGAGTTTTTAAATTCACTGGAATTGCCTGGATTACCACCTCACAATTTGCAGTTAAAAGTAGAATCAGTTGTCATCGTGCTGCATAAATTAATCAATCTCGAATGTGCAATTGAACAAGACTGGCTGTGAAAAATCTGATGAATAACGTCATTGAGGCAACAATTATAAAAGGAAAATACAAAGTAGAGGATGTCGTCTGGCCTTTGTGATGACCATAAATAAATCGCATGAACAGTCGTTTAGAAGTTTGCGGAATCAACTTGGAGTTTCCCTGTTCCGCGCATGGACAATTATAAGTCGCGGGTTCGCGCGTCGCAAACCGTCTTCTTTGTTTATTTACGCACCACAAAACAAAACAAAAAATATAGTTTATGAGAAAGCTTTAAATTGATTAACACACTGTTTCATAACAGTGTGTGTCTGTCCATATCAAATTTAAACCTTATAAATAGCCAGTATTTCAGGAAAACTTTGAATTTGTAAGTGAGCAACATGCTGTGTCAAAAATAATAATAAAACTTCATGCTTCATTCAATGAATGTTTTTTTATTAAATAAGGATTCGTTTTGTTTGTTTTAAAGTTATTTTATACAAAAGTTTAGGTCTTTTATTTATCGATTGAGGCAGTATGAAGTCTGCCGGGTCAGCTAGTTATTAATAATGAAAACATATCTAATACAATTGTAATATTCAAAGAGTCCAGCACGAAACCTTTTATCAAGCCATAAATTTTCCTTAGCAATTTATTTCATTTAAGTAGTCATTTAAACTATAAATGTACAACATAGAAATTAAACAACGTTAATTATGAACACTTACAAAACAACGAATCACATTATAGCAATGTAATTAAAAAACTAAGCAAACATTTCTTTTTTACTTTGAGATATATTTTTTACCTTTGTGGCTGTGTGACAAATGTTGGAAAAATAAGTAATAACCCATATTATCTACAAATACGGCCAAAAAAATAGTATGGCTACCAACAGTTAGATGTGTTGCATTAGTAGACATAATATTTTATTGATTTCCAACATCTATAATTGATTTTTAAGAAAAATCTATGGACTATAACCATTGCACAATTTATACGAATCGATAGACATGCCACTTGTTTAAATCGGTCCATTAGCAGAGACGCTAGGGCGGAACATCTATTCATACATACATAAAGTGTTATAAAATCATTCCCCTTTCTTTGCCTCGTAGTCTGGTAAAACAAAAGTCCTTCACTGTTTACATATCTATGGATTTATCATAGATAATAAACATACAGAATGTTTTTGAAGAATCTAACACTGAATTATCATCTGATTTAAACAGCATCAAAACGCAGCGTCTTGGTAAACAGTTCTTTAAGAATAAAACTCAAGGTCATGTTTCAATTAGCTGACCATACTAGTTGGATTTTTCATAACAAAAAAAGGCTGCTGATGGTAAATTGAACATAAAAGGGGATCTAACCAAAAGACAACATGGTCATCTCAAAACACTCATAGCGGAAATAAAATTCAGTACTGAAAATGGCGAACAGGACCTTTGCATTGCCTATCATGATCGTATTCCTTCGATTGTCACTAGAAAGTTTGGTAACAATGAATAGGAAAACGTTAGTGCTGCATCGATCAAGATATTTTATCACAAGCATTAGAGGAAGGATTTCTGATCTTCGTTTGCCTTCGCAGTGTTTTCAATATTATGACATTATTGCATTGTGTGAGACAAACTTGAACGATTCTATTTCAAGTGAAGAGCTTGGTTTTAGTTCTTATAATATTTTGAGATGTGACAGATCAGTACTTACCAGTAGGAAGAGAAAAGGAGGTGGAGTTTTATTGGCTATAAGTAAACATCTCCCTTTTTTTATTCCTCTTACTGATACATCCTTTGAATGTTTATGTGTCAAATTATGTTTGCCCGCGGGTTATTTTATAGTTGTCTTAGGATATATACCACCCATCTCTCCTTCTATTTCATCTGATCATTACTATGAGTTTATTAACTGCATTACTAATTCATTGGTTAATTTTGTTGACAGTTACGCTGTTGACAAAATTTTAATTTTAGGTGACTTTAATATCCCAGGTTATGATTGGGTCAAATCTGGCAACTCATCAGTTGTTCGTGGATTTCATGGAAATATTGAAGTACACAATGCAGCATCACTTTACTCAAATTTCTGCTCCAACTAATGCCTCACTCAATTTAATAATCTTAAAAATACTAGCAATAATACACTTGATCTAGTTTTCTCTAATATTTCGATGATCTCTGTTGTTGCAGCACTTGAATCAATTTTTGACTGTGATGAGCATAATTCTGCTCTAGATTTAGACCTACCATCCAGTAGTTACCCCAAACTGCATCTACTGAATATATCTTCGATTTTAAGAATGCCAATTACGATACTATGGTAAATTGATTCTGGAGTCATCATTTTTGAATTTATTAGATTGTGAAGGATCTGATATTGAACCGCATACCCGACAGTTTCATGTTTTTTTAAGTAAAATTATTAATCAATACGTTCCTAAGTTTGCTATAGAACATGATGAATTTCCCAAATTCTCTAAGGATCTCATACTCGCCATTTGTAGGAAGAACAAATTTCATAAGCTTTTTAAAATGTATAATTCCTCTTTTTACTATAATTATTCAGAACTCAAAAGGGCTCTATGTAATAAATGGATCTTACGTGACGAAACTAGTTTTAACATGGTGGTAGAATAATCACTATCTGATATTTCCAAGAACTTTTTTAACTATGTGAATTCAATCTGTCGTAATAGGGATCTCCCAGGAGTTATGCATCTGGACGATGAGATAGCTGACTCTGGTCGCGATATTGCCAATATATTCCCAAAAAAAAAATTAGTAGTGTATATAATAATCTTGATTTATCATCGACGTTGGTTAAATTTGATTTTTTTGTTAAAGACTCCCCAAATATGTTTACGTATAATTTAAATGGAGCTAATCTTGGAAAGGTAGACGTAATTGAGGATCTCGGGGTATATATCGACTCCAATTTAAAATTTCAATTCCACTTGGATTATGTCGAATCAAAAGCCACTAAACAAAAACAAATTCACCAGGTTTGAAACTTTCAGAATGTTGTACTACGCGTTTGTATATCCTATTCTATCTTATTGTTCAGTCATTTGGAGAGCCCATTGGGATTACCAAATTAAATCACTTGAAAGATCAAGTGATCCTTTCTTCGTTAATTTTCTCTCAAATGTGGTCAACCTATGCACTTTACAAACCAGAACTATTGTAACATTGCACAAACACTTAAAATTCCTGATCTGTACTCATCATTGACAAGAAGTGATATTGTTTTTAGTTTTAAAATCATTAACAATAAAATAGATTGTATTGACTTGTTGGATAGGTTAAATTTTCACGTTCCTAAGCGACATCTTCGACACACTTCTTATTTTTATGAGTCTGAATAATCACTGATTATCGCCGATGAAAATGATATCGGAACTTATGAATAATAACTGTTTGTGGCTTGAATTATATAATTGTAATGATGCTAATGTTAGTATTAACTCAAAAGTTATATTTAATTATTCTTAATCATTTAAGTGTTGTTTTATTCTAGTTTGTTAATTATGTTTGTACCGTTTGTTTGTATTCTTATACTTTGTTGTATAATTGTATGTAATGTAAATGGGGTTTTACCCCGTAAATGATAAATAAATAAATAAATAGTTAATTGTTGCTTGGCTGCGACTTCAAAAATGTATTAGATAGTAATTAATTTGTACATAATAAGTTTATTTTTTGGTTATTGTTTGTGTTTATTATGTGTGTAGGTGCTATTATTACTTGTAGATACTTTGTGCATAGGAACTTAGTAGGTTCCTACCTACATATCTGTGGTGTTTTGTTCATTATTTTAATCATTTTTAATATTATTTTGATATTAAAAAAATCTATGAATTATTCTGTAATAACTAAATTCAAAGGAGCCCGATTATCAACATTTGATTTAACCGAAGTGTGCCTTATTGGCATTTCATTTCAACTTGTAGAGGGCATATAACCGTTTGAGAGAGTATAAGCCACTGTAGACTTCCAAATCGGATGACGTTGTGATTTCTTTGTTTAAAACAATTAATTTTCTATCTTCACAGTCTTTTGAACGCATGACAGTATATCGTTTCTAGTGATACCGATCATCATAATATTTTGATAACATTCTATATTTGGTATAAAGAGGTTTATTTCCTTATTCATTACTAATTCATTATAGAAATTATAAACTCATAATGTAAGACCATTATAATAAGAGTAATTTCATCCGTGATTTGGGTAGGACAACGTTGGAAAGACATACGATCCATCTTGAGTCCATCCTTTACTAGTAGCAAAATGAAGCTCATGTTTACTCTTATATCCGAAACAGCTCAACGATTTACCAACTTTTTCAAAAACAAAGTAAATAATGAAGTGTTTGAAATAGAAATCAAGGATGCTGTAACGAGATTTAGTAATGATGTAATTGCTTCAATAGCTTTCGGTATTGAAACAAATTCATTAAAAGATGAAAACAACCAATTTTACTTGATGGGTAAAGAGGTGACAGATTTCAAGAAACTTTCAAAAGTGATCAAGGTACTTGCATTTATACTGGCTCCAAGAATTTACAATGTAAGTAATCTCTTTCTAAATGTTAAACATAGGTTGACAGTTTTATTGAATTATTGTTGTAGATATTTAATATTTCCTTATTTGGTGAGAAAGTCAATAAGTTCTTCGCAGACGTTATATATGAAATGATTAGAATAAGAGAAGAAAATAACATCATTAGGCCAGATATGATTCATTTGCTACTGGAAGCACGAAAAGGAGTCGAAAGCCAAGAAGAAGTTCCTATCATTGAAACCGGGTTTGCCACTGCGAAAGAAACTAATTTCGGAAAAGGTAATATTGTTCTGAGGTTTAATTTTTAGACATGGGCGTTTCTAGATTTAGGCTTGGGAGGGAAGGAGGTTATAACTGCAGGTTTTGGCTCGTTGAGGGTAGAACATCGGTAGATTTTTGGCCTGGTGGTAGATAAATCAGAAATTCCGTGTTTTAAAATATCATACGGAAATGTGTTATTAAATTAGTTATTAAATGTATACCAGAACAACACCACATAAAACCAGAGATGTCACAACTACACAGCACCACAAAAAAATAAAGTCTTGTGCATCGGACCAGATCTATGTAGGCTCATGTTTTTGGGGTCGCTGTCGCGGTTTGACATCATCAGATCAGGTTCGAGGTCAAGTCAAGGTCAAATCTCCAAAATCTAATCAAAAAAATCTGATAAAATTCATACATATGTTTTTTGGGTCGCTAAATCCGAATCTGAAATCAGCTAAAAAATTACTCCAAAGTCATACTCAGATCTTTCTAATGTCAATGATATCGAGTTTTTTTTGTTCTAGCCTCCATAAGATTAAAATACCCGCACGTTAAGGTCCTGATCCGATCACAGGTGAGTCCACCGTCCTGGGGGTGATAACTCTCAAACCTTCCCTGGTCTAAGTTTGAGAGTTTTCTGATTTTGACGAGGACAATGTCAACTCGTCGTCAGACACACTACGGCGTCATCCTCACACCTTAACGCGCAGTTGTCATCGTTCCTAGTAATCTTCACGGACGCAGGATTTTGTGCGAATTGAAATCGGTATTTCGGAATAATGTTTCTATTTTGAGATATGTGGTAACTATTAAGTTTGTTGTATGTTAATTACTGAAACAAAAAAAAAGTTAATTCCAAATTAATCGTGAATTTCAAGAATTAAATGGAAGTTTTTCCATTTGCTTATGGTATTCTAATTCATCTAATTCATATGCTTTAATAACTTTATTGAACGCTTTTTTGCAATAAAGTCTAATAACATTCAGACTATGAAGCATCAAAATTTTCAAAGAAATAAATAAGAACTCAGAGATTAATACGGTTCTAAAAAAAATCTGAAAAATATACGAATAAATTCTATCGTTATGAGTTATCATGTTGCTATATGCTTTACTAATTGTCTTCTAAACGTTGTTTGTGGCATGTTCTTGATTATTTTTATGTTTCTTTGGGGAATAACACCACAATAGAAATAAAACTACGTATATTGCAGGAATACCAAACGTTTCAAAGTCTATTCTGACTTCGTTGTCAATGGCTTTATATTTATTGATGTAATTGCAAAATGAAAATTTGATTTATGACATTTAAAATTGACATTAGAAAATTTGTTGTTTTTAGATATACAGGTAGCACAAAAAATTCTAAAGATCATGAATTATATTTGAAGACGCGAGATGTAAGACCTAGATGTCGGTCTTACATCTCGCGTCTTCAAATTTAACGAAATGCATCAAATGCATAAAGAAGTGTTCGAGAGGACATTCAATTGTGGGAAGCGCAACTGATGAAGGTTCCCTAACCAGAAACAATATGTATTATATTGATATATAATATATATTGTCTTGCGTACAAAGGAATGACACCTCGAAGAGAGTATCATGAATTATAGTTAACCAGCTTTCAAATTAGAAGAATTTGAAAGAGTTGTCTTTAGAATTTATAAGTGGCGTTCCTAGGTACGACTTTGTTAAAAGATAGCGCATTCGCCAAAAATGCGATCAAAGAATTCTATTGTTTCAGTGATCCCATTAACGTCATAAGGGAAAACCTAGGAAAAACCTTATGAACTATCCCGATATTGGGTTGTTCAAAAGGAGGTTACCATTAATAATTTCTTCCTTAATTGTCGGTAACCAGATACGATTAAATTCTACAGAAGTAGAAGCGATACAATCGTCTTCATTCAAAAGAATTAAGGCAGACTCTTTTATTTTTCGTTTTGTGTTATGTTGTTCTTTGTGAAGTATAGTTGAATTGTCAAATTGTATTTTATGGCCTAGGTCCCAGGCATGTTCACAAATTTTTGATTTTTCAAATTGTCGTTTCGTTATGTAATTCTTGTGTTCATTTATTCGTACGTTTAATGGTCTCGATGTTTCTCCAATATAAAATTTATTGCATTCACAAGGAATCTTATATATGCAGTTTTTTGAGTTCTGGGTTTTGTTTGTTGGTTTTGTTTTCGATATTAAAGATTTAAGTGTATTTCTTGTTTTCATTTTGCAATTACATCAATAAATATAAAGCCATTGACAACGAAGTCAGAATAGACTTTGAAACGTTTGGTATTCCTGCAATATACGTAGTTTTATTTCTATTGTGGTGTTATTCCCCAAAGAAACATAAAAATAATGCTTTACTAGCCCCACGGGATGGCTATTAAATGTGAACTAATAATCTCGACACCGTCTTAAAATAAAAATAAACCAAGATTCGGTTTCAGCGACTTAAAAGACATCTTAATTTACTACAATTTGTTTCGTTAATTTCTTTTAAGTTAATTCGATCTTGCGTTGTAGTTGAACCAATAGACTAGAACAAAACTCGATGCCATTGACATTAGAAATATCTCAGTATGACTTTGGAGTAACACTTTAGCTGATTCCAGATTTGGATTTAGCGACCCAAAAAACATGTGTATGAATTTTATCAGATTTTTTAATTAGATTTTGGAGATTTGACCTTGGCTTGACCTTGAACCTGACCTGATGAGGTCAAACCGACCCAGGATTCGGATTCAGCGACCCCAAAAACACTTATATGATTTTTTTCATATCTTGTGATTAGAGTATGGCAGTTTGACCTTGGATTGACCGTGACCCAGACCTGATGAGGTTAAACTGACCCCGGATTCGGATTCAGCGGCCCCAAAAACATAAGCCTACATAGATCCGGTCTGATGCACAAGACTTCTGTTTTTTTTTGTGGACTTTGTTATCATTCAGAAAACATACCAGAAAACTGACGGCAAACAATTGCCAACCGACGCATTTCGGTAAGAGCAGAGGAGCATAAAGTAAGCATCATGTATAAGCAGACCACATCAGCCTTATTCCAACACAAACTCCATACAGCTCATACAATAATCCGTGTTAGAAATCTCCTTGCTGCCTTTTGATATTATATTGGTATTTACTTGCTGTGCCATAAAAACTATGCTGTCTTTATTTTTAAATAGACTATATCCATAACTTTTTCAGTTTCTGAAAATCATAACAAGGGTATTACAAACATGGACATTGCAGCACAAGCCTTAATATTCTATTTTGCTGGTTTTGAATCGGTTGCCAATCCAATTTCTTTCATGTCATACGAATTGGCTATCAATCCTGATATCCAGAACCGACTAAGAGATGAAATTGAACGCACCCATAGAGAATGCAATGGAAATTTGACTTACGAAGCACTAATGAAAATGAAGTATATGGATATGGTCGTTTCAGGTAGGAAATTAATCCCATATTTATTTGATAACAACTTTTGTTCTATATCTGCAGAAAAGTGAAATATGATTTAGCTTTATATTTCAAGGGCCACACATAAAAAGGTCACTTGATCGTCCACTGGGTCAAAATGTATTGCAAATCAGAGTTTTAATAAAGAGTATTTCTTAAGCTACCAACAATGTGTATAAAAGCGGTTGACAAAAACGGACTCCAAAAAAAAGAAACTTCACTAGAAAGCAAAAATATTTTTTTCTGCAACAATCAAATACTTATTCTGAAGTCGGTGCCAAGTTGGACAGCAAAGTCTAATCATCTAACATTCGTCCATAATCTTCTGCAAAAAAATCGTTTGGGATTCGTTTGTGGGTAGTGGGGTGGAAAGAACAATAAACTTAAAATTTTAGCTTTTACTTTTAAAAAATGGTTGGTCTGTATCTCATATATTTTACATCACCCACTGAATAATATAAATCTAACATCATTTATTTTTAGCTTACTGGAAAATTGGTGATATCAATTCCATACAAATTAGGATTAAATGTTTCTAACGTTGTTCTTTTGCAAAAATGAATGATCCTAAATTATTAAATGTTCTGTGGTATGCTGTATGAACTTAGCCAGTCACAGCACGAAAACCAACTAAAGTTTGCAAACTAATTCGCCAAACGATTAGATAATTTTCAAGGCTGTGTTTAATGAACATGTCGATGTTTCAATAATGGCTGTAGCCTAAGAATTGACGCGCAGGGTTACGACAATATAGTGAGTTTTTCCTTGACTTACATATCAGAAATAGATGTTTTTTAAATTGTTTGACAATTCTACCCTTGTCAGCCACTCTTTTAGCCTCGCCCTATTCATCACACACTCAGGGCCTAATTTTCGACCAATGGAAACTTTATTGTTTAAATTTTCATACATGTCTAATATGAAGCGAATTTCTCGGAAACATTACATCTTTCTCCTTTCCTTTCCACTTATAATGCTACAGCTGAGTGACATTTTAAATTAGGTATTTCTGTGATAGGTCAATATGAAGTCAACCGGGGGCCAAATGGTTGTGGAAATTTGCCAACCCCTATATTTTCAAATTTAATGTTTTTAAAATTTGGTGTAATTTTCTCCCAGCCAGTTGATCGAGAGTTATTCATGAGTTTGTATCAGAAAAGAACAGAAACAATCAAAGAAAACTATTTCTATTTCTTCAACACCTCTTAACGATGTGTGTATATATATACAGAAAATCAAAGCCTCTTACTGGACTAACAGAGAGAAAGTGGAATGTGAATACCATCGATCATCGAGACACCTAAAGTAGCCATGTTGAGTGCCCTAATTTTAAGTTATTCTTTGTCGGATGGGAACTTCATCTTGGATACCCACGCAAGCAATGTCGAAATGGGTGCAGGCTTTCGCAGATCCAAGAGGGTCAGGAGAAAGTCATCGAATATTTCAGCAAGACCTTTAGCATACAAAACTCTTGCTGTAGTAAAGGGAGTGGACCATTACTACAAGTACCTTTATGGTAAAAGATTTCTCCTGAGGACTGATCACGCAGCATTGAAGTGGCTCATACAGTTTAAAAACCCTGAAGGGCAAATGGCAAGGTGGATTGAGAGGTTGCAAGAATTCGACTTGGAGACTGAACATCGCGCCGGAACAAGCCATAAGAATGGTGATGTCTTAGCGAGAAGACCATGCCCTGATGACTGCAAATGTTATCAGCGAGCTGAAGAAAAAGGGGCTGTTCTCTGTAGAACTATCGCCGTCGATGACCTTTAGCAATCTGAGGAGATACAGAAAGACTAGAAATTAGATCCAGACCTAAAAGAGGTTATCCGGGGGAAGAAAGAATACTGCAAACCTATGTATGTGGCAAGAGAACTCCCAGTACTCACCCATCATAAAGTCATACTGGGCTAAATGGAACTCCCTCATCCTTAAGAACGGACTACTGAAGCGCGTGCAGGAAAATCCAGAGGAGGGCAAGGCTAGGAAACAGATTGTAATCCCCACAAATAGAAGACCGGTTTTTGCAATAACTATGTATGATATAACCGGAGGACATCTAGGAGTGACGAAAACCCTGGGAAAGTTAAGAGAACATTCTATTGGGCAAACTGCTAAGCAGATGTTAAGAACTTGTACTAGAAATGTACGGTTTGTGCAGCAATTAATGAGTCTCAGAAGTGAGTAAAAGCTCCCATAAAGCAATTCACTTGAAAGAGTAGCTATTAATGCTGTCGGTTCATTTCATGAATTTGACCCCGGAAGTATGTACATTGTAGTGGACTATTTCTGTAAATGGGCAGAAACTTATGCCTTGCCGAATCAATAACCTCTGCCCATTGCTGATGTTCTTGTCAAGGGAGGGATCAGCCGTTTTGGTGTTT
This sequence comes from Octodonta nipae, assembly GCA_034190945.1. Taxonomy (NCBI): domain Eukaryota; kingdom Metazoa; phylum Arthropoda; class Insecta; order Coleoptera; family Chrysomelidae; genus Octodonta; species Octodonta nipae. Next base: position 19,709,738 of record CM067217.1, read on the forward strand.
CCCAGGAGTTGCACACAGACCAAGATAGAAATTTCGAGTTAGCTCTTTTCCAAGATGTCTGCTAATCGTGAAGATCAATATAACATGCACGACAGCATTACACCCACAATCCGATGAAATTGTCTAACGGATGAATAGGACTATTAACGGCCATTTGTCAAAGGTGATCTCTGACCCAAGGTCAGGTGTAGACTATATCAGCCAGTTACGTCAAAGGACGAATGACATCCACCAACTGTTAAATATCGCATGATGGAAGCACCAAAACTTAAGGCGGGGAATTCCAAGTTGATGATCTTGTTTGGTTGTATAATTCGCCTGGGCAAATTGTAAAGAGGATCCAATCACCTGACCTCATCTATTATTGTTACATCCATCTATTATCACTAGTAGAGAAGTTTACAATCGTTTATTTCCACCTTGCAAATTTCATTAGTGTAAGTATAACTGTTCAAAAGTTATGAGGGAGGAAGAGACTTTTGACTGACACTGTATATATCTTCCGAGTTTATACGTTATGTTGTTCAAGATCAACAACTCTCATGTAGGTACGACCTGCAGAAACCTGTGATGATGATCACTTAAGTTAGCTGAGAGTAAACTATAATGGTTCCACCTTTGGTAATTATTATTTATGGAAATCATACCTTTTTAAATTAGGTTGTACACGTGTTTTACTTTATAATAATTTTACAGTTACTTCATTCTTGAAAGCTCATATATATTTAAGAATGTTAACGATCTATGTACTTCTACTGTTATCTTTAATATAATCAGTTCAATTTATACAAATGGATATTATTTGACTTTATCAAATACTCAATCTTTCTTCGAATTATTCTATGTATTTTTAACCGACTTCCAAAAAGGAGGAGGTTATGAATTCGTCGCGTATTTTTTCGCTTTTTTTTTGTAGGTATGTATGTTACCTGATTTCTTCTCCTGTGGTGCACCGTTTTGAACGAATATGATCTTGTTTAATAGAGTATATATCCGGATTGGTGAAACTTCAAATTTTGGAAAAGAATTCTATTGGTAAAGTAATAAAAATTTGTGAATGAACACATGCGTGCATGGAAATCGACCAATATCCCTAATATTTTAGTCAATTTTTCGATAACTCCTTATGGATGTTTATAGTTTTTTAACGTTTAATCTATTAAGGAAGATCCTTAGGTTAGATCTCATATACTTTTCTGCGACGTGCAACTTGCAGTTTTCCAGAAAATCGCCAAAAAATCCAAAATTCTTATCAAAAATTTCATCGAAATGACATAACAGACATTTCCTCATAAATATTTTAATTCCAACGTAATAGTGCGGTAATTTTAGGCACTGGAAGTTTTAATTGCGAATATGAAAATTTTCTATGTAAATCTCAAGCATATAGGTAGTAAATCATAGTATTTTCGGCTCCTTAAATTAATGAGTACCAAGCTCGTTTTGTTTGTATACCAGGTAAATACCTATTTAAATGCAAATTTTTCCATTTGGCGAATACAATGCTTTTGGTTGCCACATTCTCCCGGCCTAATAGAAAATTCAGTGACAACACATGTCAAACTTTAAACTGTTACTTGGTGGCTGATAGACAGGGTGTTTAGTTATACCAAACAAAATCACAAAGTAAAGTGGTAGAAGGAGTTTCATTTATATGAAGATTGAAATATAGGACGGACTAGAATGATAGTGGTCCGTAGGCAGCCGTATATACAGGATGGTTGGAATATAGGGTGGATTGGACGTTTGGTGGTATAAAAATGTTGAAAAAAATGTGAAATTAAAATTATATAGGGTTATTAAAAAACTGTTATATGATGTGGACATAAGCAAATCATATACAGGATGGTTGAAATATATGCTGGAGTTGAATTATATTTATACAGTGTGATTATCTAGTTATACAGGGTTGTCAAAAAAAGTTGAAAAAAGGTTACATGGCGTAGTCCATAAGGCATTAATATATTTTGGGCTTTTTAAGTCAAGGCGTACTAGTACATTTTGTTCGTAAAGATTTACCTGTCAATTTAAATGATAAAGTATCATTGTGTAATGTTGAGGCTTTCGATGTTACCTGGTTCTGTCTATTAAGGTTAGACATACAAAATAAAAAATAAAGAATGAAAACTACCTGAGTTCAAAAAAACTAAAAAGTTGAAAATAAAACATTAAAAAAATATATAACCGACTTCTACCTATAACTAAAAAGCTAAAAATAATTATAACAAAATACAACTCTAGCAAATAAATAAAACATTCAGTGTTGTTAGGTACCTACCCAGGAAGTAAAAAATGTAAACATTAAAAGGTGCTCATTCTGTACAAATTAATTACCTACCAATCTAGTATATTGTTGAAGTCGGTGCCAAGCAACAATCAAGTTTTATGAATTAGTAGATAAGTACGCAATGAAGAATTTTAGATTTACTTGTCACCGACTTCAAAAATATACTAGATTGGTAGGTAATTAATTTGTACAGAATGAGCACCTTTTTAATGTTTACATTTTTTACTTCCTGGGTAGGTACCTAACAACATTGAATGTATTATTTATTTGCTAGAGTTGTATTTTGTTATATATTTTTTAATGTTTTATTTTTATAACATTTTATGAAGTTGTTTACTCACTAAATTAGATATAGATTGAAAATAAATTGCCAGTCATACAATTTATGATTGAATATCACCATAAATTATTTAAATTTTTAGCAGTAGTGATATTAGTATAATTAGTATTTTCTTTTACAGAGTCATTAAGGAAATGGCCAGGTCCTATGGCTGTTGACAGAGTTTGTACCAAACCCTATACGATCAAACCATTAGGACCAAATGAGAAACCTTTGGAAATCGAAAAGGATTTAGTAGTATGGGTACCTATTTATGCACTCCATCATGATCCTAAATATTATCCGGAACCTGAAATATTCGATCCCGAAAGATTCAATGATGAGAACAAACATAAAATCAAATCTTGCACTTACGTACCATTTGGCATCGGACCCAGAAATTGCATTGGGTCTCGCTTTGCTCTACTAGAATGGAAGATTTTATTTTACCATCTGCTGATGAATTTTGAATTAGTACCAGTAAAGAAGACCAGCATTCCATTGAAGCTTGTCAAAACAACCTTCAATCCGACTGTTGAGGGCGGTATTTGGTTAGGTGTTAAACCGTTAATGAAATAGAATTATTTATGACAATATAAATGAGTATTTAATAAATATTAATTAAACTTGTTTTTATCTCCCCAATACACACAACAAACCTAAGATTCTTGTTTTCACAAAATTAAGGAAAAGGTGCGATAAATGTCAAATTGAATAAAAAAACTTTTTTATCAAAAAAAATTGTTGATTTCAGTTGTTGTCATCGGTAACACGACAATATATTTCATTTGATTTAATTAAAGAATTTTACTTGAAAAATAAGGAGAAACCTCTACTATTAATTTTGGGGAACAAATTACAGAATTAAATGGAAAATATAAAATTGTTTTTAACACGTCATGTAATATATCAAATGAAAGGACTCATTATGCCGAAAACAAACTTTTTTTTTCATATTTTTATAATAAATTATTTTAAAAATATTAACAAAAATATAAAAATTTTTACCCATTCCCCCTATCTTATCTCCGAAACTATGAGCCGTAAATTTAAAATAAAAATGGGGATATAGGACCTCACCTGAATTTTCCTGAAAAAATAAGGAGAAACCCCTAATATTAATTTTAGGGGGCACATTATAGCATTAAATGAAAAACATAAAATAAACCTATCATGTAATATATCAAATCAAAGGGGTCATTATAACGACTACAAAAATTAATATTTTAAAATATATTAACAAAACTATTTTAAATAATTTGGTCAAGTGGGAGTTGGACTCGCATACTTAAGGTTCCGTACCACCTTCAAGATTCTAATATTCCAGTTTCAGACAAGCAGGGAATGAGTGCATTTTCTTATATTTACCCTTACATCTTTTAAAGGAAGCGTTTTAAATTTATAAAAAATATACACATAGACTTTTTATTTTATCTGCTTCAGGATTCGCTTGATTTTTATCACAATACATATATATTTAATTTTCTAATTTGGCCCCCAAAAATTAACATTAGAGTTTTATTTTACCAATAAACTTTCAGAGAAGTCTTTTATAATCTACTGTCTGAGTTTTGAAGCTCTCTAGATTGGAAGATAAAGGGCAAAATAGGTCAAGTTTTAAATTATAAAAATTTCATTACTACGGTATAGTCCGTAAAAAGTGCTTTCAAATAATATTCAACAACACCTATTTTCCCTATCTAAAATCTCAAGGTCATTGAATTGGCCTGTTTATGTTGAATTGCGCACAAGCGCTGATTTACCTCAAAAAAGTTTCCGCCTCGAAACAAAAATCGACCTGTTTTTTCTTATTGCAATAGTTCTGAAAATAATCAAGATATTCAAGGTGGCTCGTTTGAGATGGAATATCCTGTATTAGCGTAAAGTGGACAATGAGGGTTCCATACCACCTTCAAGATTCTAATATTCCAGTTTCAGACAAGCAGGGAATGAGTGCATTTTCTTATATTTACCCTAATATCTTTTAAAGGAAGCGTTTTACATTTATAAAAAATATACACTTTGATTTACCACACATAGACTTTTTTTATCTGCTTCAGGATTCGCTTGATTTTTATCAAAATACATAAGTATTTAATTTTCTAATTTGGCCCCCAAAAAATAACATTAGAGTTTTATTTTACTAATAAACTTTCAGAGAAGCCTTTTATGATCTACTATCTAGGTTTTGAAGCTCTCTAGATTGAAATATAAAGGGCAAAATAGGTCAAGTTTTAAATTATAAATTATTAAACCTGTTATTCACATTATTAAAAAATACAAATAAAATATATTTTTCAAAATAATAATAATAAATAATGTAGTTTGTAATGTTTAAGTGGAAATTAAGTGGATGTTTAATATTTTTGTTAATATCGTTTAAACAAATGATTCAAAAATATGATATATTGGTAATTAACATAATGAGCCTTTTATCTGATATATTACATGATGCGTTTGAAATTTGAATCTTTATTTTCCGTTTAATTGTATAATTTGGCCCTAAAATTACTATGGGTTTTCTAATAATTTATTTTCCGTTTAATTCTATTATTTGGGGGCCAAATAATAGAATTAGGGATTTTTTCATATTTTTCCTAGAAACTAAAAAAATTAGGTCTTATAGTTTCGGAATAAGGGGGGAAAGGGTAATTTTTTTTTAATATATTTTTTTAAATATATTTTAAAACATTAATTTAAAAAAAATTAAAAAAATATATTTGTATTCGTCATAATGAGCCCTGCCATTTGATATATTACATGACCCGTTAGAAACAATTAAAATTTTTATTTTCCATTTAATTCTATAATTTGCCCCCCAAAATGAATATTAGGGGTTTCTCCTTATTTTTTCAGCAAAATTCAGGTGAGGGGCTATACTTCCTTTTTTTTCAAAATTGTTCATCTTATTGTTTCGGAGATAGGGGAAGGGGATGGGTATATATTTTTATATTTTTGTTAATATCTTTTAATTAATTTATTTAAAAAATATGAAACAAATATTTGTTTTCGTCATAATGAGCTCTTTCATTTTAATATATAACATGATGGGTTAGAAACAATTTTAATTTTATATATTCCATTTAATTCTATAATTTGCCCCCGGAAATAAATATCAGGGGTTTCTCCTTATTTTTCCACTAAAGTTTAGGTGAAGGGCTATACCTTTCAAAATTTTCTAGCTTATGGTTTCGGAGATAAGGGGGGGGGGAATGGGTAATTTTTTAAATATTTTTGTTAATATCTTTTAATTAATTTATTTTAAAAATATGAAAAAAAAATATTTGTTTTCGTCGTAATGAGCCCTTTCATTTGATATTTAACATGACGGGTTAGAAATAATTTTAATTTTATATTTTTCATTTAATTCTGTAATTTGCACCCCGAAATTAAAAGTAGAGGTTTATTTTTCCAGTAAACTTCAGGTCAAAACCTATACCCCTAATTTTTTTCAAAACTTTACGTTTTATAGTTTCGGAGATAGGGGGGGGGTGGATAAATTTTGGTATATTTTCGTTAATATCTTTTTAAATATATATATTTTTTAAATATGAAAAAATATATTGGTGTTCCTCAGAATGAGACCTTTCATTTGGTATATTACATGAAGCGTTTGAAGTTTTTTTTTTATTTTTAAATTTTTATTTAATTCTATAATTTGCCCCCCAAAATTAATATTAATGGTTTCTTCTTATTTTTCCTGTAAGTTCGGGCAAAGTTCTATATTTCCTATTTTTTCAAAGTTTTGTGCTCAGTAGTTTCGGAGATCAGTGGGGGGAACGGTCAATTTTTTTAGTTCCCCCCCCCAGAAGTACTTCTAAAATCAGGTAAAATTAATAATAATTTAATTAAATATACTAGTAGCCACATTTTGATAGGCAACCTGGTAGATATATATTCCCCTAATCACATAGCTCGTTTAAATTATGCCCCTGCTGGAGCTGCCGGCAGCTTGCTGGAATTATTGCCGAAATCGGTTCCAAACCTCGTCTACATTATGCCGAAGTGGACAGGGAAGTAGGCAGGTAAGTATGAAGAGCAGTATGTAAACACCACACTTCTCCTAATGTTGCGACTGCTACTCGCAATGCTTTATGCTTGCCAAAAGAGCGGTTTTTGAGCGGCTGTCAAACGACTGACCCGTTCATCGATCGTTTATAGTCCAGCCGTAGGACTCAGTTCAATAGAAAACTTTTGTAGAATCGAAAAGTGACGTTGCTAATCTGTTTATGGGCAGATTCGAAGTTGAGGCAAAAAAGGACTCCCAATATTTTCATAAGATTGCTGTTTTCGATACGAATAAGTTTAACATTAATGATTTTGTCTTATATGTTATTAATAAATTTCCTACTATTAAATTTACTTACGAATTAGAGAATAAAAGTAGTCTCCTTTTTTTAGATATACTTGTTATAAAAAATGCTATTAACCGCTTAGAATTTTACATATATAGGAAGGATACCAGCACATTTAGAAATTTACCTAATAATTATTTTCACTGTCAACAACACAAAATGGCGGGGAGCAATTTCCTTGTACGTCGTGACATTCCCTTTTTTCAAAGAGAGGTTTGAGAGAGAAAAATAAACAATTAGGGAAATAGCTACATGTAATGGTTATCCAGGAAATATTGTAAATATAAGTTAATTAAAAAGTAACAACTAACTTTTCTAAACGAGAAACAATAATATAAGTTTATCTCTGTCTCATATAATCATTATACTAAGGGCTTTACAAGAAATTTTAGGGAACTGGGTATAACGGTGGTATACAGAACAGTGAAAACTTTACAAAAACTATTGGATAATCCCAAAGATAAACTTAACGATTTCGAAAAGTCGGAAATATATGAGATCAAATGCCATGACTGCGATCTGATAAATTATGGTCAAAACATAGATCTATCAGAACTCGATTTAAAGAACATTTTGCACATATTAAATACGGGAGATTTGATAGATCTAGTGTAGCACATCATGTTTTGGAAACTAGTCACTCTATAGATTTAAATTCGTTACGATTAGTTAGTCAATAATTGTAAGGAATTGGACCCGTATGAAATCATAATCTATACTATTATAAAATTGTAAGTTTGTCTGTTTGTTTGTTTGTTTGTTTGTTTGTTCGAACATCACGTAAGAACTACTCAACTGATTTGGCTAATTTTTTTTTATTAGAAAGCTTATAGTTTGACTTAAAATCTGGTATATATTTTATCTCCCTACATTGACAGAAACGGTAGATATAGCGCAAAACTTCTTTCATGTTGGGTTGTACCCAATCAGTCTATTGGTTCCAGAACACGCACCAAATATTAGATACTTGTATCAGCTTAGGTTTTATTCAAAATTCGGACTATGCCAATGTAACATGTTTCGATTTAAAAAAAAAACAATCCACTGATATGAAGCGAAATTTTACAGGGTGTTTTATATATAGGAAACTTAGAGCAGAGTAGAGTAGAAATTAAAAATCTTTTAAAAAAGTGTAATGTAAGCAGTTGAGATATTTGAATTATCTTCTTGAGTTATAGTTATGAAAGCGATGGAAAAGTGTTGGAAGCAGTTTTTATAAAGTATTGTTGAAATATAAGATGGAGTGGAATGATATTTTATAGGGTGGTTAAAAAAATTGTTTAATATCCACAAATAGTTACTTATATAGGATGGTTGAAATATGTCGCGGAGTATAATTATAGTTATGCAGGTGGGTTAAAAAAATATTGCAAAAAATGTTATGATCTACAAGCTGTATCATATACAAGACAGTAGAAATATAGGGTGGAGTAGAATTCTAAGTATAATAGCTGGTACAAAAATGTTATATTGGATGGCCCATAAGTAGTTATATATATAGGGTGATACTATAGGGTAGAGAAGAATATTAATTATACAGGGTGGGTAAAATATTGGTAGAAAAATTTTGTTTTTTAGGGTAGAACATGAGCTGTTGCAAATATGCAATATTTTGAACATGGCATGAAGTAAAATATAGTTGTACAGTTTGATTAAAACAATGTTAAAAAAGTTGCATATAAGGGGTGTTTTAAAATATATCAGAAAATTGATTATATTGCGTATTCAATAAGCAGATGCATGTATAAGATAGTTGGAATATAGAGTGAAGCAGAGTTATATTTAAGTGTTTTAAAAAATGTTTTATTTGGTGGTCCCTAAGCAGATGCATATACATACAGGGTGGTTGCAATATTTTGTAGAGTAAAATTATGGTCATACGGGATGGTTCAAAATCTGAGACAAATAAGTTATAATGGTTGACTAATTGTCAGCAGTATAAACAGGATAGTTTAAATATAGATGGAAGTAGAGTTGAAATATGTTGGGGACCGTGGCTTTTATATTTTTACAGGGTGGTACAAAAATGTTTTACTGGGTGCCGATTAGAAGTTGCATATACAATAGTTGAAATAGAGAGAGGAGTAAAATTATAGTTATACAGGGTGATGAAAATAATGTTAGAAAAGTCACATATAAGAGCGGGTTAAAATATAAGGTGGAGAGAAATTATACTTTCCAGGGTGGCTCAAAAAAAATCAGAAAATGGATGGATAAGTTGAAATACATAGTGGTGCAGAGTGATAGCTAAGTGTTTAAAGAAACGTTATATTTGGTTGTCCCTAAGAAAAGCATATACAAGGTGATTGAGATATTTTGTAGAGTAAAATTATGGCTATACAGGATGGTTAAAAAACGTATTTATAGGGTGGTTACAGTAGGTACTGTTTGGGAGAATTATGTTGAGGATTGGTAAATTTATAGTTAGACAGAGTGATACAAAAAATATTAAGAGTTGTTGTATATACAAGGAGACTTAAACCGAAGTCCGGAGTATAAATATAGTTTTAAAGCATGGATCAAAAAATGTTAAAAAAAAGTTATATAGAATAGATCATGAACAGTTGCATCCTACTGTGTGGAATACCTAAAATATGGGGCGGAGCAAAATTATAGTTATACAGTGCGTTTAACACAATGTGCGTTTAACACAATGTAAGAAAACGTTGAATATAAAGGGGTGAAAATTTTTACTTTACAAGGTGGCTCAAAAATTTTCAGAAACAATTGTTATATAGCATAGATTATAAGCAGTTGCATAACAGATATATAGTGTGGACTAAAGGTATAGTTAGGTGTTTAAAAAATGTTATATGTGGTTATTGGTGACAAATAAAGACTAGCATATACAGGTAGGTTGCACTAAAGCGTAAACTAGAGTTACAGTTATAAAAGCAGGCTAAAAAAATGTCGAATAAAACTGTTATATAGGGTGGCCCATAAGCACTTGAAGTTTGGGTGAGATATATTCGGAATTGGTTAATTTATTGTTACGTAGGGTGGTTCACAAATTAGATAAAGTTATTATATCGGATACTCCATGTTTTATAAGCTATTTCTTTTTGCACAGAATTGTGCATTCCATACGCGGGTGAAACCACGGGTACCGGCTACTATTATATACAAATAAAAACATTATGAATTCCCAGAAAGGACCAAATAGCCCATTGTATAATTTATTACATAAGTATCCGTAGAAATTTGTAAGAACTCAAGTATTTAATAACTACATTTTGTAAAACCCCCTGCGAACACAGGGCGGGTAGCAGTTGATAATTAAATAACAAATTTTAATTAAATTTTCCTTAATACACCGAAGAATTTTGGACCAAAAGTAACATTGTAGGATATTATTGAAAAGCATTTTCTGGGAGCTTTAAGATGAGGCACATCACAATTAGGGTGTTGTATTTAACATTACTGAATTATGGTTATTGGGGGTGAAGTGAGGAAGTCAGGATGGATTTTATTTATGGAATGTTTCACATATTTTTTCGTTTCTTACACATAAATACTGTAGGTTTTTAAATTGGGTGAAATTTATTTGTGCACCTACACACTTCAGAAATTCAGAGTTTATAACTATACGCACTTACAAAGAAATCGCAACATCCCCAAGGAGATGTTTAAATTGAATATTGGTTTGGTAAAACATAGATGCTATAGTAAGGAGTAAATGATTAAAATTTGATAAAGTTTGGTGAATGTTTTTTCATGTAAACTTAAATGAACATTGTAGTCTCTTTTTTAAATTACCAAAAAACAATATTGCGGAAGCCGACTTTGTGATACTCGATCATATTCAAAATGATAGAATGAAAGATAACAGAATTTAACTTAGTTTTTATATCACTTTTTATTTTCACTTTATTGTGACTACTTTCGGCAAGAGGCTATGCCATTAGTAAACAAGAGCGAACTGATGAGTGTACAAATTGTTACAATGTTACAATTTATACATAGATACACAATGGCTGTTACTTAAGTATAATGATGGATTATATTTATTACATGAAATTTGGGGAAAACCCAGGAAGGTATTGTTTTATTACATTGTAAAATGGTTATTAAAATTTAAAACACAGATATACTAGTTCAATATAACGGTATGACAGCCTGAAATTTTGGGAAAAACCCACAATAATATTATTTGAATACCTGGAAGAGGACACTTTTTTGCAACTCTACCTGGACATTTAAGATTATACTCCAGGATAAAGGGTGGTTACTACTCTTGAAAATTTGAACTGATTCTAAAATGGGTGATTATCGATTCAAAACTGTGTACTTGAATAATTTCTGTATCTTTTAATTTTGGGAAGGGATGGGGTGTTTGTAAGCAGTGATTTGCAAATGTTGAGTTTGTTTTGTTATATCTAAATGATCGAAAATGTTCATCGTAGTGGGTGTTGATTTTTCTGCATGTCATACCAATGTAAAAACTGTTGCATTCCGAACTGTTTTGTCTTTGACATAGAATAAAAGATAACTAAGTTTGTATTGTGATTTAAAACTGACATGCATGTTGTGTTTGGACAAAATTTTGGCAATTTTGTCGCTCACGTTTCCAAAATATGTAAGGGAGACGTATTATGATAGCTTGTTCACAACCGATACAGTGGCATAAATTAATCGTTGACTTAGTTGTTGTTCTTTTTGGTAGATAAGTTTATGGTTTATTACCAACTTTTGGTCATAGCCATTGTTACGGTTACTATTAATTTAATATTTTTCTGTTCAATTTTTAAATTATTCTCAGAGAAAGGCAATGTGTTGGTTTTTTGAATCTTGGATCTATACGCTGATAGTTTGTGACTGTAGGGGGTGAAGGATGAGAATGCTATCCGTGAAAGTAGGTTTCCTGTATATGTTGACTTCTATGGTATTATTTTGGCGTGTTAGGGTTAAGTCTAGAAAATCGATTTTATTTATCAGTTTGGGTTTATACGGTAAAGGTTATATTGGGATGTAAATTGATAAGGAATGATAGGAAAGAATGTAATTGTTTCTTAGTACCGGTGAAATATGCAAACATCATCCACATACCTGTACCAGAACTTTATATATTTTTGAGAGAAGGTGGAGGACATGATAGTCATTTCTAAGTGTGTCATAAAAATCTCTGCCAACAACGGACTCAGTGGGGAGCCTATTGCTTTGACATCTCAAATATGTGCCCTAATATCTCAACAGTAGAATGTATGCCTTTAATTGCCAATATCCTTACTAATACCCATGTTAACCCCATCATACAAAAAGACATAGAAAGGGGGTTCGAGTTGTGTCTCAGCCAAAATTATTGCACATTTAACAATAAATTTTACACCCAAAATACTGGTTTAGCAATGGACTCCCCTTATATATTTTGAAAAGGTGAGGTGAGAGCCAAAATTTTGTCCAAACACAACATCCAAGTCATTTTACATCACAATATAATTTAGTAATCTTTTATTCAATGCCACAGACAAAACAAATATCTATCTAAATTCTGAAGTTTATAGGGAGTTTTTACATTGGTATGACATGCAGAAATTTCAACACCCGATACGATGAACATAATGGATCATTTAGATATAACAAAACAAAACTCAAAATTTGCAAATCACTGCTTTCAAACAGGCCATCCCTTCCCAAAATTAAATGATACAGAAATTATTGACGTAGACAGTTTTAATCCGATAATCACCATTTTAGAATCAGTTCAAATTTAAGGTATTATTATTAGTATTACCGACCCTTTATCCTCGAGTTTAATCTTAAATAATGGAGTTGCAAAAAAGTGTCCGCGAGGTATTCAAATAATATCTTTGTGGGTTTTTCCGAAAATTTCAGGCTGTCATACTTTAATCCACCGTTATTTTTAACTAGTATGTTTGTGTTGTAAATTTTAATATCCTGTTTACAATGTAATAAAATACGTTCATGGGTTTATCCAAATTTTCATGCTATAAATATAATCTTAAGTATTGTATATTTATGTATAAATTGTAAGATTGTAACAATCTGTAATTCATTCATCAGTTCGCTCTTTTTTGATAATGGCATAGCCTCATGCCGAAACTAGTCACAGTAAAGTGAAAATAAAAAGTGATATAAAAACTAAGTTAAATTGTGTTTTCTTTCATTATGAAAAAAACAGACTGTTTGACTAGATACAAAATCGATGTTTAGTAATGTTAAAATGCCTACAGAGGTGAAATTATTGGTTTACAGAGGTGGTTTTTTCATTTCGATAAATCGTTAACCACACGAACAGAAATCCAACTAATGTTATGAGATGCTTTCAAGCGTGTTTTGAAAATACTCAAAATCGGAGAAGAGTAGGCACCGAATGTCGAAGGAGCACTAATGAAGTTCAAGAGTTCAAGTTGAAATTTGGCTGATGAGTGGTTAGCAGAACAAGCATCTTGTAAGTTTTCGAACTGTTTACCGCCGTATAAGTTCTTTTGGACAGCAGCATTATCGACCCCTTCTTGTGCTACCTCTGACCGCTGAGCATCGACGGCAATGACTACAGTGGTGTATAGCACGACAACATTGGAATGTGGAATGGCATCAGGTCATCTTTTCTGATGAATTCCAATTCTTCTTGGGTGAACATGATGGCCGAAGGGTTAGACGATGTCGAGGAGAAAGACCTTCAATTTGATGTTGACCGACATGTACACCGCACAATAGGCATTAGGATATGTAGTGATTTTGGGCATGGAAGTAGGTCACTTTTAGTCTATGTTCGAGGCTGCAGGACAGCGCAACGTTATCTTCAGGAAGTAGTGGAGCCGTATCTAGTCCCTTACTTTAATCGGTTCATATTTCAACAAGATTATGTTGGGCTTTCTGTTGCTCGAGTTAGTTTCAACTTTTTTGTAGAGACCTATGTGAATCTGTTGCAATGGCAGCCTAGATCCCAAGATCATTCGTCCATAGAACATGTTTGGGATCTGATGAGTAGAATGTATGGAAATTTACCTCAGCCCCCACGGACTTTAGAGATTTTAAGACATGAAATACTTATATTTGGGATAGTACTTCTCAACAAGAAAGAGCCCATAAAAAATTAAACTCCTCCGTATGTTATATTCAAATTTAAATCAATTACTTCTTACTATCGCATCTATGTTTCATCAAATAATATTAATTTAAACATCACATTCGGGGTGTTACGAGTTCTTTGTGAACGAGTATATTACTTGATATTGCGAAACCTAATTAAAGATTTCAAAATTTCACTTTTTCTTCTCGCGATTATCATGCTATTAAATCTACTTATCGACGTCATTTAAAGGTTGTAGTAAAGTGAACAGTCAATGTATATTATAATTAAATCGCGCGGTCGGCTCAGACTTAGTAGTGTGTTGAGTGTGATATTTGGCGCCGAACTGTCAAATAATGTGAATAATCCAAAACAACTAATTGCGGTAAATCTAGAGTGATATATTTGATATATTTTTACCTTGAAATTGAAGTGCATACTTAGTTTGAATAATATTTTTCTGATAATTCTAAGAAGATAGCAACAGTGAAACATTTAAGACTATCGTGTGCCACAATTGCTATCTCCTAAAGGGTAAGTACTAAGAGTCAGTAAAATTAAAGTTGCCGCTTTGGAAACTCATACAAGATCTTTTTGCCGTGTTGGAAAATTCCTATTAGTAAATCCCCAACACAGCAGATAGCCAAATACCTAGCCCAACAAGTCCAACCGTTTGCAGAGGAGACAGACTCATACGTGAAAAATTTAACAAATTTTATTTAAATACTTAGCAGAACGGCCTTACAACTAGATTGTCTTCTTGTCAGCTTTGGCGTAGTGTCCCTTTTCACCAACATCACTATCGACGTAGCGTTGCTTATCATAGTAGGAAAATACAAACCACCTCAATAACTTGTATACTTAATAACAACGCACTGTCTGAAGAACGTTTATTTTGCTCCAATGGGATCACCACTTTGGCCTGTAATAGCAAATCTCTTATGGGGAACCTTGGGGAGTTGGCACTCAGAACAACAAGTCTTAAGCCCAGTTTATTGTTACGATATGTGGATGATATCTTTGTGATTTGGCCTCATGGGAGGGAACAACTCAACACATTTCTAGATCACCTTAATGGCATTCATCACAAAAGAAAATGTAACATCGAGATTCATGCTAATATTCAATTTTCATTCATTGATGTTCTGATAAATACAAAAGGAAGATGGAACTCTGGGCCATACAGTATATAGGAAAGCAAGTCAAACCAACAGATACTGATGGTAATTCTCAACACCACTCAGCCCAACTACAAGCCGTCGTCAAGACATTGGTATCCAGATCACAAAAGACTAACTGAAATATACAAAGAGTCCTAAAGTCAAAACGCAGACAAACAAACGAGGAGCATGAGGCACCGATCTACTATGTCAAAGGTACCACGGACAGTATTTTGAGAATTATATTTTTAATACCAACAAAAAATCAGGACATTGTTGAGAAATTCGAAGACGAGGGTCCCCTGACTGGGAGTGTTCGAGATCCCATGTGCAGACTGTCACTAAACCTATGTGGGACAAATTAACAAAAGAATTCAAGCCAAACGTGATGAACACCAGAACGCCACAAGAAAAACAACATCTCACCGAATAGACTTTGAGAATACGAGAGTACTGGCAAATATAGAACATCTGTAATCGAGACTCGTAAGAGCGGCAATGAAATTGTGTAAAGGTCTCAAAGTCTAAATGCACGCAATGAAATCCAGAACTCATAGAATTCTTGGAAAATTTCCACTGTTTCAGGCCAGCCGTGCCTTATAACAACTCAACCGGAAATAACCAATCAGCAAGCGGGAGGCGTAGCCATTAAGCGCCAAGGGCCAATCACACGCAGTCGTTCACGGGACCAACCGATAAGGGCCGAATCGCGACTATATAACAGCGCGTCCTACTGATCATCTTCAAGTATTCAAGTAACTAGAAGCGTAAGCCGAAAGATACGATAATTATGCGAACCGACTTAAAGAGATGTGATGCATTCCCGTAAACCACTTATATTTAGTTTTCACGAAAACAAATATATATATATATATATTTTTCGGACAAATTTGGTCCTTTTTCAAACATGTCAAACTCAATAATAAATAAACAATATATATATATATATATATATATATATATATATATTAATGGATTTAAATACATGTAAAATAATATGAAAACCTTATCAATTCAAATATAGTTAAAGTAATGGGTTAATGTGAATAATATGCATTCATAAAAATAAAGAGAAATTGCAAGAATCTAAATTGTTAAATGAAGTGACAATTAGTTGTAAATAAATATAAGGAATAATTTTAAACTATGTAAAATGTTTCAAAAGCGAATTGTTTCAAGGATGAATAGTGGCATATAAAAGCTAAACATTGCATCATACAAAGTTTAATAAACATATATATATATATATATATATATATATATATATATATACATACATATATATTTGTTTTTAAGTTTTCGTGGGCACTAAATGTTTTAGGTTGTTTCTGGGAATTCATCCGCGTAGTTGATAACTGATTCCTGCTGGGATAGATGGTAAAATGACGACGTTTCGGCAGAGTCACATCTGCCCTCTTCAGGCCGGTTCCCATAATTGTCGTAGCCTTCTGCTTTCGCTTCGAGTCATTCGAATACTAATATTTTCAGAAGCGCGCGCGCTGTTAAATAATCGCGGCTCGGTGCCTATCGGTTGGCACCTTGAACAGTCTGTAATTCCGTTTTGTCTCACAGCTGTTTTTAAACTGTCCATTTCCTGACTAGCTGACCAGGATAACATCAAAAAATTTTTGCACTGATATGGATTTTGTTGTTTGTCAAAAAAATTTTGACAGTGACCATATGTCATTTGCCGATCACTTGATACTGAGGGTACCATTCTTTTGCTCTTCTAGCAATAGATCTCTTCAGCTCAAATGGAGGTCCATTGAAAGGCCCCGATTTCCGTATTGTTTATCATCATACAGCTCGCTTCTTTAAGTTTTCTCTTTTTAAAATTTTCCTGTTTCAACAAGATCTTTGTTTTATCCCAATCTATCCTATGGCTTCCGGTGCTGTTTAATATATGGTTGGTCAAATTTGATTTGTCCACATGTCTTCTCGAAATGTTATATTCGTGTTCTTTTTTCCTTACTTCTCAAGTACTTTCCCAGTAAACTTCAGGTCAGACCTCTATTTTTTTCAGAACTTTAAGTTTTATAGTTTCGGAGATAAGGAGGGGGGAAAGGGTAAATTTTGGTATATTTTCGTTAATATCTTTTTAATTATTTTTTTAAATATGAAAAATATATATTTGAGTTCCTCAGAATGGGACCTTCAATTGATGTGTTACATGATGCGTTTGAATTTTTTTTATTTTTAAATTTTCATCTAATTCTATAATTTGCCCCCCTCCAAAATTTATATTAATTGTTTCTCCTTATTTGTCTTGTAAAGTTGGGGCAACGTTCTATATTTCCTTTTTTTTTAATTTTAGGCTCAGTATTTTCGGAGATCAGGGGGAACGATCGATTTTTTTAGTTTCCCCCTCAGAAGTACCCCTAAAATCAAAATTTATTCTTTTACGTACTCTTGATCGGGTCACCAAACTATACATTGATACCAAATTTCAACCACTTATGTCCAGTAGTTTAGGAGAAAATTGCTGTGATGTGACAGAGGCAGAAATCCGGGTAATATTATAAGGGTATCCGTATATTGTATATACGGAACCCTAAAAATATGAAAAATTATTGTTTTCATTTTCAAATAAACATATAAAATGGTACTTATAATTAATATAATAAAGAACCCTGCACTCTATTATTTTTAAGACATTTCATATTTTACCAAAAAAATTACTAGATTATCAAAAAAATATCTGAGTTTGAAGGTCCCGTTATTGTAAACAAAAAATAAAAGACACATCGGAGAAGTTGGATTTTAGTTGAGTTTACAAAGTTTGTACCTGTAAAAGAAAGATCAAGAAAATGTCCAAAAATGCATGCAATTAAAAGCGTTGTATCTCCGGCGATTTTTAATCGATTTGGATTTACATATGCAAAAATTAAAGATCTGTTTGTATAGTTTAGAGAAAAAATATTGACAATAAAAATCATATATTTTTATCTAAATTTATCCACAATAAAATCTCGGAAAAATGGATAAACCATCACCAAAAAAACATACAATCTCAGGTTATCAGTATTTTTTCTTTGTATAAATTTTATAATTAATCATGAGAAAACCTTTCATTCGATTTTTTATGCGTTAAAGAAACAAATAGGCTCTTCTTGGAAAGGGTATCAGTATGAGCCAAAAATAGCTAAGAAACACCTGTTTTTGACGGTTTAAAAGCTCGTAATAAATTGAAAAAAATGTTTTAAAAGCTCAAACTTTCAGAAAGCTCTATTTTTCCATTAACATATTTTTTGCAATAAAATTTGAGGACACACTACGGACGGTATGGGAAAAAAGTAATATTTTGACCCATATATAAAATACTGGAAATCTGATATATCTATTGTAACATATCAAGTTTTGGAACATAGTCACTCTATAGATTTAAATTCGTTACAATTCGTTAGGGAATTCAGTAATTGTAAGAAATTAGACTCGTAGGAGATAATGTTTTAAAATGAATTCGGAAAAACCAAGTCCAAACAGCCCATTGTATATAGAACTTAAGTATTTAATAAATTCAATTAAGCTATTATGTTATAACATTAGGTAAGTATTCTGAGATTATTGTATAACTATGATGGTTTCCCCTAATTTACTGATAGTATTGTATGTATTATGTATTAAGAGAAAATTGTAAATAGTACTTTACAATTCTCTTAATTATAAGATTTCCTAAGATGTTAGCATATATCCAACGACCATAAAATATCTTACGTAATTTATGGATGGTCCCTAAGAGCTGTCCATCGTAGATCTATTTACACTCTAATAGGAATTCATCTGATAATTCGTGGAATCGGCATTTATCCGATATTTGGTGAAATTCGAAATGTTTTTCGCCTGGCGCATCGAGTTCGGCGGCTGACTTTGGAGGATATCTGGAAGAATTCTAGGATATTTGTCAGCGGCTCTTTGACCTTCTGGAGAATTCGACGAAGAAATATATAAATACACAGAGCTGACGAAAGGATTTATTCATCGTGGAAGAAACATATAAGAGGGACCGTGAAGAAAGCCAAATCAAAGATCAGCCAACTCAACCCGATGATAGGAAGAAGAAGCCGACTACAACTGAGGACGATGAGAAACATCTCCGAAACATCAGTCAAGAGAATCATCACATATGGAGCCAGCATCTAGGGACAAGCTGCAGCAACGCACATCAAGAAATTAGAGGCAGTACAGAACAACGCAATAAGGGAGAAATAACGAAGAGAACGAAGAAAACCATAGCCAGGATGGAGCAGCATAGGAACCCACTGGTGAGAGAGGCAACCAACTTCGATGAACCGATGAACATGAGAGATACAGGATGAAAAGACCACGTCTAGCGCTACTGCAAGAGGACAAACCAATGGTGAAAAGAAGAAAGAGAAGAAGACTGGGAATAGGATAGGAGTATATTAGGTGATGAAATATGGAATTAGCATTGTATGAATATAAGAAAAAACGTAGAGAATTAAATTGTATTAGAGGAGTAAGAAAATGTTTGTAAATTTTGGCTCTGAAAATAAAGATATGTTAATTAAAGAATATATTCAGTATTCGATTGCCATATAGTAAAGATCAGGTGTTCAAACAAATTGTAAATTGTTTTGTAATATAAATCAAAGTCGTGGAAATAAATTATAGTGAGTTAGATTGTGTTTTTAATCCAAGAACTGAACTTTACCCGACTGTGAAAATAAAAAACATTACAATACTTTACCACACTACAGTAATTGTAGCTAATATCCGGTTACCCAAAGTTGTTCTTTGTTTTTTTAATTGCTGTTCAGCGCCATGAAATTAAGATATGATAAGTAGTAGATACTTGATGCTACTAATGTGAAGATAGACGCTTGGAAATATATCATTATTTATTACGAGACAAATTTATAATATTATTATGAACATAGTCCACTTGTATCATCAATTTCGTCAAGGACTCTTGAATTATTAACTGTAGAGATTAGGTGCTATTATTTTATCACAGATAGGAAAATTAGTTATATTGATACAAACAACGACAACAATGATTTGCAGTGCTGGTTTGTGTGTTGACGCTACATATTAGGTAATAAATTAGTCACTCAATAATAAATCGTAGTGAATATAAGTATTTTTCAATGTGTATTATGTTGGTTCCTAACAACTGTTGTCAATAATTCCAACTGTTTAAAAAATTATCAGCGATCTCGACAGTCAACACTTGAATCGCTGATAATTTTGCAGAGCGTTGGAATTATTGGCAACTGACCTCTACGAACAAACTTAAAAAAGTTTTTTCGTTGCAATCTATTGTAGGATATGAATTTGTTATCATTTTCTCAAATAAATTCCAAATCATGTAATAAGTTTACGGTTTTGAAGAAATTAAATAAACTAAGCCATTTATTTAAAAGATGTCAATATACGAGGGTGAATCAAATATGAACCGGACTTTTGTTTTAAAAATTTTATTGATACGATCAATACAAATTTTAATACATATTATTTTTCTACATAGTCTCCTCTCTTATGTATACATTTTTCCCACCGAATCGGAAGTTTTTAAATACCTTTCTCAAAGAATGAAACTGGTCGTGTCGATAACCAATTGCGCACAAACGTTTCTACACCTTCGTTGTCCTCAAAGTGGTGGAATCCCAGTTTTTCTTTAAGTGGCCCAAACATGTGGTAGTCACATGGCGACAAATCAGGACTGTAAGGTGGGTGTTCAAGGGTTTCCCCAATGCATTTTGTTCAATTTTCCATGAGTCAATGCAGCTGTATGTGGCCGCGCGTTGTCATGCAACAGAATGACACTTCGGATAGACATATCCCGCCTCTTTTGCCGATAGGCAAGTTTCACTTGTTGGAGTAGTTTGCAGTAATACTCAGCATTAATTGTACGGCGTTCGTGCAGAAAATCGATCAGCAGTACGCCTTTCAAATCCCAAAAAACTGCGTAGATATTCGCCTCATTGATGCTTGTCGTGGGACGGCGTTCATGAGGCTCATTTTCCACTGTCTTTCGCCCATCTGAAAACTTTTTGTGCCAGTCGTACACTTGGGTCCTTGAAAGTGTTTCATTGCCGAACTGTGTAGATAGTCGACGCAAAATTTCAGACGGTCTAATGCCCTCCCTCGCCAAAAATTTGATAACAACACGTTGCGCAACAGACGTATGCACCTCTTGCTCTGACATGATGCTACTAACAGCGCATCGACTACGCCTCGCCAAACCGACGAACTCCCCTCTTCTTAACATCCCTACCTAACATATATCGAGACGTCACGCCACTCGAATTACCTACAGGGCGAGAAACAGAAAAGTCCGGTTCATATTTGATTCACCCTCGTATATTTGTTTTTAATATTAGACATTTGGAATTTCGTTGGAGATATGGACAGTGCAGAATTTTCAAAAAAATATCGTTACATTTTTCTGGAAGTTAACCCAAGTCAATTTTTATTACTAAAATCATATGGCGGTTTTTTGAAATCCCCACTAGTTTTTTTTTCTTTAATTGACAAATTGATGTAATTCACTAGTTGTATTTCAAAGATTCTGAAGTTACTATAATATGATGATACTTTTGCTTTGAAATGAAAATTTTGGACGCTAGGCCATATTTTTAAAAAAGCGGAATCAAAAGATGACTTTATACCTACAAAGAAAATTCATAACAAAATTTAGTTTTTTGTGTTATTTTGCTAATAAGTTGCCAAAAGTTCAAATTTGCAGTTTTTTACTACTACATACAAATAATCATAATTATCGAAACCAATCGGCTAAAATAAAATAGTGACAAAAATCAATATTTAATTAAATTTCCTCTGGGATTACCAACTTGCTCTTAGCACAACCTAATCCTCGTGACATTTTCAAAAAGTACATTTTGAAGTGCTACTAACAGCTTCAATATATCGGTTTTCTAATACTTCTGAATATGTGGAGGAATGACAAATACATTTCCTAAGATAACCCCTGAATAAAAAATTCAGTGAAATCAGGTCAGGTGACTTTGATGGAAACTGTATGGTTTTGTTTCCAACTGATTTTCCCTAAAGAGTTTGTTCAAACAATTTATGTAAACTCTTGATTTTTTTTTAAATTGAATTTATTTACAGTTGTTAGTAATATAATAACATAATTGGATGCAATTTTCAAGAGTAATTAATTTTTGGATATTAACCTAAATTAGGAATTTTACTTTTAAGCAACATATTTTTTGACCAACCTCGTTAATTAAAAATCTACATTTTTGTTAGCCTGTTAACAGGTACTCCTGGGTGAATAAACTTAACTTGTAAATTCAAGTTGTCCTCAAAAATATGGGCACATATATCTAATGTTGTAAACTACAATCTAATTTTTACCAAGAAGAAATGAATAAGTTACATTTCAATTTTCTAAAATTTATTAAAACACTCTTTACAATAGTGTCACTACATAACGTATTTGAACCAACCTGTTTATGTAACTGGGCTACACAATATAAATTTTTTTGTAAACATGTTTTTAACTACCCTGTTTGTTTATAAATTCTACTATGGATTATATCTCAACCATTCTGTATGTGCAACTGCTTATTAACCACGGTTTATAACATTTTTGTTCAAAATTGTAATTATAGTTATACAGGGTAATTCTGTATAACCCTCCACTCTATATTCCAACCATCCTGTATATGAGACTTCCTATGTACTGCACTATAAACATTTCTTATTTTAAAAAAATTTTAACCACTTTTTATAACTATTATTCTCTATATTATTTTAATGACTTACCATACAATGTATGGCATCACACTCCGTCTAAGGCAGGTTATGAGTGCCTTTAGGAGAAAATTCGCTAAACCCCAGATATCATAGATATCAAAAGGGTTTAGTCTGTGGGAGCCCTTGCCAGGTTTTCAGGTCCGTGGTTGGAATCGTGGTGGCAGTTTCCCTAGAATTTCCTGACCGTCCGGACTGTCCCTAACAAGACGGCTTTTTGCATTTGTTTGTAAAGATGTTCGTGCAGACCGAGGTACTTTAGATTGTTTAATAGATGTTTTGGCACTAGTCCTGTCGTTGACATAACAATGGGTACAGTTCGTGTGTTGTTCATGTTCCACTGAGTCTTTATTTGAAATTCCAAATCTCTATATTTGGTTATTTTCTCAGCCTGCTTGATATTTATATTATTGTTGTTAGGAATTGCTATGTCAATTAAAGTTGTTTTCCGAGAGACTTTATCTACTAAAACTCTATCTGGTCTATTGTGAGCAACAGATCGATCGGTCAGTATCGTGTGGTCCCAGTACAGCTTGTAGTTGATATTTTCTAAAACAGATTCTGGTTTATATTTATAGTATGGTAATCTTACCGACTGTGATAATTCATGTTTCAGTGCTAGTTCCTGGTGAAGTATTTTTGCCACAGCATCGTGTCGTTCTTTGTATTCAGTTGCAGCGAACGCTTGACAACCTCCAATGATATGCTGGATAGATTCAGATGTTTGGCAACCGTACCTGCATCTATCGTTGTTAATAGAAGGGTCTTTAACGATGTACTTTAGGTAGTTCTTAGTTGGAATTACTTGATCTTGGATTGCCAGTACATATGACCAGAGATCAACCAGTAGTTCGACGCTGCACTGTCGACATAATCTTGGTTGATGTCATTTATATGTCTTCCATGAAGGGGTTTCTCTTTCCATTTCAGCAGTTTCTGATCTGTGGTCTGGTGGTGTAATTGGACATGTTGTTGTGTCAGTCGCAGCGGCCTTGAGTCATCAACCTGGCACATGACTCTATGTAGATCAGAAAATTCTGCGAGTTTCTGGAAATGACTACGCAAAATGGAAATTTGTTGATCTAATAGTTTGCTTAGATCTGTCAATCCTCTTCCTCCTTCATACCGTGGCAAAGTTGTACGTTCGAGAGAACTCTTTGGGTGGTGATTTTGAGCTTTTGTTAGTAAAACTCGAACTTTTCGTTGTAACTGTTCAATGTTAGTCTTGCACCAATTAACTATACCGAAAGTGTAACTGAGCACTGAACACGCATAGGTGTAGCCTGAAACAGATTTTTACTGTTTAATTTAGTTTTCAACAGTCGTCTTACCCTTCTATAAAACTCTGCTGTTAGGGCCTTTTTCTTAGTCATGTGATCAATACGTTGAGCCTGCTTTATTCCAAGGTATTTATAAGTATGACCTTCCCCCATAGATTCAATTGAGGTGCCATCTCCCATTTCGAAGTGCCCCTGCTGTATTTTACCTTCAACTATATTAATAATTCAGCATTTGTCTAAGCCAAATTTCATATGGATGTCACTAGAGAACCCTTCTACCATTTTAAGCATATCATGCAGCTGTTATTTCGTAACTGCCATCCACTTTAAGTCGTCTATGTATAACAAATGGTTTATCTTTAATGCTCTTGTCCAGTACAGCTTATAATTATTATTATTATAACTCTTTGTGGACTACCTTTTAAATTATCACTTTTTTTAACTTTGTTTTAGTCACCCTGTATAATTATAATTACTCTCCACCCTCTAGTACGTCTATCCTACATACAGTCTGCACGTAGAGTATGGGAGATACCAAATAAAATCTATCCAGATAAAAGAAGAAAAATATACTCTCGGACACGGTAACCTTGTTTAATAACTCGCAAATTTAAACATAAAAAATAGTCTCTTTGAGCTAGATTATCCTGAAACTCCTGTATGTCGAAATTCATTTCGCGATAAAATATTAAATTCAGTTATATGTACTATATCCATAACTAATTATTTGAGAATTGAATTAGTTGAGGAAAGCGCTACTGATGAAGTTTCTCGGCTAGAAACAATATACTCGTATTGTCTTGAGTTGAATGGATTGAAGAATCTCGAACAGTTAGTATCGGAATTTCTTTGACATGTTTTAGTAAACCTACGAATTTTTTCGTGTGATTTCTATCCTAGGAATCACCCGAAAACGGCGTTACACACAGTATGACTTCAGATTTGTAGTTTCTGTGAGCTAGATTTTCTTCAAACTCCTGGATGTTGGAATACATTTCGCGATAAAATATTAAATTCAGTTATATATATTATATAACTAGTTGAGGGACGCGCATCTGATGAAGGGTCTCAATTAGAAACAATATATTGTCTGGCGTTCAATGGATTGAAAAATCTCGAAAAAGGTATAAATGTAATAAAAGAATAAGAAAAAATCAAAGCAAGTGTTAAAATTTGACACAATTTTGTGCTGACAATAAGCAATGCGATTTTCAAATTCTTTGGTTAACACTGCAGTAGTGTTGTTTTTATGAAAAAAGTTTCTTTCTCTATGTTTCAGTTGTTGTTAAAGATCAATGTTTGCTCGTTTTTTCTTCCAGAACAAGGAATAAACAAGTTGATTTTGCATTCGCATCATAATAAATGTCAAATGTGATAGTTGATTGACTTGAATTGTAACTGGGATTGTATTGAAAGGTAAAGAATGTTAGCTTAAATGAAACCCAACGTATTGAAATTTTAATTATGATTAATTATGGAGACAAGATTCACACATAAGAACAAGTTTGCTAATTATTTAATAACAAGTACCCTAATTCACCTATTATAAGGTCAACCATAAGTAACATACAGGTCAAATTTAGGACGTTGGGTCATCTAAGAGATCAGTCTAAATCATGTCGTCCAGCAACACCAGAAGAACAACGATTCGGTGTTTTATTAACGGTTGAAGAAAATCATTTCTTATCAAATCGTCAGACCGCAATGAACATGATTTTGGCCGAAGAGTTGAATTCGGTGAAGCAATGATGGAGCGATACCATAATGATCAACAATTTTCAAGTCGAATTATTTTCCCAGACGAAGCAACGTTTTGTTTAAATGATTCTGTCAGAACTATAGATGTTGTGCATCCGGAAATCCACCCTGGACGATGGAAGCGCATATACAACGCCGACAGAAAGTCAACGTGTGGGCAGGGATTGTTGGCACTCCAGTCATAGTTCGGTTTTTTATTGAAGTGCAGTAAATGGTCAACATTATTTGGAACTACTACAGAAAAACAGTTTTTCCAAATGTAGAGCATCCCGGTATGCCTGATGATGTTTTATGGTTTTAGCAAGTGCACTACCACATTGCTCGCAACATGTACGAAATTATTTATATACAATTTTCAGAAGCAAATGGATTGGTAGGAGAGGGCCGATTGAATGGCCTGCTAGATCTCTCGACCTAACTCCGCTCAATTTCTTTTTGTGATGTTATCTGAAATCAAAAGTTTATATCAACCGACCAAATAGTACTGAAGATTTAAATATAAGAATAATGGAAAAAATCAGGCTAATCACTCCTCAAGTATTAACCAAGGTTAAAACAGAATTTTGAAAATCGCATTGCTCATTAACAGCTAGTAAATGATTACCAATTTCTAGAAAAACTTGTTGTGTAACAGATTTTAAATTTACACGTTATGTATGTAGAATTACTACATCTTTCAAATTAATATATGCATTACTGGAGTTAACATTTATAAAAATTGAGTGTCATACAGACCAAGTCATGAGAAATTTATTTAGGTCGACATGCCCGAAATTTTTTTTCTACTTTTATCTGAATAGATTTTATTTGGTACGTTCCATACTTAACATGAACACTGTGTACAACTGCTATTAATTCTTCCAATTAGATTTATTCAATTGTCTCTTCTCCGCAAAATTTACAGTTCTTCAATTGTAATTAACAATTTTAGATGTTATCAAAAATAGAGAGCAAAATTCATATTCTCTTGACAAACCTTATCTTTAAATATTATTTATAAGAAAATTTTACATCTGATTCCTACATATGTAGACATTTATTTTGTTTTGAATACAATATATTTTTCAATTAATTATACCCTAAGTTTCGAACAGAGACAATTGATTCTTTATTATTAATACTATTACTTTCGCCAAAGGTTAGTACATAAGAAGCAGTTTTTGCCAAATTTTTAAGAATTGTTATACGGTCATTGAAAAAAATATGAGACCACTTCGCCATCATACTTAACAGAAACCCCTTTAAAAGATCCCAATTCGTTGAGCCAGTTTAGAGTAATCCCCGACAACATAAAAATCGAGGAAAAAACAAAAACATATATAGAGGAATTGGGAACCTCCTCGTTTTCTGAAGTCCGTTAGAAACAACAGATTTTCTTAGTAGTAGTGTCTTTGTAAAATTGACAGAAATTTAATTTCAAATTTGTCAGATTGTATTTCCATTAACAACGAGGACTGACTCAGGTCTTGACAGGTTTGAATTTTTAAATATACAGTTTTTTATTTCCAAGTGTGGTGCTATTAACCAAAAAATCTTAAACTGGAAAATGCTAGAACTGACCTTGACAAAACTATTAAAACTTTATTTGTAACATTTTTTTACAGATACTTACTGTCACTAACAATGTTGTTGTTAATATTATGTGGATTACTTTGCACGTTTTTTTATTACTACTGTATCAGACCACTAAATTATTGGAAAAAGCGGGGTGTCAAGCAACACAGTCCGGTCTGGTTTTTTGGTGACAATTTCCATATTCTATTCAGAACAGAAACATTTTATGATAGTGCTCGTAGGTGGTACAACGAGCATTTAAATGAAAGGTAAGAACAATTTTTTATACATTATCTTAATACTTCAAGATCCTTCCTAAGGTTCGGCTCAAAAGTTGAAATTTGCAGTTTCACACGCTGTACCTTTGTACTTTGTTTCATCCAGACGAGTGTTACTGATTTGATATTTTACCACGAAATGAATAGTGACACCTAGGAGTTGCAGGAAAATCAGCTTATAGAGACCCCGAATCGGGTGTAAAGCTGTTTCCCTGTGATTCCAATGATAAAAATCATAGGAAAGAATTCGTATGTAAACACTAAAACCTATCAAAGCGATTATGATACTATCTCGATTTTACAATCTACTGAACACAAGACAATATATTGTTTCCAGTATTTTATGTAGTATAATGACAATAAATTAGTTTCAGAGTAACGCAGCTCATAGAGACCCCAAATAAATCGAGTTTTTGATCAGCAGAAGGAAGCACCAGTGATGACAGTTCTCGACTAGAAATTAAATATTGCCTTGCATTCAATGAACTGTAAAATCTCGAGAAGATATTATCATAACTGCAACGGCGTTGCATATAGAGCGACTCTCGATTTGGGGTCTCTGTGAGTTAGTTTTTCCTGAAACTCCTAGATGTCGCTTTTTATTTTGCGATAAAATATTAAATCAGTTATGTGTACTAAATACAAAAATGATTTTTCGGCATTTCAGTCAGTTCACAGAAGCGAAAATATATTAAATGACTAAATGTTGTGTGATTTTAAATGTTCTGTTTCCAATTTAAGAAACTATTTTTAACTACAATGTATTTATTATTTTTTTAACTGTTTGTATCCATTCATTAATAACATAAGGATGATTTTGGCGAATTATGACCCTTCCTACCACCATGTAAGGATACGAAAGATTTCTTGAACCCTCTCTCCTCCTTCTTATGTAAGATTCTATCTTGTTGTTAGAAAAGAATCAGTTATAGAGTAAAGTTCTTTATTTCTGTCTTTTTTGAAATTAAGTAAGATTAATACAGGGCAAGAATATACTATAATTATGATTTATAACATTTTTGTGGGGATATTAATTAATTTATTTATTTATTAGAATGTTTACAATACTTATACCTTAGGTATAATATAATAAACCCTGCAGAGGTAAACTCAGTTACGTGTTCGCAGGTCTGATAATCTTGACACTAACCTTAATGATAATTTCCTATAAAATCTTGTTACTAATATCCTACAAATTTAGTGTTGTTGAAATAATTATGTGATACTAATATATACTTTAAAGAATTAGAACTTATATCCATTTCTCCCTATATAATTTACTATCCTGCTATTTGAAATTTTAAATATTAGCCCAGATCAATGGTTTTATTTTCTTTTTGACAGTGTTAAGGTTTTTTAGAGTTTTCAAATCATTTGGTAGGCTGTTGAAAACATTAATAGCTTTAACATAACTATTTTTATTGCTTATACTTTTATTTCTTTTTAGAATCATAATACTTTTATTTCTTGTAGAACTGTTGGATTTTATAAATTTATTTTTAAACGTGTCATACTAGTATTTAAGAGACTCAAAAGCAAAAATTTGTTCCAGATCTAGTGTTTTTTTTTTCAATAAAAGTTTGTTTTTTATATATAATGTTCAGTAGTTTATTTTGTAAACGTTGTAATAAAAAAATAGTTAAATAAATTCGTCTCCAAGCTATGTTACCATAGCAGATAATACAATGGAAAAGTGCATACTATAGCATTATCAGCGAGTCTTTTAACATAATTTTGGCCATTTTCCGAAATATAAAGGCTAAGTTTTTTTGTTTTATTTATTAAATATTCAACATGAGTGTCCCATCTCATTATATAGTCAAAATAAATTCCTAACTATTTACAACTTTCTACCCTTCTTATTTTTTTGGTATTTATCTTAATATTTATATGGCGAGGAACACTATTGCAGTAGTTTCCGAATGTCATGAAAACCGTTTTATTAACATTTAAAGACAATTTGTTTAAGGCAAGCTATTTATTTATCAAATTAAGGTAGTAATTCATTTGCGTTTCGACTGCATTCCATGTTTTTCCTACCACAGCCGTATCATCAGCAAAAGATAATATAATTCCCTCTAGTTATCAACTAGTAGGTCATTTATATATAAAATAAATCGTAGGGGACTCAAGATGGTACCTTGTGGAACACCTGTTTTAATTTCACTGAAACCACTTACAGTTTCATTTATTTTTACCCGCTGATATCTACTCGTCAAGTAGCTTGAAATGAGTTTGAACGCATTTCCTCTACTTCCATATCTGTATAATTGATCTAATAATATTGAATGGTTAACAGTATTAAAAGCTTTGGCTAGGTCATGGAATGTAATAGCAATAGGTTCACTTTTATCAAGTTTTTCATAAATTGTATTAGTGACAAAATCTTTAGAGCATCTTTTGTACCAATATTTTTTATGAAGCCATATTGCATTTTTGATAACATTTTATTCTTTTTAATGAAACCGAGTTGTCTGTGGTTGATAATTTGTTAAAAATTTTTTGCTAGGTTTGATATCAAGGATATTGATCTATAATTTGCGATATTGTCCTTATTATTAGCCTTATAGATTGGTGTAACATTAGCTAGTTTGAGTGCTCCAGGCCAAATTGCTTTCTGTATACTTAAATTTATGATGTGAGCAAGTGGTAGTGCTATATGTCTAGATAACGCTATTAGAGTTTTTGCATCTATATTATCAACTCCACCATTTTTTAATTTCAAATTTCCTATAATATTTGTTACTTCATAATCGTTTGTGGGTGCTGAAAAAACAGTATTGGTTATCGTTTTGGGTAACTTAATGTGCTCATTTTGTCAATTTTGATTTCTTTGCTAAGCGTAGACCCAACATTACAAAAATATGAATTCATGGTATATGCTATTTCACCTGGATCTTTAATTTTACGTTTACTACTTTTACCAAGCTTTTGGTTGACATATTTCCATAATTTTTTGGTATCGTTGCTATTTTTTATAATTTGTTCACGATCATACATTAACTTAGCTTCATTTATTATTTTGTCTAATAATTTAACATAATTTTTCTATGTGACGTTTATTATTTTATTATTTGGTTCTTTCTTATATATCACGTAAAGTAACTCTTTTGTTTTGCAAGAATTTATATTTCCAGTAGTAATCCAGTTGTTTCTTAGTGTAGATTTGTAATTAATTTTTGATTTATCTCTATTATATGTAGTTAATTTAATACAATTCTTTATCATGCATATAAGTTCATTAGTATTCGGATCATCCATTGACATTATTGATGACCAGTTTACATTTTCTGCGAGTATTCCAAGATTGTTATAGTTTATGCGATTAAAACGTTTATTAGATGAGGCCTTAACAATTTTGTCCAATGAAACGAACAGTGGAAAATGGTCAGTAAAAGACATTGTATGTTTGAAAGTTGTAGATGCAACGAATTAGTTTTGATAAAAATATTGTCAATACATGATCCTTTATTATAATCATTTATTGATGGTCTTGTGATGGTTTGGAAGCCTGGATAAAAACATTTTTTAAGTAAATTGTTTAGATGTTCTTGGCTAATCCTCGAAGTTTCCTTGGACATCCATCGTCTTGAAGAGGTTGATCTCACAACGTTTCAATATCTGCTATTGAGACGTTGTGACATCAACCACTTCAAGACGATGGAAGTCCAAGGAAACTTCGAGGAACGAGTTACATTGTCTGCCAACTTCAGACTAACATTCTTGGCTAATATAGTCCAGTTGCATTAGATCTATATTAAAGTGACCAATTATAAGGTGATTTTTATATTTTTTCATATTTTGAAGAAAACTTTTTAAATTTGTAATGATGAAATAATCAATTTATTTGTATCATCAATTTGTATAATAGAATTAAGAATACAAAGCTGGCGAATATTTATAATCTCTGTAGTTTCATTAACTTCATTCCTTATATACATCACAACTCAACTTAGATGAACTAAAGAGATGAACAGGCTTGCGATTAGATCAGTCACGCCTGAGAAGTTGAGTAATGTTAGGAGATATTTCTATACCAGATTAGCATGTTGCCAAGACGTTGAAGGCGAATTATTAAGAAATAATAATAATAAGTAATACTGATTATTACTTATTATGTTTTTAGTGTAAGGTGGCAAATTTGTGAAATAAATTTTTTTTAAGTAATTTTTGTAATATATCTGTAAAAAATATTTCCGAAACAGTTGAAGATGGGTGTAGGACATTGTAAATGAGTTATGTCTAGAATTTTCTGGAGAATCCAATAAATAAATAATATACAGGGGCTTACAATTAAAATCATAATGTCGGTATTTGCCACTGTCACATGACACAGCCTATATAATTTTTTTGTTGAAAAATGCGCATTTAAAAATACAAGCGTTTTTCAAAACACTCCCTCTTTTATTCGTTATCGAATTAATTCCATTTAGCTGTTCCAAACTGTAACTCCCCATTACTGAATTACCATAAAATGATTGATGAGTTTTGTTCAAATAAACGTTGTAATTACTTACAAAAAAATACATTAATAAATTTGAATTGCTTATTGCTGATATTTTTGTGTACCGCGCCGCGCTTTGTATATCTGGCAAGATAACCTTATGAAGTGAATAGTTTTCTGTCTCGGGTGATGATAGTTACCAAAATTTAATATTTCAAATATTTTAGGTATTCTGGTATTTATCAGCTCATGTTGCCAACATTGTTGGTCAGAGATCCTGAACTAATTAAACAAATCGGAGTAAAACAATTTGATCACTTTTTAGACCACAGAACATTCATACCAGATAATGCCGATCCATTATGGAGTAGAAACCTTTTTGCACTTAGAGGTACGTAATTTACTTCTCATAAAAATCCAAATAAAATGACTTATCAAGAAGAGAGTCTCCAGGCAGCTGGCCCCTTGCCGAACGTCATATGTGAAATAACTTTTTTAGTTTAAGAATTACAAATTAATGAGTAAATTTTTAGAACACTATATGATAAATCCCTTAGGAAGATAAATTTGCAATTTGAACGTTTGTAAATGGCCAAATAAGATTAAAATAGGAATCGTTCAAGTTTCAGAAAAGAAGTTTAATGGTCTAAAAAATTGTACTAGTGTACAATTTACATAATTTCTTCAATATAAGTAGGTATGCCGCCATTGAATTGACTTAGAAGGTCGCAATAAAGTCGGTAATAGTAAAAGGATTGCATTTTTGCAATTTAGGTCAGGATTAAAAGCTTGCCTAAAGGTATTTTACCATTTGGGGTTGTGTTTTTTTGTACCATGAAAGAAAACTTCTGGTTGGGAATAAATAGATTTCAGGCTTGCGAAATAAGAGAAATCCTAATATTAACGTACATGAAGGTGTAACAAAAAGAACCAAATGTTGTTCAATAAAATCCTGCAACTTAAAATAGTCCAAATTGTACCCTCTTAAACTTTTAGAATGAGAATGTGGGTTAAGTGACTGATTCAATAGTGTTACTGTTGTCTTAAATATACAGCTTTGTTTTGAAATTCATTAACAAACTGAATAAAATTTTATGTAAAGTCACTATAAGCGAAGTATGTTTATATTTTGTCAGGTCAACGGTGGAGAGAAATGCGTCCAGTACTGAGTCCAGCATTTACAAGTAGCAAAATGAAGGGCATGTTTAATCTGATGTCTGAAGTAGCCGACACGTTTATCAGCTATTTTAAAGAGAAAGGAAATGACGTCAATGAAATTGAAATGAAAGAAAATCTAGTAAGGTACGGTAATGACGTGATTGCTTCGGTGGCATTCGGGATCAATGTTAACTCAATGAAAGACAAAAATAACGAGTTTTTTTTAATGGGTAAAGAGGCGACTGACTTTACTGGGTTCTTCAGAGCAATGGTAATATTTGGATACACCATGTTTCCTAAACTTTACGAGGTAGGCTACTATAGCAATTCCTGTAGTTTTGTTTTAAATAACATTTTTTTTCTCATGCTTCTAATAAACAAAAATTCTATTTATTGTTCCAGTTTTTAAAGGTATCCCTATTCAGCAAAGAAGTTACAAAGTTTTTTTTAGACCTTGTGGAAAATACAATCAAAATTAGGGAAGAAAAGGGTATTGTGAGACCAGATATGATTCATTTGTTGATGGAAGCCAGAAAAGGAGAAGACAAACATGAAGTAACCACTAATGTTGAAACGGGATTCGCAACTGTTGACGAAATAAACCATGAAAAAGGTCTGGTACATTAACATTAGCCTGAAGGTGGTAGACACTGTAATCTGCTGCTCAGAGTTTTCTTGAATTTCCATCAACAATCTAAAATTTGGCTCTGGAATATCGGGGACTACTACAGCAGTTTCGAGACCTCAGCTGTCCATCAAATTCACCATAGAAATTAAAGTGACTCCATGTAGATGATTTCATGATCTGAGATGTTAAGGGTTTAAGGGCGGAATTCATGCAAGAATTTTCTTGACGGTTAGAGATGCAGGGAAATACCTCAGCTACAACTCTAGCCATTCTACAGCAATGAAAAGTGGCATCTTAAAAACACTACTCAACAAAGCAAAAAATAACTTCTCAACCCACAAAAGGCTTTCAAATATAAAAAAGTGAAACTCGGAGAAGACCTACTGACGAGTTAATATCATGAGTCCTCATCTTTAAATCTCTAAAACGACCTAACTCTGGTGGTTAGGGGGTTCAGAATGGCTACTCAAAGGGCAAAGATAACAAAGTCTGGATTGGTAAATTACGCGTGGTTAGAGCTACCACTACATAAACTATGACCAGGTTAAGGCAATGCTCAAGGAAAAACCCTGGTACCGAAGGAAACGTAAAGAAACGGCATTCATAATTTCCAATAAGAAATATGTGGGGACCTCTCATTTGATTGATACAAACTAAGCTACTTATGGGATTACGTGCCCCAGTGAGCATGATCAGTGATGTATCCTGGTTACATATATAAATTTGTTAATTTTTCTTAATTCCACATCCTTCGCCTGATAACGACAGCAGATCCGGAGCTATAGAAACGTTATGATATCACCCAGATTATAAGCGATGGAAGTCCGAGAAAACTCCGAGTATATTCAAAACATATCTGCAAACAACTAGTAACAGTTGGTGACTTTATCTTTGATAACCTTTGGTTGAATCATTCATTCAATTCTAAAGGATTTTGTTATTTCTAACAGAAGTTAGCACTAAAGTTTTTTTTTTCAAATATCCTGGCCTACTGAAGTCTGTTATTTCAGCCTCCGAATTTCATAAAAGAAATATTACAAACATTGATATAGCAGCTCAAGCACTGATCTTCTTCTTTGCTGGTTTTGATTCAGTTACAAATATTATGTCCTTTATGGCATATGAATTGGCATTGAATCCAGAAATTCAAAACAGACTTCGAGATGAAATTAATAAGACACACCAAGAGTGTAACGGAAAATTGACATATGAGGCGCTTATGAAAATGAAATATTTGGATATGGTGGTATCAGGTAAGACATATGATGCATATAACTATATAGAGGGTTTTATGAT
Source organism: Octodonta nipae (assembly GCA_034190945.1). NCBI lineage: Eukaryota > Metazoa > Arthropoda > Insecta > Coleoptera > Chrysomelidae > Octodonta > Octodonta nipae. The sequence goes on from CM067217.1 coordinate 19,745,031, forward strand.
GAAACTAAAAACTTTCATGTGACATATTTGCGAAAGCTTTATCAACATGGAAATGAGATTAAACGATTTGAATTCCCAAAATTCTAAGAAACATTTTTTGAATGTTTTACAGGGTCAAGCTGTAAAAATGCTCCGCTTTGGGAAGCTAATAAAAATATGAAAGATTTTTTTTCTATCAGTATCTCATATTTGAATGAAGAGGTTTTGAGTATTGTACCTGATGATTGGTAGCCTTCACTGCTGACGTACGAGTCCAATTGGCAGCTTTCAATTATTTTACCTTTTTGCCAAACAGCATCTGATTGACTTCTACAACAGAATTAGTTACCAAAATCAAATTTCATAGTTGCCTAGTAGATGGATCAGTCAGAATGGACCTATTCGTGGTTTGCATGTTCTATAGTCATTGCGATTTTCTTCTTAAAGGATATTTAAAACAGGTAGTTTATCAGCAGGGAAATCTAGATACTTTGGAAGAACTTTAATGCAGTTTTTAACATGGTTGTGATGTTGTCCGTGGCCAGCGGAACTGTTTACACAATTTTTTTTTGGAAAATTTTGAACATTTTTTACTTTACTTTACCGGTCAATAAACACAGTTTCTCATTTTTATGGCAACCTGGAGCTTATTATCTAATATTATTTTTTAACAAGACGATGTATTTCGCTCCTATTATCAGAACAATAGGAAAATTATTAGGAAGAATGCTGCCGAAAATTGTGGAAATGAGAAAGGTTTTATCATAGAAATTTTAGTAAGATATCATCCAGCTCCTGCCGTTAGCTGCATTTATTCCCTGTCGCAGTTACTCTGCATTATTCTCGTAGTATTCTTGTCTGTCTAAAGTATATAATGACTAGCTCGCGATAGGAATGGCACTTTAGGTACATTCATATATCCGCAGTTGTAAAAATTAGAAATATGTTTTTGTTAAACGTTTTGTTTGTTCGGTGAATTAGTTTTTATTACCATAATTCATTTCGAGTGAATTCCTCTATTAGTATTCCCAATTAAGCATGTAACAATAGACAGGTATTTAAGAAACATTCAAACTCTACTCTTTTGTTGTAGAAACATTGCGAAAGTGGCCTAATTTTTTAGTGATAGACAGAGTTTGTACAAAACCATATACAATACAACCAACAACTCCCAATGAGAGACCTATAGAGTTAAAAAAAGGTGATGTTATTTGGATACCCGTTTGTGGAATACATTATGATCCCAAATATTATCCAGAACCAGAAAAATTCGATCCAGAAAGATTTAGCGACGAAAATAAACATAATATCAACCCTTACACATATTTACCCTTTGGTGTAGGACCAAGAAATTGCATCGGATCCAGATTTGCGTTGCTAGAATGTAAAACGTTGTATTATTTGCTTCTTTTAAATTTTGAGTTGGTGCCTATAAAAAAGACAAACATTCCCTTGAAACTTTCGAAAAGATCTTTCAATATTATGGCTGAAAGTGGAAATTGGTTAGGGCTGAAACCAATAAAAAAGTAATGCGAAATTGGATTGGTATAATGTAAATTTTTATAAATAAAAATAATTTTAATAATTGCTTTATTGTCTAACATCCTCTGATTTAAGGTAAGTGAATTTTCATCACAAAAGTTAAAGACAAAATCAAAAAAAATACGCGACGAATTGATAACCTCCTTCTTTTTGGAAATCTGTTAAAAATGAAGAACGTGAAAAAAATAAGGCGAAATGATAAAATGACGTATGACACTTATCTCAGGAAAAATCGTTCATAGCTAAATTCACATGTCTCAAGTATTTTGGTATTTGAAGCTAATTTAAACATGGTGTCAAAACAATAGCTGTAAGTCAAATAAAGAAATGTTACCTGATGACTTTTCTTGAAACAGGGAATTATTTTTGAAATTTATATAAGCTAATTACTGTGGCAAAATAATTTAATGTGTGGTCAAGATTTTTATCAATTTCCATAGAAATTGGAATTTTAAAATAAACAACTAAATCAATTATACAAATGCTCAAATAGAAGTTAAAATCTATGATATAACAACTCAGACAAAACATAAACTTTTTATAATAATTAATTTTTCTATGTTATATACAGTGTGTTTCAAATTCGCTTCTCTATACAGAAATCTCTTCTCCTATTATACCTACAGCAAATGTTAAATGGGGAAAGTTTTAGAGCAAACTTAGTGCATTTGATATCTGGCTTCAGATTTACGATTGGTCAAATGGTTTTGGAAATCACTGGCAAAAACCGAAAATGGTGGATTTCGTTTTTCGCCTGTAAATCCCAAACGGTTAGTTTGATAGTGGTCAGGATGTGATATTATTGGGTCACTTTTTTAAAGCGAATAAGATGGCGGGTATGACATGTTTCAATCGTATGTTGCTATTCCGCAAACAACCTCAACTATCATTTTTCTTATTGCCGTTAAATACTTTTGGAAAGAGCATACAATTTTCAGTCCAATGTCTCACAAATGCATAAAAAAATTAGTTAGTAGTGCTGTATTAGTTTCCTTAAGTTCTTGAACTATCATTTTGACACACGAAATTCCATTTCCAGAGTTTTTGTCGCCAATTTCATTTTCAATATTGTATCGGCTTCTGTAATTTTTTTTAATCTAAGCAGGTTCTTACTGACTTAAAAAAATTCAAAGTGTCAAAGTTGTTTTTAGTAAGTGGGGCATTTTTCTCTAATTAGAATTATCACAAATTATCGAAACCTGTTGAATGGCTGGTATTCCCTATTCAAATGAAGAAAAGTTTGACAGGTTAGCGTTGTGCTTACAATCACACAGAAACGCCGAAATTACCCCAGTAAGGTATTTAGAGATGTATCCTGAAAGACGACAGCCTGATAGAGCTCAAATCAGAAAAATCGTAGTTAATTTAATTAACTACGAGGCTTTCGAACAACCTAGAAGACGAAACATTATTGAAAAAGAAAATCGAAACAGAAACATTTTACAAGTTGTCAACAAAAACTCTAATTCCTCGGTACTAACTGTTGAACGGGAATTTCGTGTGCCAAAATCAACCCTAAAGAGGGTATTAAAAAAGAGTAAGTACCATCCATACAAATCCATAATAGTTCAAGAATTTAAGTGGCAAAGAAATGTCAACCGACTAGATTTGGAAGTAACGTGTGGCGTGGCGTCATTGGTAATTCAATCTAATTTACCTAAGACATAGAATTTTGGATAGATTTAGAAATGGTATTAAAGGAAATACATGTGCTAAGTTTTATGCAAAACAGTCACCAATTGTCAAAAATGTCTCTATTCTGTAGAATAATATCTAGTTATGAAATAGTTAAAAAATTAATTAGATTAAAAATTTCGGGTATGAATGGGGCTATTGCTTATTAATTCTGACTTGTTGAGAAGTCGCTATTTAGGTTCATATTCTAATGAAAATGCGTTAAATATATTACTTATTTATATTTTTTGCTACAAATAATTCATGGGCTCCTTATTTACGTTCATGTATTGAAAATTCAGTGCGTTAATACATTACTATCTTATTAATGTTACTTAGGGACAAATAAATCATGGCCTACTTAGAAAAATTAAGGCCAACTGTACTAAGTGTGATATAACGATGACCCTCAAATCTTTTATGCACTTGTGAGACATCATTGTATTGGACATTTGACGCTCTTACCAAAAATGTAAAAATCCAATATGGCAGCCACAGGAAAAATTAAAGCTGAGGCGGTATGCAGGAAAACAATAAACGATTGAGACATGTCATATATGTCATATTATTCGTCTTTAAAAAATGATGTCACATCTTGAGAGCTATCAAATTGGCAGTTTTGGATTTACCGACGGAAAACGAAATCCGCCCTTTTCGGTTTCTGCCGATGATTTCTAAATTCAATTGACCGATTGTAAAACCAGCTGTAGAATGCACTATGTTTCCTTCAAAATTTTACTCATTTGACCTTTGCTGTAGGCATAATAGTAGCCAAGATCCCTGTATAGAGTAGCGAATCTGGGACACACTGTATATTTGAACCTTCGAAATACAGAAAAAAAAACAAAATTTGTTACTAGCAACGTTATCCAGGAAGAATTGTAGGGGTATAGTTTTTTTCTTTTACATTGAAGTCAGTAATCACTTCTGTACAGGTAAAAAATGTATATTTTGAAATCATTTTAAGACAGAAAATTATGAAAAAAATCTTAAAATGATATCAGAATGATCGATGGCCACATTAGCGCATAAGAAACTATATATTGAGTACTCTCCAAGATAGGAACTTGTCGTAAAAAAATATGCTTCTTGAAACTGAAAAAATGGTGTTGTTTTGAATTTCGTTTTAATAAGACCATCAAAAATACATACCTTTCAAACCTGAGAAAAATTTGAATCTTTTTAACCGACTTTTAAAAAGGAGGAGGTTATCAATTCGTCTGCAAATATATATTCAAAAACGGCTTGGGCAATTTTGATGATTTAAACGGAGCGGCATTATATTAGGGAATATTCCAGAAAGGTCCCATATGATTGTTTATAAAATATAGATTTACGGTAGGTATTCCAGAAAATTAGAAAAAAAAGTAAATAAGGGACTAGATTTCAGTGAATTTCAATGAATCTTTACTGTTTTCTGTAAAACCGCTCAAGAAATTTGAATATTATTAATTGTATTCTACAAAGACATGTTCCAGCTTGATTCCGTATATTTTGCTATAATGTAAAACTTACCATTTTTCTGAAAATCCGAAAAATATATGCACAAAAACTGTAAACATCATGATAAATGATGAATGTCAAACTTTCATCATAAATATATCGTACAGGGTGTTTGTAATGGTTTTCATTTTAGTTCGTTTGAAGTAAGTTTTTTTAGATACGAAGTTAAGTTGGGGGGCTTATAGTCGCGTGAAATGGCAGAAAATATTCCGTTAGTTTATCGAAACGAAAATTTGTTATGTCGGCGAACTCTTCTATATGGTTGTAGGTAAGTGCGTGCGTGCATGTGATATTAGGTAGTACGTATAAGCAGTTGTATACATATGATGGTTGAAATATAAGTTGGAATTGAATTAGTTATACAAGGTGGTTCAAAAAATATTGTATTGGGTGGCACATAAGTAGTTGCGTATATAAGGTGACTGAATTAAGAGTGGAGCAAAACTAATATATATTTGCGTTATAAGACGGATAATAATTACAGTTATACAAAAGGCTTTAAAAATTGCAGAAGCAGTTGAATATAGAGGATGGTTGAAATATAAGGTGGATTATAATTACAGTTATATATTATTATTGTTATTCAGGGTGTATCAAAAATTTGTTATATAAGCATAAGTAGTTAGGATATTTGAATTATAGGACGTAGGACGGAGTATAATTATAGAGATGGGTTCAAAAAATTTCAGAAGCAGTTGCATATACCGGGTGGTTGAAGTAAATAGTAGAGTAAAATTATAGTCATAAAACGTGGTTCAAAAAGGTAAATTTTGTTATATAGGGTAGACCATGAGCAGTTGCATAAATGGAATACTAGATATATGGGGAAAAGTAAAATCATTGATATACAGGAATAATTTAAACAATAGAAAAATAGAAAGAGTCAATAGTGTGGAGATGATTTATATTTATACAGGGTTTTTTTTAAATATATCAGGATCGTTGTAATATTGTGTAGAGTTGAATTATAGTTGTACAGAGTGATTCAGAAAATAATAGACCAATAAATTATATAGAGGTGACCAAAGACAGAAGCATATACAGTGTGGATGCAATATAGAGTGAATTAGTAACATATATAGAAAGTGGTCCAAATAATTAAAGAAATAAAATAGTTGAAATATATTTGGAAAATATAGGCAAAGAATAATAATTAGAGAGGGAGAACGGGATACTGAAAAAATGAGAGAGAGAGAGAGAGAGAGAAAAGAAAACGTTAAAATTTTCAATTGAATTGTACCTTAAATCAGATAAAAAAGAAAATATGTCTGAAAATAGTGATTGATTGCACACGGTTTCTAAATGGTTTTTATTTTAAGCCTGCTGAACTCGGTTCTTTTTTAAATATAAATTATTGTTAATCCTACCTACGAAAATAAACATAAATATGTGTAAATTCCAGACAAATGTTAAAAAATTTTGATGTTGAAAAAAGAAAGGTTTACTAAAACTGACTATACTACGAAATTTTCAATTCTAAGAGTAATCGGTGCAGAAATGAGACTGATTTTGAATGATGAAAACTTTCGTGTATGGCTTATGACTTTTTTCGTGTTTTCCTTATTTTCGGGTCCTCTACACAAAACTTAAGTAAAATCAGTGGAGATGAGACATAAAGCCATATTAACAAAAATACTTTGTGTTGGAGTTGGGAAATATGGTTATTAAAGGAAAATAAATATATTTCTTGTGGCCGAAGAACCCCCATGAGTTGGAAAACATCATTATATAATACTATCATTTAAAATGTTCTTCTGTATGGATTTGAAATGTGCCAACTATATAAAACAACAGAAATTTAAATTCAGTTGAAAGAAACAATAAATAAAAATGAGAAATACTCTGAAAAACTAAATAGTAGTAAATAAATTGACGCAAAAAGAATTTCAAGTTAAACGGTTTTATTTAAAATTATGACAATATTAATGTTAGGAACGTACTAAAAGCTAAAAAATAATTCGATAGGTCCCATGTACCCCTCATGGTACTACTCTTTTCACCAATTTGAGGCATTAATCAGAAAAAAAATAAATAAATCGTTGGCTCAGGTTAAGTTACGCCTAACGATTTTTTTTTGTTTGCCCTAGATTGACGAAGAGAGTGGTGCGATGAGTGGTACCTAGGACCTACCGAATTATTTTTAGCTTTTAGTATATATATACATAAATATATATATATATATATATATATATATATATATATATACATATGTTTTTAAGTTTTCGCGGGCACTAAATGTATTAGATGATCAACATGGTCTGGAGTCTATAAATTATCATGTGGATCATGCCCTAAAGCCTATATTGGTTAAAGCGGCAGACCGTGTAAAAAACGTATCTATAAGCACCGTAATTCTTTCATTAATCAAAAAACAGATTCCAATTATGCTGAACATTTAGTAACAGAAAATCGTCTTTTCGACGAAAATTTTAAATTATTATATTCAGAAAATAAAGGCAATAAATTAAACCTTTTAGAATCATTGGAGATTAATAAACTTAAAAATACCGGTAATTTGCAATTCCCCAAGAAATACCCAGTTAGTCTAGTTCCTTGACAAAGACATTAGTCGAAAAGCGTCGGACAGTTTCTAAAAAAAAAACGTAAATTATGGAAATTGCAATTGTAGTATCAGTTAATTATTAAAATAAAAAAACTAAAAACTTGAAAATAAATTAAGGAAAACAGAATTTTAAGTTAGACGGTTTTATTAAAAATTGAGGCCATATTGATGGTAGTAATATATATATATATATATATATATATATATATGTATTAGATGGTTTCCGGGAATTCACCCGCGTAGTTGATAACTGATCCCTGCCGGGATCGATGGTAATATGACGACCCTCTTCAGGTCGGTTCGCATAATTCTCGTAGCCTTCTGCGTTCGCTTCTAGTTACTCGAATACTGACGTTAACAATATATCATTTTTATCCATCCCAATGCTACTCAATCCTCGGCATGTTTTAACCTTTTACCTTAACTTGAATGGTGTACCGCTAACGACGTATGATTTTTAACCACCCTGACGCCACACAGTCCTCGACACGATATAAAATCTTGACTTGGGTGGGAAATTCGTGTGTGTGTGTCAAAGCTCTTTCATTTGATACCCGTATTGAAGGGGTGTGACAAAACATATATTTAATCCCCCATTTTGTTGGCGGCCATATTGGATTTTTTTTCATAGTGAACTTTATTCTTCTATTATAGCCCTTTCATTTGATACACATATTAAGGTAGTGGTGAAAGAATTTGTAATCCACCAGTTTGTAGTGGCGGCCATCTTGGATTTACAAAGACTCAAAATATATTAAATTTTATAGTCATCAGAACTAAATGTGTGAGCCAAATATGAGATCAATCTGTCAACAGGATGGGGGTGAAATATTAATTGCTAGATTTGAACTTAACGTTACAAACAAACAGGGCAAGCTAAATAAAACCAACCGTTAAATATCTATCCAATTTTAACACTTGCTTTGATTTTGTCTTATTCTTTTGTTACATTTATACCTTTCAGTTGATTTGTTTGGTTTAAGTGAATAAAAGAGATTTTTTTTCTAGAACAACTTGTTATGTAACTGATTGGAAATTTAAACGTCCTATATGTAGAATTACTAGATCTTTCAAATCGATATAGCAAATATTCGAATGATCATTTAACAAAAATGTGTATGAAATCATATTAATGACGTTATGAGAAATCTATTCATACTCAGTTGCAACTGATGAAGGTTCTTGACTAGAAACAATATATTGGCTTGCGTTGAATGGATTGAAGAATCTCGAACAGTTAGTATCGGAATTTCTTTGACATGTTTTAGTAAATCTACGAATTTTTTCGTGTAATTTCTACCCTAGGAATCACAGGGAAACGGCGTTACACACAGTGCGATTCCCAATTTTGAGTCTCTGTGAGCTCCTGGATGTCGGAATTCATTTCGCGATAAAATATTAAATCTATTCATGTTCAAATTTGGGCATTATTAAATTAAGGTTGAAGTGTCCGAGGATTTTTTTTCTTTAATCTGGATAGATTTTAATTAGTATGTTCCATCTTTACACGAACACTGTATTACAAACGAACGATGTCCGAAACCGGTGATTGGAATGACCGCCGAAAATGGAGATTGGAAACTGGAGACTGGGTAATAAAAATAAATTAACTTTTACTGGGTGTTAGGATTTTTTTGATAGTCATTATAATTCTGACTACAGCGGACCACAATGTGTCATAATATTGCATACCGTTTTGTCAAATTGTAAACTCCCCACGTTAATCTTATCAGATATATGTGAAAACTATAAGCATACTTATAAAAGTGTGGGAGGTCAGAACAGAATATTATGTTATTGTGCCATTGTCAATGACTCACAGCGGCAATTTTCTTTAATTGGTCCGGAAAAAATTGTCCACATGTAACCTTCAATGTGTACGATTATATCAAACGCAGACGTGATAAAAATAGAAACAGAGTGTTTGTTTGTATAATTTTTGCATTATAGAGTAAAAGTAAGTATTATTAATAGTTTCCAACACATATTTTATGGGTTTTTGTAACACTATCTTTAATAACACAACTCTATTAGATATTCAATGTTCTAATATCATAACAAAACATATATTAAATAGTTTTGAACGTCTTATATATCTATAAGAGGTTTATTTTTTTAATTGTTATTTTATCATAAAATGATTATAAAATTGTTAATATCTCACTGGAGTAATTTTTAAATTCCGGCGCCTCTGAATTTTTCTAAGAATCATACAGGGTAAGCGGTCTGCAGGGACTTTGTGCCAAAAAGTCGAGCAAAACTCGACAAATTCTTTTGTTTACTATTATCTGTGTCAAGAGCCGTCGCTGTCAAACATTTTCTTTTGTTGGGGGGAGCGTCAGGCATTTTTCAAAATTATATTGAATACCTATTTTTGATGATATTTTAACATGTACGATGTGGGGGAGGGGCATGACATTTCAAACCGTTTTTTAGTTTGTATGCAGTAAAGGCTTACAACAAACCTAATAGGGTTTAAAAAGGAAGGTATGTATATAAATGTGAAATATTTTTCTGTTGTCTTGTAGTAAAGTAACATTTCTCAGCACATACTTTTAAGACTAAAAATGTAACGGTAAGCTTAGTTAAGTTATGTTTTGGGCCCAATGTATAATAAAGTTATTCTTGATAATGATTTTTAATAAAAAGTCCCGCATCATTTTTAAATGTTTGTATATAACTAACAAGGCAAAAACGAAATTGTTGTAGAAAGGACTTATTTCATTTTTTATATTTCAGAATTGGAAGCTAGGAAGATAAAAATGACTAGAAAATCAAACATTACAATCAAACATTTAAACAAAAATTTGAGAACAGTACAGATAGTAACTCAGATATCTTTCAGAGTTCGTTTGTGCCCTTACAGCTCATATATCATATCGGCCAGCACAAGAAAATCATTTAACAAATCTGAGAGCAACTTTCTACAAGATTTTGCTAATAAAAATTCGCTTTATCAGCGAAACTAAGGACTTCTCAATCTCAAATAAAGAAATCCGATATTTTGAAGATTAAATAAAAATCCTGAGAAAAACTGAAATACTGAAATCTCTGAAGGTTTGTTTCAGATAAAGCATACATTGGCATTTACAATGAGTGATGCAAAAGTCTGCAATGCTCTAAATAAAATAATGAATCCTCAGAAAACAATGCGCTTAAATTTGGAGTATTTATTCTACACTGGTAGTAGATTCTTGTTTCTTTTATTTTATAAAACACATAAAAGAAGTGGCTAGCGAAGATTACACAAGCTTGTAAAATTGTTAAAGAAACCAAACAAAAAATAAAACATACTTTAAACAGGAAATAGGGCTTCTGCTGGATATTCCGTTACGAGAATACTAATGAATAATTTAAGAAGATTTTTTCGTATCCTAAAACTTCTTCCTGCATCACAGAAGTTAACATCAGTTTAATAAAAAATGCAGTTTCATTTTAGAGATTGTCTGATGGATAGAAAATTGGAACTAAAAAATATCAAAACTTTGCAGAACATACGGCCAATCTTTGTGTCGAAATATATAGGTGGTACTCAATGACTCGAACAATATATAAGATTTTGAAGCATGAGTCCACAAGAATTAACCACGCTATATAAACTATCGGTCAGAATTATTGGAGAAAGGTTTTACAAGAAATCTGTAAAGGTTGCAAAAAATAGAGTTTTTCCAGGAAGACAATGGAATTCTGACATACGGAAACATTCGACAGCAACGTCACAAATACTAATAATGAAGACCAGGCTGCACCCAGTCAAAACGAAGTTGATTAGTCTATATTTCTTAATTTTGTTATATTTTGATTTATTTGTTGCCGATTGTTTCAAATACAATATGACAAGTGAAAACTGCTTTTCATTGTGTATTAAAGTGTTAGAAATAATAAAATAATTTGGGTAACTGTTTAGTTGAAATACTCCATTGTGCGACTTCTGAATGCTTTCAATTTGCGAATAATGACGAATATCCGAATGTTAGCACATCGTCTGTAGCCGCTTTGATACTACGCTCTCCTTAAAGTTTTCAGATTGTTAATCAGTCTTGTTACTGATATTAAGGGGGAAAGGCTCAATGTTTAATACAGAGTTTCCCAAAAAACATGAGCTGCATTAACTAAAAGTGTAAAAATTTAAGTCTTTAGTAGAACTACGGCGCATCGAGGATTTGTACTCCAAATCTTTGTTTTTACACTCAACGCGGTTTCAACAGCATGAAGATGACATCGCAAAGAAAATCAGTTCTATATACTTCGGGTTTGATCATACTGTCTTTAGTTGTTTAATATTTGTTAGTGACGTTCATTCTCATGGATTGCTATTCGAACGTCGACATGACTAACATGTAATTCATATATGGACTTGCTGATTACAATTCACTACAAGCTAGGACGTTTTACATTGAACAGTTTCCACACCGTAATATTCCTGATTGATAGAAGAAGATCCTGATACTGTTACCAAAAAGTATGCAAATGCTTTGAATTTAACTTAATGGGCTGTTTGCAAACTTTTTAAGGAGCGTTTGTTGTTGTATCTATATTAAATACGAGTTGCAACTGGAAAGACTTACAAGTGAGGTGTGTAGTACCTTTTTGGGACAAATTCAGTTTATGAGAATTTCATTGTTAATAAGAAATGCTCGATGGTGTACCAGTTTATTTTGGCTTTGTTCCTCATGCTTTTATTACGGCAGCATACGAGGATTGACGGACTGGTCGTGGTGGACGTCACTTAGAGTCTGCTCGACCCTGGGTTTAAACCCTGAGGATTATTTCTTATAAGGCCATCTAAAGTCTTTAGTAGTTAATACTACTGTGATGGAAAAATGTGATAGAGTTGAGAAATGGGTGGGTGTAACAGAATAAGGAATGACTGGTCGTATTTGAAAAGTTCGGCAATCAATGAGGAGAAGACATGATGCTTGCTCTTTGATGGAGATAATCATATCCAAAATTTCCTGTAAAGCAAAAAGCTTTAAGTAGACTTTTTGCTATTCAAAAATTGTTATAGTGTCTGCGAAGCAAACAGTTTTTCAAAAATCATCACGGGAGGAAATCGCATTACAATAAATAACCCGGGGAATAACCCTTTGAGTGTTTGCCGTATGTTTAATAAATATTCTATATGGATTGTATGTTTCATTCACAACGATTGTCAACCACGTCTTTTTATTTTAACTTTTTACAGAGAAAAACAGCCAACAATTATGTTGTGGTTAGTGCTGTGCTCACTAGGTTGCCTTGTCTTCTATTATTACTGCATCAGACCAGTAAGTTATTGGAAAAGACGCGGTGTCAAGCAAGGGTCACCGTTCTGGCTATTTGGTGACTTGTTCTACACCATTTTTAAAAGAGAAAGTTTTTATGGCGCCGTTGGTAGGCTTTATAGAGAGTTTCCAAATGAAAGGTAAGCCATTTCACTTCTACCACTAATAACAGCAAATAGATGGTATAAAAAATAAAACTGTAGGATGTTCTTAATATTCAATTATATTTAATAAAATTAAGCAACAAAAAAATCACGACACTCATAAATAAAGGTTTTCAGGTTTATTCTCACCTCGGTTTTAATGGCTTTAAAATGTATTAAAAATAAAAAATGCAAATGAAAGTTTGATATATGACATTTAAGTTGATGTAAGAAAAATTTGTTGTTTCTAGATATATCTAAGGGTAGCACAAAAAATTCTAAAGATCATGTATTAGAGTTAAACAACTTTCAAGTTTGAAGAACTTGAAAGATTTGTCTTTAGAATTTATAAGTGGCGTTCCGAATTACGACTTTGATATAAAAAGTGATCAAAGAATTCTTTTAGTTCAGCGATCCCATTAACGTCTTAAGGGAAAACCTAGGAAAAACCTTATGAACTATCCCGATACTGGATTGTTCAAAATTTCTTCCTTAATTGTCGGTAACCAGATATGACTGAATTCTACAGAAGTAGAAGCGATACAATCGTCTTTATTCAAAAAAATTAAGACGGACTCTATTTTTTTGTATGTATGTTACCTGATTTCTTCTCCTCTGGTGCACCTTTCTGTCTATTAAGGTTATACATACAAAATAAAAAATAAAGAATGAAAACTACCTGAATTCAAAAATACTAAAAAGTTGAAAATAAAACATTAAAAAAATATATAACCGACTTCTACCTATAACTAAAAAACTAAAAATAATTATAACAAAATAAAACTTTAGCAAATAAATAACACATTCAATGTTGTTAGGTACCTACCCAGGAAGTAAAAAATGTAAACATTAAAAGGTGTTCATTCTGTACAAATTAATTCCCTACCAATCTAGTATATTTGTGAAGTCGGTGCCAAGCAACAATCAAGTGTGATGAATTAGTAGATAAGTACGCAATGAAGGATTTTAGATTTGGCACTGGCTTCAAAATATACTAGATTGGTAGGTAATTAATTTGTACAGAATGATCACCTTTTAATGTTTACATTTTTTACTTCCTGGTAGGTACCTAACAACATTGAATGTGTTATTTATTTGCTAGAGTTGTATTTTGTTATAATTATTTTTAGTTTTTTAGTTATAGGTAGAAGTCGGTTATATATATATATTTTTAAATGTTTTATCCGTTTTGTGTTACGTTGTTCTTTGTGAAGTATAGTTGAAATGTCAAATTGTATTTTATCGCCAAGCATGTTCACAATTTTCGATTTTTCAAATTGTATTTTCTTTGTGTAATTCTTGTGTTCATTAATTCGTACGTTTAATGGTCTCGAATTACTTTCATTTGCATTTTATATTTTCAATACATGTTAAAGCCATTGAGAACGAGGTCAGAATAGATCTGAAAACGTTTGGTTTCTTGAATATACAGATTTTTGTCTCGATTGTGGTGTTATTTGCCAAGAACACATAAAAATAATCACGAATATACCACAAATAACATTTAGAAAAGAGTCAATTCAATGCTACGTATAAAAAAAAAACTAGGAAAACATACTTTTTTGAATATATGAAGGAACTCGTACGAGGCGTTTTGGACTTGTGAACGTAAGATATTTCGTTTCTAAGTGATTCTCGAAATCAATTGGGTTATTTTCAAAAGACCAAAATTATTTACAGAATGAAACTGATGGCTGGTCTCACCTAGAAACAATATGTTGTCTTGCATTCAAGTGACTGTAACGCCTCCAAAAGAAACTGGGATTAGGGCAGTAGATACTACGTCAAAATCTTTAAACCTTTCAATAAGTCTTGGTAATATTTTAGGTATACTGGTATATACCAAATGTGTTTGCCAACATTGCTAATTAAGGATCCTGAACTGATAAAACAAATTGGAGTAAAGGATTTTGATCATTTCGTAGATCATATATCACTCATATCAGAAGAGGCCGAACCCTTATGGACTAGAAATCTTTTTGCGCTTAGAGGTAAGAATGTTTTAACTAAAATTTTATGATATACATTTGCACCAGTGGTAGAATATTACATTGCGAATGATTACATCGTCGATAAATTTGTCTACAACTTACAATGAACCAGGCACCTTTCTTATGGAATTTTTTTTGAAATTTTGGTTTGTTGTATAAATTGATGTTCTGACAAAAAGAGTCCATAGGATCAAACAGATTCTATGAGTAGTTTTCGAGATACAGGGTGTTAAAAATCGAAAATGCCGCATTTTTGATATCAGATTTCGGATGATAGACGTGTTTTATTTCCCGTGATTGGAGAAATCCTGATTTGTACATTATTGGACATAAATATTTCAAAAAACAATTGCCATACATTTACAGGGTATTTCAAAAATACGTAACATGTTTTTTTGGAAAAAATATTTTTTTTATTACAACTTTGAAATCATAAGATGTTATTGCACAATTAATATATCGTTAAAGTAATAGTTTCTTGGATGTGCTTCATATAATATACAGTGTGAACCAGAAATATAGCTAGAGAGGGCATGGCATATATTATTTTTTCCTATTAATTCGTGCTGAAATTTTAATAAGACTTTAAAATATATATGATCCGTCTCTTTATATTTAACAGAATGTTAAACTGATTGCAAAAACTGTACATATTGAAAAAGGTAGTTTTTTGTACTACCCTGTAGTTTTAAATTCTCTCTGTCAACTTTGTATGATATTACATTTTTACATTATATATAGGGTGTTAAACACCGGAAATGTCTCCTTTATCTAATCAGATTTCTCATAATAGATGTGTTTTATTTCGTTTTATTACAGAAAACGTGATTTGCACATTGTTTGACTTACATAACTATTGCACAAAAAAACCTGTATAAACCATGTACGAACCATTGGTGCTGCAATTTGAATAAGACATTAAAGATATATATGATCCGTCTCTTTATACTCAACAAGATGTTAAACTGATTGCAAAACTGTACATATTGAAAAAATGTGTTTTTTTGTAATACCCTGTAGTTGTAAATTTTTTCAGTCAACTTTGTATGATATTACATTTTTACATTAACAACTGTTCAGTGTTTTACTGAGCACAATATTATTAAAATTGTGTTACTAGTTTTCAAGATATAGGGTGTTAAACATCGGAAAATTCTCCTTTTTCTTATCAGATTTCTCAAAACAAACGTATAACATTTCCGTTTATAGCAGAAAACGTAATTTTCGCATTATTTGACAATATATAGACAGTCAGAAAATAAAAAGAGTTGAGTTCTGCAAGTATTTAGGTGTAATAATTGACTACAGACTTAAGTGGAAGTATCATATTGACTATATAATAACCAAGTAATTTCGAAAAGATTGTTGAGGAGGTCTTGAATTATTTTGTCTATTCATTGGGTTTTCTCTCCTCCAAATTTTTTCCTGTAACAGATAAGTATTTAAAAATTGTATATGTAGAACAAAGTGTAGTAAGGCAATTTCGTAAAATTGCCCGGATTACTGGCTGTCTGTACAGAGATTCTTCCTCACAGTTTTTCTGAGAGAAAGAGATGTCTATAAAATGATCAACCAGTATTCCTGTATATAAGTAATGTATTGTATATTGTGTAATACTTATCTGTGTATGTAGACGTTTCAACTCCGAGTCTGGAGTCGTTGTCAATCGTTTAGTGTTGTTTTCGAGGTTTTTTTCTAAAAAATTTTCGCTTTGATTTTGAATTTGTTGTTTGTCAAAAATTTTGACATTGACAATTTGTCGTTTGGCGATCACTTGACTCTGAGGTTACCGTTTTTTTGTTCTGTTAGCAGTAAATTCTTCCAGTCCAAATGAAGGTCGGCTGAAGGTGCTCCGATTTCCGTGTTGTTTATCATCATATAGCTGGCTTCTTTAAGTTTTCTCTTTTTTAAATTTTCTTCTTTCAACAAGATCTTTGTTTTATCCCAGTCTATCCTATGGCTGCCGGTGCTCGTTAATACATGATTGGCCAAATTTGATTTGTCCACATGTCTTCTGGAAATGTTATATTGATGTTCTTTTTTCCTTACTTCTAAAGGTCTTGAAGTTTCACCGGTATAAGAATGGCCACAGTCACACAAAACACTGTACATACAATTTTTAGAACTCTGGGTTGCGTTAAACGGTTTGGTATGTGTGAGGATAGAGCGCAAGGTATTATTTGTTTTAAAAACAGTTTTAACGCTGTATTTATTTCCTAACCGCTTAATTTTTTCCGATACACCTGGGATATATGGAATTATGTTCATAATTTGGTGGAGATACGTTGATGACATTTTTGTGGTTTGGGAGTATGGTGCTGAAGAACTGCACTCATTCCTAGATTACATCAATAGTCAAGAACCCACAATAAAATTTACAATGGAGATGGAAAATTTGCATAAACTTGCTTATCTTGATGTACTTATAGATAGAACAAACAACACAATAAGTACAAGTACTTATCGAAAACCTACAAATACTAATAGATATTTGAATTTTCACTCCAACCATCCTTTAAATGTAAAGAAAGGTATTGTAAAGTGCTTATATGACAGAGCAAAAAACATATCTTCATCCACCCAAATCTTTAACAAAGAAGTCAATATTATCAAAGAACATCTACTTCACAACGAATATCTCCAATACTTTATAAATAAAACTATAAATCAGTTAGAAAGAAAATCGCAACAACAAACCAGCACAAATAACCATCACACTAATACCAACCAAATACAAACAGACAACCAAATTATGAACATAATTCCATATATCCCAGGTGTATCGGAAAAAATTAAGCGGTTAGGAAATAAATACAGTGTTAAAACTGTTTTTAAAACAAATAATACCTTGCGCTCTATCCTCACACATACCAAACCGTTTAACGCAACCCAGAGTTCTAAAAATTGTGGCCATTCTTATACCGGTGAAACTTCAAGACCTTTAGAAGTAAGGAAAAAAGAACATCAATATAACATTTCCAGAAGACATGTGGACAAATCAAATTTGGCTAATCATGTATTAACGAGCATCGGCAGCCATAGGATAGACTGGGATAAAACAAAGATTTTGTTGAAAGAAGAAAATTTAAAAAAGAGAAAACTTAAAGAAGCCAGCTGTATGATGATAAACAACACTGAAATCGGAGCACCTTCAGCCGACCTTCATTTGGACTGGAAGAATTTACTGCTAACAGAACAAAAAAACGGTAACCTCAGAGTCAAGTGATCGCTAAACGACAAATTGTCAATGTCAAATTTTTTGACAAACAACAATTCAAAATCAAAGCGAAAATTTTTTAGAAAAAAACCTCGAAAACAACACTAAACGATTGACAACGACTCCAGACTCGGAGTTGAAACGTCTCCATACACAGATAAGTATTACACAATATACAATACATTACTTATATACAGGAATACTGGTTGATCATTTTATAGACATCTCTTTCTCTCAGAAAAACTGTGAGGAAGAATCTCTGTACAGACAGCCAGTAATCCGGGCAATTTTACGAAATTGCCTTACTACACTTTGTTCTACATATACAATTTTTAAATACTTATCTGTTACAGGAAAAAATTTGGAGGAGAGAAAACCCAATGAATAGACAAAATATATAATAACCAAAACAAAATATCTAATCTATATCTTTCACAAACTATCGAATTTATGAATTCTGAGGTACTTCGTATAATCTACTCTGCATTCTTTCACAGCATTACGAACTATGGCATTATAGCTTGGGGGGGTGCCCTTAACAACAATTTACAACACCTACAATGACTACAGGATAGATTATTAAAAATTGTTAATAAAAACCGATCTGTGATTCACGAAAATACACTTAATATGAAACAGTCATTTGCTGCTGAATGTATTTTATATCATTATCAAGAACTAACTAAAACATATACAAACTGAAGCAGCATAACTAGAAATAAAAATATTCAAATTCCAATTAGACTTCGGTCGGTTAGCAATAAGATAAGCTACATTAATGCTATTCGCATATTCAACTTTCTTCCATCCGAACTGAAAATTATAAAAAATAGTAATTCTAGAAAAAACAAGGTCAAAAAATGGATACAAACAATTATGTAAAATAAAATAAAAATGCAAAAAACTAGGAGCAAGACATAAATTTACTATGTAATATTTGAAATAATAAGCATACGTTTTCTATTCATAGTAGCACTGTTAATAGAACTGTACTTACAACTACATCATAACAAAAAAATAGTTTTAAATTAGTTTTAAGGACTCTAGGATAAGTGGCTAGCCTACATGCAGATAACTTGATTATCTTTGTAGGAATTACTGTGTATGTATAAAATAAGATATGTATACTCTGTAATTAATAATTATTATTCTGGTCAATAAACTTGACTTATTGAACTTGACTTGACTAATACTGAACAAACAATTGTATTAATTTATTATCTTTGATTACAGTGTGTTTCAAATATATGTTACATGTTTTTTCAGAAAACTCTTTTTTTTTATGACAACAGTGAATACATAATATGTAATCGCCCAATTAATATAATTTTAAAGAAATAAATTCTTGGATAGTGTCGTAAATATAGCTTTAGTGAGCATATACCATTTTTTACCATTAATGATTAACCCTATATAAACTTCTATATTTCATTTCGTACAGATTTTGCAAACCTGTGGAGTATAGTGTGATGAGTCGTAGATTTGTATAATTTAATATAAAAATGTGTGAATATTTTCTGTTGTTAATGTAATTTAAAACAATAGGGTAGAACAAAAAACTACCTTTTTTCAATATGTACAGTTTTTGCAATCAGTTTAACATCCTGTTGAGTATAAAGAGACGGATCATATATCTTTCAGAGTCTTACTAAAATTGCAGCACGAATGGTTCATACCGGGTAACTCATTAATAGGAAAAAATAATATATTCCCTCTCTAGCTATATCTATAGCTCACACTGAATATTATATGAAGCACATCCAAGAAATTATTATTTTAACGATGTATTAATTGTGCAATAACATCTTTTTATGTTTTCAATGTTGTAATAAAAAAATGATTTGTTCCAAAAAACAAGTTACATATTTTTGAAATACTCTGTAGTCCACCAAAATGGCAATTGTTTTGTGATATATTTATGTCCAATAATGTACAAATCACGATTTCTCCAATAACGGAAAATAAAATACGTTAATCATGCGAAATCTGATTTCAAAAATGCAGCATTTTCGATGTTTAACAACCTGTATCTCGAAAACTAGTCATAGAATCTGTTTGAGCCCATGGACTCTTTTTGTCATAACATCAACTTCTAGAACGTACTAAAATTTCAAAAAAATTTTCCATAAGAAAGGTGCCTGGTCCATTTACATCACACCTGTAGATACGCACGCACAATGTTTGTAATATTCTTCAATTTCAGTACAAAGGTCTTGAAACAATCTCTCTCACTAAATGCTCTAATAACGTAATAGAGCAATATATAGTATAGAGATTATATGGCAGTGTTTGTTTGAAAAGCGCTATGAAAATCTTATGATACCCGGTGCTGGGAAAAAAACAGTAGCTGTTTTGAAATATTTCATATACTTGTCACCAATAATTTGCCTGTTACGTAACAATGTTTGATACTCAGAAATCTACACTGGAACTAAAGGAACACTTTGTGCTCTTAAAAGGGGTCAAACAAAACTGTTTTTTTTTTCTGTTATTGACAAAACGGTCGAACATAAATAGAGACCAATGTATGGGTCTTAACTTTTTACGTTAAATAACATGTGCTACTCTGTTTTTGGACATGCAAATCATTTCCAGCCGCACGGCCGTTTATGAATTGCAGTTATGTTGTATACTTATCTAAATTTTCCAATCACCCCTTTTACTAATTAAACACTGCAAAGCTTAATTGACAATAACTTAAATTGTTAAGAGTTGTGGCAACGTCAGTCTTTTATTTACCATGGTAAACAGATTTTTGTAATTTTTGACCTAATAACTTAAAGAGCAGAATAATTTTCAAAATCAGTTTACTCGAAAACTATTGGAAACATCGATTCACATTCAAACACCGAAATGACAGATATTTACTTTATGTACGGCCGTGCGCCTGGAATGGCATCAGAGTCTGTATGCGGCAGCATACCCGAGTAGAAGACTTCCTTCTCGACTGGTATTTCAGAGGATCAACCAATGTTTAAGAGAGAATAGTTCGTGAGTTTTTTTTTTGCCATGGTTAACAGGTTTTTGTAATTTTTGGCCAAATAACGTAAAGACAGAATAATTTTCAAACGCAATTTACTCGAAAACCATTGGAAATATCGATTTGGACAAACACAATATTTTTTACGTAAAATTGTTAAGATTTTATAAATCTGTAGAAAAAATTGTAAAAAAAATAAAAAAAAAAATACGGGCCGAAAACCGCCTTCACCAACCTAAATAGGACGCTTATGATTTGCATGTCGGAAAACGGAGTAACACATGTTATTTAACGAAAAAAGTTATGTAAGACCCATACATTTTTTTCTATTTATGTTCGACCGTTTTGTCAATAGCAGAAAAAAACAGTTTTGTTTAAGCCCTTTTAAGGGTATATATCTTCCGAAGGGTGTGATTTAGGGCACTTTTAATAGAGACTTATTTTAATGAGTGCTATACCCAGCAGAAGTTTGGAACCCTATTTTAGAAACACCCTTTATAACACCACACGTGTAGAAAAGTCTGAATACTTCATCAATTCTAAATATTTCGAGGTCTAGGTTGTTCTGTTGTTCCCCAGAGAGTCCAAACAACTAGAAATGAGCCATAGGACTGTGGTAACCAAAGCCTTTAGGTATTTAGAAGACTTATATTATAAGCTTGGCATTCTTGGGCACATATAGAGGGATGGGGATTACTTCCAAAGTTTCGCAGTTGTTAGAGACCGGCCCAATTTTAACGATTTCATAATTTTCTACATATGAGACATGTTCTATGCTCCTACATTTTCGGTTCGTCTCATATCTTATATTGTTTTAAATATTGTTTTGGTAGTTTGTTTTGATCACTAACTTAACCCTGCTTATTAGTACCACTTGTTCTTTAGTTTTGATAGGAGCTACTAATTAACAGGGCCTGTAACAAAACATTGAGACTACAGATTGATCAAGAATACACCCTTATCCTGCCAAGAACTGTTAAGCAATAACCAAAAAAGTTAAACATCAAACATATGCACCAAATTTGAGCAATTTCAAGGCTTGGCTAGATAAAAGGACGTGATCAAAAAGTCGGCAAATGAACCCCTTTTCCTCTAAGGTCTACATTTTACCAGTTATCACAGAGTCTGCTAAGTTAAAAACATTAAACAGCCATATTTATTAATTGTTTTCTTCAGGTCAACGGTGGAAAGAAATGCGTCCCGTTCTAAGTCCAGCCTTCACGAGTAGCAAAATGAAAGCCATGTTCAACTTGATGTGCGAAGTTGCTGATACGTTCATAGGGCACTTCAAACAGACAAATAGTGACGATGTCATGGAATTAGAAATGAAAGATTATCTTGTAAGATATGGTAATGATGTTATAGCCTCTGTGGCATTCGGTATTCATATTGATTCATTAGAAGACAAAAACAATGAGTTCTATTTAATGGGCAAAGAAGCAACTGATTTCAGAGTTTTGAAAGCAATGAAGTTTTTTGGGTATACAGTTGCTCCCAAGTTGTTTCAGGTACGTGCTATTGCATTCTTTGAATTTAGCCTCAATGCAATATACTTAATAAAGGCTATGTCCAGCGGGCGATATATCACGCATCGTGTTCTACGTTTTCCGTTACCGATTTTCTTCATTTTTGTTTTGTTTAGTAGCTACTGACAACCTTCAGTGCAGAATGCTAATATTAATTTATAATATTGGTTCATTCATTAAATAAAATATAAAAAAATATATTTACGTCAATCTGTCAACGCCAAACAATTGACAGTGCCGCCGGCGGCAGATGGTCAAAACACAAAACATTGAGTAATTATTTTTGGACGGAGACATCGCTAGATGCTATTATACTTCTGGAACTGGCATGCAAGCGTTGTTATTGTTTAGTGGTAAAATAGTCAATGTAGTAGATCAGTATTGATTTTTCGGACGCGTTGCAGTAACTTTCAAATTAAATATTCTGTTTTTAATATGAATTTAATTATTTGATTAATATATTATGATCACAACCTTCCCGAAGGTGTTGTGTAAACAATTGTTAGACAGTGGACAATAGAGAATTTATTAAATATGTAAGTTCTCCTAGAGTTGTTGGTCCTCTCTTTTCTTTAATATTCCTGAACTTGATTAAAACCACAAATGACGAAAACTTTTAGGATGCAAAGAACAATCTTCCAATTATTATATCGAATATTTCGCCAGAAGCGGTTCCAGCCAAAAATTTGAGGGGTCATTCATTTGTCAAATTATTTTGAATACCGATATTTGATTACATTTATATTTTCTTTTTTTTTCAATAGATTTGTCAATTTGAGTGAACAATTTTGGTCATTACATCTACTTCTCCGATTTCTCCACAATTCTGTTTCTTATAAAAATATACTTTTTACAATTTCATGAAATAGGGTCGAATTTTGACCACTGGGCGACCACTAGTTATCTTTATTACTCGTAACACTTTTTTACAGCTCTTAAATATTACCCTACTTAGTAGTGAGGTTAGCAATTTCTTTTTGAATCTCGTGGATGATACCATAAGAATTAGAGAAGAAAAAGGGATCGTCAGACCTGATATGATCCAGTTAATGCTAGAAGCCAGAAGAGGCGAAGACAAACATGAAAAAACTACCAGCATTGAAACAGGATTTGCGACTGTTGAGGAAGTATATCAAGGCAAAGGTCTGTTTTTTCTTACATAGAATAGAGTTATTTTATTATTTTTTGAGTTTATATTGTTTTTCATGTACCTATATGTAATTGTAAATTCTTAATTCTTATGTTAAGGACATGGGGAAAAGAGTAGGACAGGGCAAAGACAAATCATGTGCTAATTACTGACAAAGTTTAGTAAACATAAAGAAAAATGATAATTCCATTTGCAGGAAATGAATAGTTATTAAGAAGATTGAATAAGACAACAGTAAGTGTATTGAACCTAATAGATGTCGGTGACATCTACCGTCTAGTGAGTAATTTAAGTATATGAAGGCATACTATGCTATAACATATACCATACTCTTGACAGATGGTTCGAGTGTTTTATATAAAAACACATATGAAAATATATATACAGATATATATCCACATATCATTCAACGTATGACAGCCGTTTCGAACCAGGAGTTCTCGTCAGATTACGCTTCCCTGAATGACAAGTTCTAAAGTGAAATACTTGGATGTAATACACATAAGTAAGACAACAGTAAGTGTATTGAACCTAATAGATGTTATAGCATAGTATGCCTTCATATACTTAAATTACTCACTAGACGGTAGATGTCACCGAAATCTATTAGGTTCAATACACTTACTGTTGTCTTACTTATGTGTATTACATCCAAGTATTTCACTTTAGAACTTGAATATCTTAGGGAATGAAATATCTTAGTGAATAAAATATCTTAAGGAATAGCGTAGGGAAAATATTGTAACAGCGTAGGGAAAATTATATGAAACATGGAAAACAAATTAGGGAAATAAGTATAAAAATATGGACTAGGAGTAAGAAATTTGTAAAAATTTAACTCTGACAATAAGACATGAAACTGTAGAACTTGTCATTCAGGGAAGCGTATCTGACGAGAACTCTTGGTTCGAAATGGCTGTCATACGTTGAATGATATAGTTCCCAAATATGTGGATATATATCTGAGTATAAAGATTGAATAACTCAAATTTCAGTACAAACTAAATTTTTGTAAATACCCATTCTCATTTGCTAAAGCCAGATAAGCCGATACACATTGTACAAAACATATTATGCAGTGGAGATCAAGATTGCATAAGAGGAGCGTCGGTGGACAGATCAGAAACTGGTATCATATTGGCAGAAACATAGAAGAATGGAAAAGAAGAGGAGAGGCCTAATAAAGGAGTCACTGTATAGAGGCTGATAAAAAGAAAGAATTTCGTACAAATCTGTAAAAAAAAATCTTCGTAATGTGTTTTTTCATGGCTAAACATTTTGAAAGGAATGCCAGTACGATGACAAGCGCTCAGTTTTTATAAAGTTATGGGAAGCCAAAGCATATCCTTCCGCTAAACTTGTTCCGATGTGGACGACTAAGATTCACAATATTAAACTGAATTTATAGACAATACAATAAAGTCAATAGAATATTATACTACGACACATTTTGGTGAATTTAAAAAAAAACTATATTTGTGGGAAAACCATTATCAAAGCCCGGTATTTGAAATTTTGACCAATTATTTACGTCACAATAATGCTGCAGACAGGTTTTAGGACATAACTCTCTATTGGTAGGTTTCAAATCCTATAAAAAATACTTTCTTTTGACATACATTTTTTCTATTTTTTGCCTTAAAATCAACTGTCTAAATTACGATGTTTGTATTTTCCACTATTTTTTGTTTTGTAGGTACCTTCTTTAATCAAAATTTTATGTACCTTAAATTCACGGTGTTTATCTGATTTGAAACTTTATATTCGACAACATTGTTTTGATGAATAAAATTGTTGCTTTTAGAATACCCCGTTTACAATATTTATTTCAAACTATAAGGATTTTATGATTTCAGTTTCTGATATCCATAAGCGAAATATCACGAACGTAGATATTGCAGCTCAGGCGTTGATATTCTTTTTCGCTGGTTTTGACTCAGTTACAACAACTATGACTTTTATGGCGTATGAATTAGCAATCAATCCTGATATTCAAAAAAGACTCAGAGACGAAATCGAGGAAACTTATGAAGAATGCAACGGCACTCTGACATATGACGCGCTCATGAAAATGAAATATATGGATATGGTTGTTTCAGGTAAGGAAAAGCGACTGAAAAGGCAATACAGAGAGAGAGAGAGCAAGAGGCCATTTCACTCGATTTGGATCTGCAGCCAATGAACTACATACTGCACGTAGCTTATGCAGCTCCCAATCGAGTGAAATAGCATCTTACCGTTTCTATTGCCTTCTGTTTCTAGTCTTAGCACGATATTTGGCATTGCAGGCTACCTCCAAAAGTACAAGCTTTATGTTCAAATGGGGTTAATTAAGAATATCTTGATACCTTCATACTATGTAACATTATTTAATAAAGAGTGCAATAGTGTATTTGCAATAAACCAACATACTGAAGTAGTTATTATGTATTATATACTTTAATTTAATCGAGACGATGGTTGGACTTCTATGCAAACCACAAATCTATTTATAGTAGAAAGGCTGATATTTAGTTTATGACACTAACATTATGCATTTTCTTTAAGATTTATAGTTCTTGCTCATCGTGAAATTATTATTTTGTAACTTAGTGATATTACCTCATGAATTTTCTTTAATATGGAATCATTCTAGTAAAGAGCCATTTAAATAGAATTGCAGAATAAAGCTTGACACCTATTGCGATTGATCTAAACCTGAGATCACTATTAGGCCAGTCTTCTGTATCATGTAATGTAGTGAAACGCTGGTCCAATAGCTTCAAATGTGGAAGAATTGTTTGAAAAAAATTAATGAATCAATCCCAATTTTCTTGAGGCAATTTCAGAACATAGACTTCTTTCATTCTCTACCATTTTGCTCTATGTTGTGTCTGGATCTTCTATGCCAATTAGGAAAATTAACTATTAGTTGATAAGGATTCGTGTCAAAGCTAGCATGTTTTAAACTTTAGTTAACGTATAATATGCATTAAAAGTACTGTCACGCTCCCTATTAGTACCTGATGTAGTTAAAAGGCACCCCACACGCTATGGTTTCAGCAAGTATTTCTGTCTTTTAATATTTGTTCTAACATTTAGATGATCTGCAAATGTACAATTTAAAATTGTTAAGATATAATTAAACGCTTTCCTTTTTAATATTATTCGCTGTAATTTCTGAATGTTTGAGTAGATAAATAGCTATTTTGTTTGTTCATTTTGGTTTTTACTCATGGTTTCTGAAACATAGAGAGAATATAAGTAATTGAAAATTAAGGTATAGTTGCCTTCTTATGGAAGAACCCTACAGCAGGTTTAACTGAGAGATGTGATGTCATGTTTCAATTCCATGTATATAATTAAGAATCCTGGTCGAACACTTTTTTTCTGAAACAATTTGTAGAAATATTAAACTTTTCTTGTAATTGTAAATTGATTGATTAATTGACCTTGAAGTTTCTTTTTTGATGTTCATTTGACAGAAGCTCTTTCCATGATTCAGCTATCTCTATAGAGGGTGTCCCAGTGTCGTCATTATTAAGGAAAATGTAGACACTTACTTTGATTTTGCTGTTTTTAAAGTTACTCTTTAAGTAATAGTCCCCAGTACACCGTCCAAAAAAATCTATTATTATACCAGTCCTAAAATTGGTCCTAGCTGCTTCACTTTGACGAGTCTACCACACCCTGAAATATTCAGAGTGCGGGATGGGCGCTTTTCAGCACACTGTGCGCGTAAACGTGTCGCTCTAGCATGGTATTGATTTCTTATTGCAATACTAAAAATTTTTATTTTGACTGATAAATTGTGAGTCAAAAGAAAAGAAAATTATGTTGTCCGACAAAATAGAGGGCGCACTTGTCGAGTCCGACGCATACAATATGTCGCTCTAATAGGATGCTGTTTTTTAATTGGACCACACCGAAATCTTGGTTGAATATGTTAATAATTGCATAAAAAAGCTAGTCCATTACTTGTCCGACAAATTTTCGGGATCTCTTTTTCAGTCTGACAAGCTTAATGTGTTAATTATTGCAGGTTATGTTTCCTGATTACAAAATTTTGGACAGGCATACCACGTGATAGATTGACACATTTTAAAAGTAAATTTATCGTTGTCCGACAAAAAATAGTGGATCATACTTCCAGTCCGACAAAAAGAGTTAAAAAACTATGGTAAAATTAATCGCATTTTTATTTATTTAAATTATTACAACTACAACTACATTAATTGTAATATTTCTTATTCTTATTCAATTTATAAGGGTAGTGGATAATTGTATAACATATTTGAAGTCAATAAACACTAAAAAATTAAGAAAATTATTGAAAGTTTAAAAATGTATGTGTTCTTTAATAATTGATATAGTTTTTTCTATTGCGCGCTATTTACTGCACTGCATGAGTTTACATTTTAAAGTAAGGTATTTTCATATTTGTGATAAACATAAGCCTATTTTTATTTCATAAGTTGCAATCCTTATTTTTGTTTATTGCAAAATTATATTCTGTATGAACATGAGTTCATATGATATGAATTTTTCACAATACGAAAAAAATTTTACAAAATTCCGTGTTGCCAACAGTTACACTCGCTCGCCACTAGAATCAACTTCTAAAACCACCAGAAAACCACTAACAAAAAACCGCCCAATTCTCATTATCCCTAAATTTTCCACTAAGTAAATTTTTTTGCGAAAGAAAACAGTAAGTATATAAGTAATTAGTTTCCGTTATTATTACATATTTTGAACTAAAATTACGATTTTTTGAAAACTATCAATTAACAATTTATTAAACGGATGAGGGATACAAGATTTAAGAATTAAGTAGTGAACTTGCGTCTTGGAACTTTTTACCTTAACTTAAAATAAAATTATACAAAAACTAGTACGTTATATATAATTACGATAGGGAGAATGGGAATTGCCCAATCACAATAATAATTTGGCTACACGGCCGTAACAATATTAAATTTTACCCTTAAAGTACAATTAATATTTAGGTAAATATAACGCCCTGAAAGAACGATAATACCTATAGGTCCAGCTTGAGTTTTCCCCATACTTTATCAAAGTGATGATATCGACATAATTCCCAAATTACAAGCTTAAATGAAATTGCACCTTACTAAATAAATGTCATAACCAGAGTTTAGAAATATAATAAAACTATTTAATAAATCTTTTCTAATACTCATTACAAAACATGCAAATATTGTGTTTATCAAAACCTAAAAGCATTATTAAATAGCATATCCAATAAATGTAAATACTCTTGAAATTAAGTGTGAAGTAAAAAATATATGTTTTCGAACCGTGTAAGTCGCTTAGTGGTTAAGTGTGATTGATCGCCTTTTCAGTACTTAAAAATGAATTATAGTAAACCACTTAAAAATCCACTAGCCGCTAAAAGCAATATTTTGCCACTAAAAGGAGGATCGAAACCACCAGTTTTAGTGGAAATTCCACTAAGTTGGCAACACAATAAGAAAGAGACTCTTTCTTATTATATTCTTGAATACGTGTTTTTACTTTCTAATAAAATTCCCGCGCATTATTATAGACCTATATATAGTAGCATAATATATTTATATATATATTCATAAAATGAGCGCGCTTTGGCTCTATTTTCAAATATTGAACAAAATGTTTTTTCTTAATTATTTATGTTATTGCTTTATAAATATTTACGTTATATTATATTATTATTTATATTATTCATATTATTTATTAATATGATATAAATTTAAATTATAAGTTTGCAACATTTTTTTCTCGAAGTACTATTTTTAAATTACATTTTTTATTATTATTATTTTTTTGCGCCCTTTTTTTAGTCGGACATCTATTTTTTAGTATATATATATATATATATATATATATATATATATTTATATATATTATTTTAAAGTAGAAAAAATTAAGATTAAAACTTTTGTAATCAGGAAACAAAACCTGCAATAATTAACACATTAAGCTTGTCGGACTGAAAAAGAGATCCCGAAAATTTGTCGGACAAGTAATGGACTAGCTTTTTTATGCAATTATCAACATATTTAACCAAGATTTTTCGGTGTGGTCCAATTAAAAAACAGCATCCTATTAGAGCGACATAATGTATGCGTCGGACTCGACAAGTGCCCCCTCTATTTTGTCGGACAACATAATTTTCTTTTATTTTGACTCACAATTTATCAGTCAAAATAAAAATTTTTAGTATTGCAATAAGAAATCAATACTATGCTAGAGCGACACGTTTACGCGCACAGTGTGCTGAAAAGCGCCCATCCCGCACTCTGAATATTTCAGGGTGTGGTAGACTCGTCAAAGTGAAGCAGCTAGGACCAATTTTAGGACTGGTATAATAATAGATTTTTTTGGACGGTGTACTGGGGACTATAATTTAAGTATTATCCCAGTTCAATTTGTCAGTACCACTATTCGTTGGTACAAGGTTGCCAGTCTAGATCTGTCTATATGTCTCTTCTTGAGACGTTGTATTAGTACTCTTTTTTATTGTTGGAGAGATTTTGATGTTTCACGTGTATATGTTTTCCCGCAAACACAAGACAAACTGTATACACAATTTTCAGAACTTTGTATTGCTTCTTCCGTTTTTTTTTCGTAAAATTTAATCTTATTAATCAAAATAAATGGTATCTGTGTTTATTTTTTCATTTATTGTTATAGAAACATTAAGGAAATGGCCTAGCTCTGTAGCTACAGATAGAGTTTGTACAAAGCCGTATACCATTCAACCAGTTAATACTAATGAAAAACCTTTTGATATTAAGAAAGGCGAGGTTCTGTGGATACCAGTCTACGGTCTCCATCACGATCCACGATATTTTCCACAACCAGAAAAATTCGATCCAGAGAGATTCAACGACGAAAACAAACATAAAATCAATCCTTACATTTACGTACCGTTTGGTGTGGGACCAAGAAATTGTATAGGATCCAGGTTTGCTCTGTTGGAATGTAAAACTTTGTTCTACAAACTGCTTTTCAACTTCGAATTGGTGCCTGTGAAGAGGACTAACATTCCCTTCAAAATTTCGAAAAAAAGTTTTAATTTAGTGGCGGAAGGTGGTAATTGGTTGGGTCTAAAACCTATCAAACGTTAATATAGAAGTTAATGGGAAAATATGTAGAATGTTAAAGTTTTTTTAGAGTAAAATTTGTAAGTTTATATTTTTCTCTTCTTTTTGCTGTTCTTCTTTTTAAAAGTGGGAATGTTGTAATTACTAATTTTATTTTGTGTCGGATAGTAAATTGCTTTGTTATTTTTGGAGACTCACAATTACACCTACGATGGATCAGTGTGATAATGAAATAAAAAAATTTAAATTTTATTTGTTTCGACACTTCACTCTCACCGACATCACACTACCTGACCAAACAACTTAGTTTTCTCTGTAAGAAACAGGAACCAATTTATATATTAAACGTCTCTTCTTCCCGTTAATAAACAATATCTGTCCAAAATTTTCTTTTAATTCTAATAAACATTCCAGATCTGTGTCGGCGATATTTTAAGTTAGAGACTATATATAGAACAGCACAAAAAGATTTCTCTGTAGAGACTAGGATACAAACTATATTCGGATATATATATATATATAAGAGCATATATATATATATATATATATATATATATATATATATATATATATATATATATATATATGTTTTAGGTGGTTTCCAGGAATTCATCCGCGTAGTTGATATATGATCCCTGTCGGGATCGATGGTAAAATGACGACGTTTCGGCAGTGTCACATCTGCCCTCTTCAGGTCGGTTCGCATAATTCTCGTAGCCTTCTGCTTTCGCTTCTAGTTACTCGAATACTATTCTAACTGTTGTTAGATGGTTTCATATAAGTTAATGGAATTAGTTATACAGGGTGTTCCTAAATTGGAGGTACAAACGAAAAGAGGAGATTCCTTGAATAGTTTTAGGAAGAAAAAGTCCCATAAACATGGGTCCGCAGACGTTTCGTTTTCAAGATACAGAGTGTTAAAGTTTCAATTTTTTTCAAGTTTTTTTCTCATAGTATCTGCACTTCACAAGATATTCAAATGAACTTTGGCACAGATAATAGAATTAAGAGTTTACACCTTGTGACATGCCAATTTCGATTGCAAATCTACAGGGTGATATTTTTTCGGGAACACTGTCCACTGTTGTCCTTCAGAACTTTTTTTTGGTGAGCCATTGGTACTTTCAAAAATTGTAATGAAAAGCTTTGTTGTTATAGCAAACTTTATGTTCTCGTAGTTTTGTCGTATCTACTACCGATTTCGAGAAAAAAATTTTGAATTATTAAACTAACAATGATTCTCAAAGATTCGATAAACTGGTATAATCATCAAAAAAATGTATTACTGCAAGAAACGTAAAACTCAAAAATTAATCATAATAAAAAAACTAAATAACAACAAAGGAACTAAACTACAGCAATTGTTGAAAATGTCCTCCCCAACCCTTTTACAAGCTTCTGTTCTTCTTCTCATAGACGATCGAACTCTTTCAAACACTTCTGGAGTATTCCTAATTGTATCAAACGCGCCTATTATACGATTTCGTCTACGGTATTCACTGGCGTTATGTACACTAGAGATTTCAGATGGCCCCATAGAAAGAAATCTAAACTATTTAAATCTGGGGATCTGGCGGGCCATGTCTGATGTCCACCTCGTCCAATCCACCTGTTTACATAATTTTCGTTCAAATATTCCCTTGCCAAAAGTGAAAAATGAGTCGGAGCACCGTCGTGCATGAACCACACGTCGCATCATAAGAGGTATATCATCCAATAACAAGGGCAAATCGTTCTCTAAAAAATGTCTGTATGATTGACCAGTAAGTCTCTCTGGCAAGAAGAAAGGGCCAATCAAATAATTGCCAATATTACCACCCCACATATTTAATGAAAATTCCTCTTGAAAATAAGCTTCTGCAATTTCATGTGGATTCTCCTTAGCCCATATGTGTTCATTATGAAAATTTATGATTGAAGTCCTTGAGAAACAGGGTTCATCAGTGAATAGAATTTGGCAATGAAAATGAGGTTTGTTCAATAGTCTGTTGAGGTACCACTGACAAAAAATAATTCTTGGATGATAATCTCGAGGCAAGAGCGCCTGCACCCTCTGAATGTGATAAGGATAGAGCAAAGAATCCCGCAAGATCCGCCAAACAACTTGATGACTTGTATTTAAGGTAACACTAATTTTTCTTGTACTGGTTCCTGGATGTTCTTCTATTTCGTTCAGCACTGCCTCTTCGAGTCTTCGCAGAAAAAGATCCAGTTTCTGAAACACGCCTGTGAATATTAGAGAACATCCGATGACCAGGCATCACTCTATTGGGATAGCGTTCCATGTAAAGACGCTTAGCTTCTCTTGAATTACCATTTGCAAGACTATACATGAAATGCATGTCAGCCATTTCGGAATTCGTAAAATTCGGCATGTTTTGATATTAAAATGCAACCATCTTTAATTTTCAAAACACAGAAGTTTAATTTGATGTGTCAAAACTAACAATAAATTTATTCATTCATCACAGCCTACTAAGTAGGTAACTAGATTTCTATGACAATTCGGAATTTTCTGAGGATTTCAAGAGAATCATTCAAAATTTTTTCTCGAAACCGGTAGTAGACACGACAAAACTACAAGAGAACATAAAGTTTGGTATAACAACAAAGCTTTTCTTTACAATTTTTGAAAGTATCAGTGGCTCACCAAAAAAAAGTTCTGAAGGACAACAGTGGACAGTGTTCCCGAAAAAATATCACCCTGTAGATTTGCAATCGAAATTGGCATGTCACAAGGTGTAAACTCTTAATTGTAATATCTATGCCAAATTTCATTTGAACATCTTGTGAAGTGCAGATACTATGAGAAAAAAACTTGAAAAAAATTCAAACTTTAACACTCTGTATCTTGAAAACGAAACGTTTGCGGACCCATGTTTATGGGACTTTTTCTTCCTAAAACTATTCAAGAAATCTCCTCTTTTCGTTTGTACCTCCAATTTAGGAACACCCTGTATAACATATATATATATATATATATATATATATATATATATATATATATATATTGTTTATTTATTACTTTAGAGTTTCTTTGACCATATGTTTCATATAAATTGATTAAAATTTTTTCTTGGTTATTGGTCATTTGTTTATTTAATTTTAAATGTTACGTTTCGGACACATTTTGTCCTTTTTCAAACATGTCAAACTCAATCTAAAATAATAATAATAAACAAATAATAATAATAAACAAATGACCAAAAACCAAGAAAAAATTTTAATCAATTTATATATATATATATATATATATATATATGTCGGAGATAACGAAATAGTTGGTTTCTCAAGTGGAGAAGGTCTAAAGCCTATATAGTTTGTACTATCGGAAACAGGATATTTGTGTTTTCGTACTTTCGTTTACGATTATTATGTTCTATTACAAATTTGCCAGCTAGGGACCGGGGGTGATTCATAAATAAATAATCACCAGGCGAGCTGTTGATTGCATGATAGTCTATGAGCCAGGTGTTATGATGCACGATGTTTGTGATGAGAATCATATCGAGAATAACGAAGG
The DNA here is from genome assembly GCA_034190945.1 of Octodonta nipae. NCBI lineage: Eukaryota > Metazoa > Arthropoda > Insecta > Coleoptera > Chrysomelidae > Octodonta > Octodonta nipae. The sequence continues at coordinate 19,779,174 of CM067217.1, forward strand.
CAGTTCTGTTCGAACCTCGAGCGAGGTAAGATCGTAGAGGGCTATAGCTTAATCGGGATTTCGCCGCGGTTCCGAGTAGAATACCTTGTGTACCAATTTAGATGAACAATATCATATCGCTACGCCGATCGAACTTATGTTAGGTGGCACCCAAGATAAATTGATCATCAACATTATCTATTGTTCGTATAGTTTGAAACTCCAGTGGTAGATCATGATGGTGTCTTCGGTCAATTTAGTGTAATTATTATTTGTCGAATAAATGTTTAGCCCACATTTATTCCCTTTTGGATAAAACCCGACATTCCCCCTCGTGGATTAAACCCGACATCAGAAGTGGGATCAGTGCCCGGTATATCCACGTGATAACTAGTGAAGGAGTGCTGCGGAAGCATATATATTATATATAATATATATTGTCTTGCGTACAAAGGAATGACACCTCGAAAACTCTGAAATCTAATCATAGATATTCCCACATCTCTTTCTGCATCTACTTAGGAATTTTCTGGATATGCTCTTCAGCATGCGAAGACTGTAACTTAATTCCCTTTTTTTTGCTTTTTCACAAATTTTCCATCTGTTTTGCAATTGTGAATGAGCCCCGTCAGCGTATCATGAGTGGGTGTTGGTCTAACCGCTATATTATTATAAATACTATTTACCTACATATTCATTAAGGGGCCCGATTCTTGAGCCATTCGACAGCTCTACTATACGACTTTCAACGTAAATCGCATGAAAAGTTGAGGTAAATGAAGTTTAACCCATATATTAAACTTCATTTATGTCAGATTTCATGTGACATACGTCCGAAGTCGAGTGGTAGAGCCGTTAAATGGTTTCAAGAATCGGGGCCCAGGTTATGTTACGCCCAACGATTTTATTTTTTTGTCTGATTAATGCACTAGATTGATAAAGAGAGTGGTGTGATGAGTCGTACATAGGACTTACCGAATTTTTTTTAGTGCATTACTAACATATATTCAATAAAAAAGTTTAACTTAAAATTCTCTTTTCTTTAATGTATATTCAAGTTTTTATTTTGTTAGATTATATTGTCATTCCACATTATTACAAGGTTTGTCCCCGACAAGTTGCAAGAACTTATCTAACCCCTCAAATCCTTCCAAAGACTTTACACTACTCGAGGCAACGTATGTCTGTCCTTCTTTACAATTTACAACTATTTGGTCTACAGAGTTGCCTTGGGTTTTGTCAACAGTGGAAGTCCATGACAAAATTAAGGGCAAGCCTCCCGTTGCTCAGGGGCTTCTTGACGCTACCAGCTGCCTTTGTCGCTCACCTTGCCTGTTAATCTAGCCTCCCGTTGCTCAGGTTTTCTGATGCTATCAACTGCCTCTGTCGCTCACTTTGCCCTGTTAATCTAGCCTCACGTTACCACGTTGCTCAGATGTTTCTGATGTTACCAGCTGCCTTTGTCGCTTACGTTGCTCTGTTAATCTAGCAATCTAGCCTCTCGTTGCTCAGGTGTTTCTGATGCTACCAGCTGCGTTTGTCGCTCACCTTGGCCTGTTAATCTAGCCTCAAGTTGCCACATTGCTCAGGTGTCTCTGATGCTACCAGTTGCCCTTGTCGCTCACGTTGCACTGTTAATCTAGCCTCACATTGCTCAAGGGATTCTGATGTTACCAGCTGCCTTTGTCTCTCACTTTGCCCTGCTAAACTGGCCTCATGTTGCTCAGGTGTTTCTGATGATGTTCTCTGAGTTTTTACTCTATTTTACATGATTTGCTCTATATTTTTCTTTCGCCTTTTCAAGCCTTCTATTTCGCTGTCTTGCAGTTTCTGTTTCATTTTTGTTTATTTTTGTGTTATATATTATTTATATGCATGTAGTACCCACGACTAATGGACATCATAACGGTCGGCCCCCCACCCTCAGATGTCCAATAGAGAGGCAAGACTATATACAACAAGATGCGGCCAAGTTTGGTGGGGAAAACGCTAACTATATACCATTTTTATCCACCCTAATGGCACATAGTCCTCGGCACGGTTTAATATTTTTTCTTTAACTTAAATGGTGTATCGCTAACGACGTATGATTTTCAGCCACCCTGACGCTACATAGTCCTCAACACGCTACAAAATCTTGACTTGGGTGGGAGATCCATGTGTCTATCAAAGCTCTTTCATTTGATACCCATATTGTGTGGGTGTGAATAAACATATACTTAATCCGCCATTTTTTTGGCGGTCATATTGTACTTTTTTCATAGTGAACTATATTCTTCTATTATAGCCCGATATAAATATTGGAGCGAACATTTAAAAAAATTGTGTATGACGTCATATAGACCACATTAATGACGTTTATGAGAAATCTATTTAATTCCAAATTTGCGCATTCTTAAATTAAGGTTGACGTGTCCCAGGTTTTTTTTTCTATTTTACCTGGATAGATTTTATTTAGTATGTTCCATATTTTACATGAACAATATAACGAACGATAGATGTCAGAAACACGTGATTGGAATGATCTCCGAGACTGGAAAGTGGAGACTGGGTAATAAAAATAAATTAACTCTTACTGGGTATTGGGATTTTTTGATAGTCATTATAATTCTGACTAGATTTTGCAGTTAACCACAATGTGTCATAATATTGCATACCGGTTCGTCATATTGTTAACTCCTCGCATTAATCTTATCAGATATATGTGAAATCTATAAGCACATTAAAAAAAGTGTGGGAGGTCAGAACAGAATAGTATGTTATGTGCGATTCTCAATGATTAATAGCGGCAATTTTCTATAACCGGTCGGGAAAAAATTGTTGTTCACATGTAACCTTCAATGTGTACGATTATATCAAACGCAGACGTGATAAAAATAGAAACTAAGTGTTTGTTTGTATAATTTTTACATTATAGAATAAAGGTAAGTATAGTTCCTAAACAAATTTTATTGTATTATTTTGTAAAACTATCTTTAGTATCACAAGTCTGTTAGGTATTCAATGTTCTAATATCATAACTAAACATATACAAAACAATTTGGACGTCTTATTTATCTCTGAGAGGTTTATTTTTGTAAAATTATTATTTTACCATAAAATGATAATAATTTTTTTTTATCTCACTTGATTAATTTTTAAATTACGGCGCCCTTAAATTTTTCTAAGAATGATACAGGATAAGCGGCCTACAGAGTCTTTGTGCGAGAAAGTCGAACAAAAATCCACTATTTTTTTTTTTTAGTTACTATCTGTGCTAGAAGTTGTGGCAGTCAAATTTTTATTTAATGGGGGGGGGGCTCAAAATTATATTTAATATCTATTTTAGATGATATTTTAATATGTACGATTTGGGGGGATCAGGTCGATCAGAATATTTCAAACCGTTTTTTCAGTTTGTGTGCAGTGAAAACTTGCAACAACCCTAATAGAGTTAAAAAGGAAGGTATGTATATAAATGTGGAATATTTATTTGCTGTCTTGTAATTTGTAAAGTGACAATTCTCAGCACTTACGTTTAAGACTAAAAATGTAAAGGTTTTTCTAGCAAACTTTATTTTGAAAAGTGTGTGTATATGAATTAAACCTAGCTCAGTTGTGTTTTGTACCCAATGTATGTGTTTTTAAATAAAAAGTCCCCCATTATTTTTAATTTTTATTAAATAACTAACAAGGCAAAAACGAAATTTATGAGAAAAAACTTATTTATCTTTTTTTTACTTCAGAATTGAAAGCTAGGGAGATTAAAATGACTAGAAAATTACTCTATGAAGTAAGAAGAAAAAAATTGACAATAGATTCGTGTTTTTAGAAGATCATCTTCGAAATACGAGTATATTATCAAATATCTCAACAACGACATACATAAATGCATTAACCCTTAACTACCTAACACCTATTATTGTCAAACTACCATCTAATGGCGGCACTTCACTTGTGTAGCGTATTCGTATATTTGCTATATTTGTCCAAAAACGGCGATGTGTGGAGAGGTTGTTCGCTATTTTTGCTTTATTTGAACAAATAAGTCGAATACCGCTAAGAGCAAATATGCCTTACCGTCCCGTTGTCGGTTTTCAATGCACTTCAAAGGAGTCAAATAAGCCAAATATTTGCTTTAGCTGTCCACACTTGGTTCATACAGTTGCACGCGGAGCTTCGATCGTGATCAACTAGTGTTGTTTTTGAAGACGCGAGATGTAAGACCGACAAAGGAATGACACCTCGAAGAGAGTATTCAATATCTCTGACAGGTGAAGTAACCTGAAAATTTTTATCGTCACATTCTGTCCTAGGAGTTAAGGGAGAACAGCAATTACACGGAACGGCTCCAGATTCGGAACCTCTGTGTGATAGTTTCCTCGAAAATCCTAGATGTCGGTCTTACATCTCGCTTCTACAAATAAGTAACGAAATTCAAGTTTTTTTCATAGAACTTTATTTGTGTTCAAATTCGTAATTCTTAATTTAATATGACAACAATTCAACCGCTAATGGGCTACCCTACATATTTATTTTTTCTAACACCCCTGTATAGCCATAATTGCACTCAATTCTCTAACATTTATTAAAATTCTCATTATAATAATTCCATCTCATTATATATTTCCACCACCCTGTATATGCAACTGCTTATGGACCACGCATAATATTTTTTTAACATTTTTCAACCACCGGGTAAACCATTCTGTATATGCCACTGCCTATGACCCACCATATTTACTCTTTTTGTTTATGAAATTTTTAAATATCTTCTGTAACTATAATTCTACTCCGACCTATATTTCAATCATTATATATATCGAACTCTTCGTGGTCTACTCTATAAATCATTTCCTATTCTAACATTTTTTATCACCATCCTGTATATCTATAATTCCTCTTACCCTATATTTCATCTTAACTATATATACAACTGCTTATGGGTTACGAAATGTTGCATTTCCATTTCCGCCACCCTGTATATCGATCTATGTATAACATTTTTTGCACCACCCTGTATAACTTTAATTTTACTGCACCTTCTATTCCAAGAATCCTGTAAATTCAACCGCTAATGGGCTTCCCTATATAATTATTTTATTAGTTATAATTGCACTCTACTTTATATTTTAAACACCCTAAATATGCAACTGCTTATGTGCCACCCATTAAAAAAATTATTTCTAACATATCTGGAATCGCCCTGTATAATTATGATATTCAACGATTACTTTACCCACTAAACAATAACAACGCTTGCATGCCACCTCCAGAAGTACATGCTCTAAGTATATAATAGCATTGGTCTGTCTATATATAATTACTCAATGGTTTGAGTCTGGCGGCAGCGGCACGCGGCACATTCATTTGTTTGACATTGACATTATTGACGTAAATAATGAATTTTTATTATATTTTATTTAATTAATGAACCAATATTATAAATTAAGATTAGCATTCTGCACTGAAGGTCGTCAGTAGCTACTAAACAAAACAAAAATGAAGAAAATCGGTTGAGAAACAGAGGAGAAAATGGTACCTAATCGTTTTGTCTTAGCCTATTTATATATAGATATACTAATATATTAATTCAATTGTGGTGTTATTCCCAAGAAAACTTAAAAATAATCAAGTACTAAGGTGACTCAGACATCTTTCAGAGTTCGTTTGTACTGTTACAGCTCATATATCATATCGGTCAGCAAAAGAAAATCATTTAGCAAATCTCAGATTACAAATACGGAAACATCTGACAGCAACGTAACAAATACTAATAATGACGACCAGGCTGCACCCAATGAAAACGAATTTGATTAATATATATTTTTTAATACTCTTATATTTTAATTTTAGATGTGGCCAATTGTTTTAAATACAATATGATAACTGAAAACTGCTTTTCATTGTGTACTAAAGTGTTACAAATTACAAAATAATTGGTGTTACTGTTTACTTGAAATGTTCCACTGTGCGACTTGTGAATTTGCGAAAATCCAAATATTGGCAAATCGTCTGCAGCCCCTTCATACTGATATGAGCTAACTGAGTTGACAGATAGTTAATGAATCGTTACCGAGAATAAGGGAAAATTACTCAATGCTCAATTTGGACATTTTCAAAACAAACATCATCCGCTTTATTAGAACTAGGGAGTATGGACACAAAGGTTTTTACCCTGAGAGCTTTAATTTTGCACTCAACGCGCACTATGGGTCAATTTGTTTTTTTTTAACGGAAACCTTCAGGAAAAATAGATATATCGAGACAATTGAACCTTAGGTTGTGTAGAATGACAGAAAACTGTTTGGAATGCTATGATCCAGTATTGTAGGGGTTTTGTCTTTTGTTTGTGGTATATCAAAGACAAATAGACATTTTTATAAACATGTTTTTGTAAATTGTAGGTTATTAATATAGCTTAGAAAAATGTTTAATGCGAAGCTGACCTCTCAGGGGTGAGCAGATGAACACGTGAAAAATTGCGAAAATATGCTGTTAGTGATTCATTTCGTTATCATTTTCCACTGTAGAGATCGTTTATCGTTATCAATTTCCCCCATGGACATCAAAAATGGTTGTCTGTTTTATTCTAGTCTCTCATAAAATGCAATACAATAATTTTCTTTTACGAAAACAATAGTTATATATGTTTTTCTTAATAGGTACTCAAAGAATTTCGAATCATAAAAAAGATAAAAGATAAAAAGTTTGAATGTGATGCATTGCTTTTAACCAACCAAACCAAATGTTGTCAGTTACAGCATTGATCAACGATTTTTTTTTGTTTTTAACTCCCATACCTCAGTTTTCATTCCTATAGTGAAAAATATTAACGATAAACAATCTCCACAGACAAAATTGATAACGACATGGTTTTGACAATCGTGGTCAACGTCCAATGAATCAGTTAACAGTATGTTTTGACGATTTTCACGTTTTCACCCGCTCACCCCCTATTTTCAATTTTATAAAACATGTGTCTATATATATATGTCTTAGCGATATACCATAAGCAAAAGAACAAAAATAGAATTTTCAAATGTGCACCATTTTACCCCTCATTTCCACCCCAATAATAGTAGATGACATTCTAAATAATTTTTCCTTAATCTACCTAAGATCAATTTAGGAAAAAAAGTTTCGATATCTCTATTTTTCGTCAAGATATTATTTTTGTGTTAAAAAAATGCCATTTGGCCCATAGTGTGCCGTTTCAATATCTGGCATCTTCATGGAGTTTTGGTTTACTTCATATGTTTAATCACATAGTATCTGAAGATCCAGATTCTGCTACCAGAAAATATGCAAATGCTTCAAATGTAAGTAATGGGACTATTGGAAACCTTTTAAGTAACATTTGTTGTACTGATATTACATAAAAGCAACGGGTGATTTCTACCAGAAAGACTTGCAGGTGAGGTGTGTAGCAGCTTTTTAGAGCAATATCAGTTTATGGACATTCCGTTCTTTGTAAGAAATGCAATGTGCTTATGCCTCATGGTGCAACAGTGCATTTTAGTGTAGTAGCATACGGACATCGATGGATCGTGGTGGACGTCACTTACAGTCTGCTCGACCCCCGAATTAAAACCCGTTGTTTTATTTCTTATAGGACTATCTAAATTCATTAGTTACTGTATTGGAAAAATGAGTTAGAGTTAAAAAATCGGGTAATAGCTGGGTGTCAGGATGTTTGCTTCTTTCTGGAGATAATTATCTGCAACAGTCCCTATAAAACAAGAAGTTTTACCTGGAATTTTAGCTAATAAAATGTTTTTTTTTTACCTTTAAAGCAAAGATGTTATTTAAAAGTCATGATTGGAGATAATGGCCTCCCAATAACCCGGGAAATATTCCTTTGAATGTGTGCCATATGTTTAATAAAAAATAAAAGTTTTTATTTATCATTCACAAAGATTGTCAACCACTTCTATTAATATTGTCTCTTTTACAGATAAATCAACCAACAATTATGTTGTGGTTAGTGCTGTGCTCACTAGGTTGCCTTGTCTTCTATTATTACTGCATCAGACCAGTGAGTTATTGGAAAAGACGCGGTGTCAAGCAAGGGTCACCGTTCTGGTTATTTGGTGACTTATTCTACACCACTTTTAGAAGAGAAAGTTTTTATGACGCTGTTGGTAGGCTTTATAGGGAGTTTCCAAACGAAAGGTAAGGCATTTTACTTCTACCACTAATAAAACAAATAGATGAGGATGTTCTTAACAATTAATTATTTTCAATAAAATTAAACAACAAACAAATTACCACACTCATCAATAAAGGCTGTTTAGATTTCTCGCTTGTAGAGAATTTTAACATTTTTAAAATCAATGTAATGCAACTAAGTTCTCGTATCAAAAAAACTGGAAAAAAGACTATGAAGGAACTCTTAAGAGGCTTTTTAGACTCGTGAACGTAAGACGATATTTTGTTTCTAAGTGACTTTCGAAATCAGTTGGGTTATTTTCAAAAGACCGAAATTATCTATGACATGAAACTGATGGGTGGTCTCACCTAGCACAATATGTTGTCTTCCATTCAAGAGACTGTAATCTCTCGAAAAAAAACTGGGAATTGGGTAGTAGATGCTATGTTAAAATCTTTCAACAATAAGTTTTGGGAATATTTTAGGTATACTGGTATATACCAAATGTGTTTGCCAACGTTGCTAATTAAGGATCCTGAACTGATAAAACAAATTGGAGTAAAGGATTTTGATCATTTTGTAGATCATAAATCACTCATATCAGAAGAGGCCGAACCATTATGGACTAGAAACCTTTTTGCGCTTAGGGGTAAGAATGTTTTAACTAAAATTTTATTATATATATTTGCACGAGTGGTAGTATATATTTTGCTAATGATTACATCACCGATAAATTTGTCTTACAATTCACAAATTTGCACCACACCTTTAGATACTTCAGCATAATGCTTGTAATATTCATCAATTTCAGTGCAAACTTCTTGAAATAATCTCTCTCATTAACTGCTCCAATAACGTAATAGAGCAATAAATAGTATAGAGATTATATGGCATTGTTTTAAAAGCGCTTGATACTCAAATATCTACAATGGAAACACTTCGTGAGAAGGCAGGGTCGAACCAAAAAAACAATAGATATTGTGCCTAAATTATAAAATGTACGAGATATAGACATAAACAAATAGACAAAAATGGGACAAAAGGAAAAACTGTGATAAGTCATACTTTATATAACAAGATCTAATAATAATAAAATAAATATAATCCTATATAATGCTTGTTTTGAAATAATTACAATAGGTTAAGAAATGACACTTATGGCCATGGTGGAAATAACACCACACTTGTAGAAAACTCTGCATATTTCAACAATTCTAAATATTTCGGGGTCGATGTTGTTCTGTTATTCCCAGAAAGTCCAAAAATGTAAAGTAAAGATAATACAACTATCCTTAAGGAAACAACTAGAAATGAGCCATAGGACTGTGGTAATCAAAACCTTAGGGATTTAGAAGACTTATATGATAAGCCTGTCATTCTTGGGCAGATATCGAGGGATAGGGATTATTTCGTAGTTGTGAGAGCCCGGAACCAATTTCTACGATTTCATATAAGTTTCAATATATACATATTATATGCTCCTAAATTTTAGTGCCTTTCATGTCTCATCTTGTTTTGGTAATTTGTTAGCTTGTTTTAGTGGTGAAATCAAACATCACTAAGTTAAACCCGCTTATTAGTACCGCATGCTCTTTGACTTTTGATAAGAGGTACTAATTATCAGGGCCTAGTTTTTCACCCCTAACAGAAAATTGAGACTAGAGATTGATCAAGAATACCACCCTTATCGTCCCAACAAATGTTTAGCAAGAACTAGAAAAATTTTAACAACAACTTTGAGAATTTCGAGGCGTGGCTAGATAATAGTCTGCTAACCTAATAATATTTAACAGACATATTGATTAATTGCTTTCTTCAGGCCAGCGGTGGAAAGAAATGCGTCCCGTTCTGAGTCCAGCCTTCACGAGTAGCAAAATGAAAGCCATGTTCAACTTGATGTGTGAAGTGGCTGATACCTTTATCGGTCACTTCAAACAGACAAGTAGTGAGGATGTCATCGAATTAGAAATCAAAGACAATCTTGTAAGATATGGTAATGATGTTATAGCCTCAGTGGCCTTTGGTATTCATATTGATTCATTAAAAGACAAAAACAATGAGTTCTATTTAATGGGTAAAGAAGCAACTGATTTCAGTGGAGTTCTAAAAGCAATGAAATTTTTTGGTTATACAGTTGCTCCTAAATTGTTTCAGGTAAGTGATATTGCATTCTTCGAATATAGTTTCAATGCAATATATTTAATTAAGACTACTGCTACACAAGCGGGATATTACGTATCGTGTTCTACGTTTTGTTCGAGTTTCCACATTGTAGGCCACACCAGCAAGTTTTTCACGCACCTGGAATTTAGTCATTCATGTGCCTTCTATGTAGAAACAGCTATCCAAAAAGGCCTCTCCAATTCCCGATTTTTATAATTTATATGTCTAATCTCATAAAAGCTGGGAAATTTTTGCTCCTCCATTAGAATCATTTCACGCTCGAGTGCCATGACGAAATAGAAGACTAGAAATGAATGCCGTGTCCTTTTCCGCCAGTGTGGTCACTCAAGACTGCGTGAAATGACAGGGAAAAAACATTAATTATAACAAAATCCAACTCTAGCAAATAAATAACACATTCAATGTTGTTAGGTACCTACCCAGAAAGTAATAAATGTAAACATTAAAAGGTGCTCATTCTGTACAAATTAATTACCTATCAATCTGGTATATTATTGAAGTCATTACCTACTTATCTACTACTTCATAAAACTTGATTGTTGCTTGGCACCGACTTCAAAAATATACTAGATTGGAAGGTAATTAATTTGCAACTTGATGTTTACATTTTTTCTTTCTGGGTAGGTACTAACAACATTGAATGTGTAATTTATTTGCTAGAGTTGTATTTTGTTATAATTATTTTCAGCTTTTTAGTTAAAATGCCTAAAGTTACAGCACTATTACGTTGAAATTAAAATATTTATGACGAAATGTCCGTTACGTCAATTCGAAGAAATTTTTGATAAGAATATTTGAATTTTCGGCGATTTTGTGCAAAACTGCAAGTTGCACCTCGTAGAAAAGTATATGAGACCACCTAGAGATCTTCGTTAATAGATTACACGTCCAAACACTATACACATCCATAAGAGATTTTTGAAAAATCGACGAATATCTTAGGGATATTGCTCGATTTCCATGCACGCATGTGTTCATTCACAATTTTCATCACTTTACCTATAGAATTCTTTTCCCAAATTTGAAGTTTCACCAATCCCGATATATTCTCTATTAAACAAGACAACAGGAGTAGAAATCTGGTAACATACATACAAAAAAAAACGCCACGAATTGATAATCTCCTCCGTTTTGGAAGTCGGTTAAAAATGAAATGTGGGTCTGACCTTAGGCTAGGGCCAGATGTGCGGGATTTCACTCCAAGTTTCGACATGAAAAAACCCAAAAAAATAAACTTTACTATTGCAAATTGGATAAGCCAGACGCGCGGTGAATTCAGGTACAAAAGGTCAATGTCAGGCGCGTCTTCATTTTTCTGCCTTATTTCACGCCGTTTTGAGTGGCCAGAAGGATGGAAAACAACGCGGCATTATTTTCTAGTCCTCAATTTTGTCATTGAGCTCGAGAGTGAAATGATTATAATGAAGGTGCATAAATTTCCGTGACATTATGACATTAGGCATATAGATTATTAAAATCGCGAGTTGAAGAAAATTTCTGGATAGCTGTTCCCACATGGAAGGCACACTGTAACCATAGTGTGTGGCCAGGGTTGAGCTGCATTTCAGGCGCGTGAAGAACTTGCTAGTGTGGCCAACTATGTGGGAAATCGAGAAAACCGTAGAAAACGTTGCGTGAAATCCCGCCCGTGTGGCCGTAGCCTAACGTACGTGTCACAGCTTTGGAACTGAAATGATAAAACTAAAATACAAACTGCAGAGGAAGCCAAATTGTGTATTAATTCTTTCAATTTCTGTTATAACAACTTTCTCTCAAATGACTTTATAAGGTGACAGAATAACATCCTTATTAAAATAGCTGACCTTGTGAAACTTGTCTTTTAATTCTTTCTTTGAACTTATTTTTGCAAAAAAATATTAGGAATAGGTACCACAATGACAATGTTTTCTACCTAATCTACCTATTTTTAAGTTATCCTACAGCATTCTCGATGTGCGTATTATCTATTGTGATACGTATAGGGTTTTCTTTTAAATCACTTGAATATATTATGTTCTAGTGAATATGCGAATACGACATAACGATTCAACGACTAAAGCTATTTAAATTAAATGTTAATCTATTTAAAACTTTTATATTCACACTTAAGCGGCAGTGGTTTAAAATTAAGTTGTAATTGTCTTCTAAACGTTGTTTGTGGCATATTCTTGATTACTTTTATGTTTTTTTGGGGAATAACACCACAATAGAAATAAAACTACTACTACTGCAGGAATACCAAACATTTCAAAGTCTATTCTGTCAATTTTTAATTGTCATAAATCAAATTTTCATTTTGCAATCTACATCAATAAATATAAAGCCATTGACAACGAAGTCAGAATATACTTTGAAACGTTTGGTATTCCTGCAATATACGTAGTTTTATTTCTATTGTGGTGTTATTCCCCAAAAAAACATAAAAGTAATTAAGTTGTAACTTCATAATTCTACAGCCTAGTAAACGCTTCTTGCGAGACAACTCATTTGGCTGCGAAAACTTCCGTCTTTTTATACAGCAGTTTTGTAGTGAATTTGATTAAGTGGACTGTAGTTTTGTGTGGTTCTATCTTGATAAAAAACTCAATTGCCCTTCATAAGAAAACTCTTACCTTGTCTACGAGTTAGATCTAGTAAAAGCCTTGGGAAATCTGCCATCCATGTATTAGTCTGCATTCGGCGCGGGTAGCCTGCCTTAACCCTGGGTTTTTAGGCACAACTAAAGTTTATATTGTTGGGCAATGCGCACTCACGAGGGGGCTTACAATAAGTGAGTAATAGCTGCAAACGCACTTTGGGGTTGCACTAGCGAGCACTTAGGGATACGCTTTTTCCTTGAGAGTTTCTTGAGAGGTCCGTACTGGACGAGAGGCGAACGCGAGTATTCTTTTCTTCTTACTGCGATTGCGCTTAAGGCAGAGTTTTTTCCAAGCAATTGAGAATATACATATGTAAATGTAAAGGCTGTCTCTTTTATACCCAAAAAAGACTGTGTGTTCTGAACAAGTTTTAACAATATCAATTAATTCGTTTATTTATTTATATTGCTATCTGTAAATATTTGTATATTAGCTTTAATACACTTAACATTCTTTACAGCTTTTAAATATTACTCTATTTAGTAGTGAGGTTACCAATTTCTTTTTGAATCTCGTGGATGATACCATAAGAATTAGAGAAGAAAAAGGGATCGTCAGACCTGATATGATCCAGTTAATGCTGGAAGCCAGAAGAGGCGAAGACAAACATGAAAAAACTACGAGCGTTGAAACAGGGTTTGCTACTGTTGAGGAAGTATATCAAGGCAAAGGTTTGTTATTTTTTGACATAGAATAGAACTATTTTAATAATTTATTTTTCTTGTTTTTCATGTACTTTTATTTAATTGGGATTTATTTGTATGTAAATTCTTATTTCTTATGGTAAAGATATGGGGAAAAGAGTAGGACAGGACAAAGACAAATCATGTGGTAATTAATGACAAAAGTTTAATGAATATAAAGAAAAATGAAAATCTGTTTGAAAGAAATGAATACTTGTTAAGAAGATTTAATAACTCAAATTTCAGTACAAACAAAGTTTTTGTAAAGTACCATCCTCATTTGCTAAATAACCTGGCCCCCTGTCTTCATAACTATAATTGGTGCAATAAATAACTAATCATGATTCCAATCAGTTTAAAGTGTCCAACAGTTGTAAGTTAAGGGAAGCGAAAGCATATCCTTCCGCTAAACTTGTTCCGATGTGGACGACTAAGATTCACAATATTAAACTGAATTTATGGACAATACAACAAAGTCAATAGAATATTATACTAGGACACGTTTTGGTGAATTAAAAAATATATATATTTGTGTAAAAACCATTATCAAAAATCCAGCATTTGAAATTTTGATCAATTATTTAAGTCATAATAATGCCATGCTGCTGACGGGTTTTAGGACATAACACTCTATTTGTAGGTTTCAAAACCTATAAAAAAACTTTCTTTTGACATGCATTTTCTAAGCGACTTCCAAAAAGGAGGAGGTTATCAATTCGTCGCGTGTTTTTTCGCTTTTTTTTGTATGTATGTTACCTGATTTCTTCTCCTGTGGTGCACCGTTTTGAATGAATATGGTCTTGTTTAATAGAGTATATATCCGGATTGGTGAAACTTCAAATTTTGGAAAAGAATTCTATTGGTAAAGTGATAAAATTTGTGAATGAACACATGCGTGCATGGAAATCGACTAATATCCCTAATATTTTAGTCGATTTTTCGATAACTCTTTATGGATGTGTATAGTTTTTTAACGTTTAATCTATTAACGAAGATCCTTAGGTGATCTCATATACTTTTCTGCGACGTGCAACTTGCAGTTTTGCAGAAAATCGCCGAAAATTCCAAAATTCTTATCAAAAATTTCATCGAAATGACATAACGGACATTTCCTCATAAATATTTTAATTCCAACGTAATAGTGCGGTAATTTTAGGCACTGGAAGTTTTAATTGCGAATTTGAAAATTATCAAGCATATAGGTAGTAAAGCATAGTATTTTCGGCTCCTTAAATCAATGAGTACCAAGCTCGTTATGTTTGTATACTAGGCAAATACCTATTTAAATGCAAATTTTTCCATTTTGCGAAGACGGTGCTTTTGTTTGTCATATTCTCCCGGCCTAATAGAAAATTCAGTGACAACACATGTCAAACTTTAAACTGCTATTTGGTACGTTTATAGACAAAGTGTTTAGTTATAGCAAACAAAATCACAAAGTAAAGTGATAGAAGGAGTTGCATTTATATGAAGATTCAAATATAGGACGGACTAGAATGATAGTGGTCCGTAGGCAGCTATATATACATGATGGTTGGAATATAGGGTGGACTGGACGTTTGGTGGCATAAAAATGTTGGAAAAAATGTGAAATTAAAATTATATAGGGTGATTAAAACACTGTTATATGATGTGGACATAAAGAAATCATATACAGGATGGTTGAAATATATGCTGCAGTTGAATTATATTTATACAGTAAGGTTAAAAAAATATTTCTTTTATAGCCCATAAGAAGTTGCATAAAGTGTGAAGAGTAATATGTTACAACTGGCGATAATATAAAATGTAAAAAATGAACTAATTTATGGGCAAGCCCACAAGGAGTTATATGCTATGGTGGAAATATAGGACGGATTTGACTCTGTAAATATGGGATGGATTCTACTCCGTCCTGTAGACGGCAGCTAAGAAATTTATGCTTGTCCGTGGGCAGTCGTATGTACAAGATGTTTGGTACATAGGTTGGAGTGGAATTATCTATAGTTATACAGGGTTGTCAAAAAAAGTTGAAAAAAGGTTACATGGCGTAGTCCATAAGGCATAAATATATTTTGGGCTTATTAAGTCAACGCGTACTAGTACATTTTGTTCGTAAAGATTTACCTGTCAATTTAAATGAGAAAGTATCACTGTGTAATGTTGAGGCTTTCGATGTTACCTGGTTCTGTCTATTAAGGTTATACATATAAAATAAAAAATGAAAACTATCTGAGTTCAAAAATACTAAAAAGTTGAAAATAAAACATTAAAAAAAATACCAATAACTAAAAAGCTAAAATTAATTACAACAAAATACAACTCTAGCCAATATATAACATATTCAATGTTGTTAGGTACCTACCCAGGGAGTAAAAAATGGAAACATTAAAATGTGCTCATTCTTTACAAATTAATTAACTACCATTCTAGTATATTTTTGAAGTCGGTGCCAAGCAACAATCAAGTTTGATGAAGTAGTAGATAAGTACGCAATGAAGGATTTTAGATTTGCTTGGCACCGGCTTCAAAATATACTAGATTGGTAGGTAATTAATTTGTACATAATGAGCACATTTTAGTGTTTACATTTTTTTACTTCCTGGGTAGGTACCTAACAACATTGAATATGTTATTTATTTGCTAGAGTTGTATTTTGTTGTAATTATTTTTAGCTTTTTAGTTATTGGTAGAAGTCGGTTATATATATATTTTTTAAATGTTTTATTTGTATTCTGTTCCTTAAAAAGCAAATACGGTCGAAATTACGATTGTTGTATCTTAACGTTTACTAAAATTCACACTTATAAACTGAATTAATGTATATTAAAAGTCAATATAATATTATACTAGAACACGTTTTGGTGAATTTAAAGAATAACTATATTAGTGAAAAAACCATTAACATTATTTGAAATTTTGATCAATTATTTGCGCCATAATAAGGGACATTTCTGCCATGCTGCTGAGAGGTTTTAAGAAATAGCTTTCTATTTGTAGGTTTCCAAACCTATGAAAAATTGCCTTTTGACATGCATTTTTTGTATTTTGTTGCTTAAAAAACAAAAAACGGTCAAAATTACGATATTTGCATCTTAACGTTAAGAGAAGCGAAGGCTTCCCCTTCCAATAAACTAGATCCCATGGCAAAGACTAAGATTCACAAATTTAAACTGACTTAATAGAAAATACAATAAAATAAATATTATAATAGAACACGTCGTGAATTTCAAAACACTATGTCAGAAAACCATTGTCAAAGCCGGGATTTGAAATTTTCATTAAAATAACTGTTTTTGTACGTTTCAAAAAACCTATAAAGAAACTTCATTTTGACATGCATTTTTTCTATTCATTGCCTTAAAAGCAACTGTCTTAATTACGATGTTTGTATTTTCAACTCTCTTTTGTGTTGTACCTTCTTTAATCATAATTTTTGTGTACCTTATATTCGCGTGGTTTATCTGATTATATTCGACAACATTGTTTTGATGGATAAAATTGTTGTTTTTAGAATACCCCGTTTACAATATTTATTTAAAGCTATAAGGACTTTATGATTTCAGTTTCTGATGTCCATAAGCGAAATATCACGAACGTAGATATCGCAGCTCAGGCGTTGATATTCTTTTTCGCTGGTTTTGACTCAGTTACAACAACTATGGCTTTTATGGCGTATGAATTAGCAATCAATCCTGATATTCAAAAAAGACTCAGAGACGAAATCGAGGAAACTTATGAAGAATGCAACGGCACTCTGACATATGAGGCGCTCATGAAAATGAAATATATGGATATGGTTGTTTCAGGTAAGGAATAGAGACTGAGAGGGCAGTAGAGAGAGAGAGAGAGAGAGAGAGAAAGAGAGAGCAAGAGGCCATTTCACTCGATTTGGAGGTGCAGTCAATGAACTACATACTGCACGTAGCTCATTGGATGCAGCTCCCAATCGAGTGAAATAGTATCTTACCGTCACTATTGCTCTCTCTTTCTAGTCTTAACACGATATTTGTGCATTGCAGGCTACCTCCAAAAGTACAAGCTTTATGTTCATATGGGGTTAATTAAGAATATCTTGATACTTCATACTATGTAACATTATTATTATTAATCAAAATAAATTTTATCTGAGTTTATTTTTTCATTTTTTGTTACAGAAACATTAAGGAAATGGCCTAACGCTGTAGCTACAGATAGAGTTTGTACAAAGCCGTATACCATTCAACCAGTTAATCCTAATGAAAAACCTTTTGATGTCAAGAAAGGCGAGGTCCTGTGGATACCAGTCTACGGTCTCCATCACGATCCACGATATTTTCCAGAACCAGAAAAATTCGATCCAGAAAGATTCAACGACGAAAACAAACACAAAGTCAATCCCTACATTTACGTACCGTTTGGAGTGGGACCAAGAAATTGTATAGGATCCAGGTTTGCACTTTTGGAATGTAAAACTTTATTCTACAAACTGCTTTTCAACTTCGAATTGGTGCCTGTGAAGAGGACTAACATTCCCTTCAAATTTTCAAAAAAAAGTTTTAATCTAGTGGCAGAAGGTGGTAATTGGTTGGGGCTGAAACCTATCAAACGTTAATATGGAAGTAAATATGAGAATATGTGAAATGTTATATTTTAGAGTAAAATTTGTAAAAGTTTTTACAGTTTATATTATTGTCTTCTTTTTATTGTTCTTCTTTTTACAAGTGGGAATGTTGTAATTAATAATTTTATTTGTTGCTGATAGTAAATTGTTATGTGTTATGTTATATGATCTGTCAATGCAACTTATCCTCCGCGTTTTGAAGCGATAGCTTCCTAACGGAGACCCACACTTACAGATATGAAAATAGATGAGTATGATAATGAAGTACAAAACTTGAAATTGCATTTGTGTCGACACTTCATTCTGACCGACAACCATACAACTTAGTTTTCTGTGTAACAAGCAGGCACCAGGTTATATATTAAATGTCTATTCTTCCCGTCAATATACAATATCTGTCCAAAATTTGCTTTTCGTTCTAATACATGAGAAATCTCTGTCGGCGATATTTTAAGTTAGAGACTTGACATACGTCAGAATTCGGAACCGCACAAAAAGGGAAAGTTTATGGCTGGTAGAGATTAGGATTACAAATTTATATGCGGATTAAACTGAAAAAGTGTCAAGCTGAAAGCATTAACTAACAAATTCAAGAAGTGACCAGAATGGCGCTGGTATAGAAGGAGGGTATGATAAGAATTGCTAAACACAAAATAATATTAATTTTAAGCCACCGAAATATATGTATGGTTTTCGGGAATTCATCCGCCTAGTTGATAACTGATCCCTGCCGGGATCGATGGTAAAATGACACCGTTTCAGCAGAGTCAGATCTGCCCTTTTCAGGTCGGTTCGCATATTTCTCGTAGCCTTCTGCTTTCGCTTCTAGTTACTCTAATACCAAGATTTTCTGGAGCGCCCGCGCTGTTATATAGTTGCGGCTCGGCGCCTATCGGTTGGCACCGTGAACGGCTGCATGTGATTGGCCCTTGGCGCTCAGTGGCTACGCCTCCCGCCTGCTGATTGGTTATTTCCGGTTGAGTTGTTATAGGACGAATCCGGGCCGGTACAATGTTTAGTAGAATTTTGCAACAATTCGATAAGTTCTGGATCTGAAGAGGACAGATGTGACTCTGCCGAAACGTCGTCATTTTACTATCGATCTCGGCAGGGATCAGTTATGAACTACGCGGATGAATTCCCAGAAACCCCCTGCAACAGCAACATTTAGTACCCGCGAAAACTTAAAAACAAATATATATATATATATATATATATATATATATATATATATATATATATATATATATTGTTACGGAATTTACCCAAAGCCGACCCTGTGTCATTCAGCACGACAACAAACGCTTTACGATAAAAAATACGATTCTCGAAGAGACTCGGCAGCGGAAGGAGCGATGAGGATTTCTACTGGAGAATTCTACACTGGTGATATAAAAGAAGCACGGCACGATCGCCAGGCAGTTATACCGCGACGACTAGCTTATATGAAAATCTATTGTGAATCAGCTGTTTTAAATGTAAATAAAGTTCTAGAAAAGTGAAAGTAAATATTAGTTGTTATAATTTTTAAATTGAACCCACGAAGTATATACATTTGGTGATCAGAAGTAGAGGATTAAGGGCCGTTAAAATCGTAATTTGATTTATGGAAACTCGTAGTATGGAAAAGTTAGACGAAAAAATTGCACAGATTCTAGAAAAACGTGACAAGAAGGAGAAACAACATCAAGAAGAAATTCAACAAAGGTTAGTGAAATCTTTTGATGATAAACTTAAAGTTGAGCTAGGAAATCTTGTCACTAATATCGATGAAAAACGTAAAATAGAATTAGAAAATCTTGTTTCTACAATGAAAAGCGAACAACAAAATCTTGTCACTGCCATGGAAGGATTATTCTCGAAATTTGTAGAAAAACAAGATCAAACTGAAGAAAAACGACAAAATGAATTTAAAATATTTGAGCAAAAACAAGATCAAATTGAATTAAATCGACACGAAACTGAACAGAAAAGACAACTGCAATTCGAACAATTAATGCAAATAGTAGGACAAGTTAATGAAACAGTTAATGAAAGAATGCAAATAGTTGAGACAGATATAAAAGAGATAAATGATGACATTAAGACCATAAAAAATATCGTGGATACTCTTGAAACAAAAGTAGATTATCTCGATTCCATCCAAAGCCAGGTAAAATTTGAAATCAGTTCAATTCAAGACACAGTTCAAGATCAAATCAGTTCCATCAAGCAAACAGTACACAGTGAAGTACAAGATAAAATCAGTTCCATCCAAAATAAACTAGAAAAAGAAATTAAAAAAATACAACAGGACTTACAGCGAGGAAAATACCAGGACACCGTGAGTACCAAAGGTTCCTTTAGTAAACCACCCACATTCGACGGCAGTTCATCTTGGCCCATGTATAAACGGCAATTTGAGGCCGTAGCTACAGCTAATGGATGGGATAATCAAGAAAAATCTACTTCTCTGGTAATTTCGTTAAGAGGTCCGGCCCTAGAACTCCTCCAAAGCATTCCAGTCGATGAACAAGGCAATTTCGACAAGATCATCGCCATCCTAGACAGACGATACGACAATCAATCCTTGAGCCAGGTATACCAAGTCCAACTGAGTGGAAAAACGCAAAAATCCGGTGAAAGCCTTCAAGAATTCGAAGCAGAGATTAGACGGTTAGTACACTTGTCCTACCCAGACCTGCCAGAGGAAACGAAAAACCAGTTGGCCACACAGAGTTTCATAAACGGCATCAGAGATGTGGAAGTACAAAGAAATTTAAGACTGAGTGGCGTCAAGAAGAGTAATGAAGCTCTACTTCGGGCTTTGGAAGTAAAGGCCGTCATGAACATGTCCAAGCCGAGGGTCCGAGCAGTTTCCTTCAACCAGGAAGAATCAGAGTCACCATTTCAAGCGCTACTGGCTGGTCTGAACAAAATATTAGACCGGTCACAAAGAACTGGCACCAGAGGGGCATGTTACCTCTGCGGACGGACAGGACACTTCCAACGTGATTGTCGAGTGAGGCCACCTGAACGATCACCGACCAGGGGTAACCAACAAAACAGCCACATGCCCAGGGACCGTCAGTCAGTCAGCATAGGGGGGCGAATGCTGACTCTCCCTCCACCAGGCCCCAAAACGTTATCCATCCGGGGATTTTGCCGAGATAGCGGCAGCCTAGTCATCAGAGGCACCATCAATGGGCGAGCAGTTACCATCACCATCGACACCGGCGCCGCTGTGTCCATTGCCAAGTCCAGGGTTTTGAGAGCATCAGAAATTCGGCCAGTTACCAATAACATCCAGCTCAGAACAGTCACCGGCGAGTCCATGTCAATACTGGGTGAGGCAGATGTCGTGCTACAGATAGGGGACAACATGATCCGGCATAGGGTCCTGGTAGCGAATATTGAGGACGATTTTATACTGGGAATGGACCTAAATAGCCAGCATGGATTTATGTTCGACCCGAGATATGATGTTCTTCGGTTCCTAAATGAGGAATTTGTATTGACACGGCCCGTCAACACATCAGTCACCCCCATAAAAATTGTGGCGAAGTCTTCAGCTAGAATTCCCGGTCGAACGGAACAGATCCAGAGGGGAGTAAGGGGAGCCCGTTCATGGGCAGTTAGACAGCAATCAAAAGAAGAGTTTCTGGACCATCATCAAGAGCCAAAGACGGGGAGCAGGAGGACGAGAGCTGCGACCAAAGACACAGGAAGAACCAGAGAACAGAGAAAGCCGAAGCAAGAAAAAGGCAAAGGCAAAACAAAAAAATGGAACAGAACAATGGAATGGTGGAGCCCGTACACAGCAAAAACAAAGTCAGCTCAGGGCAAAAGAAATGACAAGCAGAAGGGACATACTGAGGCACAAAAGAGAAGCAGAAACAAAGGGAGCGATGGCCACAAAAAAGAAGTTGGACGGGCTACGGAAACGAGCAAGGAACAAGAGAACAGGCTAGTTAAAACCGGACGAGAGGCACAGAAACAACCGATACGAGGGCAGGACAAAAGAGCCTACCAAGAACAGAAAGAAGCAAGCAAAGGACGCTAAGAAGAATAAAGGGGCAGAGTCCTGAATTTGGGAAAAAAGAAGGAAAGGAAAAAAGTCCAACAACGACAGAGCAACAACACGACAGAGAGCAGGCCATTAGAAGAACAGGGAAATCGGGAACGGGGACCAAAGAAAGCAACATGCCAAGGGAGAGGCAGCAAAGATGGGGGGAGAAAGGACACATCAAGAGATAGCTTGTAAAAGAGAGAAAGGGGAGGGGCGTTCGAGCAAGAGAGGAGGCAGTAGAGACCATCAACCACAACAAACACAAGAACAAAGGATCAATTGCGAAGAAGAGAGCAACAGCAGGAGGACAACACCAGCACAAAAAACATACCAGACGTCGGTGAAACAGAGCAAGCCAGACAGGGTGAGACAGGGCCAGAAGCAAATCGATAAAGAGTTTCTACAACAGAAGAAAGAAACAAGATTGCTGACGGGGTAGGAGACACTTGACACACAGGAAGAGACGAACAGAACGAGAAACAAATTGACACGAAGAAAAGGGGGAGGGCAGAGAACCAGAACACAAACGAAAGCCAAGCTTGGTGCCGCAATTTAAAGGGCACGAAACAAAAGTCACAATGTGGGCGTCCCAATTGGAGAATTAGCACTGGCAAATTTTAGGACGGGGAGTAACAGTAAAAATGGAACTACCGGTCGCACCAACATCATCCAGCATCGAATAGATACCGGAAAGGCTCAACCCATCAGAATACCACCTAGACGACTACCATTGGGGCAACAACAATTCATCACAAAAACTGCAAATTTTTAACAGTAAAAATGGAACCGTCGACCAACATCATCCATCATCGGAAACATCGAGTCCATCCATCCATCCATCAGTCCATGGTCTGCTCCCGTCGTGCTAGTTAAAAAGAAAGATGGAACCACCCGATTTTGCGTGGATTACAGAAAGCTGAATGATGTCACGAAGAAAGACAGCTATCCACTACCCCGAATCGATGACACTTTGACCACACTAACAGGCTCCCGTTGGTTTTCCACACTAGACTAAAAAGTGGATATTGGCAGGTTGGTCTGCACGCAAACGACAGAGAGAAGACAGCGTTCTCCACCAGTAAAGGGCTGTTTCAGTTCACGGTCATGCCCTTTGAGTTATGTAATGCACCCGCTACATTTGAGAGGCTAATGGAGTATGTACTGAGCGGGTTAACATGGAGGACGTGCTTAGTATACCTCGACGACATTCTAGTCATGGGCCAGACATTCGACGACCATCTGAAGAACCTGGGCGAAGTATTCTCCAGAATTAATAACGCCAACCTGAGACTCAATCCGAAAAGTGTTCCTTGTTTCAAAAAGAAGTAGAGTTTTTGGGCCACGTAGTGTCCGAGTCAGGAATCCGCACCAACGAAGACAAGATAGAAGCCATCCGTGATTGGCCAGTTCCAAGAGACAAACATGAACTCCGAAGCTTCTTGGGCCTCTGTTCATACTACCGGCGTTTTGTTGAGGGATTTGCCACCATCGCCGCCCCTCTACATCGGCAGACCACTGATAAAGAGACCTTCCATTGGAATCAGGATTGCGAAACATCATTCAGGCGACTGAAGGCAGCACTATGTTCCAGCCCAATCCTAGCCTTTCCTACACAGTCCGGCAAGTTCATCTTAGACACCGACGCCAGCAACACAGGTTTAGGGGCCGTCCTATCCCAGGTGCAAGATGGTGAAGAGAGGGTGATGGAGTACTACAGCCGTGGATTCTCGAAGCCAGAAAGAAATTATTGCGTCACCAGAAAAGAACTTCTTGCAATAATAAGGGCTGTAGACCATTTCCACAAATACCTGTATGGTCGCCATTTCTTAATCCGAACAGATCATGCCGCACTCAAATGGCTGCTGGACATGAAGACACCGGAAGGACAACTGGCCAGATGGATGGAGAAATTACAGCAATACGATTTCAAGGTGGAACACCGTGCCGGTCGGTTGCACAATAATGCCGATGCCCTATCCAGAAGACCCTGTAGAGCGGAATGCAAGCATTGTCTGAAGACGGAACAGCGAGAGGGTATCTCCATCAGGCAGATCCGAGTGCAGGCCAATGAAGACTGGACAACGGAACAGTGTATCCAGGACTAAATGGCTGATCCATTCTTGTCACTCAAAATGAGAGGGGCACCCAGGCCACGATGGGACGAGGTAGCTAGATACTCCGGCGTGCTGAAATCGTTATGGGCTCAGTGGGACTCTCTAAGAGTAGACAATGGAATGCTCAAGCGAGTTTAGGAAAGCGCTGATGGACGAGAAACCAAGTCCCAACTGGTAGTTCCGAAGAAAAAGGTACCAGCCATCCTGACCGAAGTACATGATGGAATTACCGGAGGCCACCTGGGCATGAATAAAACCCTAGACAAAGTTCGCCAGCGGTACTACTGGGTGAATTAATTCGAAGACGTCAGAGCTTGGTGCCGCAAATGTGCCACATGTGCCGCCAGTAAGGGCCCGAAAACCCGAACCAAGGGCAGAATGCAGCAGTACAATGTGGGCGTCCCATTTGAGAGAATTGCCATCGATGTCGCCGGTCTGTTTCCCGAGTCTGAGAGGGGGAACAAATACATTCTGGTCGCAATGGATTACTTCAGCAAATGGCCTATGCGATACCCAACCAAGAGGCAACCACGGTAGCGACGGTGCTAGTAGAACAACTATTCAGCCGGTTTGGCGTCCCGATGGAATTACATTCAGACCAAGGGCGTAACTTCGAATCGAATGTATTCCAGAAGGTCTGCACGATGTTGGGGATCAGGACCATTACACCCACAGTCAGACGGTATGGTGGAAAGATTCAACAGGACCTTGGAACAACACCTATCCAAGGTCGTCAGCAATAACCAGCGTGATTGGGATGAGCATATTCCCCTATTCCTGTTATCATATTGCTCTGCTGTACATAATAGTACAGGCCTGACCCCAGCCAGGGTCTTATTCGGAAAGGAGCTGCGACTACCATGCGACTTGGCATTTGGCTCCCCTGAAGAACCTCCCCAAGACATCGACGATTATGCCGACCAGCTCCGGCATAACATGCTGGCAATACACGAATTAGCCCGAACGCAGATGTTGGCCACCAGTGACCGGATGAAGACGCGATACGACCTCAAGGCCAATTCAGTCGGGTTCCAGGAGAGGGACAAAGTCTGGCTGTACAACCCCCAACGGAGCAAGGGTAAATCCCCAAAGCTTACGCCCGCCTGGGATGGTCCATACGAAGTGGTCAAGAGGCTGAATGACGTAGTCTACCGGATCCGTCGAAACCCCAAGGCTAAATTGAAGGTGGTTCACTTAGATCGACTCGCTCCCTACCATGGAGGGGATGTTTCTGATCGGGACGATCAGAATGAAAGGGGAGCAGTGTTACGGAATTTACCCAAAGCCGACCCTGTGTCATTCAGCACGACAACAAACGCTTTACGATAAAAAATACGATTCTCAAAAAGACTCGGCAGCGGAAGGAGCGATGAGGATTTCTACTGGAGAATTCTACGCTGGTGATATAAAAGAAGCACGGCACGATCGCCAGGCAGTTATACCGCGACGACTAGCTTATATGAAAATGTATTGTGAATCAGCTGTTTTAAATGTAAATAAAGTTCTAGAAAAGTGAAAGTAAATATTAGTTGTTATAATTTTTAAATTGAACCCACGAAGTATACTACAATATATATATGTTTGAAAACAACTTGGCACGGGTGCAACTATGTGTAGCTCCCTTGATGGTCCGGGTGTTCGTCCGTTGAAAGTTTTGTCCCTGTAAAGGAACGGTCGCCTGACATTTCGCCAAAATCTCACTTGGCATTTTCATAAGGACCTTTCCGGACTACTTCGTATCCGAGATCGTCGGCTACGTCGTTCTCCGCTTGGTCTGCTCTCCGTGGCGTCTTCCACTTCAGACGCCACTTCAATGACGAAAACAAACACAAAGTCAATCCCTACATTTACGTTCCGTTTGGTGTGGGACCAAGAAATTGTATAGGATCCAGGTTTGCACTTTTGGAATGTAAAACTTTATTCTACAAACTGCTTTTCAACTTCGAATTGGTGCCTGTGAAGAGGACTAACATTCCCTTCAAATTTTCAAAAAAAAGTTTTAATCTAGTGGCAGAAGGTGGTAATTGGTTGGGGCTGAAACCTATCAAACGTTAATATGGAAGTAAATATGAGAATATGTGAAATGTTATATTTTAGAGTAAAATTTGTAAAAGTTAAAAACTATGTGTAGCTCCCTTGATGGTCCGGGTGTTCGTCCGTTAAAAGTTTTGTCCCTGTAAAGGAACGGTCGCCTGACATTTCGCCAAAATCTCACTTGGCATTTTCATAAGGCTTTTCATCTTCTTCCAACACGAAGGGTGGCTGCAGGTTCGGACCTTTCCGGACTACTTCGTATCCGAGATCGTCGGCTACGTCGTTCTCCGCTTGGTCTGCTCTCCGTGGCGTCTGAAGTGGAAGACGCCACGGAAATAAATTGAATGACCATAGAAATAACACAATAACAATTGAATTTGTAATGAGTGACCGGGAAAGATAAAACGAAATTATCAGTCATTTGTTTTGAAATTATTATATAAACTTACGTTTGGATAGGCATAGCTCTCTTTTTAGTTCCAGCAATTGATGAAATTAAGTCAAAGAGCATGTATGTGTTTTCTTTGCAATGGCCTCGGTGTTGTAAATAGAGGTTAAGTTAGCAAAAAAAGGGCGGTTAAAAAGTTGAAATCTATAAACAGATTTCAACTTTTGAAAATGCCAAATGAGATTTTGACGAAACGTCAGGTAAAATGTTCTTCTCAGAGCATAAACCGAGAAACGGATGTACACTGGATACAACAAAGAACATCATATATATATATATATATATATATATATATATATATATATATATATATATTGCTATATAGTCGTGGGTTCAATTTAAAATTATAAAACTAATATTCACTTTCACTTCTCTAGAACTTTATCTATCTCAAATTTTACAGAACAGCTGATTCACAATAACATTACAGTATACGCTAGTCGTCTCTGTATCACTAACTCGCGATCGTGGGCTGCTTCCTTTATAGGAAACATCCTCTCCATGGTAGGGAGCGAGTCGATCTAAATGAACCACCTTCAATTTAGCCTTGGGGTTTCAATGGATCCGGTAGACGACGTTATTAAGCCACTTGACCACCTCGTATGGACCATCCCAGGCGGGTGTAAGCTTTGGGGATTTACCCTTGCTCCGTTGGGGGTTGTACAGCCAGACTTTGTCCCCCTCCCGGAACCCAATTGAATTGGCCTTGAGGTCATATCGCGTCTTCATTCGGTCACTGGTGGCCAACATCTGCGTTCGGGCTAATTCGTGTATTGCCAGCATGTTATGTCGGAGCTGGTCGGCATAATCGTCGATGTCTTGGGGAGGTTCTTCGGGGGAGCCAAATGCCAAATCGCAGGGTAATTCCTGCTCCTTTCCGAATAGGAACCTGGCTGGGTCAGGCCTGTACTATTATGTACGGCAGAGCGATATGCCAACAGGAATAGGGGAATATGCTCATCCAATCACGCTGGTTATTGCTGACGACCTTGGATAGGTGTTGTTCCAAGGTCCTGTTGAATCTTTTCACCATTCCTTTTGACTGTGGGTGTAATGGTGTTGTTCTCGTTTTCCTGATCCCCAACATCGTGCAGACCTTCTGGAATACATTCGATTCGAAGTTACGCCCCTGGTTTGAATGTAATTTCATCGGGACGCCAAACCTGCTGAATAGTTTAGCTCTTGGTTGGGTATCGCATATACCTCAGGCCATTTGCAGAAGTAATCCATTGCGACCAGAATGTATTTGTTCCCCTTCTAAGACTCGGGAAACGGACCGGCGACATCGATGGCAATTCTCTCAAATGGGACGCCTACATTGTACTGCTGCATTCTGCCCTAGGTCCGGGTCTTCGGGCCCTTACTGGCTGCACAGGTGGCACATTTGCGGCACCAAGCTCTGACGTCTTCGAAGTAATTCACCCAGTAGTACCGCTGGCGAACTTTGTCTAGGGTTTTATTCATGCCCAGGTGGCCTCCGGTAATTCCATCATGTACTTCGGTCAGGATGGCTGGTACCTTTTTCTTCGGAACTACCAGTTGGGACTTGGTTTCTCGTCTATCAGCGCTTTCCCAAACTCGCTTGAGCATTCCATTGTCTACTCTTAGAGAGTCCCATTGAGCCCATAACGATTTCAGCACGCCGGAGTATCTAGCTACGTCGTCCCATCATGGCCTGGGTGCCCCTCTCGTTTTGAGTGACAAGATTGGTTCGATGTCGGGATCAGCCATTTGTTCCTGGATGTACTGTTCCGTTGTCCAGTCTTCATTGGCCTGCACTCGGATCTGTCTGATGGAGATACCCTCACGCTGTTCCGTCTTCAGACAATGTCCGCATTCTGCTCTACAGGGTCTTCTGGATAGGGCATCAGCATTATTGTGCAAACGGCTAGCACGGTGTTCCACCTTGAAATCGTATTGCTGTAGTTTCTCCATCCAACTGGCCAGTTGTCCTTCCGGTGTCTTCATGTCCAGCAGCCATTTGAGGGCGGCATGATCTGTCCGGATTAAGAAATTACGACCATAAAGATATTTGTGGAAATGGTCTACAGCCCTTATTATTGCCAGAAGTTCTTTTCTGGTGACTCAAAAATATCTTTCCGGTTTCCAGAATCCACGGCGGTAGTACTCGATCATCCTCTCTTCGCCATCTTGCACCTGGGATTGGACGGCCCCCAAACTTGTGTTGCTGGCGTCGGTGTCTAAGATGAACTTGCCGGACTGTGTAGGAAAGGCTAGGATTGGGCTGGAACATAGTGCTGCCTTCAGTCGCGTGAATGATGTTTCGCAATCCTGATTCCAACGGAAGGTCTCTTTCTCAGTGGTCTGCCGATGACAAATCGCCTGTAGTAGGAACAGAGGCCCAAGAAGCTTCGTAGTTCATGCTTGCCTCTCGGGACTGGCCAGTCACGAATCACTTCTATCTTGTCCTCGTTGGTGCGGATTCGTGACTCAGAAACGACATGGCCCAAAAACTCTATTTCGTTTTAGAATAAGGAACACTTCTTTGGGTTGAGTTTCAGGTTGGCGTTATTAATTCTGGAGAATACTTCGCCCAGGTTCTTCAGATGGTCGTCGAATATCTGACCCATGACTAGAATGTCGTCGAGGTATACTAAGCACGTCCTCAATGTTAACCCGCTCAGTACATACTCCATTAGCCTCTCAAATGTAGCGGGTGCATTACATAACCCAAAGGGCAAGACCCTGAACTGAAACAGCCCTTTACTGGTGGAGAACGCTGACTTCTCTCTGTCGTTTGCGTGTAGACCAACCTGCCTATATCCACTCTTTGGGTCTAGTGTGGAGAACCAACGGGAGCCTGCTAGTGTGGTCAAAGTGTCATCGATTCGGGGTAGTGGATAGCTGTCTTTCTTCGTGAAGTCATTCAGCTTTCTGTAATCCACGCAAAATCGGGTGGTTCCATCCTTCTTTTAACTAGCACGACGGGAGCAGATCATGGGCTGATGGATGGCTCAATAACTCTATTTTGTAACATGAACTCGATGTTTTCCTCGACTGCCTGTTGTTGCCCCAATGGTAGGCGTCTAGGTGGTATTCTGATGGGTTGAGCCTTTCCGGTATCTATTCGGTGCTGGATGATGTTGGTGCGGCCGGTGGTTCCGTCTTGACTGTTAAAATTTTGCCTCTGCTTTGTGATAAATTGCTTGGGCTTTCTCCTGGTTCTCTGGTCTCAGGAGTGTCAAATAGTCAGCAAACTGTTGTAGGAACTCTTTACTAGGTCCTGTCTCCTTCACCGACGTCGCATACTTTTCTTCGCAATTGATGAGGGTCTCTACTGGCTCGAAACAAGCTATCTCTTGACCATTGGCAATTATGACGTCGTTGTTGGACAAATTCAGGACTCTGATTGGTATATCTCGTCCGGTTTTAACTATAGCCCGTCCAACTAAGTAGTCATGACCTGATTGTATGGGCTACACCCTTCCAATGCAGCTCCCAGGATTGCTGTCTAGCTGCCCAGGAATAATATGTTCCGTTCGACCGGGAATTCTAGCTGAAGACGTTGCCACAGTTTTTATGGAGGTGACTGAACTGTTGACGGGCCGTGTCAATACAATTTCCTCATTTAGGAAGCGAAGAACACCATATCTCGGGTCGAACGTAAATCCATGCTGGCTAATTAGGTCCATACCCAGTATAAAATCGTCCTCAATATTCGCAATCAGGATCCTATGCCGGATCATGTTATCCCCTATCTGTAGCACGACATCTGCCTCACCCCGTATGGACATGGACTCGCCGGTGACTGTTCCCCGGATGGATACTGTCCTGGGGGCTGGTGGAGGGTGAGCGTGTCACTGTTTTCTAGACTTTTGCTTTATCCTAAAAGTCATTTATTTCCACTACATGGTTCAGTTCATAAAATTTGCAACATTTTAATCATTTTTAGGGTTCCGTATATACAATATACGGCTACCCTTATAATATCACTCCGGATTTCTGCCTCTGTCACATCACAGCAATTTTTCCTAACTACTGGATGGAAGAGGCTGAATTTGGTATCAATGTATACTTTGGTGACCCGATCAGGAGTAAGTATCG